>OZ018319.1:219660421-220383952 GCA_963969495.1 Ceratothoa steindachneri
ATGATGATGAATGAATGTGAATTTTCTGTGATTGATAAGGTGAGTAGTGAGTATGGTGTGATTTTGGGCTATGATTTTATGAAAATGAATCGTATGGTTGTGCATCCTGCGAGTGATCAGATTGAGAGAAAGATTGGTAAAAATGGGGTGTATAAGTTGTATGTAGGGAAAGATGGTAGCGTTTTGAGGAGTGTGTTTACTGGTATTGAGGTGACTGCTATGGAGAGTGTAAGGCTTGTGAAGGGTGAAAGGGTGTCTGTTAGAGTGAGTTGGAGTAAGGATGTTAGTTTGAATGTGAGTGAGAACACTGTGATATTGGATGGAAAGGATGCGTGTTATAAGGTAAGGCGTGTTGCTTGTGTGTTTGATGGCTTGATGAGAATGAATGATCCTTTTGTATGTGTGCAGGCAGACCCCAGTGTGAAAGGGCAGGTGAGGGGAATCCAAGTCGGAGATGTACTGGGCCACCTCTCCACTGTCAATGAGGTAGGTATGGATGATAGTACGGATATCAGGGTGAATGTTGCGAATGAAAAGACATGTAAATGGATGTATAATGAGGTGAAGGACATGGTGAAATTGGATGGATGTTTGACTGAGTATGAAAGGGAGGATGTGTATCGAATGATATTTGAGCGAAAGGGAGCCCTCAGTAAGGGTGATCTGGATTTCGGGGTTGCAAAGCTCCCGGAATTCAAGATTGTCCTGCAGGAGGACTCCCCAATCTATCAGCGGCCGAGGCATTTCCCACGTCCGGTTGCTGAAGAGATTGAGGAGCAGTGTTTGGAATTGGAGCAATTGGGGGTGATTGAGGAGAGTGAGAGTGCATGGAATAGTCCAATTGTACCTGTACGTAAGCCGGATGGAAGATTGCGTCTGTGTGTGGATTATCGAAAGGTGAATGAAAGGACTGTGAAAGAAAGGTTTCCGATGTGTGTGGTATCTGAGTGTGTGTATAGTATGCATGGGATGGAGTGGTTTACGAAGCTGGATCTGGTACGGGGGTATTACCAGATGCCCATTGCTGAGGAGAGCCGGCCAGTAACTGCCTTCTCTTCCTCAAAGAGGCATTACCAGTTCCGGAACCTCAGCTTTGGGTTGGCTAATGCTCCCGGAGCCTTCCAGCCGGCAATGAATGTTGTGTTGAGTAAGTTTGCGAGTAAGAATGTGATTGCATTTATAGATGATATTTTGATTATGACTGAGACTTTTGAGGAGCATATGAGATTGGTGAATGATGTGTTGAGAACGTTGGAGAGTATTGGTGTGAAGGTGAAAGTGGCGAAGTGTGAATGGTTTGCGAAAGAAGTGGAATTCCTTGGGCATATGGTGAGTGAGAATGGATTGCGTAAATCATCGAAGTATGTTGAGAAGGTGCGAATGTTTCCTAAACCGGTGACTGTGAAGCAACTGAAGTCATTTTTGGGTTTGATTGAGTTCCAGCGAAAGTTTATACGTGATTGTTCTGGTGTGAGTAAGCCTCTGACTGAGTGGATGGGCAAGAAAGGTAGTACGGTTGTCAAGTGGAATGATAAGATGAATGAGGCGTATGAGAGACTGAAGGAGGCAGCAGCTGAAGATGTTGAATTAGCTTACCCAGATTATAGTGTAAATGCTAAAATGCTTGAATTGTATACAGATGCGAGTGGGTATTGTATGGGAGGTTTTCTGATGCAAGAGCAGCGTTTGAATGGAGAGAATGTCAGGCGAATAATTGGGTATGTATCCAAGGCTATGAATGTTGCAGAATGAAAGTATTCGACTGTGGAACGAGAGCTGGCTGCGATAAGATATTGTTTGAAAGTGTTGCGTCCATTTTTGTATGGTGTGAGGTTTGTGATAAAAACCGATCATCAACCTCTTGTGTATCTGCAGCGTATGAAGTGGGCTGATAGTAGGATTGCAAGGACTTTGGAAGATTTGAGTGACTTTGACTATGTGATTGAGTATGTGCCTGGTGAACGGAATGGAGTGGCTGATTTGATGTCAAGGTATCCTGGTACGAATGATGAAAATGTGTGTGGAGTGAGTGATCCTGAGTATTTGCCGAAAGGAATTATGAATGGAAAAGAGAGTAAGGGTGGTGGTGATTCCTTGTTTGAGAGTGTATGGAATGGTTTGCAAGATTTGAAGAGTGATGGAGTAGATGTGAGAGTGCCCGATAGTGTAGATGATTTAAGGAAGGAGGTAATGAATGAAGTGTGTAGTAAGCCTGAAAGCATTGGTATGGCAAAGGTGCGGAACTTCATGAAAGAATTGAGAGCGATGTGTATGCAAGGGGTCCCGCCATTTCAGGAAGTGTTGATTGTAGTGAGTCGTTTGTATGGAGTGATTGTTTATGTTCACTTTGGTGGTGAGAGGCCGATTGTGTACAAGGATGAGAAGATGAAGGGTTTGAATCCTAATGTGGTACATCTGCAATGTTTGAGCGGTGTGCACTACAATTGGGTAATTGAAAAGTGTTCATATATAAGAGAGAAGAATGATTGTCTGGATGAAGATGAGTGTGTGTTGAGTGATGATATGGGAGTTAATGACAGTGTGGATATCAGTGCTGATGTTGGTGTGCTTGTTCCTTCTGTGTATTGCGAACATGGTGGACCTGATATGATGGAAGCGAGAGTGAAAGTTAGTGAAAGGTTGTTCTGTGGTTTGATTGATACTGGAGCGCAAGTGTCTTTAGTGAATGAGAATATTCTGAGTAAGTATGAAGAGTTTAGATGTTGCGAGCATAAACCTGTGAAGTTACGGATAAGTGGATTAGGGAATGGCATGATAGTGGCATGGGAACAGGTTAGTCTGAAAGTGAGTTTGGGTAATGGTGTGAATGTGAAGCATGACTTTGTGATTCTGAAAGGTGAGCAAATGCCTTGTTGTTTCTTGCTTGGTGTAGACTTTATGAGATTAAATGATTTGTCTTTGGATGCTGATAAGGATTGTCTTATGAAAGGTGAATGTGAGGTGATGAAGTTGAATGAGTGTGCAAAGAATGTTGTCAAGTTTTGTGGTATGATTGAGTTGATCATGGATGATGAGAATGAGATTTTAAGTGATGATGATATTCTAGAGATGCAAGAGATGTGTCCTTTTGTTAGTGAGTTGAAAAGGTGTGTAATGATGCGTGTTGATTTGAATGAATGGCCAGAGTGTTTAAGTGATTTTAAAAGGTATGCTAAGGATTTTGTTGTTTGTATGGATGTTGTATATTTTGTGAGGCATGTGAAGGGTGGTGATGATATGTATGTACCTGTGATGTCCTTAGTTGGTATGATTGGTCTGGTGAAGGTTGTGCATGATAATTATGGGCATATGGGTAAGTTTAAGCTGTGGGAGTGTATGAAGGAGCATGTGTTCCACCCGTTTCTGAGAACTGTTGTGAATGATGTTGCAACTACGTGTGAAAGGTGTCAGAAGCGAAAGGTGCAAGGTGTGCAAGTGAAACCACCGATGTTGAAAGTTGATGCGAAAGAACCGTTTGAATTGGTAGTGATTGATTGTGTGTCTTTGCCGCGTACGAGTGCTGGGAATGTTGGTATGGTTGTGATGGTTGACCATAAAAGTAAGTTTGTGTATGCAGCGCCTGTGAGAGATAAAAGGAGTGTGACTGTTGCGCGTGTGGTTGAGCAGTTGTTTTTTCCTATGTGTGTATGGAAGACTAGAAGATGTCTGAGTGATAATGGGCCTGAATTTGTAGGGGAAGTGTTTGAGCAAATGTTGAGAGAGAATGGTGTGGAGCATGTGAGAACAACTCCGTATGTACCGTCTTCAAATGGATTGGCTGAACGGACTATAAGAACCTTGTGTGAGATGTTGAGAATGATGAGTACGACAGTGAATGACTGGGATGTGTGTCTGGGGAGAGTGTTGTGGGCGTATAATTCAACTGTGCATAGTGCAACTGGAATGTCCCCATGTCAGTTTGTGATGAATTTTAAAAGGCGAGTGAAAGATAGGTTTCGTTTGAGTGAAAGTGAGCAGAGTGTATGGCGTGAGGCGCATGAAAGGTTCCGTTCATTTGAATTAGGTACAAAAGTATTGAAGGTGAAAGAAGTGAAGGGTAGGTTGAATGTATCAAAGATGAGTGAGAAGTTTGATGGACCTTATAGAGTTGTGAGGGATTGGGAAAATGGAGTGACATATGTTTTGGAGAGTTTGAATGACGGCATGACTGAGAGAGTGCGGGCTCATCAGAGTCAGTTAAGGAGATGGAGAGAACCTCCTGACTACCTGGTGAGCCATCCGGTGTATGGACTGTGTAGAGAAAGAGGTAAAGTGCATGATGATGAGATTGAATGTGATAGAATGGATCTGTCTGGGAAAGAGCTAGTCTTAGTCTCGAGGAGTAGAAAGCGTACAAAGAAGGGTGAAAGGAAGAATGCAAGTACGAATGAAAATAAGTCTGAGCAGAGTGTTTCTGGTATGGGGGATCTTGAAAGGGAGATTGAGTTTTTGCGTAAACAGGTGAGTGATTTGGCTGGTATAAGTAGACGAGTGAGTGAGCTGCCTGTGCCTGATTTTTCTGGTTTTGGGAACAGTATGAATGATAGTGTGTTTGGGCAGAATGAACCTAGTGTGGCTGATTTTTCGGGTTTTACGAATGGTAATAGTAGGGATGAGTTTGATGTAGTGAATGATGAAGTGGCTGATTTTTCAGGTTTCTGGTGGGAACCAGTCGAAGGGGTTTCTGGTATGCCTGTTGAGAATACAGGGGATGTGAGTGACCTGTCTGTTTCGCAAGAATGTACCTTGAGTTGGATGAGAGCTGTGAGTGAGGAGCTGATGAATGGGGGTATGAAGAGTGAGGGTTCTGAACGGAAGAGTATGAAAGAATTCTGTCGTGAGATGGGAGAACTGGTAATGAGGGCTAAGAGTATGGTTGATGAGATGATAAATAGTGACGATGAGACTGACAGGATGACTGACGAACAACCCCGACTAATTGCTACGCGTAGCCAGGGACCAGTAGACGAGTGTGAATGGGTGCAGAAGGGTGCGATTGAGCACAAGTGGTACCGTGAAGAGTGATTGAAAGGGTTTAGTGAGTGGCTGGTCGAATGGCTTAAGGAAGGAGGGGTGTGGTGGGGCGAATGTGAGTGTGTGTAAAAGGGCCATTCTCCCACCCCTTTTCTCAGTACCCTCTCCCTCCCTCTGTAAGAATGTGTGTGAATGGGAATGGGTTTGTTTTATTTTTGTTTAATTCATGTATAAAATGATTACCATGTTTTTCTTTCTTTCCAGGCGTTATTCTGGAAAGATAATAGCTAATAATAAGATATTATTTTGTATTAAGAAAATTTAACGAAGCGTTATTCTGGAAAGAGAGAGAGTGGAAGTGTGGACTGGAAGCAAGAGGGGTTCTGTAGAAGAGTGCTCCACCCAGCCCTGAGAGGAGGGCTTTCGTGTCTCTATCCACCTGAACCGCCATACCTGCCTTCGTTGACAATACTGCCTCCTTCTAGTTAACCAACTACCACCCACCTCCAGCAAGTCATAGCGCGTGTCCCCTTTTCGTTCGGTTGTGGTTGTGTTTTTTTGTTTTGTCTAGAATTTACGTAAATTGTTGTATCCGCCTGTTATAAGATTCTCGTTTGATATCATTATTTTTATTTGGGAATTTAGCCTCATTTTGAAGTGTGCACACTTCCCTAGTAAAATATAAAATTTTTGTAAATATAAACTGTAGCTATCATTGTATTTTTTTTGTAAGTAAAGGGACTGTATATACAATCCGTTTTATTCTCCCTCGATTTCTCACGTCCGGACAGTGTAGGAAGCGGGTTGGATCGATTATCGATTGGGATTAGAGATCTATTTTCGGCCCGCTACAGATTCAGTGCCCTAAGAGAGGAAGTAACTGGAAGTGATATGACTGATGGGGGTGGAGGTAGAGTGACTGGTAGTTTGAATGAGAATAGGAGTGGGGATGGAGTTAGGTCTGTGGGGGTTAGGAATAGGAGTCTGACTGAAGTGCTTGTGATGGGTGATTCGCAAGTTAGATATTTAGATAGGAAGTTGAATGCAAGTAGATTGAATCGTTTGAGGGTGTGTTTGCCGGGTGCTGGAGAGTAAGAGATTTGTCTGATAGGTATGAGGACCTGGTGTCTGGCTGTGCAAGGGATGTGGTTGTGATTACACATGTAGGAGTGAATGATGTGAAGAAAGTGGGTGCATGTGAGTTACGTGAGAGGTACAAGAGGTTGATTGAAAAGGTGAAAGAAAGTAGAATGAAAGGTGTTGTGACAGGTGTGCTTCCAAGAATGGATGTTGGGGTAGAATGGATGTCTTGTGCGATTGGGCTTAATGATTATGTGAGGAGGATGTGTGAGATGGAAGGTGTCATGTTTGTGGATGTGTGGGATAGGTTTGTTGGAATGAAAGAAATGTATGCGATGGATGGACTGCATTTGAGTAGGAGGGTGGTAGATGTGTTGTGGGAGGAATATGTTCATTTTATTAGTTACAAAAGTAAGGAGGTTATTCTTAGACTCTATAACTCTTATGTTAGGACGCATGGTCCCCACATTTTAGACACGATATTAACCTTCTTGAGTCAGTGCAACGGAGGGCAACAAAGATTATTCCTTCCCTGAGGCACCTTGAATATATAGATAGACTGAGGGTATTAAATATGTTCTCGTTCGAAAGGAGGTGTGTGAGAGGGGATATGATTGAGCTCTTTAAAAATTTTTCCAGGATAGATAAATTGGATGTTAGCAAGTTTTTTGAGTTAGATGATGGAAATCGGACTAGAAGTCACCACTGGAAAATTAAAAAGCAAGGGTGTAGGTTGGATTTAAGAAAATATTTTGTCACCAATAGAGTGGTAGATTTCTGGAACAAATTGCCGCTGAGGGTAGTAGGTAGTCCAAGTCTAAATGTATTTAAGAGTAGGTTGGATGAGTTTATGGGGAGGGAAGGTTGTGATGGTTCCTAAGTTTTGTATATATTAATATTGTTTGTATATATCTATAACTGCATGATTTATTTCTTGACAAGCCTTGATTGGCGATACCCTTGTTTCTGGATGCAATCCTCTGGATGTAGTTTTCCTGGGAGTTTGGGTGCCTTAAAAAAGAGGCCGTTTGACTCGGATGACCTATGATGAGCCCTTGTGACTTTTGTCATCTGTTATATTATATTGTGGGGGACTTTGATTTTGTCTTCCCCTGGTGATGGTGATTTGTGGGGGTGGGTTTTGACGGAGGCGGATTACCTTTGATAGGCCCTGGTGGCTTTTGTCACCCGTGAAATTATGTTATTTTATGTTATGAAACCTGAATGACCTTACCTCTATTGCCTTGGAACCTATTTCTGTTATCTGCCAAGTCCATTCTACTTTCAGTACTATAATGTCCTCTCATAATTCCCTGACCACTATTAATATCTAGTTTCCCACCCGCAAAGACCTAATAACACGATCATACTCCTCCCACAACACATCTACCCCCCTCCTACTCAAATGCAGTCCATCCATTGCATACATTTCTTTCATTCCAACAAACCTATCCCACACATCCACAAACATGACACAAATATGTACATTAGTCAAAGGACAGGTAGGATTGGTGGAGGAATAATTATCTATATAACATTGTTTCAAGTTTAAATACTTCAATAAAGCAGGATGGAGTTGAGTCACTTTGGATAGATATTAGGTTCAGTAAAAATAGAGTGGTGCATTTGGGAGCTTTTTACAGGCCACCTGGGCAGACTGATGATATGGATGAACTAATGATAAGGGAAATAAGTAAGGGATGTGAAACAGATGCAGTTATTATTGGGGACTTCAACTTAAACTCTGTGGACTGGGAAAATATGATAGGTAGGGATAGAACAAGTGGCAAGTTCATAGAATGCTTTGAGGATAATTTTTTGAATCAATTTGTTAATGAGCCAATGAGGGGGGACAATATATTAGATTTAGTACTTTCTAACAGTGATCATTTAGTTCAAGAATTGACTGTTGGGAAAGCATTGGGAAATAGTGACCATCAGATAGTTTGTTTTAACTTGGGAATTAAGAAGGGTAAAATAACCGAGAATGCTGTAAAAGTTCCAAATTTTCATAAGGGAGATTATGTAAAACTCCGAAGCTTGCTAAATTTTGTAGACTGGTATGTAGAATTCAGAGGTAAAAATGCTTATGGTATGTGGGATACTTTCAAGTATATAATAAATGTAGTCCAAGAACAATGTATCCCAATGAAGGCCATTAGGAACAAAAGTAGGAAACCATTATGGTGGAATCAGGAGATAGCTAGAAAAATTTGAGAGAAGAAAAGGGCATATAAAAAATTACAGGTAGAAAATAATATTCAAAATTTAAGTGATTATAGAATGGCTAGGAATGAGTTAAATAAGATTATAAAGAAGAACAAAAGGGTGTCAGAAATTAAATTAGCTCAGTATAGCAACAAATATCCTAGAAAGTTCTTTAGTTACTATAAAATTAATAACAAGTCTGGCAGAGTTAAAATAGGACCAATCAAATATGAAGGGGTTGTGAGAGAAACTGATAAGGAAATAGTTGAGGTACTAAATGGTCATTTTGCATCCTTATTTACAAAGGAGAAACTAAACAGTCTTATGTATAGTACTCATAGGTCAAGGAAAGAGGTGTTTACTACCATTAGTGTGGATCAGAGGACGATAAAAGAAACAATAGGTGAGTTAGATGCTACCAAGGCCTCCAGGTAGATCATGTTTGACTAATTTACTAGACTTTCTAGAGTTTGTAACAGATCAAGTAGATAAGGGAGAGAATGTAGATATAATTTACTTAGATTTTAGTAAAGCATTTGATAAGGTACCACATAGGAGACTAGTTCATAAATTAAAAATGATTGGGATATGTGGGGGGGTTTCAAATTGGATAGCTGAGTGGCTGAAAGACAGGAAGCAAAGGGTAGTGCTAAATGGTGTAAAGTCAGAGTGGAGGGATGCTATCAGTGGGGTTCCTCAGGGATCAGTTCTCGGTCCATTATTATTTGTCATCTATATAAACGATCCTGGGGAGGCAGTTAATAATAAAGTGTCAATTTTTGCAGATGATACCAAATTAGCAGCTGTAGTTAAAGATATTGATGATATATCTATAGCTGCATGATTTAGTTCTTGACAAGCCTTGATTGGTGATACCCTTGTTTCTGGATGCAATCCTCTAGATGTAGTTTTCCTGGGAGTTTGGGTGCCTTGAAAAAGAGGCCGCTTGACTCGGATGACCTATGATGAGCCCTTGTGGCTTTTGTCATCCGTTATATTATATTGTGCGGATGACCTTTGATAGGCCCTTGTGGCTTTTGTCATCCGTGTAATTATGTTATGTTATGTTATGTTTTGATTTTGTCTTCCCCTGGTGATGGTGCTTTTTGTGGGTGGGTTTTGACGGAGGCGGATGACCTTTGATAGGCCCTTGTGGCTTTTGTCATCCGTGTAATTATGTTATGTTATGTTATGTTATGTTATGTTATAATTTTAAAGTGCAGGGTGATTTAAATAAATTGTTATCCTGGGCACATAAGTGGCAAATGACTTTCAACCTTGATAAGTGCAAAGTTATTAACATGGGAAAAGATAATAGAGAATTTAACTATGAAATGGATGGGCATTGGCTGAGCTCAGTAGAGGATGAGAAAGATCTAGGAGTAACATAACATAACATAATTACACGGATGACAAAAGCCACAAGGGCCTATCAAAGGTCATCCGCCTCCGTCAAAACCCACCCACAAAAAGCACCATCACCAGGGGAAGACAAAATCAAAGTCCCCCACAATATAATATAACGGATGACAAAAGCCACAAGGGCTCATCATAGGTCATCCGAGTCAAGCGGCCTCTTTTTCAAGGCACCCAAACTCCCAGGAAAACTGCATCCAGAAACAAGGGTATCACCAATCAAGGCTTGTCAAGAACTAAATCATGCAGTTATAGATATATACAAACAATATTAATATATACAAAACTTAGGAACCATCACAACCTTCCCTCCCCATAAACTCATCCAACCTACTCTTAAATACATTTAGATTTGGACTACCTACTACCCTCTGCGGCAATTTGTTCCAGAAGTCTACCACTCTATTGGTGAAAAAATATTTTCTTAATTCCAACCTACACCCTTGCTTTTTAATTTTCAAGTGGTGACCTCTAGTCCGATTTCCATCATCTAACTCAAAAAACTTGCTAACATCTAATTTATCTATCCCGGAAAAATTTTTAAAGAGCTCAATCATATCCCCTCTCACACACCTCCTTTCGAACGAGAACATATTTAATACCCTAATAGTAATAGATAAGGATGCAAAGAAGATACAGTTATTCTGGGTGACTTTAATTTAACTTCTGTAGACTGGGAAAATATGATAGGAAGAGATAGAGCAAGTTGTAAGTTTATGGAGTGTTTTGAAGATAACTTTTTGACCCAATTTGTTAATAAGCCAACAAGGGGTGCCAATTTATTAGATCTAATTCTTTCAAATGATGATCACTTAGTTCAAGGATTGAGTGTAGGGAAATCATCGGGAAACAGTGATCATCAGATGGTTAGGTTTAATTTGCAAATAGTTAAGGTTAGAACAACAACAAACTCCACAAAAATTCCAAATTTTTATAGGGGAGATTACGATAAATTACGCAGCATGCTAAATCAGATTAGGTGGGATATAGAATTCCATGGAAAGAATACTTATGAGATGTGGGATATTTTTAAGACTATATTAAACATGGTTCAAGAACAGTGTATTCCAATGAAGTCTATTAGGAAGAAATGTAGGAAACCATTATGGTGGAATCAAGAAATAGCTAATAAAGTTTCAGAGAAAAAAAGGGCATACCAGAGATTACAAAGTGAGAGTAGTTTAGATAATTTAAATCATTATAGGTCAACCAGAAATGAACTAAATAAGATTATTAAGAAGACCAAAAGGACAGCCGAAATTAATTTAGCTAAAAATAATAATAAAGATCCTCAAAAATTCCTTAGCTATTATAGAATCAATAATAAATCTAACAGTGCTAAAATAGGGCCTATTAAATATGAAGGGGTTTTGAAAGAATCTGATGAGGAAATAGTAGAGGTCCTTAATGATTATTTTGCTTCAGTGTTCACAGAAGAGAAACCAGTTAGACTAATTGATGATAATTCTAGGTCAAAGGAAGTAGTGATAAATTCTATTAATATAGACAGAGTAAAAATTAAAGGGCTTATAATGCAGTTAAATACTAGTAAGGCATCTGGCCCTGACAACATTCATTCTAGGATACTCAAAGAAGGTGTAGAAAGTATTGCAGTAGCTCTTGAGAAGATATTTATTAGATCACTAGAGTCTGGAGAAATACCAAATGATTGGAAATTGGCAAATGTAGTGCCAATTTTTAAAAAGGGAAGCAAAGATGATCCAAATAACTTTAGACCGGTAAGCTTAACTTCTATAGTCTGTAAAATTCTTGAGAAGATGGTTAAGAAGGGAATTTCTGATTATCTAGAGAGTAGCAGGTTAATTAATAATGCTCAGCATGGTTTTAGAAAAGGTAGATCGTGTTTAACTAATTTACTGGATTTTATGGATTATGTAACTAAAGAATTAGATAGGGGTGAGAAAGTTGATGTGATCTACTTAGATTTCAGCAAAGCTTTTGATAAGGTTCCACATAGAAGACTAGTTCATAAATTAAAGCTGCATGGGATATGTGGGAATGTTTTAAATTGGATAACTGAATGGCTGAAAAATAGGAAACAGAGAGTTGTACTGAATGGAGTGAGGTCAGAGTGGAGGAATGTTATTAGTGGCGTACCTCAGGGATCAGTTTTAGGCCCTTTATTATTTATAATCTATGTAAATGATCTTGGGCAAGGTGTAAATAGCAAAGTGTCAATTTTTGCTGATGACACTAAATTGGCAGCTGTAGTCAAAGAGGTTGAGGGTAGCTTTAAAGTGCAGGGTGACTTAAATAAGTTGTTAGCTTGGGCTCAGAAGTGGCAGATGACTTTTAACCTTAATAAATCCAAAGTTATTAACATGGGGAGAGATAATAGTTTCTGCCTGCAAGCCCTAAGGGTGTCGGTTGTCGTTCGAGAATTTCGCGTCGTCCTTGGATGATTCCAATGACTTCTCAACATGGCAAATGGGAGTACTGCATGGATCTTGCTTGCGTGAAAGCGGTTTGGATACAGGTCGCATCCCGAATGCTCTGAGAATATTCCTTTTCTCTTTATCTGCACGACTCGCTTCCTCTGTCTCTCTGACAGATATAACTAAAGAAGCTAAAAAAGGTATGCAGAAAAATGGCGGGAGGGGACTGGATGATCATACAGGCAAGTAGGAATGAACTTATGAAGAGGAGTGCTACAGTTTACATGAAAGTGATCGGGGGACTCGTAAGAGAAGTGAAGGGTTGCTGTGGTCCCATTAACTCCAAGGTAGTTCGAGGATATCGTTATGAGAAGAGAAGGGTGGAGTTAAACAGAAGAATAAGGATGATGGCAATTGAGGAATGAGGAAATAATATTGAATTGGGAGAAGATATGCATAAATGGGAATACTGGTTAAGGAGAGATGGAGTCCCCCTCCAAGGTACTGGGATCAGTGAACTAGTGAGAGAAATAAATTGGTTGACTTGGGCAATTAACCAAGTGGAGCAGGTCAAGCATAAACAGAGATAGGGTAAAGGGCCAAAGCGGCCCTGGGCAAATATGAGGAACAGGAGCTGCCAAGTGTAGGCCATGAATGGTCTTTTGCAGTCTCCTTCTTTTCTTATGTTCTTATGTTCTTAATAGGCAATTTAGCTATGAGATGGATGGGTATTGGCTTAATTCAGTTGAAGATGAGAAGGACTTAGGAGTAGTAGTAGATAGGTCACTAAAATTTTCAAAGCAGTGTATTGAGGCAAAAAATAGACCAAATAGGGTGCTAGGTTACATTAAAAGAAATGTTAGCTACAAGAGTAAGGAGGTCATCCTTAAACTATACAACTCTTATGTCAGGCCACATTTAGAGTACTGTATACAGGCATGGTCACCACATTTTAGACATGATATAAACTTATTAGAGTCAGTACAAAGGAGGGCAACAAAAATAATACCATCCCTGAAGCACCTTGAATATGAAGATAGGCTGAGGGTATTAAATATGTTTTCATTTGAAACAAGGTGTGTGAGGGGAGATATGATTGAGCTTTTAAAAATCTTTTCTGGGATGGATAAATTGGATTTCAGCAAGTTAATTGAGTTAGAAGGTAGTAATAGAACTAGAGGCCACCATTTAAAGATTAAAAAACTGGGGTGCAGACTGGATGTTAGAAAATATTTTTTCACTAACAGAGTGGTGGATTATTGGAATAGTTTGCCACCTGAGACTGTAGACAGCCCAAACTTGAATGTTTTCAAGCGCAGATTGGATGATTATATGGGGATGGAGGGTTAATTTCTTACTTTTTGGTATGTGATATGTTTCTTAACTTATTCCTGTGGATGCAGTTTCTTTTTATTGTATATTTTGGGGGACTTTGATTTTGTTTTTGACAGACTCCTATGGAGGCTTTAAATTATATATTGTAGATGCATGGTTGGACATTCCTATGGATTGTTAAATTGTATATTGTAGATGCATGATCTGACAAAATCCTATGGATGCATTATGTGGGTGGGATTTGATGGATACGGATGACCTTTGATAGGCCCTTGTGGCTTTTGTCATCCATGAAATTATGTTATGTTATGTTAAGTCATTAAGGTTTTCTAAGCAGTGTATTGAAGCAAGAAATAGGGCAAATAGAGTGCTGGGTTTCATTAAGAGAAATGTCAGTTACAAAAGTAAGGAGGTTATTCTTAAACTCTATAACTCTTATGTTAGGCCACATCTAGAGTACTGTATACAGGCATGGTCCCCACATTTTAGACACGATATTAACCTTCTCGAGTCAGGGCAACGGAGGGCAACAAAGATCATTCCTTTCCTGAGGCACCTTGAATATATAGATAGACTGAGGGTATTAAATATGTTCTCGTTCGAAAGGTGTGTGAGAGGGGATATGATTGAGCTCTTTATAATTTTTTCTGGGATAGATAAATTGGATGTTAGCAAGTTTTTTGAGTTAGATGATGGAAATCGGACTAGAGGTCACCACTGGAAAATTAAAAAGCAAGGGTGTAGGTTGGATTTAAGAAAATATTTTTTCACCAATAGAGTGGTAGATTTCTGGAACAAATTGCCGCCGAGGGTAGTAGGTAGTCCAAGTCTAAATGTATTTAAGAGTAGGTTGGATGAGTTTATGGGGAGGGAAGGTTGTGATGGTTCCTAAGTTTTTTATATATTAATATTGTTTGTATATATCTATAGCTGTATGATTTAGTTCTTGACAAGCCTTGATTGGTGATACCCTTGTTTGTGGACGCAATCCTCTGTATGTAGTTTTCCTGGGAGTTTGGATGCCTTAAAAAAGAGGCTGTTTGACTCGGCTGACCTGTGATGGGCCCTTGTGGCTTTTGTCATCTGTTATATTATTTTGTGGGGGACTTTGATTTTGTCTTCCCCTGGTGATGGTGCTTTTTGTGGGTGGGTTTTGACGGAGGCGGGTGACCTTTGATAGGCCCCTTGTGGCTTTTGTCATCCGTGAAATTATGTTATGTTATGCTAATGTCCAATCCCTTGAAGCCGTGCAGCATGAATTCACAAGAAGGATCCGGGGGGGCTGGACATCTATCCTACTGGGAGCGTCTGAAGCACCTTGGCATATACTCTCAACAGAGGAGGAGAGAATGGTATATATCCATATACACATGGAAAATCTTAGAAAACCTGCTACCAGATCCAACGACCGGCAACAACATGAACCCAAAATGCACAAAGCGAATTGGCTGAATATGTGAAAGAAAAGCAATACCCTCCCATGCTCCAGAAAGAATAAAGACTCTAAACACAGCCAGTCTGGGTCATTACGGCCCAAAAACCTTCAACTGCTTGCTTACCAAAAAATGTCAGAAACCTAACAAACTGTTCAGTAGAAAAATTCAAAACAGCTGGGCAAATTCCTGCAAACACTCCCCGATGAGCTGCCAGTACCAGGGTACACCTCACTCTGTAGGGCGATATCTAATTCAATAGCTGACCAGGTGGACCTGATGAAGTGGGACTCTGGGATCAGCAGGAGCGGTGATGCAGAATATCTCTGAGGCAGCGGCTTCTAGACTCTCCAAGGATTACAAGAAAGTAGGATATTGTATCATTTTCGTTACTTATAATTAAATACATAATTATTTAAAATATTTTTCATTACTATTGAATGATTTTTAAAATAACTTAGCTCTTACTAAACATCATTTTTCTTCTTACCACAGGTTTGTGCAATGAAGTGTGGTAGTATTACAGATTTCTTTTGGCCTGTGCCAAAAAGTCTGAAGTTACCTGTGTCTGACTCTTTGCCTTCAAATTCTCAGTCCTCTACATCGAGCGTGTCCACCAGAGAAGACCTCACAATCGCTTTGACGAGCGTGTGTCCCGGCCTGTTGGACTCTCAGTTCATTTCATCTGTCAACCAGGATGTGATGGCTACCCTGTCACCAGTTAACCTTGATCAGCTACTAAGGATACATCGGAGGATCTTCTTTAAATGTTCATTAGGTGAACCAGCTTCTTGAGAACTGTCAGATGCCAGGAGAAGGTGAAAAATTTCTAAATGGCTGAAGATGTTCAATTGGCTTGGTTATGCCAAAGAAATCATCGGGTCCCTCTGCATTCTTTGTACTATATTCCAAAAAGAAATCGCCAAAGTTGGAGGAAAATACCAGCCACACGCCTAGCTAGTCACGTGTGTGCTAACAGACCTAAAAAACATGCATGGAATACTCCCAAAGCATGGCAAGTCAGCCACACATCTTGCTTGTATTGAGCATGCGCAACTGCATCGACTCCACACTGCTGATAGTGATCAGGCCATTGATCGTCAGCTTATGGCTCAGAGGAAAGTCCAGATTGCTGCCAACTGGTCAAAACTGCAATCAATTGTAGCAACAATACTCTTTCTGGGTCGCAATAATCTTGCTTTTCGCGGCCACCACAATGCCGGAGACGTCTTGGCCTTGAAAAATGATGGCATATTCCAGAATACTTTGCTCTTCTGTGTTGACAGAGACAAGTCACTCCAGACCCTTCTTTCCGAGTCACCCCACTACGCTTCATATCCATCTCCTCAAATCCAGAATGAACTTATCAACATAGTGGGTGAGCTCATTCGCAACGAGTTGGTCACTAAAGTCAAGCTGATGTATGAGACTACAGAGCAGGCGTCCATCATTCTTTGCACTGTGAACTGATAAGGTGTGATAAGCGAAGATTTTGTCGCTTTTGTAGAGGCCAAAGACACTTTGGGCCAGGGGCTAGCCACTCTGATGTTGGGTACCTTCAACTCTCTTGGGCTGGATGTGGTAAACTTGTAAGGCCAAGGTTTCGACGGGGCAGCATCAATGTCCGGTCGATTCAACGGATGTTAAGCCATCATGAAGGCTAAGCAGCCTCTCGCCATCTACATACGCTGTTTTTCTCATTGGCTGAATTTGGTGATCGAGAAGGCCTGCGACCATCCTGAGTTCAAAGTACTCTTTGAAATCATTAGCCAAACTAGCGAGCCTGTTCAACAACAAATGCATGTGCCAGGTAGTGAAATTGCAAGAGCTCATACCCGGATTTGCTCGGGAGGACACTTCAAAGAAACTACTCCCTGTCCTCAATATCTATGAGCAAGACCTCGCTGATGGAATTGATAATGCTAACTCCCAAATTCAAGAGTAGTTGATAGAAATAAGTGGAGTGGAAGATTGAGAGGATTGGACTCTTGAAAAGTGCATCAAGGAAGCGACTCGAATGTTGCTGCCTGACGTGGCAACACTCCTTCCACTGTTCATAACTGTACCATCATCTACCGCCAATGACTCAAGAGCATATCGATGCTTTGGCACTAATGACACATGACATTGAGGTGGACCCAGACAAAGTTATTGATGTGTTCCATCATAAGGGCAATCGAAGGCTTGCTTTGAAATTTTGTTCTGCAGTCATCAAAATGATTCATGAAGGTACTGAGGCAGTCATTTGGTGAAATGTTTGTTAACTACCTAATGGTGGTTAATTCACTAATTTTATAATTTGATATTTAATGGCAATTATTATTAATACAATAAAAACTATGTTCAAGCGTGTGTTTTGTATCTCTTGTTCATGTAACAATGCAAAAATAATTCTCTGTTTCATTCTGTTTTGTGCTTTTCTTCACTTTTAAACTCGAGAACTTAACCGCTGATAGCATGAATCTGGACCATAAAACCCTCGATGCTAGATGAAATCAAATAATTGAAGTGAAGATTTAATTTGAGTAAGTGAAGAATTTTATTTGTTTATCTAATCAAAATAAAAATTCTAGGTTTTGCCCCCCCGCCCCCTGGCATAAAATCCTAGGTACACAACTGATCCCCTGCATGCTATACACACACACATCAGAAACCTTTCTTTCACAGTCCTTTCATTCACCTTTCGATAATCCACACACAGACACAATCTTCCATCCGGCTTACGTGCAGGCACAATTGGACTATTCCATGCACTCTCACTTTCTTCAATTACCCCCAATCATTCTAATTCCACACAATGCTCCTCAATCTCATCAGCAACCGGATGTTGGAAATTTCTTTACTGCTGATAGATTGGGGTGCCTTCCTTCAGGACAATGTTAAATTCCCGGAGGTTTGCTACCCTGAAATCCAGATCCCCCTTACTGAGGAGCCCCTTTTGCTCAAATAACATTCAAGCCACATCCTCCCTTTCATACTCAGTTAAACATTAATCCAATTTCACCATCCTTTCCACTTCATTATACGTCCGTTCACACGTCTTTTCATTTGCAACAGGTGAGTGATTTGGCTGGTATAAGTAGACGAGTGAGTGAGCTGCCTGTGCCTGATTTTTCTGGTTTTGGGAACAGTATGAATGATGGTGTGTTTGGGCAGAATAAACCTAGTGTGGCTGATTTTGGGGGTTTTACGAACGGTAATAGTAGGGATGAGTTTGATGTAGTTAATGATGAAGTGGCTGATTTTTCAGGTTTCTGGTGGGAACCAGTCAAAGGGGTTTCTGGTATGCCTTTTGAGAATACAGGGGATGTGAGTGACCTGTCTGTTTCGCAAGAATGTACCTTGAGTTGGATGAGAGCTGTGAGTGAGGAGCTGATGAATGGGGGTATGAAGAGTGAGGGTTCTGAACGGAAGAGTATGAAAGAATTCTGTCGTGAGATGGGAGAACTGGTAATGAGGGCTAAGAGTATGGTTGACGAGATGATCAATAGTGACGATGAGACGGACAGGACGACTGACGAACAACCCCGATTAATTGCTACGCGTAGCCAGGGACCATTAGAAGAGTGTGAATGGGTGCAGAAAGGTGCGATTGAGCACAAGTGGTACCGTGAAGAGTGATTGAAAGGGTTTTGTGAGTGACTGGTCGAATGGCTTAAGGAAGGAGGGGTGTGGTGGAGCGAATGTGAGTGTGTGTAAAAAGGGCCATTTCTCCCACCGCTTTTCTCAGTACCCTCTCCCTTCCTCTGTAAGAATGTGTGTGTGAGTGGGAATGAGGTTTTTTTTATATTTTCTCTTTGTATATATATGTATTTGATTTCATGTATTAAAATTGTTTTTTCTTTCTCAGATTGTACTTTGCTTAAAATAATCTTTTATCAAAATTGTACTTTGTTTAAAATAATCTTTTATCAAAATTGTACTTTGTTTAAAATAATCTTTTATCAAAAGATTATATTTTGAAAGAGTAGTTTTTAGAGTTAAATATTTGGAGAATTGTTGATAACATAACATAACATAACATAATTACACGGATGACAAAAGCCACAAGGGCCTATCAAAGGTCATCCGCCTCCGTCAAAAACCACCCACAAAAAGCACCATCACCAGGGAAAGACAAAATCAAAGTCCCCCACAATATAAGGATTGTTTGGATATACATTTAGAGAGAGTGGAAGCTTGGACGGACTGCAAGAAGGGTTCTCTAGACGAGTGCTCCGCCCAGCCCTGAGACGGAGGGCTTTCATACCTCGCTAGACACCTGAACTACCACACCCGCATTGGCTGACAAGCCTGCCTCCTTTTATGTTAGCCTACTATGACCCACCTCCAGCACACAAGTGATAGCGCGTGCCCCCTTTACGTTCGGTTGTTGTTTTTCATTTTGTTGTGTAGATATATTTAAGTAAATTTGTTCTATTTGCACACTTCATTTTGAAGTGTGCACACTTCCCTTGTAAATCTAAATTATTGTAATTATCATTATACATTTTTTTTTTGTAAGTAAAGGAACTGTATATACAATCCGTTTCATTCTCCTTCGATTTCTCATGTCCAGATTAGTGTAGAAAGCGGGTTGGATCGATTGGGGGTTAGTCTAAATTTTTCGGCAGGCTACAACATCCAGGCTATTTATTATCCATACGTACTTCACTCACAGTGGAGAAGTGACCCAGTACATCTCTGACTTGGATCCCCCTCACCTGCCCTTTCACCCTTGGGTCCACCTGCACATATACAAAAGGATCATTCATTCTCATCAAGCCATCAAACACACAAGCAACAGCCTTACCTTATAGCCTGCATCCTTTCCATCCAATATCACAGTGTTCTCACCCACATTCAAACTCACATCCTCACTCCAACTCACTCTAACAGACACCCTTTCACCCTTCACAAGCCTTACACTCTCCATAGCAGTCACCTCAATACTGCCAAACACATTCCTCAAAACACTACCTTCTTTCCCTACATACAACTTATACACCCCATTTTTACCAATCTTTCTCTCAATCTGATTGCTCGCAGGATGCACAACCATATGGTTCACTTTCATAAAATTATACCCCAAAATCATACCATACTCACTACTCACCTTATCAATCACAGAGAATTCACACTCATTCATCAACATACCATCCATTCAAACAGCTGACATTATCATTCCAATCACAGGTACTTTCATACCACCAATACCTACCAAACTACCTTTACACTCAGACAGGAGGGCTTTATCACTCAGCTTATCATACACGTCCTTATATACTAAGCTTCTTGCACCCAGAATCTATCAAAGCCAAACACTCAATCCCGTTCAATTCCACCTTCATACTCAGACACTCATACTTCCTACCAGACAGCACTTTCACACTAGACAGATTTACCAACACATTACTCACACTCATGCACCCAGAGGATACTTCACCAGGTACCCTCTTATAATTTAGTTTCCTGCTTCAGACTTTCCATTCACACCTTGCACTCTCAGTTTGATCCAACACTTTTCACTTGAATGTCCTTCCATTGCACAATAGCTACATACATTTCTCTGGTCATGACACATCCTCGCATAATGACCAACCCTTCCGCAATTACCAGAGGCATAATTCATACTTTCCCCAGCAGTTGCTCCACCATTCAACTTTGGACAGTCTCTCTTTCAATGGCCTCTTTCTTTACATTTGAAACACACTTTCACACTTTCCTGGCAATCTATCATATGCCCCTTCTTACCACACGCAAAACACGCACCAGAAGTCCACCTACATTCCACCTACATTCCACCAACATATGCCCCTTCCTTCCACACCTACGATATTCCATGATCTTTTTCACACCATTCCACCTCTCATTTGCTGGGAGATACCTCAGTTGCTCCCTCATATACCCATTCATGCACATACCAGCCATCTGTCCTCTTCCATTCGGCCATCCAGTCTGCTGGCCCAGGAAGCTCGACATCACTCCAGCTAGCGCAGCCCTCAGGGCATTCCGATAACTGACAAACTGCTGCAGTGGAGGAAAGCTCCTGGGCTTCTTACCCCCAACATTCACACTATATCATCCATCCTCATCCAAATCACTCTCTTCATCAAATCGCCCATCTTGCAGAAGCTCCAACACATCCTCCCACACCAACCGTTCACCTGTCAGTCTCTTCCCATTCAGCCATTCACTTATCTTTCGCAGGATCGTGTCCAGGAACTTAATCAACAGTTGCTTACACTCATTCACACCATTATCACCATGCCTCTTTCTCGCCATAGTCTCAAGCCTATGCACATACATATTCATACTTTCACTCTTCCCTATGCAAGCCTTCACAAATTCATTCACCCTTTTATACTTCACACTCTCTTTCATTCATTTCACTTGCCCAATCAATCGCTTCTTCACCACCTCATACCTTGGCTCACCCACACTCTTGATCATGTGGAAAAACTCTAGCACCTTCCCTTCCAAGCACTCACCTAATACAGTCACCCAATATCCCATATTCTCTGGGTACTTGAGCTTGCAATACCGCTCAAATTCCCTGAAGAATTCTTCCACACTCTTCCCCTCATGCAACCTAAACTTTTCAACCTTTGGCACTTCCCTTATCAAAATACCTTTCCTCACATTAACTTCACTCTCACTCATGCCAATCATACCATCAAACTCTCCTTCATCCGAGTACAACGAGTCCACACTCTTGCCTCTCACCTTCCGATCCTTCTCCTTTGACCCAGTCTTCCTTCCTCTCTTGCGTTCCATTCTCTTCCATTCTCCATCCTACCTATCACTCACTGTATCCTCCCTAGACTCACATCCACTTCCACTCATCCCATTCATCTTATCCCCTTCAGTTGGAGCAGGGGTCAGGGTCCTGGGGCCAGTCCTGACCCTTTCATCATGTCATATAGGTCCTGCATCCTTTGGTCGACCTGCCTTTGTCTTTCATCCTGTTAGTCTTCTCATCCATACTCATCATATCACTCCTCAATCCATCAATCACGCTCCTTAACATTTTGCACTCTCCCTCCTTCTTCCTCAATTCTACCACTTCTTCCTACAATCCATGCTCAGCAGAAGCCATTTTCCCAGATTAGTAAAAGTGATAGAAAAAGGAAAAAAACCAACCAAACTACTTATCACTCTAATTGTGGACTGCATTCAATCCTAACAATGCTCCCAGTTTCGAGGTCTCATGTCCCTGTTTGGGCATCAAATGTAGCAGGCCACAAATCTACACTATACTCTCAATCAATCCAACCCGCTTCCTACACTAATTTGGATGTGGAAACCCCAGGGAGAATGAAACAATTGGATATACAGTCTTGTATTCACAAAAATTTACAATAATATTTACAAGAGATAAGGGATAAATAAATTTACAATGTTGAAATATACACAATCAAATATATATCATTCCTATGTGCGAATACTACCTTGCAATATTTACAATCAAAGAGATAACCTAGCACACAAAATAATATGCAATCATACAATACAAAATCGTACCAAGGAGGCCTAACAACCACACTGGAATTCCACAAAAATAAAAGGCCTCATGTGCTGCCCACAGGGGAAAGTCCTGCCGGCTGGTGCCTCCGAGCTCGGTATTTTATACAGCGATCTGGTTGCGCTTTTGAGGCTATAGAAGCCCTTCCTTCAAACGGGACGTACAATAACTTTGTATGGCGTACCTCAAACCCTATAGTCTCTGCCACTCTAAAAATTGTAGGATTATCCTGTTGTAATTTAATAGTTGCTTTTTGCAAAATGACAAACAAGTAATTAGCTGAAGAGAAAAAAACCCATTTTAGACAAAACATGAAATCCATAATTTATATTATATATAAAGAAAAACATCTCCCATTCACACACACATTCTTACAGAGGGAGGGAGGGAGGGTATATTGGATAAGTGGTGGGAGAATGTCCTTTCAAACACTCACATTCGCTCCACCACAATGTGTCTGTGGTATCTCTGTGGTTTCCCTTTGATTATAGCAAAAATATATCATTTGACTGCATCTACAAAGTCTAGAGGATCTAGAAATAATACAGAAAAGAATGACAGGTAGAGGAGAAACGAGGAAAGTGGAGAAGGAAAGGAAAAAGAGCAGTGGTGAACATAAGCTGAGCAGGGAAGAACCAACACAAAATGCAAACAAGATGGATGTCACTGGGGCCCATGACACTCCACATAAGTATGGAATATGCAGTGTCAATATAAACGATGATGATATGGGAATCTGCTGTGAGACTTGTTAGCTGTGGTTCCATGCAATATGTGAAGATTTACCAGATCCAGTGTATAACTATATTAGGCAAAATGGAGGGCAAATTGCATGGAACTGTCAATGCTGCAGTAGAGGTTGTGCTAAGCTACACAATAAAATTAAGAGAATGAAGAAACACTCACTATGCAAGTGGAACTAGGAAACAAAATGGAGAGTGTTGCGGAGGTACTGGCTGAAGAGCAGAACAGAATTAAGGAAGAAATAAAGGAAATTAAGAGTGATATAAATGAACTTAAAAAATTTATAAGTTCTGATGTAAAGGCACAAATAAACACTTTTGTCCAGAATGATATTAGGGAGTTGGTATAGGTGAAGCTATCATAGATTAAATCTGGAATTTAAGCAGAATTCACACTAAGCTAGGCTTAGTTCACAATAAATCTGACCATATGAGGTCAAAAGTGACACAGTTAAGACAAAACTTAATGGAACTCAAAGCTATTGAAGAAAGGAAAATGAACCTTGTCAACAATGAATATTCCAGGATACAACCTATATACCAGTCAGTGACTTACATGCAACAAACACAAGAGGCGTCAGTGCCTATGTGCATAGTACCCTCAACAGCAGACAAATGGATACAACACTTAGATACAAAATTTCCTGACAGCACATAAGCAATCTGTAAAGATCAATGTGGAGATCTCAGACAATGTGAGTGTCATTAGTGGTGTCCCACAAGGATCGGTCCTTGGCCCCCTTTTGTTCATACTGTTCATGAATAACCTACCAGACAACCTGCACAACCCCACCTTTATGTACGCAAACTTCCCAACTATTGCTCTATACTTACTGATGAACTGTTTGCAATCCTCTGCCTACTCAAATATCTCTACTATACAGTAGACATATGCAAACTAGTCATAGTATCAGACTCGTTAAAAGGACTATTAGGTATTCAGCATCAATCTTAACACTATATGGTCTATCGTATTATCAACTACACACATAGATAAAATAAATCTTGAAGTCTTCTTCCTGTGGGTCCCCTGTCTTCCTTTCACTTTAGATTCCTCCTTTCAGGCAGTGGCTGTGCAGCTTCACCTGGATAGGAGGTATACTATCATTTCTGCGTACATTCCACCGTCAGCTGACTTCGACGCGTGGGACTTCCACCGCATCGTGGCACGGTTGCCGAGGCCCTTTCTCTTGCTTGAAGATCTGAATGGCAGGCATCCTCTCTGGGCAGATTACTCAATAAATCCCAGGGGACAAGCCCTTACTGATCTGATTGAAGAGCTTGAGATAGGTGTCCTAAATTTGGATGAGTTTATGCATCACTGCCCGAGAACTGCTTCATTTTCTTGCCTTGATCTATCTTTGTGCTCTTCGGATGCACAGCCTGATTTTGATTAGGGAGTGGTCGATGACCTCCATGGTAGTGATCACTTTCCCATTCAAATATAATTTTCAGGGCAACTGCCACCTGAGAGCCCACCTGGGTGATGCTTGGTGTGGGCGCGGTGGCCTGCATTTCAGGAAATGACTGAATTCTCTATCTCAGTCCAGGGGTTTAGGTCCTTAGATAAGGTTGTTGCATTTTTCTCTGGCAACCTCATCGCCACAGGCCTGACTACTATTCCCAAAAAGTCTGGCTGTTTTGCATGCCGACCACTCCCATGGTGGTTGGCCAAGTGTGAGACAGCCCTCAAACAGAAGCGTTATACCTACATGCGCTATAAGCGCCGCCTGAACGATTTCACTGTCGCAGAATTTCGCAGAATTTCGCAGAATTTGGCAGAGGTGTGGAAGCGAGTCAAAAGGATTCGGTGCAAGTTCTCTCAGGACCCCCCTCCCATTCTCCAGGAGAATGGGACCGCAATCTCGGACCCTGCGTCCATAGCGGAATCCTTCGCAACCGCTTTCTTTGCATTCTCTAGCCGGGATGCTGCTCCGCCAGCATTCAATGCACGTTGTGATGTCGCGGAAGGCAGCCGGCTGGACTTTACCTCCAGAGGCGGAGAACCCTTCAACAACAGATTTACTGTGAGTGAGTTGCGCTCTGCTCTTGCTTCGTGCACTGACACCGCCCATGGTCCAGACAATGTCCCATACGCCATGCTTCGACACTTGGGTGAGCAAGGCATGGCCTTTCTCTTAGATTTGTTCAACATGATCTGGGTGGAGGATCTCCCAGATTCCTGGCGAATCGCTACTGTGCTCGCCTTTCGCAAACCGGGGAGAGATCACTCTACTCCGCCTGGTTTTCGCCCAATCTCTCTAACCTCTTGCGTATGCAAGTTGATAGAGAAATTGGTAAATGTTAGATTAGCCTTTTTCCTGGACAGCGGAGGCCATCTGTCTTCTGCCCAGTGCGGCTTCCGCAAGTTCCACTCCACGTCGGATGCTCTGCTCCGACTGGAAAATTCCGCCTGCAAGGCCTTCCTTCGTAGACAGCACTATGCCACGGTGTACTTCGATCTGGAGAAGGCGTATGATACCGCATGGCGATACAGTATCATGGAGACTCCCCACACGATGGGGGCGAGGGGACGCCTCCCAACTCCCAATGTTTATATCTTAATTTTTGCGAGATCGTCGATTCCGCATATGGGTGGGGGGAGCTCTCTCTGGCCCAAAGGAGCAGGAAGAGGGTGTCCTGCAGGAAAGTGTCCTTAGTGTCACACACTTTGCCCTGAGCACCATTGACATCACCTTGGTACTGCCGGAAGATGTTCTCGCTACGCTCTACGTGGACGACCTTTTGATCTCTTTTGTTGCGGCCCAGATGCCAACTCTGGAGCATCCACTCCAACAGGCATTGAACCGCGTCTCTCGCTATGCCGAAGCGCCCAGATTTCGGTTTTCTTTGGCCAAGACTAAGGTGGTGCACTTCTGCCGCCAACCACGGCTCCACCCCAACCCAGATTCGTTTCTTAATGGGGTGTGCCTGGAAGTGGTTGAATCGCACTGTTTCCTTGGTCTTGTATTTGACCGACGCCTCACCTGGGAGGCTCATATTCGCAGCCTTAGGGTCTCTTGTACCCGCGCCATGGATATTCTCCATTCCGTGACGTTCAGAGCTTGGGGCCCTGATAGGGCTACTTCCTTACTTTTTTATCGATCCTTTGTTCGTTCGAAGCTCAACTGCAGATGCGAGTTTTATGCATCCGCAGCTGAGCGTCTATTGCGGAAGGTGGACTCGATTCACTACACCAGCCTTCGCCTTGCGACCGGTGCCTTCCCCACTTTTTCCATTGAGAGCCTGTTGGTCGATGCTGGGGCGATACCACTCTCTCTACGCCGCGCACAGTGCCATCACTCGCCTGTACTTGCAGGCCCGGCGCCTCCCTCAGTCGCCAACATCTCTCACTGCATCCGCAGCTGATCTCGACGGTGCCTATGCCGCCGAGAGACGCGAGTCATTCCCTAAGCCCTTTGGGTTTAGGGCCAGGAAACTCCTTCGAGAGCTTGGTATAGCTTGGGCCGGTGGCGCCCCTGATTCTGCCCAGGACACCACCCTGTAGGGTACCACATTTGGATATTTGTCGCCACGCCTCTGCTCCCAAAGCTTGTACAGCGCCGGGAGTATTGCGTTCGACCTTATATATATATATATATATATATATATATATATATATATATATATATATATATATATATATATATATATATATATATTAATCATTAGACATCTAAATCCTCCATCTTTACACTTTTTCCATTTTCTTGCTCACCCAGCAATAATAAACCAATGACTGAAAAGGTTCTTGCAAATATTTAACAACTGTTTTCTCACCAATTTCTTCTAATTACCCTTTGTTTTCCCTTTAGTTGATAATTCATAATCTTTTGTTAATTGAAGATAACTATAAGTCTACCCTCTCCTCACATCATAGCCTACTCATATCTTGTTAATAGTATCAATAAAAATTTCTTATGATTAAGCAAATATAACTTCTAATAAAATATTTTTTTGCAATTTGCCTTGCATAATTTTCTTATTTTTCAGCAGTGATATTTAATTTATCTTCATTCTAAAGATATTTTTGGATTTAAAACGTAATATTTTTATTTGATCAAAATGGTAGAAAATGAAAGAGCTGAATTAATTGTCCTGGTAGGTTTCTTTAAAATTTATATGACTTTAAAGTTACTAATTATTGTAACTATAGCACAGTAAGAGAGTAAGTAAATTATTATTTAAGGGCTTTGCAAATTATTGAGCTAAAATTATTCTGTTAACAGGTTAAATTTTGACTAGCTAAATACCATAGTAGCACTATTTTTTTTATTATTTAATATCTAATCAAGAATTAGATAACTGTGATCAGAATGTTGTTGCTAAATTACAAGCTTTGGAGAGGGTATCTAATGCTTATTGTAATAAGGATCTGCAGTTTGATATGTGAACTGAATAGTGGGTCACTACAGCATAGTTAAAGGTTACCAATAAATGCAGTCATGATACTGAAAAAGATTAAATATAAAATCATTTTTGCAAACACATAATATATGATGCATTCTGCAAGAAAAGGGTAGAAAGAGACATTTTTCAAAAATATAGTTTTTTCTGTAGAGTCAAAAGTCCTATTTATGCAAGTAACTCACGCAACTTTAGGTGCATCTTTCCATGTGGCCAAGAGCATCTTCTGAATGAAAAGGGTAGGAACTGTGTCCTGCCTCTTACAGTGGAGTGATCTCACGCTCATTTGCTCAGCGGTGGGTGTACAGCACATTGTTGTTTCGTCTATGCCATTATCATCTGGGAGAAAGACGTACTTTTGTGTTTATCTCATGGTGGTTTTGTGTGTTTGTGTTATTATTAATATTATTCTGTGTTATTCTTCTTGTGATAATAACAGTGATAGTTAGGGTTGGCCGTAGTGGTGATTCTGGTTGGTCTACCAGGATCTCTAAAGTTTTAATTTATGGAAAAGAAGGCGATAGTAGTTCCAACATTAGCAGCATGGACGATAGTATCGACGATCCCACGTGTGTTTTTGAGAATACAGAAGGTGGTGGTAAAGCTGGTGATGATGATGTATGTATTGCTAGTGGTGATAATAATATTGTAGTGCCATCTACTAATGCTGTTGATGTTCCTCCTGGTAGTGGTGATGATGATAATGTTGTGGTGGTGATGCTGGTAGTTGAGATCAGCAACATGGTCATGGAAGGAGGAGAGAGAGGGGTAGAAGGGTAAGTGATACGGCTGAGAAACTGGGTCATAAGTGTATGCCTGGTGAGTGAAAGCAGGCGAAAGCTAAGAAACTACGCAATTTGGGTAAAGAATAGGAGTCAGGTCGTACTGGGAAGAAATTCCCTGGTCCCAAAATTGGGGCTCCATGTGGTGATGGATGCTTGGAGAAGCTTGGAGAAGAAGCTAGGAATGCCCTCTTTAAAAAATTCTCAGAACTAGGAGACTATGATGCCCAGAATGCATACATTTCACAACACATGCATTCAGTACCAGTGAAAAGAAAATGTGCCCAGGAGTCCACTCGTGTTAATTACAATATTCGTTGAAGTACTATGATGAAACTTTCAAAGTGTGTCAGCGTGCATTCCTTTCATTGCATGACATATCGGAAAAGAGACAACATCCTCATAAAAAGGATGAATCCAAAGCTTGCCAACTGCCTCAAGCCACTACACACTTGCAAAGTCTCTGCATCAAAAGTATTTAGAAACTGGTGCCACAATAAGAGGCCTTTATCAGTGATATACATATTGGATTTCTGAATGTTATGCAGGTGAAGAACTTTTCACTGAACATTTTTATAGTGATGTTTTCACCAAAGAATATAACATTGCTTTGGAGAAGCCCCCAAAAAGATACCTGTTCAACATGTGACAAGATTAAAGCTGATATTGAGGTTAAGGTCACTGCCAATGAAAATGGCGATAATTTGCAGGCGAGGTTGGTCCAAAATTTATTGCGGGCATAGGTCAACATAAACTTAGTGCTGGACTGCGTGTCAGAGTTGTCTGTATGGAGCTCCAACAGATCCTTCCATGTCCGAGGTTGTCAATGGGGATGGCTTATTATCTACGCAAGTTGTGGGTTTACAACTTTGGCATCTATGATGTGATGAAAGGCAAGGGCACCATGTTTGTATGTGATGAGGTAAGGGGTGGCAGGGTATCAGATGAGGTGGGTAGCTGTATCATGAAGTGGCTGCAGTTGAGGCAGGATGAAGAAGAGGATGAATTTGAAGTGCTTCTCATATTTTGTGATAATTGTGCGGGGCAAAAAAATAATATCAATGTGTTGTTGGCAGCCATGCGGTTAATCCACAAAAAGAAATTGTTTTGCATTGAAATTGTGTTTATGGTTAGTGGCCACAGCTACCTCCTGTGTAACAGGTCATTTGGTGTAATTGAAAGGAAATTGCGGGGTGCAGATGTTGTGCATACCCCCCTGCCCATTATGAAAATGTAATCAGGCAAGCAGCTAATTCTCCTTTTGAAGTTGTATCTATCCAGAGGGATGATACCAAAGATATCAAAAGTTTGTCAAGCTTTGTGACTAAAACACAGACACCTGTGTCCTTTTCCAAAGCCTGCCAATTAGTTGTCTCCTGGATACAAAGAGGGATACTTTATAAATACAGATTATGATTTTGAAGACAGACAAAATAATGTGTATCGTTGCCATCTAATGAAGGGTAGGTAACAGGCAGTATGCAGCCAAAGCATTTGATTTGTCTGAATTCCGCCTGGCTTTCAAATACTCACATGAACGCCGCCTCAATCCAACAAAGGTAAAGGACCTTGAAACGCTGGCTTTATGGGTCCCTCATCAAAGCAGTGGATGCTTGATCTACCACGGCAACAAAAGGAGATGGCAAATGAAAATGTTCTTGTAAGCACAGCTGATGATGAGGATGTGGGATCTGACTCTGAGAATGACCTTCATGACTATGATGATCCCCTCCCAGCAGTAGTCATTCATACCCCCCACACAGACTTCCCCGTTGATGAACTAGGCATGGTTAATGGAATACTCTAATAGAATAATCTTCAAGAATCTTCACAGCCCTCTGGTGGTGAGTGTTAACTACTATGATTTTCATTTATTTTTTGATTACTATTGTTTGTTTGTCTATTTTGTATTGTCTATAAACATAAACAACATTGTCAAAAAAAATTACAATGAAATCTTATGGTGTTCTGTGATTATTCATCATTCATTATTCATCATACCATTATTCATCATTTTCTCATCTTATTATGCATACTATATTTAATCATTAATCATGGTTTGTACAATAATATGTCACATCTTTGGTGATTATTCATCATTCTTTATTCATACCATTATTCATCATTTCTTATCTGATCGCACATACTGTATTAATCATTAACCCCTTCCCCAACAATTTTTTTGTTAAAAACTTTTCTTTTTCAGACTAATTTTTTTATTTTGGTTCTATATAGTATTTTTGATGCTGGTTATGAAAACAGTTTTTAATTATTTTTTCTTCCCTTTTTGGGGTTAACTTTTTATTTTGAAAATACCTTTGTCGGCAAAAATGAGTCAACTCGTCTTCCTATAAACCATATTTTTTTACCATATTTTCTTAATTTTTCTCAAAATTTTATTACCAAATGTAAAAAGAAATGAAAACCTATTTTATTTTTAATTTTTATTATAATTGTTACCAAATATCTAGCAGTAATTATAATATGCATAAAAAATGAAATTCCTTTTTTCCGGCATTTTATTATGAACAAAATCAATTGAAAACTGTAAGTTGTTAGCAAAAAAATAAAACAAATGAATTTTATTTCCACATATAAAAGAATAGTATTTCCTCAGAAAGTTTCTAGATGAAATTATTTAGAATGGTACTTTTCAAAGCATGGCACAACACATAGAGCTACTTGGCAAACTTTACACATGTAGCGTGACTCTTTCCTGACTGGTTTCCCTCTATGGTCCCGTTTCAGACTGTATACAACACATTTTCATGTTGGATTTTTCTTTTTTTCTCTTGGGGGAACTTCCATTGGAAAATGTCCTCCTGGCGTATGCCGCAAACTTCCTGGTGATGTTGAGGGTCTACCTGGTGATCTTCTTGGTGGTAAAGCAGGTCCATACTTGCCAAATATGTATCGTATAATTTCCAAATGAAACTTCAGGTGTGTTAGGCTTTTTTTCCTGACTGAGTGAATGCTTCTTGATGCAGGATGAAAGCATTCCATACTCCAATATCCATCAAATGGAAGAAAACTGTCTTGTAATATTTCTTACCCCGTTTCCTTGGAATGGGATAATCTACCAGTTGCTGGTCCACCTTGTCAACTCCTCCCATTGTATTCACATACAACTTTGGGTTTCTTCACAGGCCCTTGTCTTGTCTCAATGTCATGCATGGCTGGGTTGTGAATGGTGGTTGATAGCATTGCAACATCCTTTTTGTCTTTCCAACAAAGAGTTATTACCTTGCCTCTCTGAAATGCTGCAACTTCTCCTTTCTTCAGTTTTTTTCTTTTCAGTTCTTCTGGCACTTCTTTTCGATTCATACGTAGAGTTCCATAAGTATCAGTCTGGTTCATAACTAGAGCATCAGCTAATTGTGGACTAGTGTAATAGTTATCCACAGTAACACAATAACCTTTCCCAAATAAGGGCTTCATCAAAGATAAAACAACACGCGAACTCACAGGATATGCATCATACTCTGGATCAAACTGTGTTCCTTTGCCAACATAAATGGTCATTTTGTACACATATCCAGTCTTTGACTCACACAACATGAAATATTTCACTCCAAACCTCCTCCTTTTCAGTGGAATGTACTGTACCCATCCTAACCTTCCTTTGAACACCATAAGGCTCTCATCTATACATACATCTTGCCTAGGGGTGTAACACTTCCCAAAGTTCTCACACAATGTCATGAATACATCATAAATCGTATACAATTTTGGATTGGGGTGAGTTTATGCATCATGAGTTTCATTATCTACAAAATGAAGATATTGCTTTATCTTACTATACTGTTTCATAGTCATTAGCTGCCGAAAAATTGGTCTTTCAAGCAGTTCATCATGTGACCAGTTCATTTCTTCTGGCATTTTCACAATACCCCCAAGCATTTTCATGGCAAAAAATACAAAAGTTCAGCCTCTGTTACAGGGCGCCACAAAGAATCATCTTGCCCAGTTTGTTCAGCAAAACGATTAGTCTCTACCAGTACAGAGTCAATAATCCTTTTATCAATAAAAAGACTGAAGAATTCAAATGGACTCAGTTCTGCTGGGTTTTCATCAATCTTTATTCCAGGATTTCCTGTGAAAGGAAAACGTGGTGGTGGTGTATTCATACGCTCCTCTGACAACTCGAGGCTTCTCCAAGCTCTCCCCTCACTTCCCTCCTCCTCCTCCTCACTTGTCGAGAAATAGTCATTGTCTGATGAACTGGCAGAGTTATCAGAAGTATTCAAGCTTTTGAGGGAAGGTTCATATTCACTATCTTCCATTGAACTAGACATTTGGGGTGTAACACTTGAAAATGCTACAAAAAAATGAATGCAAATGTGGATGCAAACAACACCCATCCGACGACAATGGCTGTCGGAGCAGGTCTAGTAACAATGTCCTTGAAATCCCACATCTCTACCTTATCGCCTCTGCCAGTTATACGATTTGACGAGAATATTCGTTTCACACGTAGAATGGCTTACAAAGGCTTAAAATCGATGAGTATATATGTATGTAGCTGGTTTTTGAAGGTAAAGTTTTAGACGTGTATACACGTTTCTGCCGGGGAAGGGGTTATTCATGGTTTCCACAATAATACGTCATTTTTGGTGATTATTCATCATTCTTTATTCATCTTATTCACCATTATTCATCATTTTTTGGCATTTCACATCTTATTATTCATTGCTTATACTCATTAATCATGCTTTTCAAGTTCATGAAGCAAAAATTCCATGAAAAAAATCACAATTTTGAGGTTTTTATTTATCTTTATTCACTATAATTCATAATTTTTATCATTTTCCAATGATGTCATACAGTTAATTATAACTCACATTAGAACTTAAAATGCATTTAGAACATTTAGGAGTTGAAAATTGCATTTTTTGCTTTGAAAACTATATAAATGACCATGACATTCATTTTATTCATCACCATGAGTCATTTTTTTATTCATTAAAAAAATAATAATAATGGCATCTTGTTCCTCTCAGTGTAAGCTTAAAAAAAACAACAAAAAAAAAACAAACCCTGAGCCTTCTAGCTTTAAAATTAAGGGAGATATGGTCATTTACATGTTTCCAAACTTCATATGCAATTTTTTTCCTACTTCTGTTTTTGGCGCTTTCCACCCTTTTCTTGCAGAGCGCCTCATATATATAAATAGGTTCAGAATAGAATATTTTTTTTAAATAAACTTGTGCTTAAATTTTATATTTAGGGTGTTGTAACAAGTTGTCTCAGAACTTAGCTTCATATTCTAGAACATTAACTCTGCAGCAGATTTATCTAATGTTTGTTATACTTAATCTGTAAATCTATTAATGAAGTTCTCACAATTAGTTGATTTTTTAAACTAGAATATTGAATATAGTACCTCTGAAAAAAAATATTCTACTGGTCTGGGGAGTGTATAACTTGCTGTTAGATAGTGCCAAGTCTGGCTGGAATATAACATCTATATCAAACTGGGTATTTACAGATTAACTACTGTAATTGAAGACAGTTTTAAGGAAAAGCTTGTATAAGGAGATAAATTTTAATTTATATCATAAAGAGTATATCCCATATGACCCCAAATTACAATTTTCTATAAAATGGTACTATTACCCAAGTAGTTGAGTGATGTGATTAAAGATATAAAAGTTGATAGTAATGAATAAATGCCAAAAGCAGCACCAAAGATATGCTTGGGATCATTAAAAACAGGTTGCTAATAACAATAAAGAATTTGTTATAAGGATGTGTACCTGTTTTATCTATCATGGAATTTTGCATGTAGACTCAGTCTGCACATTGAATTTTTAATTTGTTCAAATTTTTTCCCCAGCAACACGAATTTGACTGGGTTCTTAATGAAGAAGTACCGCGGACATTCACTCATGCAATGCAAATATTACAGGTATAGAGAAAAATGTTTTCTCCATTTTTTATGACCCGTTATCCTGTTAACATAGTTAAGAAATAATACAGATCTCTATTCATTTTATTGCTCTATATATTATAAAATAAACACATCACACTTTAGTAATTTTATAAATTGACTCCACCTTCAAATCTCAATATAATTTTAAAAAATGTTTACTGCTATTGGCTTTCACTCATACTGCAATATACTAAAATATTTAGAATTATTTTGAGTCATTTTCCATATTCTTAATGCAAGGATATGTTTCAGGAATGTTGTTCTCATTTTCCCTTTCCCTTATGCGGATATGATACAGCTACCAAGCAAGAGAAATATGTCATGTCGACTCCTTCTCACACAACCCAGGATCAAGTCAAATGTGTTGTTACAGTAAATGGTGACACCATAACTCAAGCTGTAAGTTGCATAACCTATAATCTCTCATCACTTTTAACTGGCAGCCCATTTCATATTTTTCATTTGACTTACTAAAAGCAATGTGAGAAGAGAAGACATTTATTTTTCATTACATAATTAGTTTGTAGGCTTCTTGCCTCATGTTTCAGAGATTTATGACAAAGTGTTGTCAATTGTTGTCTACTTGGTTTAATTGTATTCATGTATAATATAAAAATACATGTTAGTTATGCAAAAAAAGGTTGCTGTTCTATTTAGGGAGTTTTTAGGTCTTGCAATTCATTGTACAGCTGAAAGATGATAGAAGCTTTGAAAATAATTTTTAACTAAAAGTAATTGCTTTTCTTCAGTCATTTTATCAATGAGTGTAGTACACTTTTACACACCTACGTTTGATATATTTTTTTATAGACTCTAATTTTCAAAATATTTCTTGAATCTTAAATTCAGATTTGTATCAAATTAATTCCATTATGAGTACAGTACCTTCTCTTTTTTTAGGATATGAGTTTAAAAATTTCCAAGCATGCTAACCAGATCCACAGATCAAGTGTCACCCCTGAATCACCTTGGCGTATACAACAAATTCAAGATGCTGCTAACTATCTCCAGCTTGCCATTAAGTTTCTTGATGGCCATGGAGCAAATAATAGATTTAAGTATGTTTCCTAGTGCCAACCTATAAAAAACTGATGAATTTTCTTTTATTAAATATATTACTGCATTCTTTACTTTCCTTTTAGATTTTATATAATGAATACAATTGTTTATTCTTTTAATATCTATTGGATAGTTATTTTAGGGTAATCATTACTTTTCAATTTTATCAGAACTAGTGGTGAGGTGCTAAGTGTTCTTAACCATTTGACTGATCTTCTCCAGAAAGGAAGAAGTAGTCTTCTTATTCCACGTAAAAAGACAATTGATGAACTGATGAGTAGTCGTAACATGGTAAGTGACCTTCCTACTCTATTTGGTTTTAAAATACTAAAAAGATTTTGAAATTGAAACTGTCTTAATTTTTACAGAAATCCTTAAGTCCACCTCTCCCGGGTGATTTAGCTGTAAGTTTTTATCTCCAAGGACACAAATTGGTGCTAGCTGTATATCATCTGACCAATGCTGCAGGTACTATGAAGTTCGATAGCATTCAGGCTGAATGTGCTTTTCCTTGGTTGAATCCTGTGTTGGTTTCTTTTACTACAGCTCTTCACATTGCTCACCAACTTAGAGACAAGGTAAGAGTTGATCTAAATCTAAAATCGTACCCTTGTCATTTCAACTTCATTTGTTGATTTTTTACTCTGATCTTCCTTCTCCAGCATTTGGCAGACTGGGTCTTAATAATATACCTTATATTTAGTTCATTTGCATTCTGATTCCTTGCTAAAAGGTTCAAGTTTTGGTAGGAGTTTGTAATATTCTAAAAATTTGCATAGTCCACAAGTCTGTGTGCATGAAACCATCCTGAGTACACCGGACAAACAGTAGCGACCCCACTGGTCCCGATGTAGCGGGCCGAAAAAATTAGACTAACCCCAATCGATCCAACCCACTCCCTACACTAATCCGGACGTGAGAAATCGAAGGAGAATGAAACGGATTGTAGGTACAGTCCTTTACTAACAAAAAAATACAATATTTACCAAAAAATATGGGTAAATATGCACAAAATATCTACAATAGAGAGGGGCGATTATATTGGAGATCTTACTTTTCACCAAAAAATACAAAAAGAAAATCCTATATATATGATTACTATTTAATCTATCCTAATAAACATGAAAAATCAAACAACCAAAAAAAATCCTGACTACAACAGTCAATATATAAACAACAAACAAGGCCTCACTTTATTCAAAGAGGATGGGGAGATGTCCAGCCACCTGCCACTCGAGCGAGCAAAATGCCTAGGACTTTCAACAAATGTGGCGCCTCTGCGCTTGATGGAAGATAATGAGCTTAAAAAGCTTGCGTGGCTATTATAAGCCCTCCTTCATTAAGCTATACTATTGGCCTTTATTTATTAACAATAATAATATATAGCTTTCCAGGATATAACGCTTTGTTTGTAATATAAGGATATACGAAACTAAGTCCTATCTTTCCAGAATATGGCGCCTGGAAAAAAAACAAAAAAACATGGTAATCATTTTTATACATAAAATAAACAAAAAAACAACAAACCTATTCCCATTCAGACACACACACATTTTTACAGAGGAAGGGATAGGGTACTGAGAAAAGGGGTGGGAGAATGGCCCTTTTACACACACTCACATTCGCTCCGCCACACCGATACTGGGAAATGTGGAGTCACTACTGCTTTTGCTTTACCTAGGGCATCCTTCATTTTATTTCACTGTCTGGTGTTGGTCCATGCTCCTTTCCTAGGGGGAGGCAGGCTTCTCCCCAATGCTCCAGTGGAATTTTTAATTGTGAAACTTAGGGCCCCTGGTGGCAGTCATCAGATCAGTGTTATTAAATTTTAAAAAATGGTAAATTGTCAATACTATAAATCATCCGTCATTGATAGACATTTTTCTTTACGTACCACAGACTGTAGGAAGGTTAAATTTTCTGTGTAGGTTGTTTAGGTAGAAAATGCCATTTCTTTAAAAAATATATAGAATTTTCTGTTATTCCATAATGGCTTCATCCATGGTCCTTTCACATATGCATTATATACTTTTTATTCTCATTATACTGTCAGTTATTGCTTGAGTAGGATGCATTTGCATCAATTGGTGAGCATATTTTCCCTAAGGGAAAAATAAACCTCTTGTTTTCCTCCCAGCCTATTTCTTATGGATATTGCCACTATTTTACTGTTCACTTAATTTAGATCCTTAATTTTGTATTGTTTTATGTTAGTCTGCCTTATAGTTCAATCTTCTCTGACATTCCTGAAGATGGTTAATTGCAACACCCATCCCTTTTCAATCATGGATAAAGTCCTTGACTGGATAATGAAATCCACATGAAGATGAGAATGACAATCATTGGCAAACCACCTAAGGAATGTGGATATGAACACCCCTTTGGCAGGTTCCAGGATGAAAGAGTGATATGTCGTCTGTATGAAGAGATTAAAGGAAGGGAGAGCAATATTGTGTTTGGTTATCTGTGGTTATGTACATTGCCTTAGTTATCTGTGTATATGCCCATACTCAATATGATACAGTGCCTCAGTAGTGGCTTCCGCTTGCAAGTGCTGAAAATATTTGTCCTCCTTCATGGCAAGTGACCAGGCCAAGATCGGCATCTGCTGCCCCGAGGCGCCATCAGGCGGAGAAGCCTGTAAGAAGACCAAAGTTCCAAGTGCGCTGAGCAGAGCCTCGATTATGTCGAGGCCCCTCATTCAGATAGTACTTGGTGTTTTGGAACCCTCTGGCTTCAAAGCCTTTTTGGTTATTTGCTCCTCAGATTGCAGCATGTTGGCCAAAGGCAACATGATTCATCAGAGGAGAGCATTAGCTACTTTGAGTGGTAGAGAACCGAAGGGGACCCGTTTCTCGGACAGGCGCTTTCTGGCAAATGTGTCGAACCCTTACCAGGCGGCCATGATTAGTGTCCTTCGGACACTCAGTGGCTCGCCGGTGAGTGTAACGCCGCACTGTACCATGAACTTCGTGAAAAGATTGGTTTATGTGACGAAACTCGTGGACTACTCCTTAGAAAACATCAGGGAAGAGCTGGCTGACCAAAGAGAGGTCAAGGTCTAATGTGAGTTGAAAAAACAGGGAGCGGTCTCAAGTCCCACCTCTACACTCTTCGATACGGCGACTAATGCCCAAGTAGGCAGTCGCCAGATGAGCTCTTAAAAAAAAAAAAAAAAAATCTACACTCTTCGTCACTTTCGACTGTGACAGGCTTCCTGAGTCGGTGCGTTCCCGTTGGTATCGCTATCGCGTGAAGGTATTCATGACACTGCCGCGAGATGATACTACTGTCACCTCTTTTGCCATAGGAATCGTTCTTGTAGATGTGCAAAGACAGTTTACCCTAAGTCTGTGTAAGTTGCTCCAAGGCCGTACACGATAAGTCCTTGCGGAGAGCCGCACCCTGCCTTTTGAAAGCAATATGGCCCGTATCTCCTGTAGGAGGAAATCTTGCCCGTTCAGGTTGCGGATCGTCTCTCATTGGACGAGCAAGGCTGAGGACTTGGTCTTGGCACGCCCATCGCTGCCTGGGCATGCAGGTTTTTCTCCCCTGGTAGAGCGTGACTGTTTCCCGTAAGGCGAAACGCCAGCGCGCGCCTCCACCGAGTCGTTAGACTCACAGGAGGCAACACCCCTGATGGTGGTCGAGAGGGCGTCTTCCGGGGTTTCCTAAAGATGCCCTTGAAATGAAGACAGCACCCTCGATTCCTACTTCCCTACTCAAGGCTGAACTGAGTCGTTCGGAGACGGTGGATCGTCCAAAAGAGGGGACAGAGGAAAAGACTTTCATAGCGACCCCCCCGCCCCTTTCACCTCCCCGATAAGTCTTCTAAGGCTCCAGTGGCTTGTTCGGCCAATAGCGCCTGGAGTTATGCCTCCTGGAAGCGTAGGGCCATTTCCATGAGGGTCTTCACTTCGAAAAGGGCCCGCACATCTCCTCCAGCTAGGCCTGGGGTCATATTCCTTTAATGGAATTGCCGCCCACTCCCGGCCAACTGGGAGAAGCTGCGAACGCTCATCTCCTACCGCCCTCGTTAACTCTGCAGAAAACCATGCTAGGAGCGTGCCCCCTCCCCACCCTCCCAAGATATAAGGTTTTTGCAACTCCAACATCACAGGGTTGGGCCCGGACAGGAGGATGCGTGATTTACACCTTTCATGATGTTTCGATTCTTCTATTTGATATAAACATCTCCTTTCAGACAGTAGCAGAGCAGCTACACCTGGATAGGTGGTATACAGTTATTTCAGCGTCCATGCTACCGCCAGCCGACTTCGACCGCCCCGATGATGCTTCGAACGGGCGCAGTAGTCCGCATTTCAGTAAAAAATTGATTTCTCTCTCCCAGTCGAGGAGTTTAGGTCGGTGGATGATGGCGTTGAGTTTTCTCCGACAACCTCACCGCCGTGGGCCAAACTACTATTCCTATAACATCTGGTCGTTTTGCACGTTGTCCGCTTCCTTGTATTCGGGCGAGTGTGAGACAGTCCTCTGACAGAAGCGATATTCCTACATTCGCTATAAGAAACGCCTAGCGATTTCACTATCCATGAATTTAGTCGAGCTAGGGCTAGGTTCAGTTACATTTCAAAGCAGGTCCTCCGCTCTTCCTGACGGACATACGTGTCTCTACTTAACGGGAAAGACACCTCTTGCAGTTGTGTGAAAAGGAGTCATCAGAATGCCGGGCAGGTTCTTGCATGACCCTCCTCCTGTTCTCCAGAAGAACGGGACCCCACATTATCTAGCTGAGATGCTGGTACGCAGCATTTGTGCACATCGTGATATCGCTGAAGGCCGACGACTGGACTTTACTTCGAGAGAACCTTTCAACGGCAGGTTTATGTTGAGTTGCTTTCTGCTCTCGCTCCATCCGCGGACACCTTCCCTGGTCTGGGCGATGTCTCGTATGCCATGCTTCGACACCTAAATGAACGAGGCATGGTATTTCTGCTCGATTTCTTCAACAGGATCTGGGGAGAGGGTACCCCTTCCCCATCGGCTTCTGGGGAATGGCTACTATGTTCGGTTTTTGCAAACAGGAGAGAGATCACTACACCGTCTGGTTCCCACACAAATTATCTAACCTACCTGTACAAGCTGATTGAGAAATTGGTAAATGTTTTATTAGCCATTTCCCTGGATAGCTGAGGCCACCTGTCTTGTGCACACTGCGTCATCCGCAAGTACCACTCCACGTCGGATGCCCCGTAAGGGGCGCGGCGATTTGCCTTCCTGGCCACCGTGCTGACGGGACTCAGCACCCCGTCCGGCCCCAGCTTAGCCTCTTCTCCTTTCAGACTGCCTGTGTTTCTCCCCTCTTTCCTCACGTCCCCTACAACCTCTCTGGTCAGCCTCTATTTTCACAGGGTAGATGCTGACCACCTTCTCAGTCAACTATCCCGGATTTGGACTGAGAGGGGAGGGGACAATGTTCCCTAACCACTGAGCTCTGGTTTGGGATGGTGGGTTTTTAACAAACTGCTTTATCCCCACCCATACCTTTCTCACATCCCCTTTCTTACTCACTTCACTATCTATCTTTTTACGCCGTGCCTAAGGTGGAGCCGCCATGCTGAATGGTTGCCAGGTCACTAGGTGGGAGGGGTGGCCTAGAATGGTGGCAGCTGGCTCTGCCAGCCCTGTACCCACCCCTCGCAGAGTGGGCTACTGCGAGGGGTGATTAGCGTCTGCCTCCCGTGAAAATAATAGTGTCACCATGCCCAATAATGAGTAAAAAAAAAATCTCCCTTATCTTTTACTTTATCACCGTCAGAGCCACCTTTGGGCAGCTCCACTGAAAAAATGGAGATCTCCGCCCCTGTGCTCTCACAGGGCACCCTCCAAAACTCTTTGACCGGAGAGAAGGCTTACTCCTCTCCATTGCCTACGGGTGTAGGGAGTCACCCATCTTACCAGCGGCAGCAGCCCCTTTATACTTTCCCAGGGGACTGCCAAGAAAGCCAGCAGGAAGCCCATAACTGACCGCTCCTCATTGAAGTGGCTCGGTAGGGCAAACTCCCTTAGTGGGAAGAGGGAAGACACGGCCCATCGACCCCTTCCCTCGAAAGACCTGCTAGTTCGGATATTGAACTTAAGGGGGGGTCAAGGCACGTGCCCCCCCCCCACATCTAACATGGGACCTGTGATGTCCGGGGGGGGTATGACCACATGGACACCCCCAACCCCCGAGATGATAGACATGGTCCTTCCATGGGGGCGAATCCGGGCTCGGCGCCATGCAGCGAACCCAAGTACGCCCCTGTGCAAGGTCCTCCTCAGACGGCTCGGGTCTCAAAGACTTTACAAGGAGGGGAGGGATCTCCTCCTCTGGCTGGTTGCCCTGCGACCGCCAGACCTCCATCTCGGAGAAGGACCTTGCTGAGGTCGGTCAATCTGGCCTAGGGGCTCCTGCCGGCAAGGGGAGAAGTGGGTTCATTCTCCGCCCTCCTCTCCAAAAATGAAAAAGACTGCTGCCACTTCGGTAAGCGACCAAGCCAAGATCGGCATGTCCGGCCCCGCTGCCTCCCCGGGTGCGGATTCCCTGACAAAGACCAAAAGTGCAAGTGCGCAGAGGGAAGTCTCGATTACGTCAGGGATCCTCATTCAGATTACCCGTCGTTTTCGAGTCTGCTGGCTTCAAACGCTTTCTTGTTATTCGCTCCACTGATGGCAGCATGTTGGCTAAGGGCAACATGATCGATCAGAGAAGAGCTTTAGTTAGTATGATTGGTAGAGAGCTGAAGGTGACCCGTTTCTCGGACGGGAGCCTTCTGGCGAATGCGTCGGATCCCTCCGAGGTGGCCATGAATAGTGCTCTTCGGACACTTAATGGCACCCCCGTGAATGTGACGCCGCACTCTACCAAGATCTTCATGAAAGAAGTAGTTTATGCGAGGGAACTCGTTGACTAGTCCATAGATGACCACCCTATAGCTGGCCGACCACGGGGCGATCAAGGTCGAACGTGTGATGAGAAAACAGGGAGGGGCCTCGAGACCCACCTCTTCATCACGTTCGATTGTGACAAGCTTCCTGGGTCGGTGCGTGCCGGTTAGTATTGCTATCGCGTGAAGGTATTCGTGCCACTGCCGCGGAGGGGCTATTACTGCCACCGCTTTGGCCATACTAATCGTTCCTGTTGACATGCAAAGTTGGGGTTACCCGAAATCTGTGTAAGTTGCTCTAAGGCCGCACACGATAAGTCCAAATCGTGTGTGGCCAAGTGTGTCAATTGCGGGACAGCCGCACCCTGCTTCTTCGAAGCAATGTGGTGCTTATCTCCTTGAGAAGGAAATCCTGGCCGTTCAGGCTCAGGATCGTCTCATTTCGCGAGGCTAAAGAGTTGGTCCTGGTGCGCCCGGCACTGACCGGGCTAACAGCGCCCTGAGTTCTGCCTCCGGAAAGCGTACGGCCATTCCCGTGACGGTCTTCTCTTGGAAGAGGGCCCCCGCATCTCCTCCGAGTTAGGCCTGGAAGGTATATTCCTTTAATGGAATTGCCACCGACTCCGGGCCAACTGGAAAGAGCTGCGGAGGCTCGTCTCCTCCCGTTCCCCGTTAGCTATTTTTTTTGCAAGAGACCATGTTGGGCGCGTGCCCCATGCCCACCCTCCCGGAGTATAAGGGCTTTGCGACCTGACCACCACGGGATGGGAGCTGGGCAGGAGGAGGCGCGATTTACACCCGGCATGATGTCTCCGTTCTTCTCCCTGCTTTAGGTACCTCCTTTCAGGCGGAGTGTGACACGGCCCTCAAACAGAAGCGTTTTGCCTACATGCGCTATAAGCGCCGCCCGAACGAATTCCGTCGGGCTAGGTCTAGGTTCCGGTATATTTCGAAGCACGCCAGCCACTCTTCTTGGCGGGCATACGTGTCTTCAATTAATCGGAAGACCCCTCTAGCAGAGGTGTGGAAGCGAGTCAAAAGGATTAGGGGCAAGTTCTCGCAATGCACGTTGCGTTCTCGAAAAGAATGGGACCGCAATCTTGGACACCGCGTCCGTGGCGGAATCCTTCGCGACTGCTTTCTCCGCATTCTCTAGCCGTGATGCTGCTCCGCTAGCATTCAATGCACGTCTTGATGTCGCGGAAAGTCGCCGCCTGGACTTTACCTCCAGAGGCGGAGAACCCTTCAACGACAGGTTTACTCTGAGCGAGTTGTGTTTCGCTCTTGTTTCGTGCGCGGACACTGCTGATGGTCCGGACAATTTCCCGTACGCCATGCTTCGACACCTGGGTGAGCGAGTCATGGCATTCCTATTAGATTTGTTCAACAGGATCTGGGTAGATTCCTGGCGAATCGCTACTGTGCTAGCTTTTCGCAAACCGGGAAGAGATCACTCTACCCGGCCGGTTTCCGCCCAATCTCTCTAATCTCTTCTTGTGCAAGTTGATGGAGAAATTGGTAAATGTTAGATTAGCCTTTTTTTCTGGACAGCGTGGCCATCTGTCTTCTGCACAGTGCGACTTCCACACGCTCCACTCCACTTCGGATGCTCTGCTCCGACTGGAAAATGCTGTCTGCGAGGCCTTCCTTCGTAGACAGCACTTCGCCACGGTTTTTCGACCTGTAGAAGGCCTATGATACCGCATGGCGATACTGTATCATGGAGACTCCTCCCAATCTTTATATTTGAATTTTTGCGAGATCATCGATTACGCGATCGGCTGAGGGATCCCTCTCCGTCCCACTGGACCAGGAAGAGGGTGTCCCGCAGTGTCACACTCTTTTCCCCGAGCATCAACGGCATCACCTCGGTGCTGCCGGAAGATGTTCTCGCTACGCTCTACGTGGACGACCTTTCGATCTCTTTGGGCGCGGCCCAGATGCCAACTCTGGAGCGTCGACTCCAACAGGCATTGAACCGCGTCTCTCGCTATGCCGAAGCGCACAGGTTTTGGTTTTCTTTGGCCAAGACTAAGGTGGTGCACTTCTGCCGCCATCCACAGCTCCACCCTGACCCAGATTTGTTTCTTAATGGGGTGCGCCTGGATGTGGTTGAGTCGCACCGTTTCCTTGGTCTTGTATTCGACTGACGCCTCACCTGGGAGGCTCATATTCGCAGCCTTAGGGTCTCTTGTACCCGCGCCATGGACATTCTCCGTTCCGTGACGTTCAGCGCTTGGGGCGCTGATAGGGCTACTGCCTTACTTTATTATCGATCCTTTGTTCGCTCGAAGCTCGACTACGGATGCGAGTTTTATGCATCCGCAGCCGAGCGTTTATTGCGGAAGGTGGATTCGATCCACCACACCGGCCTTCGCCTTGCGACCGGTGCCTTCCGCACTTCCCCCATTGAGAGCCTACTTGTCGATGCTGGAGAGATGCCGCTTGCTCTACGCTGTACACAGTGCATTATTCGCCTGTACGCACGAGCTCAGCGACTCCCTCAGTTGTCGACAGCTCTCACTGCATTTGCCAAAGATCTCGACGTTCCCTATGCTGCCGAGAGACGCGAGTCATACCCTAAGCCCTTCGGGTTTAGAGCCAGGAAACTCTGAGAGCTAGTTATTGCTCCTGGCCCGTTGGTGCCCCTGGTTCTGTCCCAGGACACCACCTCGGACCATTTGTCGCCAGGCCTCTGCTCCCAAAGCGTGTACAGCCCCGGGATTATTGCGTTCGGCCTTTTTGGACCGCACCTCATGTGACGATGGAACCGTGCCAGTGTATACGGATAGCTCCAAGTCCGAAGAGGGGGTCGGCTTCCACGCCGTATCCACTATGTTTGAAGTCAGCGGGGCTCTGCCAGGCGCTGCGTCTGTTTTGACGGCCGAGCTGGTGGCAATGCACTACTCGGTACCGTAGATTACGCGTCGTGCCCGGTTCGGAGACCGGATTGTGATTTATAGCGACTCACAAAGCGCCCTGAGTGCTCTCGGGGCATTCCCTGGTTCGCGATATCCGTGACGCCACGGTTTTGGCAAGCCGGGCGGATGTCGAGATTATCTTCTGCTGGGTTCCTGGAAATGTAGGAATTGCGGGGAATGAGCGCGCCAAAGAGTCCGCGAGGAGCGGGTTACCGGACCAGCGTTTCTCTCTTCCTCACACCGATTATATGGTAGAAATACGGGCAGCTCTTCGGGCTACTTGGCAAACAAGATGGGAGACGGTCGAGGGGAACTTATAGTTGCGTGCCATTGCGCCGCAACTGTTCCCATGGACCTCCCCCCAAATGCCACGATGGCTTCAGGTTGCTTTCTGTCGTCTCCGAATTAGACACACTCGCAGGACGCACCGTCATTTGATGGAGCGCCTGCCAGCTACCTACTGTGAAGACTGTATTGTCCCCCAGACTGTTCGGCACATTCTTGTTGAATGTCCCCAGTCTGGGCGATCTTCGCGCACGTTACCTTTCCCGGTACCTGGACGACCGGGGTCGCTACCGCTTATCCCTTGTACTCGGGACGGGTTCGTTCTCATTGACTTGTGGACTTTATGACTTTTTGGAGGAGGCCGGCCTTCTCCCCTTCATTTAACCAGGTTGTTTTTTGGTTTTTTGTAGGTCGCAAGTTTCTGCGCCGGTGGGAGGCGGAACACTCCCCAACGCCGGAGCTTGTTTCCTGCTTGTTGCTTTTTTCCTTTTTTTATCGTTATTGTGTTTTGGGGTTTTGTTTTGTATATTCTTATTTTAAAGTAACCTACTACTAGACTCGTGTGTATGGCGACTTATACCCAAGTATGCAGTCGCCAGATGGGCTCGTAAAATTTTTTAGAAAATCCACGTCAGATGCTTTGCTCCAACTGGAAAATGCCTTCTTAGAGGCCTTTGTTTGTAGACGCACTACACCACGGTGTTTTTCGATTTGTAGGGGGCCGTTTATACCGCATGTCGATACGGTATCATGGAGACTCCAAACGATAGGGCCGAGTGGACGCCTCACAATCTTTATTTCTCAATTCTGGCGATATCGTCGATTCCGCGTACCGGTGGAGGAGCCCTCTCTGGCCCAATGGAGCAGGAGGAGTGCGTCCCGCAGAGGTGTCCTCAGTGCCACACTATCTTGTTTTCGACCGATGCATCACCTCAGAGGCTCATATTTGCAGACTTAAGATCTCTTGTACCCTCCTAATGGAAATTCTTCGTTCCTTGGTGTTCAACACTTGGGGTGCAGATAGGGATACTGGCTAACTTTTCTACCGATTCTTCGTTCGTTTGAAGCTTGAATATGGATGAGAGTTTTACGCATCCGCAGCCGAGCATGTGTTGCGGAAGGTGGACTCGATCCACCACACCGGTCTCCCCCTGGCGACCAGTGCCTTCCGCACTCTCCCCATTGAAAACCTACTGTCGATACTGAGAGATGCCTTTCGCTCTGCGCTGTATGTAGTACACAGTGTATTATGTGCTTGAACACCCGGGTCCGGCCCCTCCCTCAGTCGCTAACAGCTATCACTGCTTGCGCGGCCAATCTCAACGGTGCCTATGCAGACGAGAGACGCAGGTCGTACTTTTAGCCCTTTGGGTTTATAACTTAAAAAACTCCTTCCAAAACTCGGTGTAGCTCTCGTGCCAGTGGCGCCTCTGGTTCTGCCCAGGACGCCACCCTGGAGAGTACCATCGAAAATATTGCGTTCGGCCTTTTTGGAGCACACTTCGTGTCATGCCCTGTTCGGAGACCGGATTTGATCGATAGCTACTCACAAAGCGCCTTGAGTGTTCTCGAGGCATTGTAATCTCCACACACCCTGGTTGGCGGTATCCGTGACGCCACGGTTACCGCGAGCCGGGTGGATGTCGAAATTATCTTCTGCTCGGTTCCTGGACATGTGGGAATTGCGGGCAAAGAGTCTGCGAGGACTGGGTAACCAGATCAGCGTTTAGCTCTTCCTCACACCCACTATATGGCAGGAATCAGGGCAGCCTTGCAAAGATAATGGGTGATGGCCGAGGGGCCTGAAAGTTGCGTGCCATTGAGCTGAGACTGTTCTCGTGGACCTACTCCCTAATGCCGCGACAGCTTCAGCGTCTTCGAATTGGTCACACTCGCTGGAGGCACCGTCATTCATGGAGAGCTCGCCTGCAGTTTATTGCACCCACTGTGTTGTTCCTGAGACTGTTCGGCATATTCTTGTTGAATGTTCCAGTGTGGGTGATCTTCGCGCTCGTTACCTGTCTCAGTATCGGGACGAGTGAGGTCGCTACCTCTTGTCCCTTGTACTCTGGATGGATTCGTGCACACAAACTTGTGGACTATACCACTTTTGGGAGGAGGCTGGCCTCCTCCACTTTATTTGACTGCTTTTTGTAGGTCGCAGGTTCCTGCGCCGGGAGGGAGGCGGGCCTGTCCCCGACGCCGGAGCGCGCTTCCTTCTCGTTTCCTCTTTTATTTGTATTTTTTTTCTCTTTATTATTTGGGTTTTTTTTTAATATAGACTAGTAGTAAGCTAGGGTGAGTACGGCGACTTATGCCCAAGTATGCAGTCGCCAGATGGGTTCCTAAAATAAAAAAAAATGATGCCTTGCCAGTGTACACGGGTGGCTCCAAATCAGAAGAGGGGGTCGGCTTTCACGTCGTTTCCCTTTTTTTTTTAAGTCGGTTTGGTTCTACGAGGCGCTGTGTTCCCTCACGTCCGAGCTGGTTGGAATACACCGGTCGGGATGGAAGGTAATCAGTCGAGCCCGGTTCAAGGGCCGGATTGTGATATATAGTTACTCATAAAACACACCGATTGACATCGAGTCATTTTAATCTTCACACACCCTGATTTGCCTTATCCAAACAGTCTGGAAGGACTCTGTGATCGGACGAGTGTTTCACTCTTTCCTACTCGGACTCCATAGCATAAATAATGTTAGCCCTTCGGGCTGCATGACAAAGAAGATTGGAGATCGTTTTATGTCGCCTCTGAATTGGCCACACTCGCAGGACACAACGCCATCTGATAGAGCGATTGCCTGCACCCTAGTTCCATTTCTGCTTGTTCAACAGACTGCCCGGCGCATTCTTGTCGAATGCTCACGTTTCCTCTCCCGAGACGAACAAGGTCGCTACCGCTTGTGGACTTTTGAGTTCTTGGACGAGGCTGGCCTCCTCCATTATATATTATATCCTTTAGGAGTCCATGCTCGTGCCCTAGAGGAAGTATGACTCCCTCCGGTACCTGATTGACCTTTTTTTGTGGTAGTTTTAAGTATATTTTGTTTTTTGTTCGTCTTTTAAATTTTCAACATTTTGTAAGCTAAAAATTTGGATTTTTTTCTTCTAATTTCGACAGCTATGGCTTTCTTCGCAGTCTCCACATTAGTGCCTTAAAAAAAACTACATGCCTCCACGGCTTCAGATCGTATTTTGTCACCTGTGAATTAGACCTACCAGCAGAACGATGCATCATTGGATAAAGAGCTCCCCGAAACCTTTACGAGTCCGCCATTTGTTGCGTCATTCTTTTTGATTGAATGATCCAGTCTGGCTGAACGGCAATACAAGATACCAAGGACAGTGAAGGTTGTTACCTTATGTATGGGATGCCTGATTTGAAGGGACTTTATCTTGATCATATTTGCTTTTTGTGTTTTTCTTTATTTTTCTTAAATAATTTGTATTCATTCTCTTTTCTGTCGACATACATTATATGTATAAAAATAAGCTCACAAGAGGCCCTGACTGGCGAGACTCCTGTTGTTCATCCTTCTACTGGCACAATCCGGTCTTGATCTCTCTCTCTCTCTCTCTCGTTGTTGATGAAGCCATGTTCGGCTGTAGTATCCTTGGAGGAGGTCAGTAGCAACCACTTCCTAGTCTCATTTTGCCCCTTCATCCTTATCATAGGGCCGATTCGGCTGATTTTTTTGCCATCTCGCGTCAACCGTGTTTCTCCACGGTTGATGAGGCTCTGGCTTGGGTGAATTAGCTGGTCGTTCCCCAAGTGCAGCATTTTGTTTAACAACGCCCATTTGGCGACTACCACCAAAGGCATAATTCGCCGCAATTAAAATCTCGCCCTTTTGCAGCAAAGCAGTCTGCCATACCCATCGTGTATGCCACCCCAATCCCCACCCCCAACATACAATTGACATGCAGGCAGACACAGCACCCTTACTGGAAGGCTTATGAGTGGATTTCCTTCCTCAAATTTAAAGCGCAATAGCAACGAGGCTGTATCACGCAGAAAATTTGTACAGAAAGATCTTTAAAAAGTGTTGTGAGTCTAGAGGAAATGAAAGTGCGTGGAAGACAGCCGCAGAGCCTCCTGCAGACGTTGGGACCGATAGGGAATACAATCTTCCATTTGTGAGTTGCAGTCTCAATCTAGTTTGAGATTGCCATGGATACTGGGGCAGGGAGGGTATGCTGCCCCTCCAGGGACCTGTTGTACCCCCCACCCTCCCTCCCCAACTAAAGTCATTCAAGCTTCGTCCATGTGAATTTTAATATTTTTTTTCTTTCTGCTGTGGGCAAAATAATGAGGGCTCTTATGATTAATAGGACATAAAGTGTGGCTAGGGGTAGTTTTAGTGGCATTGACGCGCGCCGACCCCACTGTGGGAAACTGGTAGAGAGATGTTGAAGTTTGAAGTCTTCTTTTATTACAGGTCTCGGTGTTCTCGCAGTACAAGGACTTCACTCCAGACTCCTGTAGTGTGTCTACGATTTCTTGTTAATGGCGCCATGAAGGGAGGGGCAGAGAAATCTTTTATTTAGAATTAAAATATAAGAGTTGGTCAATCGATGGTATTTTTTTTGTTTATATGTAGCGAGACTGTAGGTAGAGGGATTAGAACTAGTAAAATTATATAGCTGAGTCGTGATGATCGTATTAATAAAAATGCTTTTGGTTAGGAGAGACTTTTTACATGCTGGTTGTCGGCTCAAGTATACAGAATTTTATCGGTGCAATTTTATGAAATTTAGCGGAAAGATTTGGTCATGTGCCCCTCCCCCTACCATTAGATTTTGGTGATGGCCTAGGGTCGAATCAAAATATATCCTTTCTCTACATAATGATCTGATCATTCCCGTACCCTCCTAATGTCGAGATTCTTCGCACGTGGCGGAGGCCTACATTCTCTGATGGTCTCTTTTAGAGAACTCAAACATCTTAATGGGAACTATCTCTTCTTTTAATGCCCAAGGCCATTGGGGCAATGTCTAGAGTTTAATATGGATCTGAAGCACTGGTTATTACAGCATATTACTGCCGCTACAAAACCCAACCCTAATTGAGTCTCCACTTTGCTAGGATGTAGACCATTAATACGAAGTAGTTTTTGGTGTAGTAAAGGAAAAGTTCAATTGTCCAATCAACAAGCTTCTTGATCGCTTGGCACCTTTGCTAATTGATTTTTTTCTTATTTTGATAACGTTGAGATCTCAGTTTTTTAATGCATCTCTTTTGGCGGTTATTCCAAAATCCTCTTGTCATATTTAAATATCTGTCATAATTTTTTAGGATAAAAGCTATGGACTCCATCTTTAATACTCGTACTTTACTTTTGGTCACAATTTTGGTTTGCACTGGCACTTGATGTACATTTTGGTTCCCAACTGTACGGAACACAGTTGATTCATAATTTGGCACACATTTTCATTTTGCAATTCGAATTCTTACTCGAAGATCCCAGAGCTGGGTGTTGGCCACAAGTAGGATTTTTTTTAAAAAAGATTATTAAAATGTATTGCATTTCCTGTTACTTGAACGTGTCTCAGTGGCTTTTATTTTTTAGTTTGTATTTTACTTTCATTACTTTTAGACTGTCCATTGCTAAGGTCCAAAATATCCCTTAGGTGTGCAACCTCGATGAACTCTGCCGACCAGACGAGGTTCTCCCTGAGATCTCGCAATCCATGTATCTGTATTTTGTCTCACTTGTGCTTATGTCGGACATGTTGTAAATAGGTGTTGTCCTCTGTTTGGTTCATGGTTGCCACAGGGGCAACCATGTGTAATATTTGTGTTTAGTTTCGGGAGGTGATGGCTTGTGAGCTATGTGTCACATGAGAGGGATGTTTTTTCTGGTTATATTATTGAAAATCAAGAAATATATTCAACAAGGCAATGTTAAATCAGCGGAGAAGAATAAGGAGAGGTACAACCGGACGAAGAAGGGTGTGAGCTTAGTGGTGGGGTCAGAAAAGTGCATTCCAAAGTTACAGAAGAGTTGCAGAACCTCATTGAGCTTAGTGTTTCTACGAGTAGATTGTCTTCAACTAGTTCGGTAGTATGATAAGAAGACAGTGAGTTTGATTGACAAGCCACTGTAATCATTTAATGCCTTTCCATTTTTCCTCCCTTGTCCATCTCACTCTTCCCCAAGTTAGCATACCTTGTTGGATTACAGCTCGTCTCACTCCTTGTAATTAACATGTTTTTCCCTCACTTCATCAGTCTGCAGCCGATCATTAGAGATGAACAGTGTAATATGTTGTGTTTTGAAAACTTAAAGATCTCTTTTGATGAGGTTGTATTTTTCTTTGCAAATTTTATTACATTCCTTCACATCCCAAATATTTTGTACTAGTCATGTAAAAAGCATGAAGAGGCTGTTGTTTTTTCAGAGTTCATTATTTATTTGTCCATAATAAAGAAGCGTCAAAATGATGAGGGTTTCTCTTAGTTCATGATGGCGAGTCTATTCAGCATCTAACTCATGATTCCGAAGCCCCAAATATGCAATTTTAAAGAAGCGAACCAAGAAGAAAATTCAATTGCAACATAGGATCATCGGTTGTCAAGAATTTAAGGGCGTTATTTTAAAAGGACATTAAAATCATTTTAGCCCAACAGCATCTACCAGTTTCCCGACAAAGTGCGGTTAGCGTGCTTTTATGCCCTTAAAAATATACGCCCCCTTCCCACGCTTTATATCCTATTAAACAGAGTTAACCATCATTTTGTCCAAGCCTTGGCCGTTTATAGCGATGGAGCGCTATGTACTGCAGTATCTGGTCCAGTCAGTGTTCATCCCTTGCTAGAAGTTCCTTAGCACACAACCCCTACGCCTCTCTTATGCACAATATCTTTACTGGTCAGCCCTTTCGTTCTCACACTCATTCTCATAATCAACGCTGCTTTCGCAGACTCGTAACCCTTTACACACACTGACACTTAGTCTTACTCTATTCTGTTTGTAAGTCTTATCTCCACTCTTTTTACATGTTCAGACCATATCAAAATACTGTCACAACCTTATTTACTCCTTTCACCACGCCATAAACATCTCTTACGCATCTTTCACACACTGACTCTCTCTCAAGTTGTCAATTTGCACGGCTCTCTCTCTCGAGATTTATCCTTCTCCCATAACATGGTTTTACTCTCGTACACATCTATAGCACCAGCCCCCTACCTCTCTGGGATCTTTTCTTCAGGGGTTCTCAGAGAGGCTCTGGCCTTCTCGTGGTGAGGAGGGTCAGCCCCGGGCCCCTTAGGGGTCCCATGGTGCTGCCAACAAGACTTTTAACATGCCTCTCTTTCTTTCCTCCCCTATTACGTTCTTCCACTGCCCTTTATTTCCCCCTCTTCCTTCACCTATCTAGTGGCCCTTATAGATACCCGACCTCTGCTCGTCTTATGGATTGATTCTGAATTGTTCTTTCATGAAGGTGGAAGGCTGGGCATCTCCACCGCCTTTGTCTACCGAATGCCCAAGGAGAAACTCATTGTTGGCCCCTTTTTATCCGTGCGTAGGAGAACTCGGGCAGCCTCTTAGGTTTCTAAAGATGGTGTGGTGAATCCGTATCCATTCTCCAAGAAGACATACCGGACGTAACTGATTGTAGAGTTGCAGTAGTGACGGGCCCTTGTGGGCCTCCATGGTGGGGAGTCCCGAGGGAAAATGTGAAGTTACTACTATTTGCAATGGCTAGCCATAAACCTAAAACTTTGCAATTCTCGTAATGGTTCTGGTGCCAAACGTTCTTCAGTCTCCACTTTCAACCTTCCCATGCTCGTTGGACCCCTATTCCAACGAAGTAGACCCAGATTTAGATTATCCCCGCTTTCTTGTCATGAGTTCATCAGCCGACACCTTACTTGCAAAAGTCGATGTGTTTGATGTCAATGAATCTTCTGAGGCCGGATGTGGTCAAGAGGTAGTGGTGATGTCGTAGTCGAGGTGTCATCCCACTCTCAACATAACTGTGCGAAATCTATCTTCGATACCTGAAATTCCAGTAACTGTCTCGCCCCATCTGCGTCTGAATTTTGTTAAAGGTGTCGTCCGTTCAAACGAACTAAGGGACTACGGACCCACCTGCCTTCAGAGTAAGCTTAGTACCCAACGTGTCACACGCGTACACGGGGTGTCTAAAACATTAGGCTCCCACAAGAGTCCCAACCGCGCACTGATTTTAACATTCGAACGACAAGAACTGCCGCAGTAGATTAAAGCTGTGTACCTTCGTGTCCCGGTAAGTCCCTACATCGAACTACCCAGATGCTGCTTCAATTCCAATCAATTTGGACATGTTGGCCGTCCCTGTCGGCACCCTAGCTCCTGCGTCAATTGTAGCTCTGACTACCATGCATGACCCCGAATGCATCAAAACACGTGCCAACTGCGGAGGTACCCACAGTGCTGCGTCAAAACTCGGCTCTATTTTTATATGAAAAGGAAGTGCTCGTTTTGCGCGACTCCCTACGTCTAGATATAAGAGAGGCCCGCCAGCGTGCCCGAGCACAAACCTCATCACTCGGCCGGCTCTTCTCTGACGTTTTACGTGATGCTGGACGAAACCGACCATCACGCTCGAGTTCCGACCAGACTGAATCACTTCATCCTACATCTACTCGCAGCGTCGGAAACATTCAGAATATGCAGACGAAGCATCGCTCTCACACCGAGATAACCAATGTAGCCCCCCTCTCTGCAGTAGCTCTAGCTGGGGGTGACGATCAGGGTGATACACTTGAAGACATCAGACGCTATTTAAAAGAATCCTCAACATCGACCAGTGAAGGTTCATCCAACCGGGGCCGAGACCCAAAGCCCAGTGGTAAGAGAAAGGATTCCTCACCTGGGTCATCGACCACCAATAAGCGGGCAGCCTCTGGAGCTGACGCGGCCGAACCCTGAGAATCTTTGATGAACTCTTTCCCTATGGCTGAACATTCTATGCCCTCAAGTCCACCCCACCCTTCACAGGATGCATAAAACTCGCATCCGTAGTCAAACTTCGGACGAACAAAGGATAGAGAGAAGTACAAGATAGTAGCCGTATCAGGATCCCCATTGTTGAACGTCATAAAAGGAAGAATGTCCAGCGCTCAGATAGAAGATAGCTTAAGGCTGAGAATATGAGCCTCCCAGGTGAGACGTCGTTCGAAAACAATGCCAAAGAAGCAGTGTGAATCCACCAGTTCCAGGCAAACTGTTTAGGAACAAGTCCTGATCGGAGTGGAGCCGTGGATGGCGGCAAAAGTGCACCACCTCAGTTTTAGTCAACGGAAGTCGAAACCTGTGCGCTTCAGAATAGGCAGAGATTCAGTTCAATGCTTGTAGGAGTCGACGTTCCAGAGTTGCCATTATGGTGTTGGTTATTAGTGGGATTGATTTTAGTTAATAAATCAGCTTAGATAACTATTTGAAAACCATTACCATAAATTTGTTGAATTGGATGGAATTGAACTGAATTTGGAAAATTTCGAACGCGAAGGTTATAAGAAAAGGGACGATAAACTAGAATGAGAGAATTGAATTGAGAAATGACAGGTAAGAGGTAGTTACAATTATACGAATGAATGAGATAATTAAATTGAGAATTGTTAAAGAATACAACGTAAATATAATTGAAATATGGATTGCAGGATGAGATTATAAGATTGTATTACAGGTATAATTGACTTGTAAAAAGGGTGGGAAGTGTAGGATAGTATGGTTGACTTGTGAGGAAGGCAGCGAAATATAACGTAATGTAATGTATGAAAGTAGTGTAAGGTAAAGTATGGTAACTATGATGGACTGTGAATTGTGATCTTGATCAAAGTAAAGTGGAGCACGAGTGACTGTGGTGGACTGATTCAAAGTGGGCAGCTAAAGGCGTTCGTTCGTTTGTGTGTGAAATCTTTTACTAGAGGGATTTTTGTGGAATATATTTTGAAAGTAAAATTGGTTTTCCGTTTATGTTGAGATCGGTTACAATTTGAAAATATATATATATATATATATATATATATATATATATATATATATATATATATATATATATATATATATATATATATATATATATATATATATTTATATATATATATATATATATATATATATATATATATATATATATATATATATATATATATATATATATGAGGAATTAAACCACATTCTCCGAAGACAATTTAATTCAGAACAGTTTCGGTGTATCTCACACCCTTTTTCAACTGACACTGGATAGAAAATATAAGAGAAGTGCATATAAGCATAACACAAGGTTAGATCGTGAAAGATCCCCTCTTTTCCCCAATCCCCTACTTGTGGCTAATCTGGGGAGGGGGGGGGGTTAGGCCTAAACATATTGAAGGGCCGACATTTTACTATTTTGTTTATTTGCTTTCTTATTACAGGATTAAAAGAAAATTGACCCTCAGATAAATTTAAATTAGGAACTGACGATATCAAGCTCGATTCTACGATTCTTCTCTTAACATAGTTAGCCGATTTAAATACCATTTTACTTCCATTGAAATCGATCGTATGATTCTTGTCTCTAACATGGCAAAATATTCCACTGCTTTCGCTGCCCACTCTAATATCTCTTTTGTGTTCATACAATCTCTTGTCTAGATTTCTCCCCGTTTTCCCTATATAAACTTTATGGCAATCGTTGCATGGTATTGCATATACTCCTATGTTAATATGTTCTTTGGGTTTCCTGGCAATCATCAATTGGTTCAAGGAATTATCATATTTAAAGGCTAGATTAATACCCGTTTTTTCCAAATATGTCCTTTAAACTATTTAATTTATTATTAAATGGCAATGTTATACATTTGTTGAAGTGATTAGTGTGGGAAGGCTTATTACCATAGAATGTTTTCCTAGCTTCAAAATGGGCAGTCGATATGAACCAATCGGGGTAATACAAATTAGAAAAAATAGTCCTGATAATGACAATTTCTTCATCTAAATAGGAAGGATGACATATTTTGTATGCTCTAAGGAAAAGGTTAGAAATTACTAATTTTTTAACAGCATTACCGTGAAACGAAAAATAATGTATATAGGCATTCTTCCTATTTAGATGAAGAAATTGTCATTATCAGGACCATTTTTTCTAATTTGTATTACCCCGATTGGTTCATATCGTCTGCCCATTTTGAAGCTAGGAAAACATTCTATGGTAATAAGCCTTCCCGCACTAATTACTTCAACAAATGTATAAAATTGCCATTTAATAATAAATTAAAAAAGTTTAAAGGACATATTTGGAAAAGCGGGTATTAATCTAGCCTTTAAATATAATAATTCCTTAAACCAATTGATGATTGCCAGGAAACCCGAAGAACATATTAACATAGGAGTATATGCAATACCATGCAACGATTGCCATAAAGTTTATGCAGGGGAAACGGGGAGAAATCTAGACAAGAGATTGTATGAACACAAAAGAGATATTAGAGTGGGCAGCGAAAGCAGTGGAATATTCTGCCATGTTAGAGACTTGAATCATTCGATCGATTTCAATGGAAGTAAAATGGTATTTAAATCAGCTAACTATGTTAAGAGAAGAATCGTAGAATCGAGCTTGATATCGTCAGTTCCTAATTTAAATTTATCTGAGGGTCAATTTTCTTTTAATCCTGTAATAAGAAAGCAAATAAACAAAATAGTAAAATGTCAGCCCTTCAATATGTTTAGGCCTAACCCCTCCCCCCCAGATTAGCCACAAGTAGGGGATTGGGGAAAAAAGAGGGGATCTTTCCCGATCTGACCTTGTGTTATGCTTATATGCACTTCTCTTATATTTTCTATCCAGTGTCAGTTGAAAATGGGTGTGAGATACACCGAAACTGTTCTGAATTAAATTGTCTTCGGAGAATGTGGTTTAATTCCTCATCTTTTCTTGCGATATTGCATTAATTTTCATCATATATATATATATATATATATATATATATATATATATATATATATATATATATATATATATATATATATAACTGAAATCACATTACACGTGATATAATAGATGCATTTATAGTCCCAAAGAAATGAAAATTGGCATCACAACAATACGGAAGGTGACCATTGAAAGCTTAAGAAAGAAAATGTGAGATATAGAGACGGAGAAAATCGTGAAGACTAATTTTAATCGTTATATTCACTTTTCATATAACGGTTAAAATTAGTTTTCACGATTTTCTCCGTCTCTATATCTCACATTTTCTTTCTTAAGCTTTCAATGGTCACCTTCCTTAGTGTCGTGATGCCAAATTTCATTTCTTTGGGACTATATATATATATATATATATATATATATATATATATATATATATATATATATATATATTGATTAAATCATCCTGATTATTTGAGTGGAGAATATTTTAATATAATAAATTTCCGAGGTTTGCGTTGCGGCAACGAGTTCCGACTTTGCTGCACTATGAATTTCGAAGTCGCAAAGTAGAAAGTCGCAAACGTTCTGAAAAAGTAGGACTAAGCAAAGTCGCACCGCCAATTTTCCGCGACTTTGAATAGGAACAAAGACGACTTTTTTGAAAGAAATTGCCGTGGCTGTTTTAAGACAGTTTTAAAGCCGGATGTGGCTAAAAATGTTAAATTTATGTTGGTAACACCTAACTTTATTTTTATCTGATTTTTAACTTTCCTTTTACGATCAATTAAATTCTTCACATTATATGAGGTTGACGCTACATGAAACTACCTAAACGTACCTCAAAAAAGTTTGTCACTCTGAATTTTATTATAAATTAGTAAAATTACATACACTTTTCAGGCGTGAACTAAGATTTAAACCTGTCTTGTCAGTTAAAAACGTTCGAGAACGTGTTTTGCCTTGTAGCGTTCATCGTGCGAATTAATCTCATTTTCTCGTATTTTAATATGTGCTTCTACTTTTCTTGTGGCTAAGACGAAAAAATTACTGTGAATTGTAAGAAGTAATTAAAATCTAACAGCCTTCTACCTTTAACATGCCTAAAATTAAACATAAATAAATATTGGGGAATCATACGTAGACTAACTAGGCCTTGGTTCTAAATTTAAAGATCATATTGATATAGCCTATTAAACTCTCATGGTTTTATCTTTCTTTAAATCCATTAAGCCACCCTATGATCTTAGAAAATCTCGATTGTTTAGTAACTTAAACCGGTAAAGGTTAAGAGTGATGTCCTTTGACAATCTGAATCTCTTATTTCATCATTTCTTTCTTTTCCGACGCCACCTAGCGAGTGGTTCTAGCATGGGGGTTTTTCACTAACTTTCTTCTTGTGGCTTTTATTTTAACTGTGTTTTAACTAAAAAATAATAATATATGTGTTTTTCTGCCGTATTAAAGCATGTTTCTGTTATCGCGCTAAAGTTTACTTTGTAATTTAGCCGAGTCGTACCAGGGAAAAAAAGTCGCAAAGTCGCAGTCACACCAGATCCGGCGGCAAAGTCGCGCCCAGCTATGATTAAATTCTCTGGTAGTCTTGCCATTATAGGAAAGCCCTAAAGGGCATTGCTATAACACTTCCCCCATAAGAAGTTTACCCCTCCTTTTTCAAAAAAGTACTACCAGTCCGAGTAACGCCGAGGTCTTCTTACGACGCGACCGGAGCGTGTCACAGTACCATTGGTTAGGCTGCAGGGGCACAGATTCGCTATGGCAGTGCCAGTAGCGTTGGACAAGGCACCGACACGTGTGAAGGTTGATGGAGCGAATGTGATCTGCTTGCTGGTTCGTTCCAAGATAGCGCCAAGCGGAACGTAGGTGTCTTGAGTCCTATTCTCCGCTGACGGGGTGACAAGGTGTTGGAGAGATTTGCTCCTGACTGATCAGCACTGCCAATGAGGGTTCCCGCAACACTAGAAGAGAAGGCAGCAAAACGGAAGGTAGTGTTTGAGTAGTAGGGGTAGATGAAAGGGTGAGTTGAAAATTGTTGGGGGGGGGGAGTTACTGGAACACAAAAGGATATAGTGGGAGAAGAATGATGTAAAGGGTGTTCGAATGGAACGTTTTCTGTATAGGCGGGTTTTAGGAGGTCTATGGAGACAGTGTCCTGCCTGGTGCCAAGCTGAAGGACGAAGAACTTCGGTTTCTTGGAGATGACGAGAAACAGGGCAGGTTTAAGGAGCTGCGGGGCCCCACCCGTATATGTACGTATATATATATATATATATATATATATATATATATATATATATATATATATAGTATCTCACCCCACCCCTCATTTTACTTTTCAGAGAGGGAAAAGGGTATCTGAGGAAATTAAAACGAACTGCTAGTATAGCTGGGAGGACTCAACTGAATTAAGGTCTGCTAACCACAGAGTCACGTGCTCTCATTTATTCTGATTTATGACCTTACGACCTTAAAAACTTTTAATAATTCCCGAATTAACCTTAGGATGACCTTGGCCATTCTATAATTCGAAAGAGAATGTAAAACAACATAAGAGTTTCAAATTTCGATAGAATCGGACGAATAGTTATGATATTATTGCCAAATCCAAATAATTCACGGGCTCACCTTATGAGGACTTTGGAAATTATACCATTCCGATGAGAATGTAAAACAACATAAGGGTTTCAAATTTCGTCAGAATCGGCCGAATAGTTATGATGTTATTGCCAAAACAAAACAATTCACCGGCTAACCTCGGGAGGACTTTGGCAATTATACAATTCAAAAGAGAATGTAAAAAAAAACATAAGGGTTCTAAATGTCGTTAGAATCAGCCGAATAGTTGCACTGTTATTCCAAAAACAAAAAGGCAACACGGGGACTGACCGACCGAAATCGTGAGATATAAAGTCACTCGCGACCAAAAAGAGGGTTTTATTTTGTACACTTTTTATTACTTTTTAAAGAACAACACCGTGGACTACTATAACATAATGCCAGACTTATTATTTATTATACTATGCAGTATGCACCAGTGAAATTTTCTATATTTTTCTTATATATAGTAATATCATATATAATAATAATATAAAAATCAGGAAAATGCATAATTATTTTGTTTCGGCCTTCTGTGCCTAAGGGCAAAAACCTAATTATTACTCATTTTTTACATCCTTGCGGGGCCCATAGCACATGCTACTAGGTTAAACCGACCCTGACGAGAAAGGGTCCGTCATAGACAGGTTGCAATGAAGTGCGAGTTTAATCGCGATGGAAGAAAACATGGGAGCATGTTGGCATGTCTTTCGGCACGAAGGTTTTATAATTGGCAGGCACTCTAGTGGCGGTTGGCTTAACTTCAGCCATCACCCGTACAAAATTATGTACGTATGAAGTAGGATCAAGGTGAGATGGTAGAAGCTGGTCAGAAGAAGACAAGAATTAACCAGGAAGATGAAGTTGAGTACCGTAAACTAATTCCGCTGCATGACAAGCCAAATCCTCTTTCAAAGACGAGCGAATACCTAGTAGAATCAAAGGTAGCTTGTCTACCCAAGTGATATTTGGATCGGTAGAGCGTAAACTTGCTTTGATAGTCCTATGTAGACGTTCCACCTCAGAGTTGCTTTGGGGATGGTAGCTTGTTGTACGAATGCGAAAGTAGCCAAGCACTGATATGAGTGCATTCCACTGATGGGATTCAGATTATCTGCCACGATCAGTTATGATCGGTTGAGAGAATACCAAACGAGCGACCCATGCTGAGACAAAGGCTCGAGTGACAGTGAAGGCTCTGATGTCCGAGATAGGAACAGCCTCTGGCCAACGGGTGAAACGATCGATCATTTTGAGAAGATAATTGCAACCACGAGAGAAAGGTATTGGACCTACTAGATCGACGTGAATAGCGTCAAAACTTGACGAAGGAAGAGGGAAAGGGACCAGAGGAGTTTTTGTGTGAGGATGGACTTTAGCGCGCTGGCATGGCAGGCATAAGTAAGTCCATTTGGACATATCTGCATTCATACCTGGCCACACGAAGCGTTGTGAAACGAGCTTGGGGGTGGCATTGCAGCCAGGATGAGAGAGACTGTGAATTTGGTCGAAAATGTACCGACGGTAAGAAAGAGGAATGAGAGGACGAGGGCAGTTAGGTAATGGATAGTCGACCAGGATGCGCCTGGCAGGACTGTCCGGTAACTCGATCTCGCGAACGACGAGTTGAGAAGAGTTAGGCAGTGTTTGCCTCTCTTCATCTTGTTCCTGGGCTATCGCTATTATTGCATGGTCGATGGGCACAATGTGAGAGAGTTAGGGGCCCCAAAATCGCGGAAATGCGGGAAAGCGCGTCCTGTACGACGTTTAAAAAAAAAACAGGAACATAGCGAATATCGTCCGTCATCTGCAGGATGAAGTCAAGATGACGCGTGTCAACTGCATTGTGTACTGACAAAGTACTACGAGACGAACAAGCATCGACCAATGGCTTATGGTCCGTAAAAATAGTGAATTCATGCCCTTCCAAATGATAGCGGAAGTGGCCGTCTGCGAGGTATATTCCGAGCAGCTCGCGAGAAAATGTACTATACCTCCTTTGAGAGTCAGAAATCGAGCGAGAGAAGAAAGCAAGAGGTCGCCATTAGCCACCAATCTTTTGTTGCAAGGTTGCACCTACATGAGTTGAGGATGCATCTGAAGAGACGCTGATGGGGGCTTCTGGAGAAGTATGAGCCAATTCCACAGCGCGGGCAATAGCCTCTTTGGTGCGAGAGAATGAATCGCACGCCTCAGTAGACCATTCAAGAGGAGAGTTCTTTTTGGTCTTGGTGAACATTGAATTTATAGGTTGCATGACCTGGGCACAATTTGGAATGAACCTGTGGTAGAAATTGATCATACCACAGAAACGTCTGAGTTATTTGCGTGATGTAGGTCGAGAAAAATTGCGCATCACGCTAACTTTATATTCGAGTGGGCTAATCCCGGCACTCGAGACATGGTGTCCCAAGAAGGAGAGTTGAGAGACTTTAAAAAGACACTTGGAAGTGTTGAGTACGATACCGTACTCTTGAAGGGGAGAAAGGTGTTCCTCCAGCGAGGAAGATGCTATTAGGAGGTCATCGATGTAGCAAAATACAAAAGGAAGACCCCTAAGGACTTGTTCGTTGAAACGCTGGAAAGTTTGACCAGAGTTGTGCAATCCATATGGCATTTTGATGTTAGTCTTTGTTACATCGTCTAAGTGAATAGGGATCTGGTTGAAACAACGAACTAGATCCAGGAGAGAAAAGAGAGTACAGCCAGAGAGAGATGAGATGAAATCGGCTATGAAAGGCAATTGCTATCGGCCAGGGAATGCAGTAGCATTTAGAGCTCTGTAATCCCCAACTGCTCCGAATTCCCCCGGACTGGACTTGGGCACAATGTGGAGTGGAGAGGCCCATGGAGAAGAGGAAGGCCTACATATGCCTGCATCCACCATGAATTAAAATTCATCACGCATAGCAGACAGTTGATTTGGAACTACATGGCGTAGTCGGGAAAATACAGAACCTCCTGTTGGCCCGATCAGATGCGCCACACTATGTTTTATGGGCCTATATTTCGAAGGTAGAAGGGTGAGTCCAAGAAACTCCTGTAGAAGGCGCTGAATGGTGGCTCTGTGGGCAAGAGACGAATAGAAAGGAGGGAACTCTGAGAAGGTGAGTACGAATTTGAAACTCAGAGTACAGTTTTGAGATCGACAAGCTTTCGGTGTCGGGAATCGACCAAAAGGTCGTGAGCCGAAAGAAAATCGAGGCACAATATTGCACAATCTACCTCGGCCTTAAAGAAAGTCCATCGAAAAACTCCACGGAGACCAAGTGAGAGTTAAAGAATATGCCCTCCATAGGTCCTAATATTGGTCGAATCTGCTACCTTCAGAACTAAATCTGAGGGAGCAGAAGCTTTGTTGGCCTTAGAAATTGGTAGGACACTGCGTTCAGTACCAGTGTCCGCCAGGAGGAGAAACCAGAAAGTAGGTAAAAAATACGAAAAAGAGGACCAACCTGAGGAAATGAGGTGTAGGCAGGGTATGTAGATCCGTTTATCCCTTGCCTTGTTAGTTTAAAGTTTGTGATTGAGAGGAATGCGAGAATTTGAACATTGGGAAATTGAAATTTGAGGATTTAGAGAAAGTAGTTGAGTTGGGTGAAGTGAGAAAACTGGAGGATTAATGTTAGAAGAAGGTACTGGTTCCAAATATGTGCACGGTTGCAAGCATTTTAGAGCTTGTGCGCCATATTTGTTGTACCAGCACCACTGAGTTGAATGAGAGGAAAAGGAAACGTTAATGCTTCGGGAGATTACTTGGCGCAGTATATGAAGAAGCATAACGGTGGCTACAAGGCTGTGTACAGTGCACAGCGTTGTGTCCGTACCTTTGATGATACCAGCATAGACCCTGATGGTGTGGAAGGTTATAAGAATAGGTGGAAGAATGAGGTTGAAAATTTTGCTGCCTCTCACCTGTTGCATCGGATGCCTTCGTTAGTTTCTCGTATGGGAACCAGAGCGGGACCTGTGTCTCCGATCGCCAAACCCGTTTCCGTGCTCGCTTTGTGATTTCTGCTGCAGCTTTAGCTGCTGGATGTCGGCTTCCATCCTCCGTACTGAAGCTTCAAGGTTCCTTGATGGAGAGGATGGAACCCTCACACCGGTCACCTGAGAAGCTAGCCGTTCTCCGAACCTGAGAAATTGAAAGATTATTGTTAAATGGGCCGTGAGTTTGTCCGTTGCCCTAATTGACATAAGGACTCCTGTACAATATGTCTGCGGCTTTAGTAATCTCCTTAATGTCAGTCGTGCTCGAGCCTAGGATCAGTGGCCTGATTCCCTCTGGGACTCCTCTCATGGAAATCTCAGTGAGGAGAGTGATAAAAAGTTCGGTTTGAGCACCTTTTACCTTGATAAGGTCCTTCAGATGCGTTAGGAAAGAAGTAGGACTCTTATCTCTCCTTTCCTGAGTGTTCAGGAGCTCTCTAAGCTCGTATATTTGGGACCTGCCGTATTTGCTGAGGAAAGCCTCCTTCAGGCGGTCTAGAACGCCTGCCTGTTCCCTGTTATTTAGAACTTCCCTGAATTGTATAAATATGCTTATGGGCAAACACTGAATTATTGCTGCAATTTTCTCTTCTTCGGTGATGCTCTGAGGTTTGAGGAAGAGAGACGAGACTTTCAACCATGCAATTGGGTTTGCAAGATCCTATACGGGAGGCGAGAGGTACGCATGTGGCTGCCTGTGCATGGAATAGGGATTTGAGGCAGTCAGTTGGTTATGATGATCGGGTTGGCCGCTAACATCTCCCTATTTGTTGGGGTTGTTCCATCATAGTCACTATGTCTTATGTGTACTTGTGCTGGTTGAAGGAATGTGTTGATGTGAGTGAAGTAGCTGTGGTTTTGTGCATGTGTGTGTGCGTGAAAATTATTCACGAGCACAGGAATGTGAAGAAATGAAAAATAATTATGAGAAATAACAAAAATTGTTCACTAGTTGTATATAAGGGATAGCATCAAATTAAAATTATATAAATTATGACAATTGGAAGAAGGATGATAAAGATAACACGCGATATTAAAAATGAACACGTGAATCAAAATGCTGTTCTAACGAGGATAGCAGAGAAATGACGCGCGGAGTTCGAGATTTATTTTAAAGTTTGAAGTTATTTATTGATTGACTGGAGATTATTAAATCTGTGCGCTTCAGAATAGCTAGAGATTCAGTTCAATTCTTGAAGGAGTCGACATTCCAGAGTTGCCATTATGCTGTTGGTTATTAGTGGGATTGATTTTAGTTAATAAATCAGCCTAGATAGCTATTTGAAAACGATTATCATAAATTTGTTGAATTGGATGGAATAGTCGTCTGCTAATATTTAGGCCTAACGACTGACGTGAACTAAATTTGAAAATCTTCGAACGCGAGGGTTATAAGAAAACGGACGATAAACAAAATATATGGTATTACAGGTATAATATATGTCGTAGAATAGGCTCCCGACGATATACCATATATAACTATTCGTTAAGGGAATTTTCTATATTTCGAGTTCGTGGTAATCTGAGTGACCGAGGTTAGTTCAAAAAAGCGGGAAGGGGGGGGGGCCTGGAGAGGATTATTTATCTTCTATATGCTTAAGAAGTGGAACGGAGCACAAGGATAAATAATATGGCTACCATTAATAAAATAGAGTTTTATTAATTAAACTATCAACAACACACAATTTTTTTTTACATAAACGGGAAATGAAAAGGGTCGTGAGAATATCTGACTAATCTGAGGATTAGGATTTAGAGAGATTTAAAACGGTAAACGAACAAAAAAAATGGGAGGGAGAATGGTTCGCTAAACCATTTAAAGCACAGGGTTGCGTTGACAAAAGGTTAAATCATTAAAGGTAATGCTCAGCTTACGTAATTACAAAGTTGTTGTGCAGACGAAGACGATGCGAAGGAATCTTCCGTCCAACTGGCGATTTCCAGCAGAAGGGTTCTTCGGGGGGTTGTCCTTAACGAGGAGGAATGACTGTCTTCGAGGAGTGAGAGCGAAGTGGGGCTCGGAAGTACGAGTGATCCTTGTGACAGCAAATCGGAGATGTTCTAGATGAACAATGGAGGTTATTGTTGAAACCAGGCGTTCTCTTGAAGAACGTTAAAAAGGGGGGGGAATTAAATAATCCGGACGTGATGTCTTGGGAACGAGAACCGTTTCTTGACGAACGGGCTTGAAGAACAATGGCTGTTCTAACGTTGTTCTCTTTCTGAACAACAGGGAAGGGGGGGGGGGAGAACCGTTTCTTGTCAAACGGGCTCAAAGAAAAATGGCTGTTCTAACGTTGTCTCTTTCTGAACAACAAGGGGGCCTTGATGACTTGGCGTCTCGAAGGGCACGAACCTTGGCACTCAAGGGATATTGTCCTCTTCTGGACAATAAGGGGTTTCTCGGCAGAGTTCCTAGGTGCACAAGGGAGACCGGATCGGCTTGATGCCTTGCGAAGATAATCTGGATCTGCTTCAATTGGTAAAAGCTATTGTATAAATAGCCGGAGCCATCTCTATGGCGTAGGGGATAATTGAGTGGGGGACTTCAGGGAAATGTCCCGGTGGCGCCTGGGAAAATACCTTATCTGCCCATAAGCCTAATTCAATCTGGCGAGATCGACTTATGGAGGCAAAACGGGGGAGTGAACCTCCTTGATTAAACATTGGCTATGATGGGAGATAACGCGCTTCTGCTTCTTCTCGCAGGATACACGTGGGTAAGCATGTGGGTAAGCATGGTTAACATGTGATAGAGGCTGAATTAAAGCAGCCTCAGACCGTTCTATCACACCCCTCCATTCCAGGGGAAGTTGTCACTACGCTCCCGACGATATACCATATATAACTATTCGTTAAGGGAATTTTCTATATTTCGAGTGCGTGGTAATCTGATTGACCGAGGTTAGTTCAAAAGGGAGGGGATGGGGGCTGAAGAGGCTTATTTATCTTCAATATGCTTAAGAAGTGGAACGGAGCACAAGGATAAATAATATGGCTGCCATTAATAAAATAGAGTTTTATTAATTAAACTATCAACAACACAATTTTTTTTTTTACATAAACAGGAAATGAAAAGGGTCGTGGGAATATTTGACTAATCTGAGGATTAAGATTTGGAGAGATTTAAAACGGTAATAAAAAAAGGGGGGGAAATGGTTCGCTAAACCATTTAAAGCGTTGAAAAAAGGTCAAATGATTAAAGGTAATGCTCAGCTTACGTAATTACAAAGTTGTTGTGCAGAGGAAGACGATGCGAAGGAATCTTCCGTCCAACTGGCGATTTCCAGCAGAAGGGTTCTTCGGGGGGTTGTCCTTAACGAGGGGAAAGGACTGTCTTCGAGGAGTGAGAGCAAAGTGGGGCTCGGAAGTACAAGCGATCCTTGTGACAGCAAATCGGAGATGTTCTAGATGAACAATGGAGGTTATTGTTGAAACCAAGCGTTCTCTTGAAGAACGTTAAAAGGGGGGGGGGGAATTAAATAATCCGGACGTGATGTCTTGGGAACGAGAACCGTTTCTTGACGAACGGGCTTGAAGAACAATGGCTGTTCTAACGTTGTTCTCTTTCTGAACAATAGGAGGGCCTTGTTGACTTGGCGTCTCGAAGAAGGGCACGAACCTTGGCACTCAAGGGATATTGTCCTCTTCTGGACAATATGGGTTTCTCGGGAGAGTTCCTAGGTGCACAAGGGAGACCTGATTGGCTTGATGCCTCGCGAAGATACTCTGTATCTGCTTCAAATGGGAAAAGCTATGGTATAAATAGCCGGAGCCATCTCCATGGCGTAGGGGATAATTGAGGGGAGGGGACTTCGCTGGAATGTCCCGGTGGCGCCTGGGAAAATACCTTATCTGCCCATAAGCCTAATTCAATCTGGCGAGATCAACATATGGAGGCGAAACGGGGGAGTGAACCTCCTTGATTAAACATTGGCTATGATGGGAGATAACGCGCTTCTGCTTCCTCTCACAGGATACACGTGGGTAAGCATGTGGGTAAGCATGGTTAACATGTGATAGAGGCTGAATTAAAGCGGCCTCAGACCGTTCTATCACAAGTGACTTGTAAAAAGGATGGGAAGTGTAGGATAGTATGGTTAACTTGTGAGGAAGGCAGTGAAATATAACGTAACGTAATGCCATGTATGAAAGTAGTGAAAAGTATGGAGTGAAATGTAAGGTGAGGTAAGGTAAGATATGGTAACTATTATGGACTGTGAATTGAGATCTTGATTCGAAGTAAAGTGGAGCACGAGTAATTGTGGGTGACTGCTTCAAAGCGGGCAGCTAAAGGCGTGCGCTCGTTTGTGTGTGTTGGTGTAAGGGAAAATAAAAAAAATCATCCTGATTATTTGATTGAAGAACATTTTAATATAATAAAATTCCCTGCGAGTCTTGCCATTATAGGAAAGCCATAGAGGGCATTGCTATACCATCTAGGTTGCCTCAAAAGAGATCGAAAGGTCGTCCACGTAGAGCGTAGCAGGAATAAATTTTGGAATATTGATATAGCCATAGCCAAAACTTTTCACATTAATCTATCGTTAGAGTATATGTTAACTTTGGAATCTTTAAAAATAAAATGGTTAAATTCAGGAAAATATATGATTATCGAATGTTTGGAATTTTTTAAAAAGAAAAGGAATTACAAATTAGAACATTTACTAAAATTAAGGCATGACTGTTTTGTTTTTTCGTATATTCCACGGTTTTATTGAAGTTCTTTCTAAAATATACTTTCAATTATAACCTTTAGCGGGATGAAAGGCTATTGGCCCCTAAAACGAGTAAAGCAAATTAAAATTATTACAGGGAATCGAGATCGAAAAAAAAGATCGTGAGGATTGGGGGGAGTTTTTTTTCTATTTCAACAAAATTCCCATAAGTTTTTTTTTCTTGTCTTTAGACCTTGTAAATAAGCATTCATCTGAAAGAAAAAAACTTTTAAAAAGTTTTTAGACTTAAATATCGTTTTCGGAGCCAGATGTACTATAGACGAAGGTCTGCCTGCGAAGCGCAAGCTGCTCATGCAATAAAGAGTGGCAAAGCCTTTATTAAAGGCCTAGCATTATGATAAGCAGCCGTGGCCCAATGTGTCTTTCCCAGAGGAAAAGGTTTATGAGGGACGTTGCTTACGTCCTCTTCCAGTTTGCATTTTGGTTTTACATACCAGGTAATTAAAATTTCAAAACATCAAAATCAGCTAGTTCCACAAAACGTGAGGTTGGCGCTTCAATGCCCTAAAATACTTCATCCTTTCCCCCTCCCCCGTTTATGCCCTATTAAGCACAAGCACGACTATCATTTTCTCCACGCAGTAGGCCGTTCATAGCGGTGTACTGCTATGTACTGTAGTAAGTGAAGGCTCATCTCGGCGCAGAAGCACTTATCACAACCCTCCCATGCACACCTATCATACCCTTCTTTCTCTCTCAAATACTAATTTTCATAACCAACCCACTTTTACGCAGTTTTACAACCTTACTTTCACTGGTAGGGCTTGTTCTATAAAATAGGTAGGCCTCTGGCACCAAATTTTAGGATTTAATAGACCCAGCGAGGAACTCCACAAATGGACGCTCGGTGGATTTATCAAATCCCCCAAATTGCTACGTGTGTAAATTAAGGAAAGAATATATCAAGTCTAATAAAGAAAGAACCAAAGAGAATTAGGAAATGAAACTATAAATATATGTGTTAAACTGTACAAATAGATCTGAGCCAAACGGTCATTAGAGTCGCGCGGAAACCCACGAAAATTGAAAGATATCAAAGGTGACCATCTGGACAAATACGAGGATCATACATAAACAAACATACGCGTATTGTGAACATTTATTGGCAGCTGGACAAATATAGGCTCTGACCAGAGAAATTTCACCGAGACCTGCAACAAGCGATTCCCTATAATAAAGCTAAATCTATTGGAAATATGTAGGCACAACAGTTACACAAAGGTGTCGGAAAGTCCGCCCAAGGGGTGGAAATAATAAACAAACGAGATGACTGAGTCCGCCTCACGGACAAGTCAAGGTCACGCCCCTTGCAGACGATATATATATATATATATATATATATATATATATATATATATATATATATATATTTATATATTCAGAAGAAGATTCATTATTCCTGATTCATTAACTCAATTCATTCGCTTAAAGTGACAGAATCACGTTTATTCATTCGCCTAAGTACTGTCGCCTTTAGACTCGATACTTCCCATAAAACAGTAAGCCTACACATTGACCGTAAAGAACTCGAGACGTTTCCGCTTGCCCCTTTACTAGACTAATTAAAAATTAGATATATATTCTTTGCCGCATCCTTTCAAAGTCTTTTACTTATCCCGATTACCGAGCAATCTTCGGTAAGCCCAGCCTAACGCATAACTCTCGTGAGAAATTATAAGGAATCAGAACCAATTCGACACATTCGTAAAGTAGGCCCACTGCCTAAAGTCCTCGTCACCCGTCGAGCGTGATAGCAACGAGGACTCTTCAATACACGCCCTTATAATTACGAGTACCCACCCACAAACCGGTAACCTATACTACCACATAAACTGGTAACACCACTGGTACCAATCAACCTTCCCCTCTTTATACTCTCTTATATTCTATTTACAATTGTATTTCCCTCCATTTTCCTTATATGCTCATATTACCTTAGCCTCAGAACACTTTGTCACAACCTCATGCAGGGCATGAGCACCTTCTTAACCAGTCGTTCCTGAAGTTGCCCATTTGCATTGCTCTTACTCGCTCTTTCATTCTCGTTCCCGGAGTTGTGTCTGTCTTCACGCTAGAGCTGGTTGCAATACACCGCTCGGTACGAGAGATTATGCGTTGTGCCCATTTCGGAAATCTAATTGCGATTTATAACGACTTACTGAGCGCCTTAAGGGCTCTGGAAGAATTGTAATCTCCGCACCCCTTGCTTTGCAGTATCGGTGAGGCCCCGAGCTGGAGGGATGTCGAGATTATTTTTTCGCAAGGGTCATGGACATTTAAGGATTGCGAAAATGAGAGTCACAACTAGTCTGCCAGCAAAATCTGGGGGAACAGACCAGCGTTTCGGTCTTTCCTACAATGAATTTTATGACAGGAATCGGGTCAGCCCTTCTGGCTGGCTGGCAAAGAAGATGGGAGACGGCCGACGAAAACCTAAAGTTGTGCTCCATTGCGCCACGACTTTTCCCATAAATCTACTTCCCCCTTCAATCCCTGACGATTGAGGTCGTTTTCTTTTGTCTCTAAATCGGACACGTTATTTAATGTACCGATCCCCTACATATTACTACTACGACTGCGTTGTCTATCAGACCATCATGCACATTCTTGTGTCCCATTCGGAACCATCCTGCTGCTTCTACTTCACACCCGCTGGGCACTCTTAAGCTAGAGATAGTGCTAAAAGGGCTCAAAACCAGCCCCTCGCCCCACCAAGTGACCGTTTCCTGCAAGAGGAAAGAAGTAAATGCCTCTACCGAGTCGTTGACTCACAAGAGGCAGTGCGGGCCTAAGGTAGTATGACACCGTCCTCGGAGTTCATAACACTACCCATTCGAAAGACGGAGATGGCTCCCATTGCCCCAGTCGATGCAGGGCACTCCAAAAGACAGTCCCCTTTCTCCGAACATGTTGAAGCGGAGAGAAGAAAATATTCTCATGACGAGCTCTACATCTCCTGGTCCGTGCGATGTCCCATACGCCGTGCTCCGACACCTAGGTGAATGAGACATGTGTTTTCGTCACCTTTGTTCAACAAAATCTAGAGAAAGGGGATCCTCCCAGACTCCTGGCGAATGCGGATGGCTACTGTACTCGCTCTACCCCGGTCAGTTTCTGCCCAATTTCTGGAACTTTCTGGGTGCAAGTTGGAGAAATTGGTAAATTATACATTTGCCTTCTTCCTGGATAACGGACCCCCAGTTCTACAAATTCCACTCAGCGTCGGACTCTCTGCCCCGGTTGAAAAATGCAGTCTCAGAGGCCTTCCATCCTAAATAGCATTTCATCACAGTGTTTTCTGATTTGGAGAAGGCCTATGATACCGAATGGCGATACTGTATCATGGAGATCCTCCACACGATTGGAGTGAATAACACCCCAATTTTCAAATTTAAATTTCTACTAGATTTTCGATTCTGCCTCCGGGTGGGGTTTACCCTAATCGACCCAAGAGGTAATCCCGCACGGGTGTCCTCAGTTTGCCTGGAAGTACTGGACTCACATCGTTTTCTTGGTTTTATATTCAACCGACACCTTACTTGGGAGGCTCGTATTATCAGCCTTATGGTCTCTTGTACCCGTGTCATGGACATTCTTCTTGCCGTGACATTTACTACTTGTGCTATTGATAGGGCTACTGCCTTACTTTTCTATCGATCCTTTGTTCGTTCGAAGCTTGACTACGGATGCGAGTTTTATGCATCCGCAGCCTAGCGTGAATTGTGGAAGGTGGACGAGATCCACCACACCGGTTTCTGTTTAGCGACAGCTGCCTAGAAATACGTCCATAATTAATAACATACTTTTTATGCTGTTGATATGCCATTTAAACTGCAAAGCGCACTATACCAGGGGGCTCAGCGTCTCAGTCATTCCTTCACTAACGTCTCTCATCGCATCCGCGGTCGATCTCGACGATACCTATGCCGTCGAGAGACTCCACTGATATGCTAAGCACTTCGGGTTTAGGGCTAGATAGCTCTTTCTAGGGATCGGTGTAGCTCTCGAGGCGGTGGCGACTCTGGTTCTGCCCAGGATTCCACCCTGGAGGGTAAAACCTTTGACTAATTGTCGCCACGCTTATACTCTCAAAGCTACAACAGCGCTGGGAGTTTTGTGTTTGACCTTTTTGGAGCATTCTTTGTATCACGCTGGACCCATGCCATTGTACACGGATGTTCCAAGGCCAAATAGAGGGTTGTCTTCCAAGCCTAATTCCCCCAGTTTAAAATCAGGGGGCCCCATCGCATCCGCGGTCGAGCTCGACGGTGCCTATACATATACTCGGTACGAGATATCCTGCGTTGTGACCGGATCGTGATATATAGCCATGCACAAAGTGCCTTGACTCTTATTGAGGCTTTTCAATCGCCACACCTCTTTGTTCGAGGTATCTGTGATGCCGCTAGTCGGGCTTATTTTGTGATTATCTTTTATTGGGTTGCTGAGAATGTATAAATTGCTTGGAATGATGGCGCCAAGGATTTCGCTATGACTGCGTGACCAGGCATTCTGGATCCTTGGCAAAGAAAATGGGAGACAGCCGAGGAGAACTTAAAGTTGTGTGCCATCTCGCCGTGCCTATTCTCGGTCACCTAGCCCCAATGCCTTGGTAGATTTGGGTCGCTTTCTGTCGTCTTCGAATTGGGCACATTCGCGGGATTCATCGACAGATGATGGAGCGCCACTCTGCACTTTACAGCCACGACTTCATTGTTTCCTAGAATGCTCAGCACATTCTTGTTGAATGTCCTAGTATGGGAATCTTTGCGCACGTTATCTGTTTCAGTGCCGAGATGAGAGGGGTCGCTACCCCTTGCCGACAATATCTCTGGACATGTATGGTTTCCTGCGACTTAAGCTCTCGGTGGCATTCGCCGGATGTGTTCTTATAAATTAGGTCTTTTTTTTTTTTTTTAGAAATCCAACATAAATACTCTTTATAAGAACAAAGGATGATCAAACATAGATTTAGAAAGAAGGTAGATAGATAGCAAACAGAATAATATAATATAAACTTTTACCCGTTAAAGAAAATAAGAGAAAATGTGTGTGGTTCGAACCTATACCATCGGGCGCTCTTCGCTTTCCAGGCCACTGCCCTAACTCACACCCCTTTCTGCTTTACTTGTGTATGTTCATCTTCCATCGCTGCATGATACCTAGATAGGGTAGCATAGTGGCCCCCCTTACGGAACTTGTTCGATCTCATACAAACGCCTGGCGACTTGAATGGAATCCCACAGCCGGAGAGACTTTTAAAAATGTAAAAACAACACTACAGGATGCCATAATGTAACCCAATGCCATTTAACTCAGTATCACCATGTTTCAGACGCCTTAGATCTAGCTGCAGGTGCTGGCCTTCATCAAATCCTGGACCGTCATCCACGACCCAGAGCATTTGCGAAGAAATTTACGTCGGCTCATAAGTCTTACTCCACCTATGACATAATTGTTGGCCCCATACGTGGCAGTTTTCCATTTCAATCAGCTTATTGAACGCTACAATTTCACTCTGGTTGTAAACCCCATTTCAATCAGCTTATTGAACGCTACAATTTCACTCTGGTTGTAAACCACAAGCCTCTGATCTCTGCATTTTCATCGTTACTAGAGCAAAGACAGAACGCCAGCGGCGACACTGATCTACAATCACCGAATATATACAACACTGCGTGGATATAACAATATTGTCACCAATTGTTTGTCTCGCAATCTTAACGCTGTGTTAGTAGATGCATTCAACTTAGTGTCCATTGCTGAAGCACAACAGGAGTCAGAATTAAACGCGTATCACGAGAAGTACATCCATATCTTTTTCCTCAATCGAGCCAACTTTTGTGCGATGCCTCTTTACCCTTACACTAGACCCTTTGTCCAAGCAGGTTTGCGTCGTTCCATCTTTTTGTATCTTCATGATGTTTCCAATCCTGGAGCCAAAGCAACATTCCGATTAGTAAAAGATCGCTATTTTTAGGGATGCCCAACTAGGTGCCTGGCATAGAGGGAGTACTTCTTGTCAAGCTTCCAAAGTCGAGTGTTACATCAAGTTTCCGCCCCAACAGCATTTGAAATGATCCATTTGGATATTGTAGGGCCATTATTTCCCTGCAACACTTCAGGTTCGATGTTTCTTATCCATATGGGTGTCCTGGTTCAGAGTACTTTGAATCGGTTTTCGATAACGATGACGAAACTAAGGGACTCAGGCACAATAGCGTGGTTGCCGTGATTACTGTAAAAGGTGAAAATCCAGAGTTATTGGGCAAAGAGCGAATACCTAAAAGGACAATTGGGAGTGCCACCGGCCAGCCTTGTCGACGGGCCATTATGAAGCACTTCAAAGAAATGTGTGCCCTTTCCACCATCCCGTTCGTGGACGGGCAGTACGCCGTGGTGCGGATACGATGAAAACCAATGAGGGCAGACAGTTCCTTGAATAGATCTGATTCGATGTGGTCGCCTATGTCGGTTACTACGTAAAGCAGGACTCCAAATATGTAAATCCACCCTTCTAGGAAAGCTAACGCAACCGTTGCGGCACTTCTGTCCGGAATCGGTAGCGCTTCGACCCATCTCGTCGCTTGGTCGATGCTTGATAGTAAATTCTGATTGTGTGAGGGGTAGGATTGCCCAGGCAGTGTACACGGTGGGAGTGGTCCAACTATATTGATATGCACAGTTTCGAGCCTTGAGGATGGAATATCAATGGGCAGAATAGGGGATTTCGTGTGGCGATTAATCTTGGAAGATTGACAAGGGGGGCACTCCCTCGTCCAGGAGCAAATATCCCTGGCCATATTGGGCCAGAAATATCGAGATTTGATGAGAAAAACGAAGCCTTGATTCCAAGATCTGACAGATTATGTAATTGATTGAAGATAGTTCTTTTGCATGCCAAAGGGACAAACGGTCGTGGGTATCTTGATGTTACTTCACAACAGAGGTGAAATTCATGGGGGGAAAGGGTAGCATTTTAGTCGCGAGCGAAATTCCTCCGTTTATTCGTCATTATCCAGCGCTGCCACCAAAGTTCGGATGTCGACAGAGTCAATTTGGACCGAATTAACATTCCTTGAAAGGCATTCAGCGACTACATTGTGCTGACCACGGATGTAAGCAATATCACTGACGTACTCTAGAATGGCTGTCAAATTGCGTTGTTTCCTGCCTGTTTTAGCACTTAATGGTGATGCAAAAGCTGATATTAAAGGCTTATGATCCGTGCACAAGGTAACGTGGCCACCTTTAATCAGGTGCCTGAAGTGCATGGCAGCAAGATACAACGCTAGGAGCTCTCTGTCGTAGGTCGAGTATGTTTGTTGCGTCCGGCTTGCTCGAAAAGAATGCCACCGGTTTTGAGATCGGTCAACCATTTGGGGCAGGGAAGCACCTTCCGCCTATTATGAGCAGTCTGTCAAAGCCTGTATGGCGAATCATTAGGCAAATTGTCACAGATTTTAACGGAGCCGATTAAGGCGGATTTGGTATTTCAAAATGCTTCTTGTGCCTCATCATTCCATGCGAGCTCCCAAGCCTTTGGTTGCAGGTGTACAAACTCGGTCAACTGGGCAACAATCGAGGCAAAGTTAGAAATAATTCTGTGGTAGTATCCTAACATGCTCATATATCTTCCTAGCTCCTTGTAGTCCTTTGGTAATCGTATGTCTCCAATTTCCTCCATTTTCTTCGCTGGTGAGCAAATTCCTTCCACCGAAATGCGATGCCATAAAAAATCTATTTCCTTTTTCGCCAACTCGCACTTCTCCAGGTAAATTCTCAGACCGTTTTCGACCAGGATTTTAAAGACTTGTTCCAAATGCTTCAAGTGATTGTCCATATTGTCTGAATATATCAGGATGTCGTCTATATACACAAAAACGAACCCTAATCCTCAAAAGAGGTTGTCCATGTGCCGTTGGAAGGTACAACTTTCATTTCGGAGACCAAATGGGAGCTTAACGTACTCCCACAAACCAAATAGGGTTGTGACCATAGTTTTCTCTGTCTGCCTGGTTCATATGGATTTGACGATAGGCACGAACCAGGTCCAACCTTGAAAAGATTCTTTTGCCATGGAAGTGGTTCGTAACGCTTTCAATTCGCGAAAGCGGATACCTGTCGGGCTTTGTGATTGCATTGAGCGCTCGGAAATCGCCGACCACCCTGTACTCACCGGGCGCCTTCGTTGGCACCATGTAACTTGGCAAAGTCTATGGCGACTTTGATGGGAGCACGACCCCCTTGTTCAATATTGTTTCGAATGTTGCGTTGGAAACCTGTAGTTTATCTATTGAAAGAGGCCTCGGCCCCGCGAATGTCGGTGGAGCACTACCACTTTCGATCGTATGCGTCACTGAGTTCGGCGATGAGGGGGAGGGCTGAACGGGTGCGGGTCCGTACAGTGTCTCATATTTTTCCAATATGGCTCTACAATGGGGCTGTATTTGCTGAAAGTCATTGATAATTAAGGCTATCGCAGATTATCCAGATAATCTCACTTCCGATACAAGTTTAGTTTGTATGTCTATTAGTATACCGCGCACACAATCTACTAAAAGATTATAATGACTAAAAAATTCAATACCTATTAACGGTGAAGTGGTATCCGTCACTACAACTGACCTCCTCAATAATCGGCGAAGACTAGTGATCACTATGTCCGTGTGAACTTCGCCGTGCACTTTTATTTTTCCGCCATTAGCCGTTGAAATATTTATACTAGATTCGCGCAATTCACCCGATTGCCCCAATTTAAGCGGAATTATCGATATTCTCGCCCCCGTGCCGATTAAGAAATCACATTTAGTATTACACACTGGAGCGGCGACGGTGAGAACGGACGGCATACCAGCTGCCGCGCTTGCTATGGCATCCCGCCTAGTTTTCCGCCGTGGCTGGACCTTCTCTTCTCTCTTGGGCTACCTGCACCAGGGTTTGCAGAATTTCACTTTTTCACCCAAAATACATGTGGGCGGCAAACTATAGGTCTTTGGTTTTTCGGAAGGGTCGCAATCCTCATGGTATTTTATACGCACTGTAATCACTATTATTTTGCATATAACTGGAACGATTCCCATTAGGATCCACACCTTTGGTCACTGACCGGGCACTTCCCGCCGAATTATTTATATACTTATCACTGGTATCTTTATTTGTATACGGCATAAACGCGTTGGACACGGAAACGGCACTGTGACCTACCAACTCACTACTAGTATTTATATTAAGGCACTGCGCACTACCAAATGTCATCAGTTCATCAGCAAGTTTTCCTAATTGGGCCAGGGTGAGTTCTTTCTGAGTGGCAATTATGGGCGCAATGTTAGCCGGTAGAGACTGAATGAATTTGTGCCTCATAAGTTCTTCAACAATTCCTACCTTCAGGGCAGTCCTTCGTAGTTCTTCCAAATTGGCCAAGGGTCGACCTGTGAGCGTGGAGGATTCGACGAGCTTCTCGAAAAGCCCAATCACTTCCAACCTCAAAAGAGGATAATTTTGGTCCGTTAAAATGGTTGCCGGAAGACGATCGATGGTCTCAGGAAGAAGTGAGTCTAATACGTAGAAAAATTTAGTCTCCTCTTTTTTGAATTTCAGAGATGTGAAATTTGTCCTCCACAATTTTGAGCCAACCTGGGATTGCTGTTTCATTAAAGATGGGCGGCTTGATGTTGACAGCGTTCACGAAGTCCTCTTAACATGGTCCTGTCTGCCGATGGCTTGTTGCGTTCCATTTCTTCTATACCTTCGCTGTCCGGTTGAAACGAATGGTTCCCAAATTATAGGGGGGGGATAGTTTATAACGGCGCCAGGTTATAGGGGTGACCAGTATATGGTGAAGGGGAATTAAGTATCTGACTCCAAAGATGATTTCTCCAATGTGTTCTTATTTTAGCTGGGCTTACCGTAGGTTTCAGGATAAATAGAAGTAAAGAAGGACGTTTCAAAAATATATATTATTCTAATATTGGCCTATTAACGGGGCAAGGGGCACGTCACGAAGCTACTATGCGGGCGAAAGGGCAGTCTATATAAATTCAACGCGAAGTATTCAATCCTGGAGCGACAAGACTTCGTGAATTTAAAAGGGTAAACATGGATGAGATAATCTTCTTAACGACAGTAATCTAATAATCATGATAATACAATAATCATTCTTGGTGCTTAGAAGAGTAACTCTGCGAGGATGTGATCGTAAGTAGAATTCGATTCTTGGTCTCGGGCGGCAAAGCAGCAAAAGTCCACGATTTTGTTTTGGGGGGGAGGAGGGGGGGCGTCCAGTAACGGCTGTTTCGATGTAGTCGGAGGGTGGAAGGTGGTGGAATTCGCGCCACCGTCTCGGGCGGTAAAGATTCAAAATTCCAAGAGTCTTGGCGAACAGCTCCTTCGTTGAAGACGGGGGGCCGATAGTAGTGGAATTCGCCAGGTCTTCTTCGATGATAGTACTTTTGGCGAATTGATTTTCTTCACCACCATCCTTCGGAGCGGGTCACCGTTTATAGATGTGTCTACCTCTTTAGGACAGGAACCCCCATAACCAGTGACAGGTCTTCATTGGTAACCGCACCAAACTTTTAAGAGCAACCCGTGTTGTGTGACGTAGGAGAAATGTTTCGTTTGAGTCGATATCTGGTAGAATGATGATTTTGAATCAAGGATAGAGTGTTATGCTATTACCTAGGTACGGATTACTTTGTAGGTAATGGTGATGGCATGTTACTGGGAGGTGGGATTCCTCGGAACATCTCTACAGTATATTCTTAGAGTTTATCGACCGTTAAATAAAAAATACTTGCCTTCAAAACATAACTTTCCCATGAATTGTGGGAACATAATTTTTTCGTTTGATTGCGAATATGGAATTTATTATCAAAATTTTTAAACATACGTTTGTCGTTTCCTGAGGTTGCATCAGAAAATGGGGTTCATGATCTAAATTATTAAAATTGGTTATTTTGTCATATTAAATTGATAAATTGATTTACTAGTAAGTTTTTAAGCGCAAAATAATAATTAGGTTGTTCACTTCTAACACAAATAATAAAAAACTCGCTATAACTAAGTTGATAAATAGGTATTTATGAGAGTAAGACAATTCCTTCGGGCATCCTTGTCTACAATGCAAATGAAAGGTGCTATTTGCTGACATTTTGAGCCATTGAATTATATTCCTCCTCTCCCAGCTCCAAGCTCGCAAGCTGTATATACTCGTAATTAGTATAATTAGTAAAGATGACCATTGACCATGGATCTTGTTTGACCCTTTCTCTTAAGGATCTGAATCTTTTTAATGATTGCAAGATGCCAGCATGAAAGTGATGCAACTAAGAGATGCCTTTATCTCCATTTAATAAAGTGGATAAAGGATAGAAACCGGGTTTTAGCGTCTAATCAAAACAGCAGATAAACAAACCCCAAAGGAATAAAAACCATCTTTAAGATAAGGTAAAATAAATGGCACTTGGCTGCTTATAAAGCAAATATTACGAACTCGTTTTCAACTTGTTTAACTTCCATTTCACTCCTAATCCTCTTGATACAAGCAAAGCAAGATTAAGAGAAGAGCAGACCGAAGCAGAAATAAATAAACTCTGTCACTTTTATAAAGAGACTGAGGAGGGGCAGGGACCCATTCGAAACTGTCAGAAGAATGTTTGTAGACAGCTTTTCTTCTTCATCTTATACCAAGTATCTATCAATTGGGCATCGGCATCCATGTATGCCAGCCGATGGACAAAAAAGGTGGAGTAATTGAAAGAATGGATGACCCTAAAGCGCATTTTTCGCGGTCCATCCTATGTGTCCTTAAATTATTAGGCCACACCAAGTTCAAATAATCTCACACATCTGCATATATAAAGACTGCCTGATAAGGGAAAGGTTTTTCGTTTAACGCCCCGCCCGTCCGGCACTAAGTAAGCTACGAGTAGCAGGTTAGGTTAGGCTAGTTTCGTTGTTTTATGTTGCTACGCTCCATACCATAGATGAGAGGAGGATGGTTCTACTGGAAGATCAAGATCGCACTTTGAGAAGGAGAAACGTCCACTGCCATCGACACTGGTAATTATGAGTTCATGCCAAGATCACATAACTTCGCATATTTGCACAAACATATGCTTCCCGATAAGGAAACTTAGGCTGTCCTGATGAATCAGTTTAGCGCACCACCAGTAAGGGGGAAGAGCGTTGGGTAAACATACCCCAACAATAAGGAAACTAGCAGATCAACATTAATTCAGCGTTCGTTGTTCCACATTCTCACACTAAAAATATAAAACAACCAGGCGATGGTTTCGCCACTACCCACGTAAAGGGGGAGCTTGCGCTTCGCTACTAAGATTAAAATTTAAAATCTAAAAAAAAGCAGCCATGGTTAAATTGTTATATATTTTCTGAACTTCGCCAATTATAATAATTCTAAAAAGGAACTAAACTCAATTTCCCCCCCTTTCAAAATATCACGTTGCTAAAATATAATTATAGAAGAAGATATTAAAAATAAATTTTCTGAACTTCACCATTTGTAATTCTTTGGATTTTTAAAAAAATCACAAAATTTCGATACTTATTTATTTCTGAATTTCACCATTTTGTTTTTTGATATTATAAAAGAATTATTAGAAATAACTTTGATAAAAAAAACATAAGTCATAACCAAACTAAGATTAAATTATTATTCAAATACTCAAAAAAAGACCCTGCTTAAATTATAGAGTTAGTGATGATGATTATGATGATGATGATGATGACGAAGAGGAGAGGAAGATGCCGGCCTGGCCATCACTGTTGGACGCACTGAATTAATATGAGGTTCACAACCTCAGAGACACATAAGCACGCGACGGGTCATCAGCGAGAGCGTCCGTCCGCTGGCAAGTTTATTTCCATTGTGAGACATTCCCTAGTCAATCCAATGGCATTTATTTGATCTAATGGCATTTAGTCAATCCAATGGAATCTAGTCAATCCAATGGAATCTAGTCAATTTAATGACGTTTAGTCAATCCGATGTATTTTAGTCAATCCAATACACCTAGTCAATCCAATAACATTTAGTAAACCAATGGCCTTTAGTCAATCCAATGACCTTCAGTCAATCCAATGTTATTTAGTTAATCAAATTACTTTTAGTCAATCAAATGGTATTTAGTTATTCAAATTACATTTAGTCAATGCTATAGCACTTAATAGAAAGGAGGAGAGAAAACACTCACGACCCGGAGGTTTTAGAGGGGTAGGAGGGTACTCAAACCCCATTATCTTTTCCCATTCCGCGTTGCATGGTTGCACGTACGTTTATTCCTCTTTTACGACACGTAGCTTACACCACAGTGCTAATTATACTTGCCAGGGGAAGGAGCACAGGCCACAAAAGCATGAGTCTGAAATTGGAACTCGGAGAATAAGAGACCATATGACGAGTGCTTACTAGGGCAAAAGTCTTTGTAATCACATCACTTTACAGCCTAATGCTAGGCTAGATTTAAAAAAAACAACAAATGTGTAAGAGATCAGAAAACAAAAATACCCCAAAACAAGAAAAACAAATAAACAAAGAGAGTCAAAGAAAATGGAAGAGGCCAACCTCCTCCAAAAAGACATAGTTCACAAATCTGTGTACACGAACTCGTCCCTAGTACAAGGGCCAAGCGGTAGCGACCCCGGTCATCCCGGTACCGGGACAGGTAATTGTGCGCAAAGAACACCCAGACTCGGACACTCAACAAGAATGTGCCGAACAGTCTGGGGACAATGCAGTCGTCACAATAAGGTGCAGGCGAGCGATATATCACATGCGGTGCGTCCCGCGAGTGTGTCCAATTCAGAGACGAAGAAAGCAACCTAAAGCCGTTGCGGCATTGGGATGAAGGTCCAAGGGAAGACACGCGTCGCAATGAGATGCAGCTTTAACTTTCTTTACCAACCAGCGCGTAGGGCCGCCCTGGTTCCTTCCATGTAGTCAGTGTGAGGAACAGACAAATGCTGGTCTGGTCGACTAGTCTCCGCGGACTTTTAGGTGCGCTCATCGGAGCCCTCATTCACCGCAATTCCTACATTGCCAGGAACACAGCAAGAGACAATCTCGATCTCCACCTGGCTTGCGGCAACTGGGGCGTCACGAATACCGCGAACCAGGATGTGTGGAGATTCTAATGTCCCGTGAGCACTCAGGGCGCCTTTTGAGAACTAAAGATCACAATCCGTTCTCCGAAATGATTGCTCAGCACACCTCGTACCTAATACATGCCTTAGCCAGAGGGCTTTCGGCCCTCGCAGCAGGTAGGGACCTCACAGTATACAGGGCCACACGGGTAGGGACCTCACAGTATACACGGCCACACGACTAAGCCTCATAAGAGGACCAAAGTGCGCGGGCAGCCAGAACCTCTCTGGATAGAAGAGCAAGTTTGGAAAGGGGTAGGAGGGTAGGTAATAAGAGAAGTAGGCGGGTCCACTAACAAGTAGGGTGGGTGATCACCTAATATTATCGTACCCTGGTGCTAGGTGATCCCAGGATGGCATGTAGTCCCAGGATGGTACTGGACCAAACTCTGTAGAAATGGAAACACTCCTCCTGGTACAAAGGATGGGTAGAAAAGGTTGAAGGGATAGCTGTAATAATAATAATAATAATAATAATAATAATAATAATAATAATAATAATAATAATAATAATAATAATAATAATAATAATAATAATAATAATAATAATAATAATAATAATAATAATAATAATAATAATAATAATAATAATAATAATAATAATAAATAATAATAATAACTAATAATACTAATAAAAGGTACAGTAGCGCTGATTGGAGAGGGGAGAGGAAGCGTACCAACAACTTTCCCTGGCCCCATCAGTGTTCAAATCAACCCAGAGACGTGGGTTCCCTAATGTGCACTCAGTCCGGGGGTATGTGCAGCTCCCCCGGGTACCAAGTGTAACAGGCTACACAGAGGACTCGCTTAATCAAAAGCTCCAAAATGCTAATTTGAAATATTCTATTAAAAATAACATTTGGTTAATGATATTATTATTATTATTATTATTATTATTATTATTATTATTATTATTATTATTATCATTATTATTATTATTATGACGCAATCGCTCCTTTCCTGAATCAAGAAATCCACATAGAGATCACAATCATAATCGCTGAGTACCAGGAGCCGGCCCTCATTGGCAGTCAAAAGGCAGACGCAGAAAAGACGGTAGTGCAGGGTTTTGCCACCAACGAAGGAGCAGGGAACACTTCTTGGCCCAAGGGAGAGTTACTCGTTCCACGTCATGAGAGTGGAGATTAGAAATCCCTTCGGCGGGTTTCGAAGACGCGAAAGTAGTGCTGTGTGTATGTGAAGGCAGGATGCCAAACAACGGTGTATTGCTTTGTTTTGTATGTGATGACGTATGAGGATGGTAATAATTTTAACTTATAATACTCACAATAAGGTCAGGGTGCACCGAGAGTGAGTGGCGTTAAGACCATGTATCGATGCACTCACTTGTATAATAAAATGAGTACGTCTATTTACCGGCAGGCGAAAAGTGGCCTCACGTTCTTTAAAGTCCTATTTATAAGGATTATTGCGTTCAGACGTAAGTGGTACTCAGCTCGAAGGTAAATAAAGATAAAATGTTTACTTTCCACATGTACTCTACGCGTCATGTAAACAAAACAACCCCCAAGAGGCCCCAAGGGAAAAACAGTGCCCAAAGAACTAATCGAAACCTTAGTAAGAAGCAAATTTAACATTTATTTAACATTTAGAAGAATGAATTTTACATTTATTCAATTCCTGGCAGAAGCCTGTAAAATAAGGTTAGATTACATCATTAGTCTTAGCGGTTGCGTGCCCTGTGCTCTGCCTTTAAGTGGCTGGGGCGTAAAAACGTAGCTTTATTTACATTCGGCACGACATCGTTATGCTTAGTTTGACCAACGATGTCAAGTGCCTTTTCAGGACGAACGAATGTTCCATTAAGGGTTGACATAAAACCGTTTTCTTAAAGACATAACAGACTTGTTTAAGGAAGCTTGAATCGTAAAGACTATGTCTTGATAGATACGATCTTGAGATATAAAGGGGGGGAAATGAACTTGGGGATTTTATGAATGACAGGTATTGTGGAGTTACCAGCGACAAGGGCGTAAGCTTTGGGCATCAAATAAAAGGGAGTAATGGGCAGAGATAGGGTGGATAAAGAAACCGGAATAGGAAAATTCAGTCGGGTGTAATTCGATGTATTTTATCATTCATTATTAGTTTTTAAACATTTAATTCAATTGTAAATAATGCGGATATTACATGTAACACCATATTTACTGCATTAAATTTCCTACTTTTAGGGTGAAACGCGCAAAATCAAAAGTTTAAATAAAAAACCCTGTGTTGTTTATACGAATTGCTTGTTTCTTTTTGACATTACATGACGATTTCAGTGAACAAGTGGCTGACCCGTTGCTTACATCGGTAGAAGAAATAAGAAACCAGATATTTTCGCATAAATTGTGTTCGAAAATTTAGCACGACGGAGAAAGATGTATTATTTTGACGCTCTCGTCAAGGTGAAAATGTCGTGCCAGAATACATACGAGTCATTGGGATATCTAAGAATTTAAGGATCTTGGAAAAGATAAGTCATCACAAGTTGTTTTTTTTCAGAACCCTAATATAACCAAACCTAGCTTAACCTAGCCTATTCCAGATTAGGTTGAGGTAGGCTAGGTTTACGTTTAAGTTAGTTATTTTAGGGTCGGAAAAAAACCTTGGAATGCCTCATCTTAACAAGATCAGAATTTAATGTTCATTCTCACAATTTACATGAGGCAAGAGTTGAAAAAGTGAGAGGCAACAGAGTTGAGTAAGGAGAGGCGCTAACAGAGAATCCAGGTGTTGTTATTAATACAGTTTAAGCTTATGCCTTTGCAAGACTTTTACGGATCTATACCAGGGGTTGTTACTGCGAGAAATAGTTACGAAAGCATTTAATCCTTTAAACGTAGCTCGATTAAAGTTTTTGGATTACTTTCAAGTATTAGGTTGTCAAGAAATTAGGGGGTTTTAGAAGACAAAAAAAAAAGCTTCCTAGAGTTGTTATAGCTGTAATATTTATTGCCTAGACCTTTTTTTAGACAATACGTGTGGGTTTTTTCAGCTAGCAAAAAATGGTGTTTGAGTGCCACCTAAACTGTCTAAAGGACAACGTTTACAACGTGTAAATATTGCTTCATCTTTAACCTAACATATATGTGCAGCAATTGCAACGTTTAAATGAAGCTCTTACAAAAACCCGTCATTTTTTATCAAACGAAAGAGTTTCGTTCTTCGTGAAGGATGATGTTTTTCGTGACAATTCAAGGCCACACGTAGCCCGTTTGACTCAAGAAAACCTTAATAGGTTAGGATGTTCTTCCTTATCCTACAGATTCACTGGTCCTAGCATCATTTGATTTCAATTTATTCAATCACTACACCTAAATGGCAAAGTTTACCAGTTTTGATATGAACGGGGTGGAAAAGGGTATTCAATCCTACATTTCATCAAACCCAAATGCATTCATCAGGAGAGGTGTATCCTGCTTGGTTAAACGATGAGAGAGCATTATTAATAATGATCGAAACTACTTTCATGAATATTTGTTTTTCTTTGTATATTAAAAATTATTTTACTTTCCTTTAAAAAATGACATTAATCTATTGACAATTTAATATATAAAAGAGCAGCATATGGATCCGTTGACGTTATCTATTGGATGGAGACGGGTTCAAGAGGAATTTAAGGCTAACTATAACTGCCTTTCAATAAAGTGAGGTCTGCGCGCATTAACGCTTATCCCCCCTTCCTCTATTCACAGCCGTTTAAGTTCTATCAACTACAAACCGCCCATTATATTTGCGGCAAATTGAGGAAAATTAGTGATAGCGACCACCGTGCAATCAAATTTAATCTAAATTTCACGAGAATCTATATATTAGGTAGCAAGAAAAAGGCCACTGACTTTAGAGAAACAAATTTTAGTAAGCTCAGAGCAATATATAAGCAAAATGACTCGGACAGTTTGCTTGCCATAAATGATATTAACGGGAAATGGACTTCTTTTTTTACTAGATCGTACTCGGAAGTGGTGAAAAAATGCATACCTTTAAAAAAATTGACGTTTGTCACACAAAAATAAACCAAAGTGGTGGAGTAGTGAGATAGATGACTGTTTACGTGACAAGAGGAACGCCCATAATAGATTAAAATATCTAACGATGAGGAAGCGAAAAAGGTTAATCAAGCAGAGTAAAAACGCTTTGGAATTATACTCGTACCTAGCGAATCAAAGTATAAACAACCCGAAAATTTTCTAGAGTTGCCTAAAACAAAAGAGAGTTACAGCTTCAACTATCGGACCGCTAACTAATCAGAACGGTGACTTTACCGCGAACGAAGGGCGAATGAGTTGTATCTTAATTAAACATATTCTTTGCATCAGCTTTCACTACAAAAGATCTTAGCGATATGCCAACACCGACAGCTGTCCAAACCGTTAACAACGAGCTGTTAAGTAATATTAGCGTTACAGAAAGAGACGTAAAAAGATGTATTAAAAAACTTAAGGTAAACAAATCACCCAGACCTGATTCTATCTTCCTTTGCGCATTAAGAGAAGACAAGTGTACTGGCCATACCGCTGCTATTACTATTTAATTATTCGGTACATACCTGAACAATACCCGATGAGTGCTCGTTAAAGTAATAGTCTAACCTCGGTCGTTTGCAAAATGCTAGAGACACCCCTACGCGATAGACTAGTTAACCATTTAGAGGAAAACAACCTACTTAAATACACCCAACACGGCTTTCGTAATAAATACTTTTGCCTAACGAATCCATTAGAGTTATTTAACATCATTTTTAATTAATACAACGTAAGTCGGAGTTCAAGGCGCTATAGTGAGGTATGGATAGAAAAATGGTTGAGTATCGTAAACAACACGTTGTTATAAATAGAAAATCATTAAGCCAGACCGACGCCCCTAGCGGCGTACTTCAGGGGTCAGTTCTGGGACCAGTTCTTTTTCTTATATACCTTAACGACCTAGACGAAGGCCTTTCATCCATAATATCGAAGTTTGCAGATGACACTAAAATTGCGAATACAGTACTCACTAACGGTCAGATTTAAAAGGTGCAAAAGAATCTCGATAAAGTGTCAAGCCTGGCGAATTTTTAGGAAATGTCTTTTAATGCGGATAAATGCCAAGTTTTCCATATCGGATACCGGAACGGCATAGCAAATTACTCATTAAATCGTAAGCAGAGTGATAGACTTAGAAGTAACAATATCGGGCGACCTAAAAACCAGTGAGCAATGTTTTGAAGGCCTTAAATAAAATAATTGGATTCATTGTAGTACATTCTAGTATGTCTAAAGATAAAATCCTTAATTTCTATAATTTCTTAGTCCGTCCCCATATGGATTACTTCGTTTAAGCCTGGTGACCGTAATACCAGAAAGATATAGCGGAATTAGAACGAGTCCAATGAAGGTTTACTAAAATGATACCAAATTTAAAGAACAAAACATATGAAGAGCGACTTAGAGAAATAAGTCAATTTCCGTTAACTCAACGTAGATTAAAGGGGAAAATAATTCAGGTGTTTAAAATTATCAAATGCATAGAAAATATGGATTGCAATATATAGAGAGAATCTAATCCCCAATTAACAGGGGTCATAAGCGAATAACTACTTCCTTGCTTTCAGGTGACAAATTCATCAAATTGGCTGGGAACATCCATGCCCTAGGTCACTTTGTATGGACTACAAGTTCTGTTGTTACCTGAATATTTATGTAACCCGCCCCCCTGTACAAGTATGGTCACTTTCTCCCGTGAAAGACGTGCTGAGGTCGGAGACGGTGCCGCATAAGGCAACGAATTTAATACCATCAATCAGAGAAAAAGGCAACGAAGCAAAACTGGCAGACCTAAACTTGTATTCCCTAAAGACAAGAAGACAACGAGGGCGACTAATCTCACAACTAACGAAAATCCGACGCGCGGAAATGGATGGAAAGTAGAGGCTGAGAGAATCTCCACATAGGTTAATTAAAGCATGCAATCGACTGCCCGAACATGTGAAAAGTACAAGCGTTGATATTATACGTCTCTTATGACTTGAGAACATTGCAGTGATTGAGACAACTCGTATGCATAGAAATAGGTAAATAAACAGGGAAATCTTCTCTAGTGGGACGTAAAGACGTTGAGGCTTCCCTACTTAATGGTAACACACTACCTCTCCCACTCTCTCTCACTCCCACTCTTTCCATCTCTCTCACCCCGACTCTTTGTATCTCTCCCATTCTCTCTCTCCTAATCCCTCTCACTCACTTTATCTCTTATTTTATCTCTTACTCACTCTCTCTCTTTCTCTTCATAACAAAAGTAGAGGGAGAGGTGACGACCCCTTGTCGCGGGAAGAGAGCTTGTGTGGACCTTGGACTTTTTAAGCTATGTCAACGGGGGTACCTCTTCTGGGTACCCCTGGTAGGGCTTCCCTTGTCGATTTGGTCGGAAACGAGGTTCCAGACTAAGTGCGTCATTCCTTCCTTTTTATACTCTATCCCTCTCCTTTTTTACTTTTATCCTATCTCCCACTCATACAAAAGAAAACCTACTCCTATCATGTCACTCTTTCCCTTTCTTCCTCTATCTACATATAAGAACCTGGCAGCTACCTCATGCGTCAGAAGAGAGGCTTTGGAACCTCTATAAACAACGCCAATCGACGCTCACTGGTTGCGAGAGACTAGGACTAGAGGTGTCCTAGGCTTTGGGGTACGATGAATGGGAGGAGGGTAGTGCCCCGTTAACCCCTTCCCTGGCGCGTAATTATTGACCGTTCCCAGTGCCCATTGACGGGTGCCTCTGGTAGCATCGGTCCGAGGTAACGGCTCTTTGTTCCCAGGTTGGTTGATAGGCCAATAAAAAGCCTTGGGTTGAGTCTCTTGGTGGGGCGGGATATCCATTGAATGCTGCTTCGAGATCCTGGCCGTTGTGAAGGGAACTAGTAGGAGTTTAGTAAGGGGCATGCTTCGTTGTTGTTCACCTGGTGACAAATCGATGGCCCCTTCGGGGACCGTCTGTGCTGCTTGGTTGGGAGCCACGGCACGCCGAGGCTTGACGACTCGGTCGGACGAACAGCAGCACATGGAGCGTGCCTTCTGAAAGATCCGAAACCTCTCTGATCGATAGGCGGGAGCGATTCACGCGGGGAAAACTCACCAACCCCCCTTTTTATCATTGATTGGTCACGAGTTTTCAGAGAGAAAGAGAGAGAAAGCGCTCAAAATGACAGCAAAAAAGGACCCGTTCATCTAAAACACAACTGTGCAACATGCCAGTTAGAAAAGTGGTGCGTTGAATTTCCGGAGGGCTGCTGCTCAAAATGCAGCCCTAAAAGTATCTGAACTACTTGCATATTGACGCGAGAGGTGGAGAAATTAAAAGACCTCTATAGAGCCTCAGAGGAGAGAGCTAAAATCCTTGAAGGAAAGTTTAAGAAACTCGAAGCCCTTAACGCAGCTCAGATTCGATGCCTAGAAGAGGCGCCGCCCACTGACGTGTCGGAATCCCCTGGTACCCAAGCGGAGATTCTGGCATCATCTGAGGCTAAGCTAGCTGAGGCGAAGGAAAAAGAGAAAAAGAAGAAAGGAAAAACGAAGAAACAAAAGAAAAAGAATAAAGTTGAAACAAAAGTAGAACCAAAAATAGAAGAAAAACAGATAAACAAGAAGAAAAGGAAAGATAAGAATGTGGAGAGTAAAGAGGAAAAGGGGAGGCCTCTTCCACAAGGGAAGACCCCGTCTTCAGAGACCAAGTGTCCGAAGGTCACCCTCATTGGTGACTGGCAAACACGGGATCTGCAGCCGCTGTTAGCGGCCCGCCTTCGCACTAGCGTGAAGGTAAGCTGCCTGTCAGGACGGGGTAACCACAACATCAGAGTAGAGGCAGAGAAAGCTCAGATTTCTGAGAATTCAGTTGTTGCTCTGATGGTGAGCGGCAACGACCTCTACCTCAGAGGTGGTAAGGTTGGCCTCAGTGGTAAGACCATCCAAACAGTGATGGGAGCCGTGGACGACATAGGGCTTAAAACCCGCAAACGTGTGGTGGTTGGGATGCTTCCGAGAAGAGGTCCATCCCGAACCGCTCACGAAAGAAACGTCGCAGTGAACAGAAGGTTGGCGGATCTCTGCAAGGCAGAAGGAGTCTTCTTCGTGGACCCCTATCGTACCTTTATCGGTAGAGACGACCTCTACCAAAGAGACGGGGTACATCTTTCCTTTAAAGGAAAGGCCTTTCTCGCCAACCTAATTCAAGATGTCGTGGAACGCACCCAAAGGAGCGTTCGAAACAGAGCGAAAGCGGACGTGCACCAGCACGCCTGTGTCACTCCTGGAACGACCTTCTCGGAGGTCGTCAACAGAGAAGCCAGGAAACGGAAGAACGTAGGGAGTCCTACACCAGGGGACTCCCTCAAAGTTCTTCTGTTCAATGCGAGGTCAATCAGGAATAAGTTTCTTGAGCTCCGTGGCCTCGTAGTAACAGAGGAACCTGAGATAGTGGCCATAACGGAGTCGTGGATAAAAACCTCAAGCCGAGATTTTGAAGGTGAATTCACGATTCCCGGTTACCAGCTCTCCCTGAAAGATAGGCCAGATAGAGAGGGTGGCGTTGTGATGTTGTATGTCAAGGATACTCTCAACTCGACGGATTGCAACATCTTATCCGACCATGAACTACTAGGGGGGGACCTAGAGATAGGTCCTGCCAAATACATGACCCTGGTGCTTTATAGACCTCCTGCCCAACTCGTTAAAAGGACAGAGATCTGTACCAGCTATTAGGAGAACTTGTCGAAGACAGTGTGTATCGTCATGGGTGATTTCAACATACAAGTTGACTGGGAAACCAGAGAACCCTGTGGCGAGAACGCAGTACTCCTGGACTTCGTGAACAACGAGTTCCTGACTCAATGGGTGAGAGAGCCAACGAGAGGAAACAATATCCTCAACTTGGTTTTCACCTCTGAGGATGACATCGTTGAGGACCTCTCTGTTGGCGAAGAGCTCGGTGGCAGTAACCACCGACTAATTAGATTTGTAGTCAAAGTCCCGAAGGCAGATCCTGCAACTAGTAAATCGAGGAAACTCGATTTCAAAGGAGCAGACTTTGCAGGTCTTCGTGTTGGACTGACTGACGTGAGGCTAGAAGTCTGCGATGTTGTTCAAGACTCGTGGAACAGTTTCAAAACCACATTCATGAGTCTTCAATCGCGTTCCATCCCTCTGAAATGTCCCCGTTGGTCTTCTGTTCAACCAAAGTGGTTTAATCGAGAAATCGGCCAACTGCTTAGGAAGAAGAGAACTGTGTACCGGCAATCGAAGATCTCGGGTGACTTTGACGAATACCGGAGGCTAGCCAGGAGAGTGAAGTCCAGCATAAAGGCGGCTAAACGGTCTGTGGAACTCCGAGTGGCGAGACTCTGTAAAGAGAATCGCAAGGAGATTTTGGATATGTGAACAGCCGTAAACCAATCCGTCGAACGATTGGCCATTTGAGAAATGAGGTGGGGGCATTAAAGCACTTAGATGCAGAAAATGCTAACCTCCTCAACGACTACTTCTCTTCAGTGTTTACTGAAGAGTGTGGTCCCATCTCCCAACCAATGGATTCCTACTCGGGGGAAAAGCTGGAGGCAATGGACTTCACCGAAGGGGAAATATAAAAGAAGATCAGTGACCTAATGACGAATAAGTCACCTGGCCCGGATGGGTTTCTACCTAAAGTGTTAAAAGAAGTGCGCGATCAAGTTTCACGACACCTGAGCGCAATCTTCAACATGTCAATCCGGACCGAATGCGTTCCTAGAGACTGGCGTCAAGCGGAGGTGACTCCTATCTTCAAGAAAGGAGACCGAAGCAAACCGTCAAACTACCGACCTATCAGTCTGACTTCGTTCGATAGTCGGTAAACTCATGGAAAGCATGATGGTGGACAAAATGACGTCGTATTTAGAGTCAAACCTGCTACTGAGGAGTTCTTAGCACGGCTTCCGAAGGCAACGGTCATGCCTGACAAACCTTGTGGAATTCTTCCACTTCGTGTTCAGTGAGCACGATCGGGACAAGGCGGTGGATGTGGTTTACTTAGACTTTCAGAAAGCCTTTGATAAGGTACCACACCGACACCTTCTCCGGAAAGTGCGAGCGCTGGGCATAGACAAAAAAGTAGCCGGCTGGATCGAGAACTGGCTAAGTGGCAGATGGCAACGGGTGGTGGTGAATGGACAGGCTTCTGAGTAGGTGCCCGTTACTAGCGGGGTGCCTTAAGGTTCTGTCCTGGGACCACTACTATTCATCATCTACGTCAACGACATGGACGGTGACATGGTTGCGAAGATTTCTAAATTTGCCGACGATACCAAGCTTGGTATGAACGTTGCAAAGGATGGAAATACTGCCCGCCTGCAGGAAGATCTTGGGAAGATTGGGGAGTGGTCTGACACGTGGCAAATGCCTTTTAACGTGGGCAAATGCAAAGTGATGCATATCGGCCACAGAAACTCTCAATCTCAGTATATCCTTAAGGGCACTGCTATTGAATCCACCGACACTGAGAAGGACTTGGGTGTAAAAATCACTAGTGACCTCAAGTTCTCGAAACAGTGCATTGAGGCGGAGAAAAAGGCACAAAGGATGCTAGGTTATATAAAGCTCCAGTTTGGATATCGGAACAAGGAGATTGTACTGTGTTTGTACAACTCACTTGTCCGACCGCACCTGGAGTATGCCGTACAATTTTGGAGTCCTTCATTTCGTAAGGACATCGCGAGATTGGAACGGGTACAAGCTAGGGCAACCAAGCTGATTCCCTCTATCCAACATAAAAGTTATGAGAATAGACTAAGGGAATTAGATATGTTCTCGCTGGAAACCAGTAGACTGCGTGGTCAGCTCATCGAAGTTTTCAAAATACTTCGAGGGTTCGACAATGTTGACTACCGGGATATTTTCACACTGAGTGAGAACAGAACGCGCAAGCACGGCTTCAAACTTGAACTGAAGCGTTACAACCGCAATCTGTGTGGAAGTTTTTTCACCTACAGTATCTGCGGTAAGTGGAACGCACTTCCAGTGGTAGTTGTCAACAGTGAATCTGTTGACCAGTTCAAGTCAAGACTAGATAAATTCTTGAAAAGTGGCCGTTTAGGGACGCAAAACAATTGAGCAGCCATGTGCCCGCTCGATTACTAGTCCAAAGGTACCCTCTTTGAATGGCCTGTAAGGTCTCCTAGGGTACTTTCTTTCCTTGTAACTCCTTGTAACTCCTTGTAACTCTCTCGCTTCCTCACACACTCAACCTCACTCTCTCTATCTCTCTCGCACTCAGACTCTCACACACACTCACTCTCACACACACAGTCTCACAAACACTCACTCTCACTATAACACCTTCACACATGTACTCACATGTACTCTCACACACACACACATAACAACACGCACTCTCACACATACACTCACTATCACAAACACTCTTTCATACACTCTCACTCTCACACTCACTCTAATACACACGTATTCTCTCACACACACATTCACTTTCTCACACACACTTTATCACACATTCAGTCCCACGCACACTTTCTCTCTCACACACACATTTTTTTCTCTCTCTCTAATTGCTCTTGTTAATACTGTAGGTTTTATTTTCTTTGAGCCATGTTTTTGATTGTATTTGTCTCTCCTCTTGTCTATCATATACTCTAATTCTTTATTTTTATTTTGCCTAAAAAATATTTAACCATGTTCAATTCTATTTACTTGTTATTTTCACATTCCTTTTAATTCGCCTGGAAATATGCGCAGCTCATTTAATATATATATATATATATATATATATATATATATATATATATATATATATATATATATATATATATATATACTGGGTGTCCCGTAAGTCAAGACCCATAGGTAAAAAGCAAAATAAATTACAAAATAATGGAAATATTTATTACATAATCTGTTCAAAATGTCGCCGTTGTGTCGCACACATGATGGAATGTTAACGTGCTCCCATCTGACCTTGTAACTATGGCTATGGCGCCAATGACCCTCAGTCGGTAGATGGGGCCCGCATTTAAGGAGATGAGGCAGTCGGTGCAACGAAATCCTTCTTTGTAAGAAAGGACTGCCTGATAGTTTGGTGCACAGTGCAATCTGACGTTGAAGGATGATTCTTGCAAGGAGTTCGATCGTAGTAGAAGGGCGTGTGACCCTAAGTGGTCACAGTAAATTAATGAAATGCATTGTGTTTCCCCGAGTGGTGACACCACCTCGGAGTGTTTTTTTGCCCGTCTTTGAAGAAGACCCGGACGACGCATTGGCGGAAAGCAAAAGGAGCTGTATGGAGCTGTATGGCTTTATTCAAAATACAAGATTTGCTCAGCCTGCCTGCTGATCTAGAGGTTACAAGGGTTTTAAATAAGGTTTACATAGGGTAGGTACGGCTCATCTCCAAAGGGGTTAACCAATAGGACAGTACTTAGGAGGAGCTATTGACTAATTTAATGGAAGTCTCCCGATTCTATATTTCGTAGGAGGAGTTTTCACAGTTTTATTAAGTGGGTCTGCCAATACTAACCTAAGAAGGGCAGGTCACTTTCTAACACTGCTAAATTATTTGCTACTTTTACGACCAGTAGGCGAGCATACACTTTTTCCTAACCTATCCTAGAAGTGGGTAACACCGGTGAACAAAAATTATTTTTTATGGTATAACAGATTCCTAAGCTAGTGTTTTCAGCAGTGTTTTGGTTTTGTTGCTTACATGGCAAATTTTTAGCAGGGATATCATCGAGGGGTGGAAAAATCAATTACAGAATTTGATAAACATGAGAGAATTGGATATAAAGAAAAGCTGAGCTTTTTCAGCAGTGTTTTGGTTTTAGATGCTTAGATGGGCGAATTTTGCTGTTGCATCATTTACCGTGGAAAAATCAATAACAGAGTTTTGGCACATATTAGAGAGTGGGATACAAAGAACAGCTGAGCTTTGAAAACAAAATATAAACTGCTAAGCGTTTAATTAGTGTAGAGGTATGTCGCTATAAACCCTTTCAGTGTAAGAGCGCGTACACTTGCACGGGCAGATAGCCGACACGAGGCCGTCTACGATGGGCTTTGGAGCAATGGGGGAGGGGAGAGTCCACTCCAGGTCGAGTGTATGTTTTTTTTAAATAAAGAAATATATATATATATATATATATATATATATATATATATATATATATATATATATATATATATATATATATATATATATATATATATATATATATATATATATATAAATATACAGGCGAGTGCGTCTAAAATTAGCAGGGGTTTATCTACTGGCTTGCCAAGTTGCGATTCAAGGATATATAAAGATCAAGACCCCCCTCCAAATATAATTTTTAATAGAAATAATAATGAACGGGGGATGTAATGTATACTTTATATGGATAGTTAGTTACATCGGGACGATTTACAATCTGACAGAGCTAAGCGGGAAAGGCGAAATTACCGTTACCCGAATAATGGAGACTATTTAAGTTTGAACGGGGAGCCAATTAAAATGGGATGCTCAGAATCCAGGTGACGACTGAAGGGGAGTGTATCATGGGATTACAAACCAAAATCGCTTTATCTTGAAGCTTAGAGTTGTTTGGAGGGGAGAAGACCAACGGCACAGGTCTTCGAGGAGATACTTCTGACAGTGTTGGCGAGGAGGTGTCGTAGGTGGGGTTGGGAGTATTTCTTGCAGAGGGGCGAGATTTTATCTGCTCCAGAGAGATGTGATCTCAAACACGAGAGACTGTTTTCCGGCACGGCAGGGAGTCTCATACACGAGACACGGGAATCTTAAAGGAGGGTGCAAGACGAAGGGAGCAGCCCAGTTCTTGGGGAAGAAGATGACTCTATAAGCTTTCCTCTGGGCCGGGGCCAAAGTTTCACAAATGGCGATCTGCTGGTGAGATCTTAACGACGAGGTACGACTCGAAGAGGGGTTGTGAGACTTCGCGGGAAACAGACACACGGTCTGAATGGAGGGACTGGCAGGCTCTCAATCGCCTCGAGGAATAGCTGACACAGGGTTATATAGTCCAGTGGCTTGTCCGTTAGATAGCACCAGGGAAATAGCCGTCCTAAGAGAATTCGCCACGCCAGTCTGCGCAAACTTAGCCGAGATATAGCCTTGGATCGAACGGCAAAGGTTGCCTCAGGATGTAGGGTTGAGTTTGTACGAGCGCGTTCACAGGGCAAGGAGATGTCCGCAAAGCATGGAGGCGAGGACTATGCGTTATCGTGGTGGGTGGGGGTGGGGGCGATGTGCGCCCCACTTAAGCAAATACAGCCGGGTCATGCGGCTCCACGCGAGACAGCTTCCGCCTCGTCGATTCTAAAATTATCACGCTAAGGAACATATAGCCTGGGGCTCGAAGTGGCTAAAAATGGGTCCTTCAAGGGGCTTCCTCCCACACTCCTCGCTTTCCGGGAGGGGTCGTGTATGGGAAAATATTGACCTGGGTCTACAGGTGTAGAATAACAACGGAGATTTAAATTTGAGCCGACACAGCGGCTACCAAATGAAAGAATGGATTTCGTTAAATTCCGGGCGAAGGGTACATTTAAAAAGAGGTATTGGCGTTAACTAGAAAACCCCCAGTATATATATATATATATATATATATATATATATATATATATATATATATATATATATATATATATATATATATATATATAACTGAATCACGAAAATAAGGAACGTGAGGAATTTATGAATAACGTTACAGCCACGAGGAAAATGAAACAACGGAGAACTGCGAGGCCTTTCGACTAATGGTCCTTTACTGAGCAGACTAAAAGACAGGGAAAAAGTGAAAGATATTTATACACCTGATTAATGAAAATATGGGATATTAAGATTAAAAGGGGTGGGATTAACAGATACCTGGAAAAAACCTATTAACAAGATGAGCTGTCAGGGTTAAAAAAAAAAAAGTTTACGGGTTACAAAAGAAAGGGGGTTGGGGGCAATGCTTGGGAATCACATATGCAATATGAAAAAAAAAAAAAAGTTTACACATGATAAATAGAAAATATGACAAAAGAAAAATATGAGGAAAGGTTTTTGTATCAAAAGAATGTTTAAGAATGACTTTAAAGATAAAATTTCTGAATTAATGATTACCACATAGAAGTTATTTTAGCTTATTTATATAAAAAAACCTTTCCTCATATTTTTCTTTTGTCATATTTTCTATTTATCATGTGTAATTTTTTTTTTTTTTTTCATATTGCATATGTGATTCCCAAGCATTGCCCCCCCCTTTCTTTTGTAACCCGTAAACTTTTTTTTTTTTTAACCCTGACTGCTCATCTTGTTAATAGGTTTTTTCCAGGTATCTGTTAATCCCACCCCTTTTAATCTTTACATCCCACATTTTCATTAATCAGGTGTATAAATATCTTTCTCTTTTTCCCTGTCTTTTAGTCTGCTCAGTAAAGGACCATTAGTCGAAAGGCCTCGCAGTTTTCCGTTGTTTCATTTTCCTCGTGGCTGTAACGTTATTCATATATATATATATATATATATATATATATATATATATATATATATATATATATATATATATATATATATATATATATATATATATATATATATATATATATATATACAGGAAATAGTTAAATGCATGTCAAAAAGAAAATCAATTTAAATAAAGACTCAGTAATGTTGAGAGTAGTGGAACTACATTCAAGACAAAATACACAGGGAAAAAATACGTACAAAAAAGAGCATTTTTTTACAGGGGGGGACAAAGAACATAAAATGTACACATACAGGATGGAGTCCTAGGATTATTAAATAAAGGCGAGTACACAGACTTTATTATATACACGGGGGTACAGGGCTTAACAAGATTTACCTTGAAGGGGAAGAATCCTCTACCGGATTCCTACTTATACTGTCTGCAATACAGTTTTCTATCCCCTTAATATAGAAAATTCGGAACTGGTATTCCAGTAGAAGTAGGCTCCATCGCATAAGCCTTCCTTTCTGGCTTTTACATTTTTTTAAATAGGCCTTACACATGTCTATCTCCGAGATAAACTTAGCCTCCTCAAATAAATGTAGGTTCCGACCTATTAAAGGGATAGGCTCAGCGTCAAAGACCGTTACGGCGTTCAGTTTCCTAAAGTCTACGCACATGCGAAAAGACTGATCCGGCTCCCTGACCATAACAATGGGGGAGCAATAATCTGAAGTGGACGGTTCAATGATTCCCAATTTTAGCAGGCTTTCGACTTTGGAGTTAAAAGCAGAACGCAAGTGAACGGGGGAGGGGTGTGGTTTTAGAGCGGATAGGCTCTTGGTGGTTAGGGCTATATCATACTCGAAATGGATAGAGCAGCCAGGCTTCTCGTCGATTACAGCCGCGAATTCGGTCAATAAAAGAGCCAATTGCGTCTTCTGAGAAGGCTCCAGCTGGGGATCTAAGTCGAGTTCCGGGGCGGAGTCTTCACGGAAACCGGGTAGCGAAAGGAGGGGGTAGTCATTGTCAGGCTCGACGCATACAATTCGTATTAAGTTAAGGGACTCGGAGGGATAAGAGGCTTTCATTACTGCCTCTTCGTCTAGCGAAATTATATTATTAATGCAGACGCGGCGGTGGTAGTGCTTAAACATGTTCACATGAAACAGTTTGTTACCTGGGGGGATCTGTACTAGGTAATCCAAGGGGCCGCGTGCTTCTAGGATGGGGAAGGGGCCTTTCCATTGGGGCAGGAGTATATTTGTCTCCGTGGGTAGGAGGAGCAGTACCTCATCACCTGGCCTGAATCGCCTTTCTTTTGACTTAACATCAAAGTAGGTCCTATACTTCTTCTCCAGGCTTAGGTCCGTAATTTGTGTGCGATATCTGCGCATTCTTCTGGGCGGTTCCTGGTGTCTAACAAATAAGAATTCAAAGATTTTATCTCCTCGTCCAGGCCTGGATTGGCAAATAATTCATTTAATATACTCCTCGGTCCTCGGACGTTTTGGCCATACAAAAGTTCGAAGGGGGCAAATCCTAAAGTTCTGTGTGTGATTTCTCGGCAGGCAAACGCCAAACAGGGCAACCGGCAGGTACTGATGCCATTCTCGGGGCTGGACATGGCACAGTTTCTTCAAAATAGTCTTTAATGTACCATTTGATTTGTCGCAGACGCCGTTGACGGCGGGGTGAAAAGGGGTGATGAATAGTGGTTTGATCATAAGGAGCTTGCCGACGTACTCCATTAGTTCAGAGGTAAACTGTTTACCTCTCTCAGACAAGATCTCCTTCGGGATGCCGACGCGGGAAAAGATAGAAATCAATGCCTCCGCACAAGTCACGCTATTTATCGTTTTAAGGGTAACTGCGTCGGGGAATCTCGTTTCAAAGTCGACAAGTGTGAGGAGGTAGGAGTGTCCTTCGCTAGACGGTGGCTGAATTAGGCCAATCAAGTCTATGGCCACTCTAAAGAAATCCCCCGAGACAATTGGGGTCTTCTGGAGGGGGGCAGGTCGTATGCGCCCTTTTGCCGCAGTTTTTTGACAAACGTCACATGACCTGTAAGACTCGGCAATTTCTTTGGCAGCGCCGAGCCAAACGAATTAACAGAAAATTCTTTGCGCGGTTTTATTGTGGCTGAAATGACTAGCCAGTAATCCATCGTGGGCAAGTCGGAGGAGTTGGGGGACATGCGAACGGGAGATACATAAAGAGCGAGTCGTGGAGTTAGCCCCAGCCAAACTGGAGCGAAATAGGAGTCCGTCACTAACAAGGTAGACGACCTTCCTTTGACTGCGTGCAGGTTCTCGTTCGTTCGTCATTTCTCGCTTTTTTTCCACAAGGGCTAGATGGTGGGGCATTCCTTCTGAGCACTTGCAAATGCTTCGTTGTGAAGGGCTGCAAATTCTGTGGCATAAGGGAGTTCTAATGGCATGGGGGGCGCACTGCCCTTTAGCGCCTGGGCCCGCGTGATAACGGGCTATGCGACTGGGTTAGGGGAGATCTGCGGGTTCTGGCCGACCAACACGACGCAGAACTTAATGGGGGCTGCTATCGCGTCCGCCCAACCATTAAAATACTTCATTCGAGATAGCAGTGGACCACGGGGAACCGATTTGCGCGCCCCAAGTAGTCATGGACTACTGCAAATTTATCGTGGTTGGGGCCCACTGAGGAGAGCAACTTTTCTGAGGAGACAATGCAAGTGTAGCCGGTGTCTCTTACGAGGGTTGACACTCTGCAACCATTAACGGTTCCGTTTTCGAACTCAAGCCCACCGGAGGAGCTTTTGTAGAACAAAAAGTTGACTTGATGTCCCGGGGGACTACTCGTTGAGAAAGTTACTAGTGTTTTAAGGCAAATGGGCGGATGAGAGAGAGAGGCACTTATCTAATGGACTTGCTGATTAAGAGCGGAACGGAATTGGAAGTTTTGAGGACAGATGGTTCTCACGTGACCGACTACGTTGCAGGAAAAACATACGACGGGCCTTCGAGGGTAATCGGACGCTGGGGGATTAATGATGGGAGACTTAATATCCCTCAGTTCAGGCGGGGAATGGTACTTGGGTTTGGAGGGACCAGGGACTATAACAAACTTGGAGGAGTTCTTTGGGGGGAACTTGGGAATATTTCATTTACTTGGGGGGGTAGGTGATTTCTTGGGTCTTTCGAGTATAGGTTGTGGCTTGATGCAAGCACATCAGCCTCTTCGATAAATTCCTTGAAGGAAGACACGCGTCTATCCTTCACGAATGCGCGGAATTCGGAGAGAAGAGCAGCCATCAACTGATCCCGTAAGATGAAATCGAATAGGGACTCGTAGTCGCGGTCAACTTGGGCCGGGTCCAACTAGAATTAAATATTTCTCTGGAGGGTGAATCCAAATTGGCGGTAGGTGTGGCCAGGCAGTATCTTCGCCTGGCGGAACTTTGCCCTATAGAAATCAGGATTCATGTTAATAACTGATAATAGTTCCGACTTGAAGGTAGAATAGTCGAGGGTGGCTTCGGCGGGGAACGAAATGAAAATTTCCCGGAGATGGATATTGAGGAGGGGAAGTAGTCGGGTGACTCCCTCTGTTTCAATGTCCCAGTGGTTCAATATTAAATTCTTCTCAGTGTGTTAAGTAGGCGCTGAAATCATCGCCTTCCTTGAACAGTCACAACTTTACTGAGGGGTATGAGGGGTTTCATTCATCGAGCTAATGTAAAGGGTTTCCAATTGGTTCCAGTTTAGCTCGCGTTCGTGCTGACGAATTCTTTCTCTTTCTTTCATTTCTCTGCTATCTTTCTCTTTTCTCTTCAGTTTCTCTTTGCTCTCTTCTCTCTGCTCTCTTTTTACTGACCTTTCATTTCTTTCTCCCTCTTGAATATAGGCAATTAAATCCTTTCCGAACAACCCAAGGACCTCTCCTAGCTGTCGGAATCGTTCGAATGACGACATCCTGCTTGTGTAAGTGTGCGTCTGGCCGCTCGGCGCGTACAAGCAACTCACAGAAAAGATTATGGAGCTTTTACGATTGTACCAAAAATTCCTAACTGAAATTTACCCACAAAACGATTGCAACACAATAAAAAAAATAAACAAAATAAAATTTACAAAATGATCTCTATATGATCAGTGTTTATAGGGCCTTTTAATCCTGCACGGGGATTAGTAGGGGATTTCAAGATAGCTCGTCACCGAAAAAAAAACACGCAAAGAAAATAAACTTGGGAAAATTACGGTTGCACGAACACCACAATAAAATCATCAAGCAATATAAAACGTTAAGAATGTGTTTTACTCTCTTTGGATAACCTTGAACGAACTTGGCAAACTGGGTAACAAACAACTTATCTGGGGGGAGGGGCGGACTTGAAAAGAATAGGGTCCTTAAAATTTCAAATTTCTTTGAATACAAAATAACCCAACTTTACCTCACTCCAGATTTTAATATAATGATATATATATATATATATATATATATATATATATATATATATATATATATATATAAATAAATACAGGCGAGTGCGTCTAAAATAGCCTGGGTTTATCTACTGGCTTGCCAAGTTGCGGTTCAAGGATATATAAAGATCAAGACCCCCAAATATAATTTTGAATATAAATAATAATGAATGGGGGAGGAAATATATACTAAAGGGGAACAAATTATATTTTATATGGATAGTCAGTTACATCGGGACGATTTACAATCTGACAGAGCTAAGCGGGGAACGCGAAATCACCGTTAATCCGAATAATGGAGACTATTTAAGTTTGAACGGGAAGTCAATTAAAATGGGATCCTCAGAATCCAGGTGATGACTGAAAGGGGGTGTATCATGGGATTACAAACCAAAATCGCTTTATCTTGAAGCTTAGAGTTGTTCGGAGGGAAGAATACCAACGGCACATGTTTTCGAAGAGACACTTCTGACGGTGTTGACGAGGAGGTGTCGTAGGTGGGGTTGGGAGTACTTCTTGCAGAAGGAAGAGATTTTTTCTGCTCCATAGAGATGTGACCTCAAACACCAGACACTATTCTGCGGCACGGCAGGGAGTCTCAGACACGGGTTACGGGAGTCTTCAATTGAAGTGGAGTTCGAGATGAGGGGGGGCCGCCCAGTTCTCCGGGAAGAAGATGACTCGATAAGCTTTCCTCTAAACAGGGACCAAAGCTTTACGAAGGGCGATCTGCTGGTGAGATCTTAACGATGAGATATAGACTCAAATAGGGGTTGCGAGACTTCACGGGAAACAGAAACACGATTAACGGAGGAACTGGCATGCTCTCAATCGCCGCAAGGAATGGCTGACGCATGGTTATATAGTCCGGCAGTTTGTCCGTTAGATAGCCCCCAGGGCGTAGCCGTCCCAAGAGAATTCACGACGGCAGTTTGCGCACATTTAGTCGAGATAAGGGGTTGGATCGAACGGCAAGGTTTGCCTCAGGATGTTGGGTTGATTTTGTACGAGTGGGTTCGCAGGGGAAGGAAATGTCCGCGAGGTATGGAGGCGAGGACTCAACGTTATCGTTGGGGCAGGGGGCGATGTGCGCTCCGCTTAAGTAAATACAACCGGGTTAGGAGGCTCCACTCGAGACAGTTTTCTTCTCGTCGATTCTAAAATCCCTACGCCAAGGAGCACGTGGTCTGGGGCTTGAAGTTGCTGAAAATGGGTCTTTTGAGGGGCTTCCTCTCACACTGGTCCTTCGAGGGGCTTTCTCTCTCATTAGTATATATCTATCTATTATCAACAGTCAGGTCACGAGCTGGAATCGAACATTAAAGTTGTTCTAAAAATTTCACTCACCAGATTGGCTCGTTTCCTTTGACGTTACGCGTTAGTGAGGCGTAATAAATATCCCTCAAAAACATTTTCTTTTCATGAATTTGCCGCTTGGACAGCTGATAGACCACTCTCATTAAGCTTGGTAAAGCAGACTCACAGCAAAAATTCAACTCATTCTCGATCGAAGAAGACTTTTACTTTTTACTCTCAGAAGGAATCGACATGAGTATATTTACTCGCATACAAAATCCATAAGGAAGCTGCAGCTTCCCTCATTTTCATCATTTTCATTTTCGCCTATTGTCTCGATGACCTTTTCCTCTCCCACATCCAAAATCCTCTTATACAGCGGATATACTAAAAAGAAAGCAACACATTTTTAGGCCCGTCATATATTTCACCATGACTGCCTAAATCGGCCATCCCCCGCCCCCTTCCTCAAGTCCCAATGCCTTAGCTAAAGGACGCTGATATTCGACCTCGTTCCAACTATGCAGAACACTAGCATATGAATAATTGGGGGTACGGGAGGAGGAAGGTTTGAGGACTAGCCCACTGCCAGATACCCGTACCAGAGGAGCCCCCGAGCAATGGGCCGGGCTGCAACCTTTGCAGGGGAGTTTAACTTCTCCCCCTGTGAGGGGCCCCCAAGACCACTGAGGGGCATTCAACCGTCTCAGTGTATGGTAGGAAGCAAACGCGGTTTTTAATTCCCTCGAGGCGGCGGCACCCCTGGCTAGCGATGGTTGATTCCGCGTGAGCCAACAAAAAGTCCGTCACTTTTCACCCCTCGAGAGGAGCCCACCCGGGTCCATCCATTCATTCATTCATCACAACATCATAGCAGCCACTTTAGCGAGGGCGGGTCTACGAGATAATTGGGGGGGGAGGGAACCCCATATCACAGACATGAACTTGGAGTATAAAAGATTGCCACTAAGGAACGAAGCAGGGAAAACTAAACCAGAAAAAGGACTTCTCATCAGGACCTAATACACTGACTTAAAAATCGCGTTCACGAAGCTGATAGAAGTACCAAACGGATACGTTGCACTCTGCCATAAACAAGAAGACGTTGGAAGGCTGGTGGCAACCGATGGGCTGAAAGCTCTAAGCAAAGTCGGCTTAACACCAAAACCGCCACCACAATTAATAGCGAATCGCTCATTTGTGTCTCGTAAAGTAGACCTTTCTGTCGACTCGCACACAAAAGAACAACTTCAAGAAGAGTTAGGAAGGGAAAACCAGTACCTCAAAATTTCAGAAATAATCAAATTCGGCCACCATACTCATGTTTTAAAGGTAGTGTGTATCTCATCAGAGATGGCCAACGGAATACTGGCATTCGGAATGCAGATACCACCAGAAAATATCGAAATAGAAAAATTCATAAATGCGCAGACCTGTATCCAATGCTATACGATCGAAGATCCCGTGACAAGGAACTCCTCCCCCAAAAGACATTAAGATCTGCTCACAGTTCAGCACAATTAGCCATACTTTTCGCGAAGGCAATGAACAAATAAAAAATGTATCAACTGCCAGGGCCAGCATAGAAATATGGCCATTAACTGTCCGAAAAGAAAGGCCATAATAAACAGGAAAGAAGTGGAAAAAGAAGAAAAACGTCAGCATAGCAAAAGCCACAGTAAATGAAATAAAAGAAACGCTGGAGCAAAAAATTAACATCAACGTGAATGAAGGAACCGGCCTCGACATACTGGCTCGTGTAATGTTTGCTCACCTGCATAACATAGTACAACCGGGAACATTCGCCGAGACGCTAAACCTACATTTAGAAAAGAACGGAGTCAGGAAAATGTGGTCCCTCCCCCAGCTCTTCTTCAGTATTAATATACAGCGTAACAGCCGGAAAAACGCTGCAGGTAAAAGATATGTTAGAGGTGGGGGGCACAATGGCCGAGGGAGAAGCAGAAGAAGATACCGATGGATCCAATGAAGAAGAAAAAGAAATTGACAAATCTGAAAAAGTGCAAGAAGGAAAAAAAAAGAGGAACCCCAAAAGAAGAAAAGTCAAACCAAAAAGGTGTACTTAAGAAGCAAAGCAGCAATAGAAGAAAAATTAAGGGAGCATTGGAGCAAGATATACACTATAGAAGAAAGGGACAATCAAGGATACGATAGAGAAAAATAAATAACGGTAAATGAAAGTATAAGAATAAACAGAGAAAGACTAACACCAGAGAATAGAGTCAACAAACGCACGTACGAAAAGCGCAATGAGATTCTTCACACAAAACTCTCCCCGTAAGACGGGACTAACAAAGTGCAATTACGAAAAAGATCCCGAAAACATAATAAAAAGTATCACAGATATCTTCAATGCATATCTGAATATAGGAGCTTTCCAAAAATTTTCAAGGTGGCGAAGATGATTTTTCTGCCAAAACCAGGAAAACCGTCGAACCTGGTCTCATGTTACAGACCAATATCGCTACTGAACTTTCTGGGAAAGACGTTTGAAAAAATACTAAACAAAAGGCTGACCGAACACCTAGAAGAAGCAGGAAAATTAAACAAAAATCAATACGGATTCAGAAAAGAACGAGACTCGACAATGGCTCTCGCAATAATTACCGAAAAAATCGCGCTGGCCAAATCTGAGAGAGGGTATGTGGACTTGGTACTCCGTGATGTCGAGAAGGCCTTCGACAAGGTATGGGCAGAAGGATTGAAACATAAACTCTTACAACTCGATCTCGGCATCCGGTTTGAGAGAATCCTGGCTGATTATATAACTAACAGAAAGGCCTACATCAGGATATAAAACGTGTAAAGGCCTGTATTCCAGCTACAGACAGGGGTCCCACGGGGAAAATGTCTGAGTCCCACCCTAGACTCAATATATACAGCCAACCTTCCACTACCAATAACACCAGGTTGTATGAACATACAATATGCGGATGATATCAGCCAGGTGATCTCCACAAGAGCCACAACCCCAGATGGCAAGCTAGGAAAACAGAACTAGGGATAAAAAACATCAACGAATTCGAAAAGATGAGGAAAATAAAAACCAATTCAAATAAATTCAAAATCATTCCAATAAACCGCTTCAAGAAAGATCAGATAAACATCGACGGCACAGAGTATGCATAGGTAGGCGTTATCACGATAACGATATCGGATTATCGGTTATCCGATATTTTTTCCCATGTTATCGATTCATCGGTATCGCCGATACCTTTGGTTCCAAACTAACGATAATCGATCATTTCAATTTTTGCTTACAGTTTAGCACAGGGACGAGCCACGCGTGCCTTGGAGGCAGAAATAGGTAGGTCCGAGCTGGGAGGAGGATCCTCAAAACCTATGAGGAGATGAAGGAGAGCCTCACCAGGTAAGAAACTAAGAAACAGTATTCAAATATTCTTACTATTGTATTATAAAATAATGCAATATATATATATATATATATATATATATATATATATATATATATATATATATATATAGTCAATAATCAATATTGTATTATAATTTTGGATTTATCGGTTATCACTTTATCGGGCGATAAATTTTTCGCCAGTTATCGATTATCGCCGATAAGGTTATCGTTATCGATTTATCGGTTATCGTGATAAATTTTGTCGTTATCGCGCAATCCTATTAGACTATGAATATGCTCAAGAAGGAAAAGTGCTGGGCCTACACGTGGGAGAAAAGGGCTACCATGCGCACATAAAACAAAGAATAACTAAAACCAAGATGGGGGTAAGATTACTATATCATTTAAAAGAAACTGATCAGAAAAGAAAAATGACAATCTACAAAGCATTTATCGAATCGGTATTAACATACTCACCAATCGCAACACATACATTAACGAAATCGAATAAGAAAAAGCTGCAAAGAGTGCAAAAGAAGGCAGCATATATGATAACAAATACAAAGAGAAGAGAAAGAAAACGAATTAGTAAAATACTAGACGCGGCTGACCTAACTCCAATCAACAAAGTTCTCGAAAAACGCGCAAGAAATATATGAAATAAAATCGAAAAAAAATCACCGAAACAAGCAAATAACTCAATATTGATAATTTGTTTTTAATTTTAAGAGCTCATCTAGGGACTGTCTACTTGGGCATTAGTCGTCGTATTCAACACTGCCTAATATTAGGCATCTGTAAACTAAGATGCAAAAAAACAAATAAAAAAATCAATAAAAATAAAACAAAGGAAAAAGGCAATCAGCAGGAGGTAATCTCCAGCGTCGGGGGGGAGGTCCGCCTCCCCCTGGCGCAGGAACGTGAAATCTACTAAAATAACAAAAGACACCAAAAAAACAACAACTAGTTAAATAAAGGGGAGAAGGCCGGGCTACCCCCAAAAGTCTATAAGTCAACCAGTCAATGTGCACGAACTCGTCCCGAGTACAAGGGACAGGCGGTAGCGACCCTGCCCATCCCAGTACCGGGACAGATAACGTGCGCGGAGATCCCCCAGAATGGGAGATTCAACAAGAGTGTGCAGAACAGTATGGGGGACTGTTCAGACTGGCGAGTGCTCCATCAAATGGCGGTGCGTCCTGCGAGTGTGTCCAATTCAGAGACGAGAGAAAGCAACTTAAAGCCTTCGCAGCATTGAAGGGTAGGTCCATGGGAACAGTCGCAGCGCAATGGCACGCAACTTTAAGTATCCTTTGACCGTCTCCCATCTTCTTTGCCAAGCAGCCCAAAGAGCTGCCTGTATTCCTGCCATGTAGTCGGTGTGAGGAAGAGCGAAACGCTGGTCCGGTCGCCGACTCCACGCGGACTCTTTGGCGCCCTCATCGGCGCGTTCATTCCCTGCAATTCTTACATGTCCAGGAACCGAGCAGAAGATAATCTCGACATCCGCCCGGCTTGCCAAAACCGTTACGTCACGGATATTGCGAACCAGAGGATGCGGAGATTCCAATGCCCCGAGAGCACTCAGGGCGCTTTGTGAGTCGCTATAGATCACAATCCGGTCTCCGAACAGGGCACGTCGCGTAATCTCCCGTACCGAGTGGTGTATTGCCACCAGCTCGGCCGTGAAGATAGACGCAGCGCCGGGTAGAGCCCAGCCGAGTTCGAACAAAGGGGATACGGCGTGGAAGCTGACTTCCTCTTGGGGCTAGGAGCCATCCGTATACATTGACACGGTTCCAGCGTAACACGAGGTGTGCTCCAAAAAGGTCGAACGCAATACTTCCGGCGCTGTAGAAGCTTTGGGAGCAGAGGCTTGGCGACAAATAGCCAAAGGTAGTAAGTACCCTTCAGGATGGCATCCTGGGCAGAACCAATGGCGGCACCGCCCCCAAACCTGTGAGCTTCGGCATAGCGAGAGACGCGGGTCAATGCCTGTTGGAGTTGACGTTCCAGAGTTAGCATCTGGGCTGCGCCAAAAGAGATCGAAAGGTCGTCCACGTAGAGCGTAGTGAGAACATCTTCCGGCAGCACCGAGGTGATGCTGTTGATGTTCAGGGCAAAGAGTGTGACACTGAGGACACTTTCATGCGGGACATCCTCTTCCTGCTCCATTGGGCCGGAGAGGGCTCCCTCACCCATTCGCGAAATCGACGATCTCGCAAAAATTCAAATATAAAGATTGGGAGGTGTCCCGTCGCCCCCATCGTGTGGAGAGTCTTCATGATATCGTACGTTATGCGGTGTCATAGGACTTACCAGATCGATAAACACCGTGGCGTAGTGCTGTCTACGAAGGAAGGCATCGCAGACGGCATTTTCCAGTCGGAGCAGAGCATCCGATGTAGAGTGGAACTTGCGGAAGCCGCACTGTGCAGAAGACAGATGGTCTCCGCTGTCCAGAAAAAAGGCTAATCTAACATTTACCAATTTCTCCATCAATTTGCACACGCAAGAGGTTAGAGAGATTAGGCGGAAACCGTCGGAGTAGAGTGATCTCTTCCCGGTTTGCGAAGGCGAGCACAGTAGCGATTCGCTAGAAATCCGGAAGGAGACCCTCTAACCAGATCCTGTTGAACAAATCTAACAGAAAGGCCATGCCTCGCTCACCCAGGTGTCGAAGCATGGCGTACGGGACATCGTCCGGACCATGGGCGGTGTCCGCGCACGAAGCAAGTGCGGAACGCAACTCACTCACAGTAAACCTGTCGTTGAAGGGTTCTCCGCCTCTGGAGGTAAAGTCCAGCCGGAGGCCTTCCGTGACATGACGACGTGCATTGAATGCTAGCGGAGCAGCATCCCGGCTAGAGAATGCGGAAAACCAAGAATAAACGGATAAAGAATACAGAATTAGAAGTAATTGTAGATAACTTCATCCAAATAAATAGAAGTATAAGCTAAATAGATCTAACTAAGGAGAAAGAACAGCCAGTAACCTGGCATATCCACTCATACTCACACTAACACTCCCCCACCCCCACCCCAGAACTCCCATGCTATCCATGTATTAGTCCTTCTTCTCTCACCTATTTTTCTTTTCATTCAGCCTGATTCTGACTCCACCATACTTCATCGGTAAAGGAGGAAAGAATACCTAAAGACGCTCCGAAGATGACCGAATAAGATCGAAAGCGCAGCAATTTAGTTTGTTTTGTACCAAACGCATTTATTCAAAAGAGAGATGAATATAGGACAAATGATCTACCATCTACAAGATGGACTAGAAAAGATAGTTAGAAGAATAGAAAGTTGCCAAAGGAAATTGATCAAGGCGAAATATACCATGGTCTTCAACAAAATTTGCATTCAAGAAAGACTGCTACCCATCTACACTAATATATATATATATATATATATATATATATATATATATACATCTAGTACAAGAAGAGAAATACTGGGTTTGATGGGGTAACGCTTTGGGCGAAGTAGAGTCACTGTGCCTGGTAGCTCAGCGGTAGAGCATCTGACGGGCAATCAGCAGACCCGGGTTCGAGTCCCGGCCAGGAATTTCAAACTTTTTTCCCCTGGCGTTATCTCTGTCTTCTCGGTAAAGGATTGCCTTCATTGTGCCGCCCTCTGCTCTCTTTGATTCTAGTCTTCTTCTAATGTCCCTTTCTCTTACCTCTAAAAAAATCCTGTTTCTTGTCTCATTGCTCATTCGCGTCCAATTTCTCTTTCATGTACTATATTGTAATATAGTCTGCAATACAAGGCTTCTGCACCTTTATTTCTGACTTCAAAATTGTTTTGAAAGGCAGAAAATAAATATGGCGAAAGCCCTGTGGTGGTTGTTCTCACCCGCAGAATTTGCATTTGCTCTTTCTTATATATATATATATATATATATATATATATATATATATATATATATATATATATATATATATATATATATATATATATATTTATATAAGTATATAGGCCCGCCAGGCTATATGTAATTTAGAGCAAGATAAATGCCGCTTCATGCGCAGAATTATAATTGCACAGGTGCGGTCATAAATGCGCTCCATTTTCTTGGGAGTGGAGAGAAAAATGCGTTCAACGCGTCTTTCATTTTCCCTGTAGGCGAATGTTGAGACTACTCCTGAAGGGAAGGGGGCGCAGACTGCTACCTCAGCACAGTCTGGGATGTTTCCTGTGTAGGGAGATATAACCCGGTAGCTTGCATATTTTCATCTAACGATCCCTACTTCTCTGCCTGCTACTCTTGCATTTGTTTGTTGGTATTGGCATCCTACGATTTTCTTGGAACTATTTCGTTTTCGGACGATAAAATGGTGTGGGGGGTGACTTTAGTTTGCTAATTATCTCTCCTTTCCTCCATTTTTAGCCTCTGTTCTAATACAGGATTGCTAAGAGTTGATCGACACAAATACGGCAACTTCTATTTATATAAATTCCAATAAAATCTTATTGATATATGTGTACCTAATTTTTTTTAGATTAATAATATTTGTTGTAAAACTATGCGAAAATAAATCAAATATGAGCCTTTGAATAGCTCGCCTTTAATTACATTTCGATAATGTTTTGACTTTTCACAGGTTTTTGTTTTGCAGAACTTGATTACGAAATTCCTTCACTTTCAGTCGAGGTTCCACTCATTGTATGTAATTAAATTTAATTAAAGGCGAGAATCAAATCCAACCTATCTCGTTCTTTTGTCCCTTGAACATTCATTAGCAAGAGAACAGCCTCACCATTATCCCTATTAACCGGTATTCTGAACAAATAGCTCCATAGAGATTAACGACTGACACATGTTCTTTAAATTCAATTTGTCAACCTCCAAATACCCTTTTCATGGCATAACTTGCTTTACCATTCTTCAGGTTTACGTTTCATCCCTTGTTCAACGATTTTTCTTTGATAATAATGATATTTAATCTCAAACTCTAGTAATACAACTAAAATTTGATAGGTGGTTAAAAAAATATAATAGGGGGCATGAAGCCCTGTAGGATCAATACGGACAGAGGACAGTTCATTAATTTTGGAACATGTTTGATAACTCTACTCTAATTTCATTGTACGATTAGTTTCACAAACTCTGTAATTCTTAAGGCTCAAGCTGTCCTTTTAATCCCCTTTTTGGAGGCCTTTGGGTCTTTGGTGCCTTCTTTCGGCAATATATCATTGTATTATAGAAAAGGGAAATAACTAAAAAAACAATGAGAAACTCTACGGTAACAAGGTTTGTATGATATGGGCCTAATTATCATAATCGCCTGCTAAGAGTGGCACAAGCAATGCAAATCCCTCCCCCTCCCCCTACCCCCCTCCCCAAACACCCAATTGAAGAGTAACAAAGTTAATGTCGGAATAGCCTCGATCAGTGTGCTGTTATTCATTCTAAAGTTCGCTATTTAAATTTCCACTTAATAAACATCTTGAGGCGTGTTTATTTATCAAGTCGGTTTTTCCAAACCAATTTGCTTTGCTTGCTTTATAATTTTGGGTTCCATTCCAATTTAAGGGTGAAGGACGCTGTAGCCTTCGGCAGTTTGCATGCGATGCTCCGCGATAAATAAACTAGAGTTAAGAGCCAGATTGACACAGAAGCAAAGGACTAAGGTTTGACTTGAAAAGATCTGAAACGAATGAGCTTCTTGACCACCCTGAACATAGCAGACTAAAGATCTTTTAAAATTACTAAATTGCAATGAGGCATGTATATATATATATATATATATATATATATATATATATATATATATATATATATATATATATTTATATATACATCTACACTCCGGAAAATTCTAATGTAATCAAATTGGTTGAGTTTAAAATGTGGTGTTATGGATAAAACTGTAAAGGTAAATACAGCTAAAAAGGACGAAAACAAATATACATACTAATCTATTTATAAAAACTGACTTACCGAATCGATACATGATCAGAAGGGATGCTAATGCATGGCATACTGACAATAACGGATTGGTGAATGAAAATAAGTAGGCTCTGGTTACAAAACCTGTCCGGAATCCGTGAATATTAAAGAATCAAGGGAACGCATAAGAAGGACAGCGAGCACATGCAAGGCCACCAGACGTACTAGTGGGGTAGATAAATTTGTTTGTTTTTTCGGTATCCATCCGGCGACTGACTACTAGGGTATAAGTGTTAGATGGAAATATGTAAGGTACAACCTTCTATCTTACACAAGGAAAGACTCCATGCTCGATAAAAGCATTGAAGAAATCTCGCAGGACATTCCTCGCCTCGGAGCCGCTGCTCAGTCAACGCACTTGCAATTTGGTAGTAGTTTGAAACTTCTTGTTGGAAGATGAGCCTTCGTCACCCCTTGATCAGCAGTCTCTTCTTGGTGACAGCGCTCTGTCGCCAAGGGGACGGACAGACGTTTAAATGCATTTTTTACCGCAAGCTCGGCCCTTTTCCTAATCCCCCCCCCCCCGGGCCCCTTAACCAAGAAATCAGTCTGTGACTGCCTCCCTCCCAGTCAGTCCCAAACTGCTTTAACTGCATCCACGCTGAAAAAAAATCACCAATACCAACGCGACCTTTGAGAGGATTTTTACAAAGTAATTTATTGCCGCTCTTAATGCAAATCTGAACCTTCTACCAACCCGCAGTACGGCTCACCTTTTGCCATTCTCGCCTTTAACTACTCTGTTGTGTTGATCAATTGACGCTTTATTTATTCCCTTTCTTGCGATCCCTCAAGTTATTTTTTATTTGAATTCTTATCCAGATGTAAGTCTTGTTTCGTTTGTCCATTCCAAAGCTCACCGGTAACAGAATATAGAAAAGTCACTAGAATCAACCGCTTTCTCACAAAGTGGAGCCTGCACGCATCAGTGCCACTAAAAAAAATAATTCCTACCCCCACTCTTTTATGTCTTATCAAGCACAAAGCCACATAAAATTTTTGTATACGCTAAATTGGCCCTTCAGAGCTATGGGGGCCTCTAGCATCTCGTCCAAGTCAATATTTAAAATAACGTCCGGCAAATACGAACCAATAGTAATATCAGTAAATAAACGAAACAATTTAGTAACAGTAAGGAAAAAAGATTATAATATTCCCATGCTCGCCTCCAAGTTCTAAATGGTTCATTACTAGGATTCTGCACAATCTCGTGTCAAGCACTAAAAGTTCAACTTTACATTTTTTTATCCAACGTTTCATTCCATGGTCAAACCAGTCTCGGAAATTCGCCCTACCCAAACGCCACCCAGCGAACCGAACCCAACGCTAGAATTCCTCACAAAAGAGCAGGTGGGACAAATATAAGAGGCCTCCACAGTCAGAAAGATGCACTAGAAAACCAATAAGCAGAACTAGTGATAATAAATCTAAAAAAATATTAATAAAAACAAGTGTCAGTAGCAAGTCCTTATGTATTAATATTGCGGCCAACAGAACACTCGCTGAGAATTTCGAGGAACAAGCAGGCATAAATTAGAATACCTGATATGCATATGTTATTATTATTATTATTTGGGGTCATTGTGGGTTTGCATACATATATTGTAATCACTCCGACCTCGAAGGAAGATTTAAAAGCTTATTTCATTTTCTGAATCGCCATAAAAGCCAGTAATCGCAACAAGAGCAGAAGTGGCTAACGTAACGTGGAATATCAAGCAGAAGGCAACACATAACCCAATTTAATGCCTCAAATATTAAGTTGGGTATGAGTGGTGAAGGGGGATCTCCATCGTGCTGACGCTTAAAGACATGTTGACACCAATAAGATCCGAGAACAATGGAGGAGGACCGACATCAGTAGGGGTTGAGCACTTTCTGAGGAGTGTTCAGGAATTTTAATTTTTAAGGTTTCAAGTCACCGGATAAATTTGGAAAGAATATATATGTAAGATTGTGGGCCTTATCTCGCTAACGGGGTATCAACCATAATACTAATTGGTGAACGTGCATTTATAAATAACAAAATAAAAGATGATTAAAATTTAATCAAAGGTTTTTTGTGCTCTTTTATAGCTTGTTTCTCAACCCAGCTTGCTTCAGAAATACAACTTGTGACACCAATTCTTGGCGTGTATACTTCTGAAACTGATCCCACGTTATAAGAAGGAAAAGCTGTGTCCAATTTTAGTGAGGAGAAATTTAGTCTCCGAGCTGAGTTCGGGCATATTCAAGATTGCGAGAATGCTATGCTTGAATGGGAATTTGGCAATACTTTCGTACACAGGAAAGCAATTAGGAGACGAAACGATTTTAACTCTATTTGATACAAAATAGAGCAAAAAACCTTAGTGTTATTAATGCTGAAGAAAACTTTTATACACAAATACCTATAAAATGAGTTACAAGCAAGTGAATACAAATTAACGCATTACACCAATTACCATCAGACTACTCTTTGCGCTAGTTGATGAGGTTTAGAGTTCAGGTTGGGAATTACAACTAATTTCACAATGCACCCCGCTTTAGAGAGGGTAGCTAAACGTTAAAGTCAGGTGCAGCACTTCGCCGGTTTAGAATTGCTTTGAGGAAGAAAGCGAATGACAAGGATTACGAGAAGCGTTGGGAGTCGTGACCTGACGGCGGAGGACAAGTACAAATTGAGTTCTCCCCACCCCCCGAAATAAGAGGGGCTTGTCTTTACAGGTTAATAAAGCGCTTCAGGGTAGGCAATAAACTCTGATTTATAGTTTTGTAAAAAGTTCAATGCTTTCCCAGAGATGCCTTGGGACGAGCTGAGTCCCAAATTCTCTCGTTAGAAGATTGAATTTGGAAAGGGCTGCACGATGTACTCTGAAATATATTTGATTGATTTGACAGTACGTGCAAGGGAAGCAAAGATTCTTGCAACATAAATTGATGAAAGTACAAGGTTACACCACTACAAATTAATGAAGCTGATCACTTACCCTATTCGTATAAAGAGTCTTAATTAACTGAACGTTAATTCGCAAACACTTTAACAAATATTATAAATAAGAGGAGAGAAGTTAATTGGAAAAGGTGAGATGAGATTAAAAGGAACACACGGTTGTTTTCCTATCTGCGTGAAAGTGCCTGCCAAAAAAAGCGTGTGCCACTCCGATGGTGACTCTTGAGTTTCTCTTTATGAAATATGTAAATGACTAAGAAGACCTCATCAAACTCCACCAGAGGGGGAGATCAAGATCGAGAGAACACAGCTCTTGATCTCACGTTTTTAAAATGGCTTCCACACCACCCTGAACCACAAGTAGGGGGCGAAAGGCGTAACCCCGTTCAAGAGAATCTACAGGGGTCAGAAGTTGAGGAAACACGTGGCACAATGGCCACTTAACTATTGTATACCAAGAATAGAATTCCAACCACTCATCGAAAGTACTCACATAGAAAAGGGATACCCAGACATGTGAAAAATAAACAAACAAACAGTGGTAGTCAGAGGAAAGAAAGGCAGCTAGATTAGAGAGGGAAGGGGAAAATCTATCGCTCTAAAATATTTTCCTAACATAAAAAAGTAGTCTATAGCTCTCTTATGCTTGTAAATTAAATAATCAATGCATGTTTTAGCGTCGCACCGTCCCTTTATAGCATGTCACCTCATTGGTGGAATAACCTCCGCTTATCTCTAAAACATAGGGAAGGACGTACTTGAATGAGACCAAAGGGGACTTAGGATGACTGCGGTTCGCTTCTAAAAGCGAATCTACACTCGCTTAAAGAGAGTTTAAAGTCCTACTTACTTTCTCATCCATATTTCAACGTGAAAAGTAGGTGAAGAATTTTTCGCACTCATCAAGACCGTTGACGGCTTACCTCTATGGCCCATTGAAGAAGTCTTGGGCAGGGCGGGCGCGAGAACGGGGAAACCCCTGCGCCGAACGCCACTTTCCGACTTGCGATTGTCCCTCTCCTAAGAACAGCAGCTCATCTCAAATACTGATAACTTCTCTGCCGATTAAGACCTGCAGAGACCACCGGTACCTGGCGTGTCCGAACCCCGGAAGGAAACCCCACAGGGGGCGCGAAGAAGGGGGCCCCATTCGGGGGCGGAGTGGTCAGTACCGACAGGTGGGGCCTACTAGACACTTGATATAGGTAGGGCAGAGAAGGTGGATCGAACTTAGAAATAGGGACACATCTAAGATAGGGGCCTGGTTGGCTCCAGGTGAAGAGCATCACTAGATGGCCGTCATGAACGACCCCAGGGGACAAAAGAGGATCCCCCTCTGGGTAAAAAAGAATTGTCCAAAATTCTCGAGGGAAAAGGTGTTTGCGACTATCTTCGAATCAATAGAGGTTGCGCTATACTGATTAGTCGACTAAACCTACGGATATCTCACAATTTTCGACACTGACCACGACGTAAACAGGTTTCTCAGTGTGAAAGCACGAACGAAGCTTCAGGAGCTGAACTTGACCCTGAAAATCCATCTCCATGTCTCTGCTCAGAGATCCATCATTCGTAGTCGCCTGGATCCATGGGTCGGTTCCCACAGCATCGATGAGATCAAAAATGAGATAGAGGTAAATCAAAGCTGGGCAAAAGTCGAAGAAATATATAAATTCAAAAATCGGGAAGGAGGCGAATATTCCCATCTATTTAAAGCCACCTTCCAAACCTCTAAGATGGCCGCTAAGGCATCTGAAGATGGCCTCGTCCTATTTTATAGCAAAATATCCACTTCATGCATCGAGAGGGAAACCTTCATATCAGTCCAAGTGTGCTTATCGGGCTATGCTCTGGAACAGCACGTCACTAGAGATTGCACATTTCAAGGAAAGGTCTGTAGGTCTGTAGTGAATGCGCCGGAGATGGCCACACCTGGCGAGGGTGTACGAGCGGGTCTACAAAGAAATGCCTCAATTGTAGTAGCACTCATCGTATCCTATCGATGTCATGTCCCATGAAAAAGATACTAGTCAATGACAAGAAACGGAACATCCAAGAGGAGATACACCGCAAAACAAACACCACCTATGACCAGGCGACCAAGAGCTAGGAGAAGAAGACTTTTCTACAAGTAGATCCTACAATGAACTGGACCTCCTGATGTGTGTTGTACACGCTCACTTCGTTAACATCGCAGAGCCTGGAAGCTACGCTACCGAGTTGAATCGTATGCTGACGCAGAATGGGATTAAACCGATGTGGTTTCTTGATGATCCCCCTCAACCGAACTGTACCATACCCAGACAGGAAGCAGGCCTACTGCTACTGCTAGAAAACGCTCAAGATCTCAAGACCCAAGACTGAACAAACCAAGCACTTCTGACACCCCCACAACAATGAAGAGCGACCAACCTGAACGGGAGGATAATGATTTTCAAAAGGCGAGCCAGAAAGCCAGGAGCCCCAAAGAAAACCAAACAATCCTCGCCAACTTACAAGTCTACCGACCTAAACCTACGAGTATATTCCTCCTCATCGGCCCCACTGCCAAGAACGGTAAAAGTTAAAGACACCATTCAAAGAAAGTTCAAGGGAAAGTACAAGTGGGATTACGATTTTGACATCAGTGAGGAAGAAATGCTTTCGGCATTCAAGGAAGGCAGGATCGAGATCCGTGGCGAATCATGTCTTAACCTATCCCACGATCAAATCAAAAAGAAGAGATCTGCCAGAGTGAGGTCTCCCGCACGCGTTGAGCCAGCAAAAGTATCAAACCTTCACGTGGAATAATATGAACTACGCGACGAGATACATCAATAAATTGAAGATCTTTTCTCTAAACGTAAATGGCTGGAAAGGCAAAAAAATTATTTACAACAATATAATCCGTGAGGTAGACCCAGATATCGTCCTCATTTCTGAACACGGACTTAATGTAGAAACTGACCCTATAAAACCATATAACTACATCACCATCATGACTAGCCACTCGAATGGAAGATACGACGGCCTCGCTCTCGCAGTGCGCAAGGGCATCAAATTCAAGGAGGTTAGTAACGGAGAAATCGTACCTCGCGATTAAAATAAGCACTCTTATCGACGATCTAGTTATAGCGGTAGGGTACCAGCCACCAAGAAGACCATATTTGCCCATACCTAATTTCCTACGCCTGTTCAGAAGGAACTGTTCAGTAATTCTTTTTGGCGACCTAAACGCTCATTGCAAGGAAACAGGCTACACCACGGCGTTCAACGGGTTCTTATAAAACGCGGCGTGGTTAATAGAGCAGGCCCAGATTTTGCTACATTCTTAACGAGAAGATCCTCTACCACGCCCGACATTATACTAACAAATCCCAATTTCGCTCTGAACCAAAATATCGTCCCTGGCCCTTATCCTCCATCTGACCACCTTAGTATAATTACCACAATCTCAGCCTCACCTATCCAGGTCAAAATCCCCACCCGCAAATGCTTGCCCAAGGCAGACTGCACTGAATACAAGAGAGTCCTCTAAGAATATCGATTAGAACGGTTGGACGGGTCCCCCCTCGAAGACATAAAGGTCGACACTCCGAAGACGTTATCACCAAGATTAAGGAAGCAGATAGAGTAGCTATCCCGAGGGTTGAATACAAATCTCTCCCGGCTCCACAATGGAATGAGGAGATTACGTCAAAGAAAGATAGGCTGGAGGAACTTATTACTGAGATAAACGAGAAAGGGAACACGGCGGAACGATAGCGTGAACTTAGAAACTTGCGCATGGAAATCAAATATCTTATTGACGAGAAATATAAGACAATCTCGGACGGCATCATTGATAGACTAGACCTGGAAACCGACCCTCCAAATTTTGGTCTCAGATTAGAAGATTAAGTGACACTCAGCAAAATAAGATCAATATTTTCATCACAGATGAGGGGAGAACAATAACTGAGGATCAAGAGATAGAACGCCTCTTCAGAGAGCACTGAAAGAGAAAATTTGATATCAGGTAGGTGGAAAATGACGATTTTGACTGGGAATATGAGGAGAGAGTCTTGTCATACCTGGAAGAGCGAGGTCCAACCATAACACCATACCACTAATTCGATAACACTCGACGAGCAGAAGCCGAAGGAAAACCCTGCACACAAGAAGAGTGTGAGACAGCCTTAAATAACTTTAAGCAGAGGACCCCGACATATCAGGCATCACCAAGGCGCACTTAGTGAATGCCCCACCGAACATCAATGAAGCCATACTAAGTATCTTTAATGCCTGCTTAAATGTTGGCTACTTCCCAGATCTACTTAAAAGGGTCAGAATGATCTTCATCTTAAAACCAGGGAAGCCAAAAAGGGAAGTAAAATGTTATAGGCCCATATCTCTACTTGAATTTATTGGGAAATTACTAGAAAAGAACCACCTAGAAACAAGGGACAGATACAATCTGCAGCAACATGGTTTCCATAGACAACTTGGTAGGGAAACTGCCCTTGCCCTAATGGCAGAATTTATAGCAAATGCAAAGGCTGAAAATAAGAGAGTAGACGTCGTACTCAGCGGCGTGGCTTCTGCATTCGATAAGGTCTGGGTACCTGGATTAAAGAAGAAAATATGTAATCTTGAGATGGAAACCAATATCACCAGAATCCTTTGTGATTACTTAGAGGATGGAGAGGAAACCATAGAGATCAACGATAACGAAGGACAACCTTTTTCGATGAACGCAGGGGTGCCTCAAGAGGGGTGTCTAAGCCCAATGATATATATCATCTACACGAGTGATCTCCCTTTTCCTACCTAAGATTACGCTATCTATGTCCAGCTAGCCGATGATATATCCCAAATAATCACAAGTGACTACCGAGCTCCTATAGATGTCGCAAATAGGACAGCTGGTGAAATCAATAATCTCAACCTCTATGAGAAACGAAATAAGATCCGCACGAACATGGATAAATTTAAGATTCTCTCTATCGGGCGTACCAAAACGGTCGATATTCTGGCAAATGGTGAACACTATCCATACACACGAGAAGGCCGAGTTCTGGGACTAAAAATCACATCAAATGGTTATAATGACCATATCAAGGAGAAGGTCTCGCAGGCCGAAATAAGACTAAAGCAACAATACAGGTTCAGAAGACTCCCCTTCCGCAACAAGAAGAAATTATATATAGCCCTAATCAGACCGATCTTGCTATACCCCACCGTCCCATTACATCTGGCAAGCAAAACGCAAACTGGAATGGCACAAGTAGTACAAAATCAAGCACTACGCCTCATCTTGGACGTCAGTTTACTGGACCGCATACCATCAATTAGGCTACACGATCTCGCAGGGATCGAGACCCTGAATGTAACACTACATTACAGAGCGACAGCAATATGGAGAAATATTCATGAACATTTACCAGAAAGGACTATACAGACCAGAAGAATACCCGAATTTGACCACCTAAATAGATGCTACTGCCGAGGCTTTGCCAGCAGCCAACAGCGGTTGTAAGAAGAGATTGAACCTATTTATAGATAAATACTCACCGGAAAAACGATTAACATAATATCCAAGTAAATAGGATGTTAAACTAAACCTAATAAAAGAAAAAAAACGATCCGTAGTGGACACTAAAATAATTAAATTAAACAAAGAGATTCATAGTGGACATAAATAATCAAAACAAAATAAAAAGATCCGTAGTGGATAACATTAAATCAAAGCGACAATAGGACAAATATAAGAGATTTAGACATTCGTGAAGAAGAGAAAACTTATGTACGAATATTCCAGAAACCGAGTTAGTTCTATCTATACAGAAAAAGCAAAACTCGTAAACAAAGGCTTGAATGCTCTAATCAACATGCACGGAAGCAACATAAAAGCGCATGGAAAGCCATAGCCAGACGTACTGGCACACCATTCTCCTACTAAAATAACACTTTTTCTAACTTTTACCTCTCTTACCATCACACTCATTATTTCTCTCTTTGAAGTTCATAATTCATAATACTTAGGATTTCTCATCGACCGCGAGGACCATTATTAATGCGTCATTGATATCTAGAACTATTTTATATTGAAAGAACCCTCGACCGGACCGTTACTAAATTAAAGGGGGGGGGAGGGTGCGCCAAAGAAGGTTTCAGGATGACCGAGGGTGTTTCCAACGAGTGTTGGCCAAGACCGTTTCCTCTTATTGATTCGTGTTGAAATCGTGTGGAAGCTTATGATTGGCAGAGGCCCGAAGTGAGTGCTTACGTGCACACAGCGATAGAGCAGCGTTTCGACAGAGGGCCTTGTAACAAGGCCACCGTTACTTAGCAAGAAAAAAAAATAAAGAACATGCTGATATTATGTAGAAAATAAAAGTTTTTATGTAGATGGCAGCTAACAAAGGCATGTAGAGCAGTGTAATTCATTACTCGCGCCAACATGAATGTTGAGAGGATTCACGCCTGCATATTATCCATTGGAGTTGGCTCACACAATTCAGCTCAAGAATAAATGAAGGAAAAAAATGTTTTTATTTAATAAAATACAACAACAACAAAGAAGGCATCCTACCAGAAAGTTTTTGAAAGGAGGTTTGTAAAGTAAGTGGGGAAGTTATAGGGACAGAAGTGTGTGGAATGTACACCCAAGTACTCAAACGAACAGACAATTTGGATAAAGAGCCATGAATCATATCCAATGTTCGCAAGAGCAATTTATTGGTAATTCGAACGTTTCCCACAATGATGAAGTACCCTGTCATAAGCCACGGGACGTACAGTGGAGCGTAACTTAGATTCCTCCGAGGAACAGGAACTCAGAGATAAGAACTGAACCTTAGGAGTGCAGCATAAGAGCATAAAAGTGTACTGGAGTGCAGCACCCTTTTATTTTTCCACTCTTATAAAGGAATTTAAGCACTATGAACACTTTAACACTTTGTTGATGGTACTTTATGTAAGAAAACAAAATTGTTTAATATTCAACATTTGAATTCATTAGGAAGGCCATATACAGCACAAAGACCGCAGATTCCCCCACCACCGGACTAGAGGAATCCGAACCAAACAATGTTCCAGCAACTTAAAAGCTCTGGAAGTAGGAATACAACCGATGTGCAGCCGTAGCCAAAGGTTTTGAGACTTGTTTTTTTTTTCATACATGAAAATTAGAAAAAAATAATGAAACTTTGGATTTTTTTAAGTATGTTCCTAACGTAATTTGAAGGTCAAATATAAAAAAAATAGAGCCCAAACTCATTTTATTAATAAATACAGTCAATTGATGCGCTCAGTCGTTATTTACAATTATTTTCCTTGTTCTTCAGGGTTGCTTCGATTCGTTTTGGCATGATGGAGTCCAAATTTGTGATGGCATCTTGACTGATATTGCCACATTATGGTTTAATAAGCACCTGGAACTGTTTGCAATTGGATGGCTTCTGTTTATTAACCGCTTGTTTGATTATCGCCCACAAATTCTCTATTAGATTTAAATCTGGCAAATTCCATGGCCAAGCTCCATAAAGTTCGATATTATTTTCAGCCAAGAACTTTATTATTGCTTTTGCTTAGTGACAAGGTGCGCCACCATGCTAAAATATACAGTTATCATCCACAAATTGGTCCTGAACTGTCGGGAAAAGGGGCTAATAAAGCATATTTTGGGACCATTTTGACTTCATAGCAAAATTATTAGTGCTACAGTTGCCTTAGATGAGAAGCAGCCTCATACGTGGAGTGTGTCGGGAGGCTTCACCGTGGGCACCGGACGTCTCGTGAAAGCGTTACTCTTTTCTCCTCCTAACGAGGAATCTTACAGAAGCACCAAACAAGCAGAAGGTGCTTGATCAGAGAATATCACTTTGGCCTAATCTTCAACAGACCATTTTTTTATATTTCCTACAAAAGTAGAACCTATCCGTTAGGTTCTTCTTGGTGAGATGAGGCTTCTTCGTTCCCTTCTGAACTTGAGACCTTTGTCGAAAAGTCTCTGTCTCACTGTGTGCGCTGAAGCGTTCACACCTGCTTCTTTCCAATCGTAAGCAAGCTTGGCAATGGAGGCAACTCGATCCTTGAGTTGGGACCTTATAAGGAGACATTCTTGGCGTTCATTTGAAGCTCTTAGGTTTCCATAAGACTTAACTGGTTTAGGACAATTTTGCACCGCTAAATCAGGAAATGACATCCGTTTTCTCCGATCAGGTCACGTTTATGTGCTAGGTCGATCTTTTAAAAAAATCCGATCTTATAACTAAATCGATTACATTTTTAGGACATTTTAGGTTAATATTTGTTGATATTTTTCATCCGAAAGAGGTTTTTAAAATAAACAAACCACCGTTTTCTAACACAATTTATAAATTATATGTTACAAAAATTGACTAGTCTACATTGAATAGTAGACATTGGTAAAGGTAAATATATGTAAATTGGATATGAGGAACAGCGTGTAAGAGGAAATGACCCCACTGACGACTGCCTCAACTACAACTACCCCACCCCCCTTCAAGTTATGCAAGCACAACCTTTCTCCTGGACTAGTGAGTATTTAACTTATAATAATGTATGAATTTCATGATATTAGTGATTTTTAATGTTAATAATTAATTCATAATTATTTTTTTTACATATTGTGAAATGTAATGTAAGTTGGGTTGGTAAAATTTGAATTTTAATAAAACCAAAATAGCAAAAAGGATACGTTATTTAGCTTTAAAAAGTATATTACATACATTTTTTACGCTTTAAATTCCTGTAACAATTATTCCTTAATTTTAACATCAATTTAGTCAAAACTATAAAACTCGGTTGAGCCCCTCTTGCCGGCAGATCCTCATATTAGGTCACCATTGTTCAGCATTCGGGGCATAAAGTTCCGTTTCTTCGAACTCTTAGAATGCTCACCGGTAGGGATCTCTCTCTTCAGAGTCCAACAGTAATCAGCCATCATGACTGCATCGGAGCATCCTTTGATACACGGTTTCCTTCTCTTACATGTCCTTTTGGAATCTCTCCCACTGCTCGTCGCTTATTGCCCCGAAACCAATCCATATGTGAGAATAAGTAATGTATTTTGAGGCTCATGTTTCATCAGAGGTTCTTGAAAGTAGTCAACATATTGATGACAAGTTCTATGTAGTTCCTGGCCTTCTTGTTGCCAAGAAAGTTCTTCACGACTAGCACAAAAACCTTCCACGTTTCCAGTTCCACTTCCTTCATTGAGTTTTCAAACTCTGGATCTCTGATGAGCTGACGGAATTGAGGACCCTCAAATATGCCAGCTTTCAACTTACCCATGGTCAATCATAGAAAAGGGTGGCACAACTTCACAAGTAAGTGAAGCAGCCACCATCCTTATCCACAGCTTTGGTGAACTGTTTGATCAAGCCGAGCTTGATGTGCAACGGTGGGAAGAGTATCCTAGCTCTGTTTACCAGAGGGTTGTTTATGACGTTCCTTGTTCTGCAAAGCTCAAATTTCTCCCGTACAAGTCAGTCCTTCTTCGTGTAACACTGAGCTCGATCCCACATGCACAGAAAACACGGGTAATTAGTGAACCCGGACTGTCGTACAAAAAATATGTTTACCATCTTAAGGTCAACACAAATCAAACACTCATACCAACCATAACGAATTTTCTCCATCACGTTCCTCACCGCATTATACTTCTCCTTCAGTGTAGTCAAGTAAGCGAGGGGTACAGAGGTAAACTGGTTGCCGTTGTGCAGCAGAACACATTTCAGCTATCGCTTACTGTTGCTAATGAACAGTCTCCAATCTTAAGGTTGGTACTGTGGCACTACATGCTTGTGCAAAAGCTGCGCAATATATGTACAGTACACCAAGTTTTTTTCTCCATAGAAAAAGCTTATAATGCACTCTTCAAGGCCAGAGGCCTTCACAGAGCGTACTTTCAGCTGTAAGCTAAGATCAGATGGGTGAGTAGGCAATCCTGAACAAATGCGTTTTCAGGAGTCGCATGAAAGTGGTAAGTGAGGCAGCAGACCTAATTTCGGCTGGAAGAGCATTCCAACGCTTGGGGGCACAGACTGAGAAGGAGCGGTCGCCCATTGAGCAGAGGGACGAGCAAGGAGTATTCAGGAGAAGAGCATGAGATGACCGAAGGGCCCGAGGGGCGAGATGTTGTGAAAGGGCAGAGGAAATCTTGAAATGAGAACGATAACTTACAGGTAATCAGTGCAGTTCCTGAAGAAGGAGCTTAGAAGAGGAGAAGCGAGAGCGACGGAGGAGTAGTCGGGCAGTGTAGTTCTGGATTAGCTGAGGAAGATGGTAGATTTACAAGAAGAGAGTTACAGTAATGAAGGCGGGAGGTAATTAAGGCGTGGGCAGCAGTCTCAAGACTTTGGCGATAAATCAAAAAGTTGACCTAGTTAAGCAAAACCAATATGACTTTTGGATTCAGCACATCAAAATTGTCCTAAATCAGCTAAAAAAACTTAGACAATAAAGTTGATGTTGGCAATTGTGATTGTCATCATTTTACTCATATGATCGAATAGCAAAGTTCCAGTGACTGAAATTCACCTCCCACAGGATGAGAGCGCGATTTTGTATTCAGCGAAGGAATGCATTGTTTTTTCTTATTAATTTTGAAATCCGGACTTATAATAGACCTCCAATAATTTAAATATAGAATCATTATTCCTATAACGTAAATTTAAAAAACGAATATATATATATATATATATATATATATATATATATATATATATATATATATATATATATATATATATAGGTATATTAGTCTCAAAGTGTTTGGCCATGGTTGTATGTGCAATAACTCCAAGGAAGACTAAAGTTCGGAGGGTATGAGCCACAAATGAAAAGAAAGACTGAAAAAGAAAGGTAGAGATTCAAAGAATAAAAGTAAGTAAAAACTCACTGGCTATGATGCCGCTAGGGAAAGGACGAAAAAAAGAATAGAGCAAATAAAAAAGAAGAAAATAAGATCACATCTATGATAGCAAGAAATAGAAAAAAATCAGCGCAGATAAAGTCAAATGACAAAAAAAGTATTTTAATACTAACTTTCTGAAATTAATTACAACATGAGAAAAAGATCTTTATAAGACATAATATAAAGCGTTATATATTGTCTGGCAAAGTATTATGTGCATCTTGAAAGCAATCAAATCAAACCCCGAATTGCAATGAAATAATAAAGGGTATCCGATAAGTTATTATGCTATGTCTGGAAATAAATAGTCCCACCAACTCTATGGGGTCTACAAGAAATCTAGTTTCGTAACTTTTTCGACACCCTGTATATGAAAATCGGAGCGGATCTTTCAATGGTTTCCAAACTGGAGCTCTTGTAAAGCGCCTACGAATTGCATCTTCTTCATTGTGATCTTGACGGGACTATTTATTTCCAGTGCATAGTAACTTTTCAGACACCCTGTATATAAGAAATTGCATAAGAAATATTAGAATAATTTTACTTCGTCTCAGACAATAGTTTTGTAAACATTTCATCTGGTCCAACCGGTTAACCGACACGTCGAAGCGCCATGTCTACCAAAAAAGCTGAAGTCTTCCCAGCTGTATCTACGAATTTAAGGTTATAGCTATCGTGAAAATGAGAAACAACTTAAACTACCCCCTTCCACAATGCATCATCTGGTTAACAAGAATTTTTAGACAGGCTCAACTTAAAATAAACGTCGATCTTGAGGACTTAAGTTGCTTACAGCCAAGGATAGAAGGCTATTCTTTCGGGAAGCCAAGAAAAATCCCTTCGTCAGTAGCCTAGAATTTAGCGACAGACCTAGCATCAACATCTTGTGCAGTTGTTACACTTTAGACTATGCGAAATTATCTGCACAAGTCCAAATTGCAAGGAATAACTCCAAGAAGAATGTTTTACATCAGTGAAGTGAATAGATAAAAAAAAGACATGATTTTGCAAGGAAATATCTCGTCGAACAGAAAGAATTCTGGAATTGCATCAAGTTCAACGTTGAGCTGAAATTTAACCTGTTTGGAAGTGATAGCCACCAAACCGTTTGGAAAGAGAAGATATTGCATTTGGTCGTTAAGAACACAGTAGCTACCGTTACATGGAGACTCTCATGCAATGTTGCGGTATTGCATGCCCTAGGCATGTGTGGGAAAATGAACCTTTATTGATAGAATACTGAACACACGGGAGTATATCGATATTTTGCAGGATAATTTTGTTGGGATGTGTAGAAAACTAGGAGTACGAGAGTCATATATATTTAGATGGGATAATGACCCAACACGTACTGCTCAAATAACAACTTAGTAGAATTCATGCCACTGACTCCAGGTTGTGATAGATGCAAGAGGGCTTTTACGGAATATTAAGTCTTTATGTACGGATGCTCACTATTTAATTTACGTGTTGAACCAGACCTAGGGCGTTCTAATACCTATTTTTTTTATATGATTGTAATGTAATTTTTGTGCTTTGGGGTCGACTGACGTTACACTACAGTATATAAATATTTATATTTATCATAGTGATCTTATCTCCATCTTGTAATTTATTTATAAATTTAACGTACTCATTTTTTACAGAAAATAGACTAAATAAAGGCCTAGATTATCCAGTCATCTCTCCTACTATCTTTCTCGTTGTTTTCTACCTTCTTTATTTTGTATCTAGTGCTAATTTCTCACTTCATAAGTCGTTTATTCCGTTTATTTTCAACAAGTGGTAACGAATTGGATTGAAAGCAACGCATTGGTATACCACAGGCAGAGCCGGATTAAAGGGTGGGCCCAAGGGGCCGGGGTCTTGTGCCACCCACCAAGATGGGGCCTCCCACCAAAAATATCATGAGCATCGAGTTAGATATACTGCGTGAATTGAACTTCAGTGACATCATCAGCGACTTTGCAACACAAAAATCGAGAAAAGTGTCTGGACTGTAATGGTTATAACTCCATCCTTTCTCTGATTTGAACTATGTTTACTTGTTAGTTATACTACAATTTTTCATGAAAAATTAAATAATTGTAACTGAATTTCTGTGTGTAAATAAATTTGGTAAGAACAACTCGTGTTCATTTCATTTCGTTTGTATGCATTACATATCATAGCATTGGAAGAATGTCCCCCTTCAGTATTCCCTAAGGAAAAGTGTCCTATTTATATATTAGGATTTAGGTTACTACTCTGTGGTGTATGCAATAAGGCCCCTATTGCCCCCCTTCCTCCTGAAACAATCTTGGATTCACCACTGCCCAACAGCTAACAATGGGTTCCCCACCAAAATGGGGCCCGGGCCACCCACATCCTAAATACGGCCCTGACCAGAGGTCGGAGGACAAATATTTCTCTCCTCGTATTACTCTCATTATGGTGGTGGTGGCGACCCCGTCTCCTGCCCGACAGTGGGTCGGAGACCCTCGCACCTATTTCAGGCCCCACCCCAGCTCCCCGGACCATCGCGGAAGCAGACCCACCGCCTCCAGGGGTCTCTCCCAGAGATCCACCGGGCCCAGGTCTGGGTGTATCTGTGGGCAGTTGAAGAAATGTGTGGTGTGGTGTGTCTGTGTTAGGCACTTGGGGCAGTTTGGTGTTGTATGGGTGGTGGGAGATATTTTGTCCATGTATGATGTCAAGAGGGGTGATTTGCTTGTTCGTATCTGTGTTTGTGTTCTTCTGATCTGTTTTGTAAGTGTTTGTTCTGAGTTGTGTATGGTTGGAGGTGATGCACTTAATATTTTGTTGTGGGTTCTGTGTGTCAAGTATTGTTGTGTGATCTGAGAGTGGATTGTTTTCATGTTTTGCTTGATTGTGTCTTCTGTTGTTGTCATTATCTTGCTCTCCCCTCGTGGCCCTTGCTCTTTTCATTCTACTCGTTTTTTACAATAAATCAACCTTCTTTTTATCATTCATGAGAAGCGATAAATAGGAAAATTCCCTTTGGTGTGGATGATTAATCCGTCAGAATTATCTCGGTGTATGAAACTCACTGTCGGGGATTTAACGATACGTCATTTGAAAGAGAGCTCTAGCCTACCTACCCTCTAATTTTTTAAAGGAAATATCTTTACTTGATTTTGTTGTCGACTTCTGTCCAGACAGTGTTGTTAGTGTACTGCCATGCACCCATTAATTAATACGTGCCTTATGCATAAGCAATAGAGGAGGAGGCATTTTATTGGCGGTTTTCATTTGCTGATGGCGCTAGTCGATCGCAGTTGGTTTGGAAATAATTAAAACCACTACAGAAGACTTAAAAATATGAGTAGTATCTTCAAGCTTTCGTTAGTTAAGAAAGGGAAGAAAAATAAGTTTCGACGTTTGTAATTGCAATTTTTAAAAGAACAATAAAATAATGAAAGTAAACACTTACCTTTGTGTTTGATATGAGCTTAAATTGATTTGTCGTTTACACGTACAATAGTAAAAATACTTAATGGGTTGAAAAGTCAGAGTTAAAAAGGTCAAAAAGAAACGTTTAAGAGGTATATGAAAATTGGGGTTATATGTAAGCGAGATGAACCTCGTAACATTCTAACTTTCAAAATTATAACGGAGAGAAAAGACTCCAATACACCTCCAGAGTGGGAAATGGGGGAGGAGGGCAACCTCACCGACAGCAGGATTACAGTATGGAAAACAGACATAAATGCTTAGCCGAGATACAAAGCGAGGAAAGACAGTTAGAGGCATGTTATAATAAACTGACAGACGAAAGCAGGGCGACAGATGGGAGGAGCGTAGAACTAAGGAGCGAAGGGGGAGGGGGGGAAATCAACAGGTTGTAAATATAATTTTAACACATAAAACTTTCAACAAAAAAAGTTTGAAGCGTAAAAGAAATTGAAACTACACATTTACTTGTTTTGTTTGTTTCTTTGTATTTTTGACTTAAGATTGAGGCTTAAAGCTAATCAACGAGATTCTGTAGCCTTTCTTCGGCCTGAAGCTCGGTTGCCTTTCTAGGACTGCGAAGGAATGGGATATCTTGCAAAGAGGATAATTCTTTCAGGAACGGAGACCCCATCAGAAATTTCTGGATCCTGTTTGTAGCCGAAATTCATCCCGTGGACCTACCCCCCAATGCCGCGACGGCTTCTAGTTGCTTTATGTCGTCTCCGAATTGGACACACTCGTGGGACGCACCGCCATTTGATGGAGCGCTCGCCTGCGCCTTATTGCGACGACTGCGTTGACCCCCAGATTGTTCGGCACATTCTCGTTAAATGTCCCAGTCTGGGGGATCTTCGCGCACGTTACCTGTCTCGGTAGCGGGGCGAGCGGGGTCACTACCGCTTGTCTATTGTACTTGGGACTAGTTCGTGCACACGGACTTGCAGACTATGCGACTTTTTGGAGGAGGCTGGCCTCCTTCACTTTATTTGACTTTGTTGTAGGTCGCATGATCCTAGGCCCGGGCGAGGCAGGCCTACCCCCGACGCAGGAGCCTGATTCCTTCTTGTTGGCTTTTTGCTTTTTTGGGGGGGCTTTTTTTTAGCCTTTCTCCGTTTTTATCGTTGTTATTTGTAATTTACATAGTTATTTATTTTTGATATAGCCTAGTAGGAGGCCCTAGTGAGTACGGTGATTTATGCCCAAGTGGACAGTTGCCAGATGAGCTCCTAAAAAAAAACAAAAAACTGTCGAAATTCGCAGGACAAGTTTTCGTATCTCTAGATCCAGAGTGGGTGATAAAGAACATGAGGGAATATACATGTTTAATATGACATTAAAGAATTTATCCATCCTCTCTTAGCAATCTAACTACTCTGACCTTATTATAATCCCTAGGAACAAGCTCTAGAACTTATTATTTTTTGCCAAAACGGCCGCTTTCTCTTAGGGCTTTGAATAAGAACGATATCCCCTACCTTCAAACGCTTCATCCATGTGCTATGAAAGAGATCTCTACTGTGTTCCTAACTTCCCTCAAACTTAGAAGGTACGAAGGAATACCAAATCTCTCTAAAGATTTCGAACTTTCCAGAGAGTCGCTAGAAAGATTTGTTAAGTTCTTCGTGGGTCTCAACTTCAGGTGTCCACAAAGAGATCATCCTTTTTCGGAAATTTTGAAGATAAGACTAGAATTAGAATAAAGTTTGAGGAAAGAAGAGGAAATAAATCCTTTTCGGAAGAATGAAAAATGAGAGGACGCCCATTAAAGGCGTTTTGAATAGTAGATATTAAAGTGAGCAAGTCAAAATAGCCATCGTTTTATGCAGATAAGATTTGATCCCTCGGGTCAACCGCTTCCATGAACTGCAGCGCCACGCCGAGTAGAATCAGATAGTAAGGTGTTTGGTGTTATTATAATACATATAGGCTTGAAATTCATTAGAGGAGGTGATTATCGTTCTACTCACGTAAGGAACTCCATAAAGGTTTGAGATATTTTGACAAACTGGGAAGTAAATATATCTGGCAGGATTTCAATATGCACGACTCTCACGTTGAGGCCTGTAAAGATTGTAAAGTACATTTTAATTGTTTGAAATTGGTCCCTTTGGGCTATAGGAATCCAAAATAGTTATTTTTTTTATAAACAAAACAATCAACAAGGATTCTTTTCACGGTTCGACGGGGGATTGCTAACCGAAAACCTTGGTTTCTAAAGGTTATTCGGGTCGACTTAATTCCAAAGGGCTTGTATTTTAATAACCAATAGGGAATAATGACATATTCACAAATAAGTTAAGATTTAGATATCTGTCCTTTGCTTCTGATAAGAAGGTAGTTTTCCAAAAACGAATCGAGGTACCTAACGAGGAGAAAAGGAGGCGGGGTCGTCTCTTGTTATGATTCGTTCTCAAGGAAATCATTTTTAACATGGACATTCTTCTTTCTGTGTCATTCTGTGTAAAAGTCAAAATACCGCGTACATAAGTGTACGCAGAAATACTCCGACACAAGCTGCGTGCCCTCTCGTATCTCTAAATGCACCTCTCGCCTCGAATTCTCTGTCGCTTTTTCGCGCCACTGTAAACTCCGCGATAGCTCAAAGGCGTGAAAGACATACTGCCTGCCCACAGATGAAAAGAAAGGTCTTTCGCGCGACGATACGGATTTTACGAGAATTCGATTCTCTCTCTCGATTTCTGCTTGCGAGGGAAATATAAGGAAAACTTCTCCCTGGATTCAGGCAGAAGATCTTGGACCTACGTCGAGTTTGTGTGGAGCCCGATCCACAAAGGAAACCGTTCGCCCGCTGCAAGGAAGGAACTTCTCGGGGAATGGGTTGTTGCCGTCACGCTACTTGTAGGTGCCAAACTTCTCGCAGCCCCACCCCCTTCAGAGTCTGAGGTTACACAGGACCTCCCTCTGCGGATTACCCTAGACGTAGCTAGGTAATCGGTTTTGGCTACCCACTCCAGGAGCCGAATAATCGGACAGGTACTTCGAGGAAGAAGTCTGATTTGAGTCACCGTTTGGCTCACCTTCGTGATTCGGCATAGGATCATTATATCACTGGTCTAGGATTACTCTCACATTCGGTAACCTTGGACGGCCGGACTAGATGCGATCATCGTCGCCATAAGAAGATCTTCCCTGCCCCCTTCAAAAATACTTACGAACTCAAAGGTACCATTAATTGAATTATCCCCTCCCCTAACTTCACCAGTTTATTTGTGAATTAGAATTCCCATCCCGAGCCCGTAACCTCGAGTATTAGAAGTGCTTACTTAATTCAGTGTTTAATTCAATAATACTATTCCATTCATGCTGTCGGGTGTCATTAAGACGCAAGCATCCCAGTGAGTAATTTTCAAGTAATCTACACGACATTTTTGTAGACTTATTTATTTAGTGCCAGAGTAATTCTATTTATATTTATATACGCTGTTGCTTATTTCAAATTCATGTACATTAAAGATTATTTTTGTATCTGTGTGTTTAACTATTTTGGACGATCCTTTGGCAATTATTAAGCAATCCACTCGGCTTAAATCTCAATATTACACCGATCCACCCATTGTTGGCTTTTACTGAGTGGGAACACACTCAGGGGATCATCATCTTAGTTTTGATCAAAAGGTACGCGCCGGGGTTATTCTTATTCACCGGAAGTGACTAAGGTAGGTGTATTGGATACGCTTCACCTCCGCTTCACCTCCGCTTCACCTCCGCTTCACTTCGGTGCGGTGCAAAATATATTTCCAGGAAGTGGGACTGGGATTACACACTCACTAAACCTCGATATATATAAGTGGTGTCAGGTGTGAGGTTATCATAAAACCTCTCGACCTATATAAGTGATATCAGGTGTGTGAGGTTATCACTAAAAGCAACATCTCAAAACTTTAATCAAACGATTGCCAGCGTCCAAATTAGTATAAATATTCAAACATTAACAGCAATTCTTGTTTTGGGCTACAAAAATTAGTTAGGTTAGAGTGATTGTCTAATCCTCTTTTGTTTTTGTTTTTTTTACTTGTTTCTCTTGTCTACCACGTTTTGGTAGGGAACTATAATAAACCCTTTTTCCTTAAGCACGTTACGCTATAGCAACTCTCCCAGTGCATACTCTTACCTTCGGATCGATAAAATGGCTTCCACATCGTTCGAAACATTCCACAAGCAAGGACAAGCCTTCGGACTGGAAGGTAAGGAACTCATTGAGTACGTCCACAATGAACAAAGGAATGAAAGAGAAGCAAAGAGAGAAGAACAAAAACGACAACTAGAAGAGCAAAAATGGAAGGACGATTTAGAAAGGGAAAAACTACAACTAGAAGCAAAGAGAGAAGAACAAAAACGGAAGGACGATTTAGAAAGGGGAAAACTACAACTAGAAGCAAAAAGAGAAGAAAAAAAACGGAAGGAAGATTTAGAAAGGAAAAAATAACAACTATATGAAATGGAAAGGATTCGTCACCATGAACGGGAATTAAGTAGGGACCAAGTGGAAGTAAGTTCAATTGGTTCCCGGGGTCAACAACCTCAAGCCCCTGCTCTCAAACTACCCCCCCCCCCCCCATCGTGAAAATGAGGACTTCATTACGTACCCAACACATTTCGAAAAAATATTCGAAGTAAATGGATGGGATATTGAAGCCGATGGAGTAAGTCGCCTTCTTCCCTTACTCTCCCCTCGTCTGAGAGAGATTTTAATCGCATTGCCGCATAAGGCGACAATCGATTATTCCACCTTAAAAACAGAACTTCTATCTGCTATTAACCTTATTTCCCAGTTCTATAGATCGAAGTTCAAATCAGCCAAACTCCAAGTAGGACAGACATACAGACACTTCGGATTCATCATGAGAAGAAATCTGCAATTCTGGCTGGACTCAGCTAAAGTCGAAAGAGACTACGAGGCATTGATCGACTTTATTTTAAAGGATCAACTACTAAGTACACTTCCCCCAGAGATTAGGGCCTTCGTTCAAGACCGTAGGACCTCTATATTCAAGGATTGCCTCGATGAAGCGGACCTCCACGCTTCAAACCATCATTTATACCCGAAGAAAAACAGAAATGGTAACCCCCCTTTCCCCAAGAACAAGTTTGGCTACGGAAGACACCCACATGAGAAACCTTCTCAGTTTGTAAAAGTTGCTCCCCCATTTAAGCCCAGGAACAAATTCCAGGAAACCCCAGAAGACCGAAAAATCCCTGCTTTTAACGCTCACCCAAACAACACCTTCAGGAGTAGTCTGATCACGTGTTACTCTTGCTGAGCCCCGGAGCACATGAAATCCCAGTGTCCGCAAAATTCAAGGATCTATCCCTCTGCAAGTCAGCAGGTACATCAAGTGACTGCCATCCTTTCTCCAGAGCAAACCGCGTCGATACCCCGTAACCTGCAGCCACGTCAGATCAGGACTACCAGGTCAACTTCGCATTCAATAAGAGTTCTCCTGGTGAACTCAAGTTTGAAACTGGCTCGATTAATGGGTGCAAAGTGTCCACTTAAGTTAGGGACACTGGTTGTACCTGTATCGTAGTGTCAGACAAGCTACTCCCCCCCCCGTAAAACCCCAGCATGAGAAATTTGCGGTACTGCACGAATTTTTGGGACGCGCCAACAGGTTCCCTGTCATCCGGTGCCATGTAGAGTGCCACTACTTCACTGGTTGGGCTGACGTGGTCGCGGCCCCGATGAAATTCTGTTCAGTGCTGGTCGGACAGAGCGCGCAACTCTCCCCAAACGAGGTTACCCAAACCATCACCACCCGAGCGCAGACGGGCCGAGAAAACCGTCCCCTCGCGCCGCTCAAACTCCCGTGCGGCCCTGAGTTCAAGAAGCCGAATAACGCTGAGTTCGCCAGGGCCCAAAAGGACTGTCCTTCCCTACCACCCCTGTGGGAAAAAGCCAGGAGAGGTGACCTCCAGATAGAAATGGAAGATGAAGAAAGAAGAATAAAAATAGAAAATGAAGAAAGAAGAATAAAGATAAAAATAGAAGAAGAAGAAAGAAGAATGAAGATAGAAAATGAATATGAAGAAAGAAGAATAAAGATAAAAAAGAAGACGAAAAAAGAACAATAAAGATAAAAATAGAAAAAAGATGAAAAGAGAAGACATATAGACGGGGACTTCCAGCTTCCCGCTCTCCCTTCTACCCTGCTCTCCCAGGAAGAACCCTCCCCCGAGTTAGTTGTGAATCCCGAACTCGGGCCCGTTAAGATCGCCTAAATGGTCTCTCTCTCTTAAGAGAATACTACAGTCTTATGCGAAAAGATGTAGAAGGGCCATAAAACGCCACAATCCATTCGGACAACGTGTACGTAGCCATGCGTACAGTGGAAGGACCCCTCCTGAGCCTTTGCCCACTCTTAGACCCACTGAGGTCTAATGGCTTAACAATTAAGCTCTCCAAGTGCCATTTTTCTTATAGCCCCCCCAGAAGGACAATTTTAAAGCGATAACCGATATACCACCACCAGTTTTGAAGAAGCAACTACGTTCCTTTTTAGGAGCAGCTTCCTTCTATCGGCGTTTAGTCCCCCACTTGGCGTCCATCGCCTCCCCCTTAAATGACCTGCTTAAAATGAAATCTCCAGACTCTATTGAATGGAATCGCGTGGCTATTGCGAGTTTCGACGGACTCAAACATAAACTAGTGACTGCTCCTATCCTGCACTTGCCTAGTCCCGAGAAGAAATTTGGCATTAGGACAGACGCGTCTCATCTTGGGATTGGATGCGCCTTGTTGCAATACGAGGCGGAAGTGCCATTCCTGGTGGCTTTTGCAAGTCGGAAAGTTCCCGATCAGGAAAAGAAGTATGCCACTGTGGAGCTAGAAGCCTAAGCTATCGTGGTGGGGTACAAAAGTTCCGCATATACTTGATAAGTAAACCGTTCTCCATAGAAACGGATCACAAACCCCTAGCGTACTTAAAAAGTTGCAAGAGTCCGAATGGGAGACTCATGCGTTGGTCCCTGTTATTATCCGAATAACAATAAGATATCCGATATTTAAAGGGATTTTTTAATGTACTCGCGGATAGTTTGTCTAGGAACCCGGTAGACGAACCCAGTGAGTCTTTGTAAATAATCGGTATTATAGCTATGTAAGTTTTGGATAAAGGTTTATTGTCCACCGACTAATTATTCATATGTTGTATTTGTAAAGTTGATAATATGACATGCTCTATAACTGCCGTGATTAATTTTTGATTGTTATACTTTTTCTTTTCTTTTTTTGCATGTGGGTCTTATATCATACTACCCGGATTAATCTATCGAATATAATAATTTATTTCTTTTGTACTTAGTCATCAGCTCTTAATTATTCAGGAGTTTCCTGTATATGACCGGAAACCCGTGTGTTCCTTTTTCCGTCATGATTATTTTATGTTCCTGTATTCGTTGAAACTCCCGTTTTGATTTGTTTTTTGTTGTTGTTTTTTTCTGTATTGTTCGTGTAGCCAATGTTAAAAGTATACATTATTCCTAGTTACACGTCAGAATAATGTCTTCCAAAACAAGTAGGGATGTAGAAGTCTAAATACCGCGTACATAAGTGTACGCAGAAATACTCCGACACAAGCTGCGTGCCCTCTCGTATCTCTAAATGCACCTCTCGCCTTGAATTCTCTGTCGCCCTTTTTCGCGCCACCGTAAACTCTGAGATGGCTCGAAGGCGTGAAAGACATACTGTCTGCCCACAGATGAAAAGAAAGTTCTTTCGCGCGACGATACGGATTTTACGAGAATTCGATTCTCTCTCTCTCGATTTCTGCTCGCGAGGGAAATATAAGGAAAACTTCTCCCTGGATTCAGGCAGAAGATCTTGGACATACTTTGAGTTTGTGTGGAGCCCGATCCACAAAGGAAACCGTTCGCCCGCTGCAAGGAAGGAACTTCTCGGGAAATTGGTTGTTGCCGTCACGCTACTTGTAGGTGCCAAACTTCTCGCAGCCCCACCCCCTTCAGAGTCTGAGGTTACACAGGACCTCCCTCTGCGGATAACCCTAGACGTAGCTAGGTAATCGGTTTTGGCTACCCACTCCAGGAGCCGAATAATCGGACAGGTACTTCGAGGAAGAAGTCCGATTTGAGTCACCGTTTGGCTCACCTTCGTGATTCGGCATAGGATCATTATATCACTGGTCTAGGATTACCCTCTCATTCGGTAACCTTGGACGGCCGGACTAGATGCGATCATCGTCACCAGAAGAAGATCTTCACCGTCCCCTTCAAAGATACTTACGAACTCAAAGGTACCGTTAATTGAATTATCCCCTCCCCTAACTTCACCAGTTTATTTGTGAATTAGAATTCCCATCCCGAGCCCGTAACCTCGAGTATTACAAGTGCTTACTTAATTTAGTGTTTAATTCATTAATACTATTCCATTCATGCTGTCGGGTGTCATTAAGACGCAAGCATCCTAGTGAGTAATTTTCAAGTAATCTACACGACATTTTTGTAGACTCATTTATTTAGTGCCAGAGTAATTCTATTTATATTTATATACGCTGTTGCTTATTTCAAATTCATATACATTAAAGATTATTTTTGTATCTGTGTGTTTAACTATTTTGGACGATTCTTTGGCAATTATTAAGCAATCCACTCGGCTTAAATCTCAATATTACACCGATCCACCCATGGTTGGCTTTTACTGAGTGGGGACGCACTCAGGCGATCATCATCTTAGTTTTGATCAAAAGGTACGCGCCGGGGTTATTCTTATTCACCGGAAGTGGCTAAGGTAGGTGTATTGGATACACTTCACCTCCGCTTCACCTCGGTGCGGTAATAAAATATATTTCCAGGAAGTGGCACTGGGATTACCCACTCACTAAGCCTCGACATTCACCATTTGCGTTCAGCCTTGCCTCTTTACCTAATCTATTGTTTGCTCAAAGTTTGAGAACGGATGCATGTTTTACGCCTACACAGTTGAGCATGAATTGCGGAAGTTGGATGCCATCCACCACACTGGCCTCCTCCTGGCGATCCATGCCTTCCCATAGGTCCCATATTGAGAGCTTACTTATCGAAGGTGAGAGATGCCACTTGCTCTGTGCTGTGCACTCTGCATTATGCGATAGTATGCGCGGACCCGGGGTTTCTCTCATTCGCTAACGGCTCTCATCAAATCCTCGACCGATCTCGACGGTCCCTAAGCTGATGAGAGACTCAAATCATACCCTAAGCCCTTTGGGTTTACGGCTAGGGCTAAAGAAACTACCTTGGAAGGTACAACCTTTGAATATTTGTCGCCCCGCTTCTGCTCCCAAAGCTTGCACCGCCCCGAGAGTATTGCGTTCGACCATGCCAGTTAATACCATCAGAAGGGCTCCAAGCCAAAAGAGGAATACGTTTCCTTGTCCTCTACCCTCCATTTGAAGTCAGCGGGGCTCTACTAGGCACTGCGTCTGCCTTTACGACTGAGTTGGTTCAACACACCGCTCGGTATGGAAGATAACGCGTCGCGCCCAGGATGGAGACCGGATCGTGAGCTATAGCGACTCACAAAGCGTCCTGAGTGCTTTCCAGGCACGGAAATCCCCGCAACCCCTGCTTCGCAGTATCCGTGACGCCACGGTTACCCTGCGTTCACTCTCTCTCTCTCTCTGACTCCCTCTCTTTCTCTCTCTTTACATATATTTCTCTCTCTACCTCTCACTTTTTCTCTTCCTCACATTCTACCTATCTCCACCTCTCTTTTTCTACCTCTCTCTATCTCTCTAACTTTCTCTCATTTTCATTTTCTATTTTTCTTTCCTTTTCTTGTTCTCTCTTTTTTTCTCTATCCTCTCTAAGGAAGAGGAGGAGGAAGAGGAGCCACAATGGTGAAACTCTTTCTCTCTGAGTTTTTTTCCTTTATCTCCTAGTACAAGTGTTACAAAACTAACACGCATACTTCAACCCACTGCCGGCATGACTCTCAAGCCTTGGTGTGTAATAAAGGTGCCGTTGAGGTCTGACTCTTTTGATGGTTTTGAATCCCCATCGAAAGTCGATACAGACTCTGCTTCCTACGTTGACTGAAGATCTCAGATTGGAAAGTAAATTCAGTCCTTCTACGGTTCCTATTGAATTTTTTTTTAACTATATTTCATGTCAGAACCAGTGGCTTCTTCGTTGGTGCCAACTTGTGAAAGTTACCCTTACACACTTGTACAAGCAAAACTTTCATCGGCATTCACAACAAACACCCTTGGAAAAATTTGGCCATTCTCTTCTCTGAGTCTGAAAATATCGGTAAATTTTTTAGTCGAATCAAACCCAGGTGCATTTCTTGCTCTGAGGGCTAATGTAATCCCTCTTGAAGATATAGCATTCTACTACCCGTTCCCTTTGAAAGATCGAATTATGGGAATAAACTGTTTGCTCTGGTTTGATGTTTTTCAACACCTGAAGCTAAACAGATCGGCGTGTTGGGCTGGTTCTTTTCTGGCGACAGAGGTCGATTTAATTCCTTACGGAAACAACAGGTTATTTAAGGATATCTCGAAAACGGGGCATCGCGAGATGCTCGTACGCTCGTTAGGAGCTTCGTATCAGGGAACAGCTCTTATGGCGCAGTCGGAAAAACAATTTGGCCTTCTAATGTACTAAAGGGTTATTCAGGCCTGCGAGCGCCAGGACAATAAGCCGCACCGTGGGAAGTGTATCTCCTCTTAAAAAGAGGAAGAGGGACCTCAGTGGAATTACATAGATATGCAGGTCACAACAGACCTTGCAATCCATGCTAGGTGACCTAGGGGAGGATATTCCAGGCAAATTTGGTGAATCTGTCACCGGAAGAGAAGAAAGTTATTCCCGATTAAACGCTGTTAATTGGGGATTAGATTCAAAGTATTTATCTATACGACGTTTGAAGGTATCTACTTTGTTGCAGTCCATTACATTATGAGGAAGCCCATTCCATAGGTTGACGATTCGGTTGAAAAAAATCTTAGATTTGTGTAAACTATAATGTTAACCTAACTTCATCTAACGTTCCTAAGGTTGACGTGAAGTACGAAGCCAAGAGAAATGCAGTTTAACCGTCTGAAAGTTACGTATATGTACAAGTTTGGATCCTAAGGTAGATGAAATATTCGAATTTAGCGATAACTCGACCGTTACCCGTGCATTTCGATCTATTACAATTTTCATGAGATGTGGGACTCTAATAAGAATTCCGCTTAGATTCTAATGAATATCAGGGATAATAAAGCAGGAAACGAAACCGTTGTTAGTAAGTCGAATTTTAAACCAGGCTAACGTCTTGCTCCTTTATCGGCTTCAAAACTTTTCCCTTTTTGCTTCGGATCATTTTGACGTTCGTTAAAATGTCGGAAGCAAGGGGAGATATAAAAAATCAAACGTCCATTCCAAAATTTAAGGTTAATTTGTCTAATTTTAAAAATTATAAACTTGATAATTATGTAGATTTAAGTTCCTTTAAGCGGCAAACCTTTTATTTATTTTAAAGCTTTTCTGACAGGTGTTAAAATTATATGTTCAGCCTGTGGTTTTTCCGACCTCATTTCTACGCTGCTTTCGTCTGTCTATCCTCTTTTTCTGTTTATTTTAGTACACGTGTTTAAGTTTCATTTCGATACCCCTTCCCCCAGTTGGTGACCACGGTTTATGGCATTGTTTTTCAAACTTTGTTAGACACCCGCACTGAGATTTATAGCTCCCTAGACCTGTTAATGGGTGCTTTGGTGCCCCTTTCCCTCCCATTATGTGGAGGTTTTTGGCGTGAAAGGGTAGCATTCTCTCATTCGTCCGAGCTCGGACCTTCTCCCACTTGGCGGGAATGGAGCCTTTTGGTCTTCCACCCCAGGGAGTCGGTGGGTAGGGGTGGGTGGGAACGCGCTTTAGGCCAGGCCGGGGAGGGGGGATCTCCCCTCAATCTTAGGGCTCCCCTCCCCCCTCTGCTAGAGTACGGGGTGGTGGTGGTTCTATCCGTTACAATTTAAATTAAGAACGCTTCGAGGTTTCATGCATAAACTCTGCCCCTCTCTCGCTTTCTAAGGACACCAGACCCCTCCAAAGAGGGGAGAATAGCAAATGACTTCAAACTTTCACAATTTTCTTTAAAAGCTTCCTTCTCTCCTATTTTTCTTGGCCGGTAGCTAATTTTGCAGGCTAGTCACCGACTAAATTTCGTCTACTCCTGGATAGTTGTAATTGGGAGGAAGCAGGAATTTCACCTCCTCTATCTCGGCGGGAGGGTAGTGGTATTTAACATCCCTGCCTCCCACACACCTTTTTTCTTTTCGACCTGCCTTATTATTCTTTTCTCTCCAGCGCAAGAAGTAAGGTGCAGCATGGAAATCCTGCTGCAGCCGACATCTGGAGGATTGCACTCCCTTCCGGCCTCAAAGCCCACAGATACGTTTCCTCCCGGCCCAATATCTGCAAGAGGATCTTCCCTCGTTAGTTTTCGCTTTAAATTGTGGACAAAATATCCTCGCTCTCTGGGCCTTTGGGGTTCGAATCTAGACCCGGAGCTAGAAGCATAAGTGGTTGGATAGCTCGACACAGGGGGTCCGAACCACGGTGTCTACTGCGTATGGCAGCCGCCGTGAGGTAGACCAAATTACGTGACTCCATCCCTCGACTAACCACACTCAATGTGTCTCAACTTTACTAAAACAGAAGCGTTGTTCCCACTTCTTAGTCAATGCCTTAGACTAATTGCAAGCGCGGCCATCTGCCCGGTGGTATTTTTATTGGTATCTGTTGTACCGCGGGTCAGTCACATCGACCTCGCGGTTGAAATAATGTTAGATGACTTCGGCGTCACGAACCAAGTGAATAGATTTGCATTGGACATCATCTAACTTAAATTATTTTATTATTATTCTTAATATTTTGTTTTACTTAATGGATATAAGGCTATTAGCGGGCAAACAGATGATCCCTTGAAATGTACTGGTTATTAAGGATCTCAAAAGGCCATGAATTCCAATATCAAGACTTCAATACATATTACATACATGACCATTGTCAATTTGTTTATAAGACCTACACTAAATGTTCACTCACTAAATAAACTCAAGAGGCTTTTTTCCCTTTTTACGAAACAGTGACTCACGCTTATTCTAAGCGTGCACACATATTCTCATACAACACACGATGCGCACATCCTGAGAATGCGCGTTCCCATGTATTAGTTCGTATCTGAATACGAAATATACATATTTTATAATGATTTATGGTTCTCTAAAGCGCCTTGGTATTTTAATAGGGTGTCACACGTTACAAGAAAGTTGGAATTCTCCGAGGATGTACACTTGAATATTTTATATGAACTCCTTTTAACAGTTACAAAGTGGCTTAGTGCAGTTGGTGATAGAATGAAATCCTGCCTTAGTAAATAAAGTGCATCACTAACCAAAATAAGCCAGTACTCAACTGTCCGAGTTCAAATATTCCGTTATCAACGATGACGAAGGACGAAATGGCGGCCTATTTCGTTCTAACAGATAATTAAATATATTCATCAGACTTTAATAAGGGATTCTAATGCATCATTTTTTAAAGATGTTATTATTGACATAATTATGCTTAAATATGTTGAGGTTTTTGTTCGAAGCGTTGTTTGTGAGAGAAATGGCCAAATGGCGCACCACCCTCCCTCCCCTCTTGTGACCACAGACACATTTATAAGTTTGGTTCGCCAGAATTAGAAATGATCTGAGGCGATTAACTCGTAATTGATAATAATCACGTCCATGAAATAAGAATCAAGTCAAACCCTTCTTCGAAACGTATAAATTCAGTCGATTGCGTCGTTTCAGAGTGTCTCTTCCCAACACAGGGGGTCTATTGGGTACCCTGCAAGGGCCGGCAGGGCCAACTACAATTTGGAGGATTGCGTGACATCCCAGTCCCATTGACACACACACACCCACACACCCACACACATATATATATATATATATATATATATATATATATATATATATATATATATATATATATATATATATATATATTAAACCACATTGAAAGAGAAAACGGAATAATTTTTCCTTGCAGTAATATTTTTATTACCTTTTTTCGAAAAAATCGGTGGAGGGAAGCCTCAGTGTGCCTGGTTCGAATCGCTTCCCTGCACGGATTTTTTCGAAAAAAGGTAATAAAAATATTACTGCAAGGAAAAATTATTCCGTTTTCTCTTTCAATGTGGTTTAATGGATTCATTTTCATCATTCTCTCGTGCTACTTTGAGAGATATATATATATATATATATATATATATATATATATATATATATATATATATATATATATATATATATATATATATATATATATATATATATATATCTTTATAGATTTCGCCTTACAAACTTTCTTCGGGAGATGCCCTCGTTAGTAATCGCTTTCTCTATTTAAAAAAAAAATGTGTAACGGGAGAAGCTTAAATTAGTATTCTGAGATCCAAGACTACGAAAAAGCATCTCGAAGCACCACCAATAGTGTCGATGACATTGGCTAAAGAAATACCTTATACCAAGATCTTTTTCTTTACTGGACAAAAAAAGGGCTGCAAAACACTTAAAAAATATCTTGCGTTCACTTTTAACAACGAATATGAACCGAATTTATATTCTTAATGTATAAAATAATAACATTGCTTCCCATTTTACACCAATGTAATATATAACCTAGTAAGGTTATTTTGACAACAAAATCCGACGTAAGGAGATGCATCCAAAGCGATCAAGTTAAGATGTTTCCTGCGGGACCTGGAAAAGAGATAAGTTACTGATCCATCTGTTCTCATAAAGCAATATAAGAACATAAGAACATAAGAAAAGAAGGAGACTGCAAAAGACCATTCATTGGTCTGAGTGTACTGATCTAAAATCTTGTCTGTAGTTCTGAACACCAAGTTGGGCAGCCCTGGTCACCTTGGCAACTTCCTCAGTCTTGGCTTAGCTTTCATTCTGTTTGCATCCCCTATTCGACCGCTTACTCTCCCATTCTGCTGACTGGGCTATCAGCTGCTAAGCCAAAGGTATAAAGCAGTAATTCGGCTGTTGTTTATTTTCACTTCAGCATTTTAAATATTTAGTTGGATGTTATATCAAACAATATTAACGATAGTGATTCATTTCGATTAAGTATTATTTATCGTGAAAAGTGCCACTGAATACGACCCCATCACTAAAATCTTGCGTTTAAAATTTATTGAACAATAAATACATCCTCCTCCTATTCGGAAGGTAAGTAACGGCTTTAACATAAATCTCACTTTTCGGATTTTAAGCCCGATTCTTTTTTTTTTATTATTCATTTGATTGGTACCGCATTTAGGATGGCTACCTTAATAAATTAAGGGAGTTTACGTAAATTCAATTTTAATTTCATTAAGGGTGTATTTTGGGTAATTGTGTAGACGATGGCCGGATCCTAGGTTTAGCATTTTGGGGGCTATTTTGGGCTACTTTTCGTTGTTCCTTTTTTAGAGATGAAATCGAAGAATTTTATGGTGATTTTCGTTTTTTTATACTGGGGGGCTGTGCCCCCCCCCCCAAAAAAAAGGATTGAAACTCAGGGGCATCGCAGTGTTATCCCCGCGGCGAGCCGTACCCAACAACGAACCGACGCTCAAAATAATGGTTAACACTTACGTCGCATCCGGCCATCGTCTTCACAATTACCGTATTTTGTTGTCTAAGAAACACTTCTTTTTAACTTAGTTGCGCTTTCTCTATCGTTTAGAATTGTATAAATTAACTCTCGGTTCATGTCTAAGAATAACGAACGCAATAATTTTGCGTTGGCTATTCATGGTAAAGTGGGGTGGCAACATGTTCTTAGTCTAGACCAATGTTTCTCAACCCATTTTCCCACTGGCCCCACTCTAACTTTCCAGAAAACGTATTCCCCACCTATGGTAGAAAACAAAAAATAAAAAAAGAGCTAAATTGAGACGACTTATAGCGCCGTCATTCCCAGGGTTTTAGATCCTTCTAATCAATTCTGATAAAATTAAGTTTATCCATATTTTGTTATTTTTTTCTAAGTTCTGAATATATATATATATATATATATATATATATATATATATATATATATATATATATATATATATATATATATATATCGTTACGTACTGGTTACTTATTACTCATGTTTTAATTAGAATAAAAAAAATGAGTGCCCGATAAAGGGTTGGAATCTATCTCATTCAGTGGTGTAGCTAGGGATTTGGGGGCTCGGGGGCATTATCTCCTTTCGGGGTCCGCGACATACGAATGTTTGATACCATGAATGACAATATTTTTGTGCACTCTGGTATGTCTGATAGTGTGTCAAATAAAACAATAAAAATAAGTAAGACACTTTAACTTTAATAGGAAATACTTATATTATGGATGATTAAAAAATAAACTACAAAATGTGAAACCGATATATTACATATTGAACAAATATAGTAGTGAAAATATATATTGATGCATTTCATCAGCCTGATACAGCAACAATAAAACTAAGGTAACACTTCAGTTTTGGGGCGCACGGTAGGTGGCGCTGTTTAGAGGCTACAATTTTGGGCTACAATATATGTCTAATGACGTCAGACGGTAGCGTCAGATGTGAACAATTACGGCGTTATATTTTTTGTATGAGTATATACTGGGGGGTTGCGCCCTCCAGACCCCCCCAATTGATTGAAACTCAGGATCATCGCAGGGTGGTCCACCCGCAGTGATATCTTCCCCACGAGCAGTCCCCTTGAATTTACTGTCTTTTTTTCCCAACAGCTTTTTACTGGCAGAAAAACCTAACCTAATGACAAACGATACTTACTTTTATAAGTTTCTTGATTAGTTTATGCGCCTCCAAATAATCTAAAAGTTTTTCGCGGTCCTGCAAAATAAATCCGAATTCGAATAACGAAGAAGCACAACTATAGCACGAAGAAACGATAACGAAAGAGAAACAAATGTTAAGCGGGTTTTATTTATAACTACGACGTTGCCAGTAAGAAGCTGTTATCGTTCACTGCGAAACAAAAAATACGAAAACAAGAAAAACTATAAAAGACATCAAGAAACCTTACCTAACTTAGAAAAAACTATAAACGAGCAGAGGCGCAATATTTAGTAAATAATACACACTAAAAGTTACAAATCCCCAAAACAACAAAAAAATATAACGCAGTAATTGGTCACATCTAAAACTACCGTCTGACGTCATAAGAGATATATTGTAGCCCAAAATTGTAGCCTACTAACAGCACCTCCTACCGTGCGCCCCAAATCTGAAGTATTACCAAAAGGAATTATTAAGACGCTCTAATGCAAAATTCTTATGTATGGTGCCGAGAAATAAACTCCAAAATGTCAAACCGAGATATTACATTCATCAATTATTCCAGTCAAAATTTATATTGATGCATTTTATCAGTTTGACACAAGAACAATATAAGTAGTGATTAACATTTTAATTCAGAATTTAACCGTTTTATTAACTGTTTTTGTCATTCAAAAAGGGGATGGGGCACTCGTTTGTGGCCCCCCTCCAAAGGAGGCCCGGGGTAACTAAATTTTTGCCCCCCCTCTTATCTACGCCACTGATCGCATCATATTATATTATATATCATTTTTTAAGGGATTTTTTTCTGATGTAGAATATGAAATAGCCTATGGACATTTCATATTAATCAATTTTAAAGAAAATAGGATTGATTTAAATAACATTTGGGGGTGTGGCTTTTGTCTGATGTCAAGGAACGCATTAGAAAAACTAGAGGCCTAACGACATTTGGCAATCGCCTTTTGAATTCGAATCTAATGGTAGGCTTTCGATTTAGGAATACAGTATGGTCAAACTTCAGAAAACCTCTGCCGTATCTTTAGCATTAAAAAAGTACTAATGGTCTTTTAAGGCATTTCTGTCGTCAAATATGGTTGCGTTTTGGCGCGGAAAGTACATATTCTTTAGATACTACGCATTGATGGGGTTAATATTGAAATTAAAATAAGTCCGCCTTACATTCTCACGATGCAGGGTTGTCAGATTGGCTTTTTGCTGCCAAATTCCCTAAATCTGGCTTTTTTTTTCAGTTTGCTTGGCGTCAGAGAATTGATTTGGCTTTTTCGTGGCTTTTTTTTACCTGCTAAAATTATGTACACGAAAATTATATATTATCTTTAAAAAAAAAAATATCAGTTACATCGAACGTAGAAATATATTTCTGCCAAAAAGTTCAACACTGAAACACCAGTATTGCCTGACTGAGTCATGTCTAATCGAGTTTATCGTGAACTTAAAAAAGATGTGGGTGTGTTCATGTGATTTCTAGTCATAGGCTATAACTCATAGCCTAGAGCTAATATAGGCCTAGCGCATCTGGAAGCGTACTTTCTATGTTTCTATACGGTGACAGTGTGCTTTTATAATTTATTAGCTTTGCCCATAGCCATATATTCAAAGAAATCGAAAGCTTCTTATGAAAGCAATCGTAAAATACAATTATAATTGGGAGAAAACATATGTATGGTGCAAAAAGGCTGAAGATGGATCCAGAGGCAGCATTTTGTAAACTTTGCCACTGCACTATTATACCAAGAATTAGCAACCTCTCAACTCATGAAAAAACTGAGAAACACAGGATGAAAACTCAGTCAAAAAACCAGACACAACTTAATGTAAAAAAGAGTTCCAGGCAAAATAATGATAAAGTTAAAGAAGTTGAGCTGCAAATTGCTGTAAGTATGACCTGCCATGTGAGATACGTCCAATTAATCATCTGAGTGAAATCATGATAGCACATGTACAGGAAAGTACACTGGGACACAAAGTTATATAGAACTAAATGTTCATGTTAATAAAACCATCATTTCGCCTGCACTGAAAACTGATCTCATTGATGACTTTCAGAATATGAAATATGCTATCACTGATATTTCCACACAAAAGTACTTGTGTATTTTAGTTCGTTTTTTAAGTGATAAGCAAAAGAAAATTTTAACTGGATTTCTATGTTTAATTCTCGTGCAAAAGGCTACGGGAGAAAACATATTTAATATGATTAATGAGGAAATAGATAAATGTGGCCAGAATCTTTCAAATTGCACAGGTTTTGCATCAGATGGTGCATCAAACATGGTGGGGTCCACAAATCTGTGTGGTCTAGACTGAAAGAAGTATCTCCTTTGTGTGTACAGCTCAAATGTATTTGTCATTCCCCGGCACTTTCCATTCAATATACAGTATCCAAGCTGCCATCAAATATTGAATTTTTGCTTTCAAAAATACCTCGGTAGTTTCGCCATAGTGAATTAAGACAAGAAGCGTACACATAATTGTTTAAAGTGATGAACACAGCTACAGAATTTAAACCAACCCGAACTGCCCCACTCCCCTTTGAAAAGCCTTCATCTACTCGGTGGCTTGTGCGTGGAGAGGTTATATTTAATATTTTGATGAACTGGGAAGAGCTAAAAGCTCATTTCACTTGTGCTGAGTCCGCCCAATCAAAGTTTTCGGTGTAATATATTTAAGTTCTGGAAGATAGTTAACATTGAGTGTTAGACAAAATACTCACGGAACTTTTAATTATATTTTAAATTAAATTGTAAAATAGCTCCCGTTTGTTTACGTTTTAGAGTGGCCTAATTTTCTCCCCCTTTTTGTGTGCACTTTTCTTGATTGCTTAATTAAAGGATTTTGGAAAGTTTTCTCAGTATGGCTGTCACTTTGGATAAAGTGAGTATGCACTTTGATATAAGTAGTGTGTATGTAGTTTGTGATTTTTGTGGTGTTGAAAGAAGAGCAAATGTATCTTAATGCCCCTTGGGTAATGTGACTCGTGCAAATGTGGCTTGGGTAGAGGAGGTGACTCGGTTGCGTGATGAATGCAAGATATTAAGTGAGTTAGGGCATGCAGTAAGAAGGGTTGCGAATGTATGCGCGAAGAATGTGGCGAAGACCAGGAGGGTGTAAGATAGGCCTAGACTAGGGACTGGAGAAAATGAAGTGACTGACTGACTGATGTAAGTGAAGATGAATGGTGGGTGAATATGAATAAAATAGATAGGTTAGGTATGTAAGTAAGCGGGACATGGAACCTGTTAGGTTGACTAACAGATTCGATGCCCTGAGAGAGGAAGAGGTTGAAGCTAGGCCCATGGAGAATAAGAAGATGACCGAAGTGCGTCTGATGGGTGACTTAGATTAGATATTTAAATAGGAATTGAGTGCGAGCAAATGAAAGGAAGTGCGAGTTTGTTTGAAAGGTACTGGTGTAACTGATGTGTCTGAGAGGTATGATAGTCTAGTGTTTGGGTGTGAGAGGGATGCAGTTGTGATTACGCATGTGGGAGTAAATGATGTAAAGAAGATGAGTTCATGTGAGTCACGACAGAGGTACAAAAGGTTAGTTGAAAGGGTGAGTGAAAGGCGTTGTTTCAGGTGTCCTTCCGAGATTGGATGTGGGCATGGAATGGTTGTCTCGTGTAATTGGACTGAATGATTTAGTGTTTGTAGATGAATGGAATGGCTTTTGTGGGAATAAGGCATTTTATGCATTGGATGGACTCCATCCAAGTCAGGCTGGATTGACGTGTTTTGGCAGGAGCTAGTCCATCCAAGTCGGGCTGGATTGACGTGTTTTGGCAGGAGCTAGATAGTGTCGTTAGGTCTTTGCAGGCGGGAAACTAGTTACTGATAGTGGTCAGGGAAATACAAGAGCACGTGGAGGGGGTGCTTCAGGGATAGGAAGGCTGAGTTGTCTTTATACCAATGCTCGTAGTCTTAGAAATAAGAAGGATGAGTTATTTAGTTATATATTGATGAAGATATAGATATAATGTGAAATAGAATCATGGGTTAATGAAAATAAATATCACATTGAGTGCCATGTCATTTATATGTGAGTTAAGGCCTCGTCATTCATATATGTATAACACCCGTGGAATTTTAGCACGGAGGAGATACTCGCCGCCCTCAAAGAAGAGTACGGTGAAGACACAGTCCAGGACATATATTACAATAAACAAGTCCTGGTCCTTAATAACTACTAAACGATACACATACAAAGACATTACTTGACCAGGGCAATAAGGTCATCGGCACGCACACACACCAAATGGAACCCTAATACAACCTTCGGCTTATCAATGCCTACGGTATTAAATGACCGGGCACCAGACCGGTGCCTGCAAATCAGAGCCGGTCTGTTCTAAGAGCGGTTTAAAATGTCATTTTTACACCGCATGCACACGCACCACCCTCCACTGTATTAACTGTAGCGGCTGACACCGCGGTTAATTTAAAGTGCCCATACCTTAAAAAGAAGCGTGCGGACGTCGTCACCGATCTCAGGAGGTCCAGACACATCGCCACACAAAACACCGTCCCTACTTCCACTCACAAAAATATATGCCGCTGCTGTCAGCGCGCATGGAACCACTCATCCCACCTCACTCACTTACACACAACAAACACATACTCAGCACAACAACTCTAAAACGCAACTGGCCATCGTGCTTTCCACGGTGGAAAAGGACATATTCGGGGACGATCCCCGGATATGACCTAGACCGCTGCGAACGGTCTAGGACAAGTTGTCTTTCCGGAGACACTTTTTGCCCTAGTAGACAAATATACAAACGCACGACCACAGTTCCTACCAACACCCAGCATACGGAAACACTACAACTCACGACCACCACTCCTACCAACACCCACGTCTTTCACCTCTACTCCTCTCCCGAATAGCTCCCCATCTCCTTCCTCTGCTTATCCTCTCGTTACTACCGATCCTCTCGCCGTTCCCGTCAATCCCCCTCCTCTAGCTCCCCCTATCCCCTGACTTGCCCTTACACCCCATCCTACTTCTCCCATTCCTCCTCGAGTTCTAATTCTTTTCCCCGCTGATCCCACTCCTTCTCCCGTTGATCCTACTCCTCCCTACGCTGATCCCACTCCTTCCCCTGTCGATCCTACTCCTTCCCCCCATTGATCCCACTCCTTCCCCCACCAATCCTACTCCTATCCCATTTCCGACGCCGCAGCACCCCCTTCTAGGGACCTTGTCTCTTTTACAGCTGTTCCAGTCTCCTCTCCACATGATACTGTCCCCACTCCCACCGTTCCCGACTCTCCTGCCATCGTCACTCTGTCTCTCCCTCTTTTTTACCTTTCTCCGCCCTCCACCCATCCTGATCCTACTCCTCTCTCGCAAAAATCCTACCCCGCCTGCTCCCACTCGTACCACAATCCCGATTCCACCTTATGCCACCTAGACCACTGTTTACACCCCCTCCCTCCACCATCCCATATTTTCCTACATACACCATCTATACTACGCCCCACATAGTTTACCAACCACAATACACGCTGACATACGCAGACTTCTCGGCGGAGACTAGAAAACTGTCGGGGGGTGACCCCGACTAATCGCTCAGTTACTCAACCAGTGTTTTGCTGCGTACGGTTTGGGGCAGATAATCGTCCCTGTAAACGCACGCTCACCACAACACAACACCTGCACTTACACAAACCACACACGACCCCCTCCACCTCCTCTGTCACACACACCACATGCCCCACATCATCCCCCACCCTGCCCGTGGCTTCACAACTCCCAAAACAGAACTTAACACTATACTGACCTAACCATTTTGAAAATATTACACCACACACCTTACCAACACTCGCACAAGCGGTGGCAGAGCCTACTTGCTGGGGAGATGCTACTCGCTCTGCGCCGTGCACAGCGCATAATTCGCCCTTACTCGTGAGCCCAGCGCCTTCCTCAGTCGCCAACAGCTTTCACTGCATCCACAGCTGATCTCGACGATGCCTATGCCACCGAGACACGCAAGTCATACACTGAGCCCTCTGGGTTTAGGGCCAGGAAACTCCTTCGAGAGCTAGGTATATCTCTCGGGCCGGTGGCGCCCCTGGTTCTGCCCAAGACGCCACCCTGGAAGGTACCACATTTGGCTATTTGTCGCCACGCCTCTGCTCCCAAAACTTAGGCAGCGCTGGGAGTATTGCGTTGGCCTTTTTGGAGCACACTTCGTGTCACGCTGGAGCCGTGCCAGTGTATACCGATGGCTCCAAGTCCCAAGAAGGGGTCGGTTTCCACGCCGCATGCCCTCAGCGGGGCCCTTACAGGCGCTTCGTCGGTCTTCACGGCCGAGTTGGTTGCAATACAGCGCTCAGTACGGGAGATAACGCGACGTTCCCGGTTCGGAGACCGGATTATGATTTATAGCGACTAACAAAGCGCCCTCAGTGCTCTCGGGCCATTGAAATCTCCGCATCCCATGGTTCGCGATATCCGTGACGCCACGGTTTTGGCGAGCCGGATGGATGTCGAGATAATCTTCTGCTGGGTTCCTGGACATGTAGGAATTGCGGGTAATGAGCGCGCCAAAAAGTTTGCGAGGACTGGGTGACCAGTCCAGTGTTTCACTCTTCCGCAGCGCGCTTAGTTCTTACCTTTTTGCTTTGTTTTTTATTTTGTTATTTTTTTTAACCTGTGTAATCTTTTATCCTTGTTATTTGTTTTTTTATATAGCCTAGTAATAGGTTGGTTCAAGTACGGCGACTTATGCCCAAGTAGGCAGTCGCTAGATGGTCTAACCCCCGCTCCCCCACCCTCCAACTCCTCTTATCCCTTCATAAGTTATTTCTAAACTGCTCCTCTCTGACTAACTGATTTCATGTGCTCCCACACTGATCCCTCTTTTTATTTCTTACATGCCTTGCCTTGCGCCAAACCTCGTTTTTCAAGCTTTCGTGTTGATGGTGTCGTGTGCTTTTGCGTAATTAGTTTTGCTATGCTTTCAAATTGTGTACTACTTGTTCCTGAGGCGCGAGCGAAACGAGCGGGGAGGTATGGGGGTTTCTCCATAATTGAAACCCATATCTCTGCTCGATTATGGCTTCCAGTTACCAAACGCCGTGTTTTTAGTAGTAAAAATCCGTACGAATGGTGTTTTTAATCATATCCGTCATCATTTACGTCTTCGTTTTGGCGCGGAAAGCAGTTATTTTTAAGATAGTATCACTGCAAATAGAGCCGTACTCAGAGTGCTAGTATCTTAAAAATAAGTGCTTTCCGCGCCTAACCGAAGCCCTAACTGATGACTAAAATGCCTAAAAACACCATTGGTACTATTTTTACTACCTAAAAAACACGGCGTAAGTCTTCTGAAGTTTCACCAGGAATATTAAGTTTATTTAAATATTGCGGGGTGTGTGGGGGAGGCACCCTCTTACAATTAAGTCTTGGGGAGGGAGGTGAAGCCCTGCTTTTCCAAATTACCTTAAAATGCTAATTTGGGGCGGACATTGCAGTAAAGTAGGCAGCTCTATCCTCGTCTCAACTTACCCTCAAAAATTAATATCTTAATTTTAATTATTAAATACAAAATAATCTAACTAACATTTATTGACCATAATTGAATCATTTTAGTTTAATGAGAACCTTGTGCCAGGCGCTTTAGCAGATATCCTTGATCGAGGAGACACTTTCATTAGCTTCAGCCGTAAATCACAAAGTTTTGTAATTTTAAGTTGGTTTGTCTGGTCGGATCTAATCGTCAACAGCACTAAAACCAAATTCAACCGAATAAGACGAGGGAGAATGAATCAAAAGTTGCCTCGCTAATATAGTAGTTAGTGTTAGGATATTTCCTTTGACTCTTGTCACATATCCTCATAATGGTACCTTTTGTTTTGGTCAAAGTATCCACTGATTCATCATCTTTCAATTCTCGGTATTGCACTGGAACATCAGAAATGTCAACCAGTAATGGGTGAGTTAACTAAGAAACGTCCACCATCAATGGATGAGTTAACCAAGAGGGAAAATTTATTGCCTTTAAATTACCAAATCTCTCTTTGAAGTCCATTCTTAACATTTTCAAATGATCAACAATTATGTTGGTAGCAGTATCAGTTATCTCATATTTACTCAACCACTAGAATATACTGAAATTATTTGCTGAAATATTTCTTTAACCATAATTCGAGAACTATAATGAATGCAAATATCTTTGTTTTTACATCATTAAGACTTATATTTGCTACTTTGAGTTGCTTGTTCAAGTTGTTAGTTTCTCAAAAATGCCTTTCAAATAACTGACAATATTCTTGTACCCACGTTGGGAATAACAGCTCTAGACTGTCATTATTCTGCTTGTGGAAGCCATAATGGAATTTATGAAAAAATGAGTTGGTCTAAACACGCAAAAAGGTTAATATTTCAAAATCCATATTCATATATATTCATATATATATATATATATATATATATATATATATATATATATATATATATATATATATATATATATATATATATATATGTAGTAGGGATATGAAGACAGGTGATTACACTAATCATTTATTGGCCGGACGTTTCGGACCTTCACTAGGACCATCTTCAGAGATTGTATCGACTAATGAGAAGGGGAAGGAATATTAACGATAACAGTTAAATAGTTCGAAGCATGCATTATATAATGGATAAAAAAGCGGATGAAGTTAAAATAATAAAATTGACAATTATTGAAGTTCAGAAAATTTATTTTTATATATCTACTTCTATAACTATATTTTAGCAACGTATATTTTGGAAGGGGGGAAATTTAGTTTAGAGTTACTTTATAAAATTATTATAATTGGCGAAGTTCAGAAAATTTATAAAAATTTAACCATGGCTGCTTTTTTTTAGATTTTAAATTTTAATCTTAGTGTCGAAGCCATTACGTTTTTTTATATAAAAAGTTTAGACTTTTTAAAATCTATTTAAAAAATGATCCTTCAAACAAAATGTTGTTGCTTCAATGAAATCATAAAATTATAAAATACCAGGCAATGGCTTCGCCACTCCCTCCCCTACGGGGGAGCTTGCGCTTCACTACTAAGATTAAAATTTAAAATCTAAAAAAAATCAGCCATGGTTAAAATTTTATAAATTTTCTGAACTTCACCATTTGTAATTCTTTGGGTTTCAAAAATTTCACAAAATTTTCTTCCCTGTATTTATTTCTGAACTTCACCATTTTGTTTTTCGATATTATAAAAGAATTATTAGAAATAACTTTGATAAAAAAGTAAGTCATAACCAAACTAAAATGAAATTATTATTCAAATGCTCAAAAAAATCCCCTTCTTAAATTATAGAGTTAGTGATGAGGATGATTTAAAATTTGAAATTTAAATAGAATTAAACGTTTTCTCATTTTGACATTGTATTTTGAAGTGCTTGATCGTACTCACAAATATTATATATAAAAAAATTGGTTAGGCTAGGTTCGGTTACGCTTTCTGGGTGAGTACCTAAACCAAACCAAATCTAACAATATCCTTGTAGGACACACACTAAAGAAAACACGGTATTTTGGGGTTTATGCCCACCCTCGAATTTCTGATAGTTCATATATACATATATGTTAAAAACAATTGTTGTTTAACGTAGACGATGTTTTTTCTTGGGCAAATTAAAAAAGTACTTTTTTAGGGGTGTTTTTTTGTTAAGCTATTGCAATCGCATCATATTGTACTATATATCATTTTTAAGATAATTTCGAAATGGGGCGCTTCGCACCCCCTCATACCCCAAGGGGGGTTGCCCCCCTGTAATTAAAAAAAAACCCTCGTAATATTCCTAATTCGAAAGCCTAACCTTACGGCCGTGTATGCTAAGAAAAATGTGAAATGCACTTTTATATCAGATTTAGTGTAGCTTCACGATTATTTCTAAATTTATTATATGCAAAAGGCTAAAATGTAAAATACATAAAAAAGTTTTTTTGCTCAAATGTGCATTTCACATTTGTTTTGGAATACGGCCGTAAGATTCGAATTCAAAAGGCGATTGCTAAATGTCGTTAGGCCTCTAGTTTTTCTACCGCGTTCCTTGACTTCAAGCATATAAGCTTAACCCCTGAATGCTATTTAAATCAATCATATTTTCTTTAAAATTGGTTAATAGGAAATTTACATATCATATTTTCATTCAGAAAAAAATTCCCTTCAAGATGATGTTATAATAAACTATGATGTGATTCCAATTAACATAGTGGCTCCCAAGATGACGGCCAATCTATTTTTCGTCATAACGCCATAATTAGAAATTTTCCCATTTGCGTATTTTAAAAAAAAAATTTTTAGCAAAGCGCCCACAAAATTCGAGGGTGGGCATAAACCCAGAATTAACCGAGAAAACTGGTTCGTAGGACACACACTAAAGCGGTACCAACAAAACAAACGAACCCGCAAGACCTAACCAATCTCAAACTACACCAAACAAACTAAAGCTTTATTTGAGGGGTTTAAAACAAGCTGTCAATGACAAGATGGCTACTTATTTATTTAATTTTTATAACATCCTAAGTACAAATTTCCGCAGCATAACTAGTGAATGTCATTACCACACACCGAACCTATACACTTCACTTATATCAGCGTATGTTTAGCCAAATACTATACGAACTTTGTTTATTTGGTAAAATAGCTCTCAAATTTATGAGCGACAACGAACAACCCGCATATGCTTCAGACATGATAACAAATTGTCAACTCTTATTTTGCTATTTTAGGCGCTAATTTTGTCGCCCAAATTATCGCCCGTATTTCAATTTAGCGACACGTATTGGCCTTTTCACCCGTAAATAAAAAAAAACATTAAAAAAACGGAAACTTTTTTTAATATACTCCAATGGGTTTTTTTATAGCAAAAATGCCTTATATTGCTTTTTATAACTTCCATAAAAAACAATCTATTTTTTTTACCCACAGCTAATATAAAGAATTAATTACCAGTGTATCATCTTCTATACAGTCACGAAAAGCCAATATTTCGACCCGATTTTGCAACTCAAAATTCTTCAACGACGTCATCTTAAATGCTATGAGACGGCTTTTATGGCATACGGAAAAACTGTGCGTTTTTTTCTTTATTTTGGACTGAAAAACTTTAAAAAAATACTTGCGCTCGTCTTATTCCAAACTACCCCATCATTTTTGAAAAACAAAATTACTTTCCATCTATTCTATACAGGGTGGGGATGGCATTCGTTCGCATGATAACTGATACAGGAAAAAAAAAGGTTTTATTTCTTGAATATATCAGTCAAATTTGGGTCAGTTTATCTTCATAACATGTTATGTCGCTCATTTAATGAACCCGCCTGTGACCTCGATGAAAACCTCCAGGTGACCTTTAAACCGACCACATGCCTTCATTATCTCCTGTAGTAGGACCCTGAATGGCCTGAGAATCCTGGCCCCTCAGCTCGTCCTTCGCGTTGCAGATGGATTTGATCGCTCTCTCGTTCCACCGTGACCTACACAAAGAAGCCGGTCTTGCTGCCATACATAAGGCCTTAGCAGCTACCAGGTCGATACAGTGCTGCATCACTTCGCTTACAACACGCTGTCGCCCGTTGGCGTTAATCTGTAGAATTATCCCAAACTAAACATGTTCAAATAATCTACTCCCTAATCTTCTCCGTCGTAGCTCGAAAAATAAAAAAAAATAGCTAATATTAACCTTAAAAAAAGCTCCCTTGATTCGACTATACTCAAACGAGCGAGTGTAACTTAGGCCGTCTCATAACATTTAAATACGGCATCGTTGAAGAGTTCTTGGGTTGCAGAAGCGTGTTGAAATATTGACTTTTCGTAAATTTACAAGGGGTGATGCACCTCTACCATCAAAGTATTATTCCTAGAACGCAATACAACGATATGAAGTATGACATGATTTAGTAATATGAAGTGTCTATCCCTCCCTTTTTCTCCCCTCCTCAAAGGAGTGAATAAAGTTATTTCTCCAGGCCTAACCACATTTAAATACCCCTTTTTCTCTCCTTAAATCTTTCCCTTCGACCAAGCTCGTGGATCAGCCAAATGAAGCAGGTGTATATTTAATCCCGTGTGGCTCTACAAACTGTCCCTCATTTTACATAGGAGAGACCGGAAGAACCTTAACAAAACGAATTTATGAACACAAAGGTGATGTCAGACGAGGCAGTACCACATCCAGTATTTTTAATCATATTAGCAATTTCAACCACCAAATTGATTATTGAAAGGCACAAATCATATATAATTGTAAACATTTCCGTAAAAGAAAAAATAGTAGAATCTATATTAATAGGAGAAATTCCCAATTTTAATTTGTCAGATGGGCAATTAAAATGCAGCCTCCATTCCCGTAACCTCATCGTAAACAGCTTAGTCAACGATCTTAGACTCGCACCCCCTGATTAATGACCCGTTTTCTTTTTATGATCTGTACGCTATTTATAGACTTCTGTAACAATTGCATTCTCAGTATACGACTGAAGAGGGTGTGATAAACTACATACTAAAACTAGTCTCGTAAATTAAACTTTTGCCTCCTATACAGTGGTTATTTTACTTATATATATATATATATATATATATATATATATATATATATATATATATATATATATATATATATATATATATATGTATATATATATATATATATATATATATATATATATATATATATATATATATATATATATATATATATATATATATATATATATATATATATATATATATATATATATATACACAATATACACAGGATGTTTCAAAATTATATTTGCAAAATTAGCATATGGGTAGAACTGGTCAAAATAAGCAATCTTTCTTCTATGAACATGTGTCCGCAAATGCATCGTTAAGGAGATATTAATTTTTCTAATTGGTTCTTAGGCAAAGATCAAGATTTTATCAAAAAGGTCTTCTCAGACGAGGCATTTTTTAGCCGTGAGGGTGTTTTTAATCAGCATAATAATCAGGAGTGGCATGATATTAACCCATGAATTGTGCGGGAGCGTGGATATCAACAAAGATGTGGAGTTAACATTTGGGCTGGAATTCTAGGTGACAAATTAATTGGTCCATACATGTTACCGTCTCCACTCACAGGAAATGCCTATGGTATTTTTTTTATCAGAAGTTCTATCTGAACTACTGCAAGATGAGCCACTGGTACAAGAAGAGAAATGTGGTTTCAGCATGATGGGGCGCCAGCTCATTACCATCAAAATGTAACAGCCTATTTAAATAATCAATTTCTCAATCGGTGGATAGGAAGAAATGCTCCGGTTCATTGGCCTGCAAGAAGTCCTGATAGGAAACCTCTTGACTTCTTTCTTTGGGGACACATGAAAACGCTCGTTTATGAAACTCCTTTAGATTCAGAAGAAGATTTAATTGGAAGAGTAGTTGCGGTTGCTGGTCAAATTTCAGAAACGCCAGAAGTATTTGATAGAGTTCATGAAAATTTAAGGAGGAGGTTACAGCTTTGAATTAACGTTGGAGGTTCTCACTTTGAACAGCTTATGAATAATTGAAGTAAAAATTATAAATAGTTATCAAGAAATAAACATATTTTATAATTATTTTTTTTTTATTTGGCCCACTTTTGCTAGATTTAAACTTTAAATATCTCCTTAACGATGCATTTGCGGACACATGTTCATAGAAGAGAAGATGCTTATTTTGACCAGTTCTACTCATAGGCCAATTCTGAACATATAATTTGAAACACCCTGTTTATATATATGTATATATATATATATATATATATATATATATATATATATATATATATATATATATATATATATATATATATAAGGGAAAGTATTTGGGTACTTATAAATCGATTAGATGTTAACAAAGCTATGGGCCCTGATAATCTATGATTCTCAAGGAAGGTTGGAAAGTTTTTCACTTGCTCTTCACAAGATATTTGTTCGATCTTTTAGATTTAGGGAGATACCATATGAATGAAAAAGTGCTAATGTAGTTCCACTCTTTAAAAAGGGGAGGAAGGATGATCCTAATAATTATAGGCTAGTAAGTCTAACCTCAATAGTAGTAAGATGCAGGTCAGGTAAATAATGCCTCACAAATCACCTGGAATTTTTAGATTGCATCAGAATAATTGGATAAAGGAAGTGGCTTAGATGTAGTTTACCTAGAGTTTAATCAGGCTTTTGTTAAGGTCTCTCAGAGTAGACTAGTGCATAAATTGACTAAATATAGAGTTTCTATAAAATTCCAAATTGAGTTTCAGAGTAGCTGAAGAATAGAAAGCAGAGATTAGTACTAAGTGGAGAGAAATCGCAATGGATGGAAGATATTAGTGGAGTGCCTCAAGGATCTGCTTTGGGACAATTATTGTTCCTGGTTTACATTAATAACCTATAAGTAGTTAAGAGCAAAATGTCAATGCTTGTTGATGATGATAAGTTAGAAGCCAGCAAGCATTATGAATCGGAAGGTTGTTGGTTGATCCCCGCTCAGATATGATGGACTTAAGAGTAGTAATTGATCGGTCATTGAGGTTATTTAAGCAATGTTTAGAGGCTAGAAATGAGGCAAATCGGGTATTAGGCCTTATCAAGAGAAATGTTGGTTATAAAAGTTATTTCTAAGCTAAAGATAACTCCTATGTTAGACCACACATGGAATTTTGTTTACAATCATAGTTCCCACATCATGGGCAGAATATTAACTTTCCGGAAGCAGTACAGAGAAAATGATATCTTTCTTGGTTATAGGAATAGGTTGAGGGCATTTAGTCTTCACTTGAAATGTGCTCAAGTGGTGACATAACCCAACTTTTAAAGGTCTTTAGGAAGTTAGTAAATTAGAAATGGGGAGAAGAAATTGAGATGGAGCTTGATGGCCTATCAGTCCGAGTGCCGGTAAGAGGGAGCAATGATTTGTGCCCTTCGGACATTTAATGGCACGCCGGTGAGTGTGACGCCCCACTCTAACACGAACTTCGTTAAAGAAGTGGCTTATGCGAGGGAACTCGTGGACGACTCTATAGATGACGTCGCGTTGAAGCTGGCCGACTATGGAGTGGTCAAATTCGAATGTGAGATGAGAAAACAGGAAGGGACCTCGAGACCCACCCCCTACAATCTTCATCACGTTCGAGCGTGACAGGCTACGCGAGTCGGGGCGTACCAGTTGGTATCGCTACCGCGTGAAGGCATTCGGGTCACTGCGGCGGCTGTGCTACTGCTGCCACCGCTTCGGCCATACTAATCTCTCCTATAGATGTGCAAAGTCGGGTTTACCCACAGTCTGTGTAAGTTGCTCCACGGCCGCACACGATAAGTGTGCGGCCAAGTGTGTCAATTGCGGAGTGCCTCACTCGGCTTCTTCGAAGCAATGTAGTGCGTATCTCGTTGAGAAGGAAATCCTGGCCGTTCAGTCCCAGGATTGTCTCTCATTTCGTGAGGCTAAGGACTTGGTCCTGTCTGGGACGTCTTATGCCTCACTTTTTTTTAAAGGTCCCCTCTGCTCCTGGTCCCTCTAGACTTAGGAGTACAGTCGTTTCCGTGCCCATTCGGAACCCTTTTGCTGGTTCTTCTCACCCCAAGAGCTCCCTTATTTGAGCTGGCGGCACAAAGACTGGCAACCAGCCTCGGCTAAAAACACTCTGAAACACCCCTGAAAGTGGTCACGAGGCCTTCTTCCGGGGTTCCTAAAATCTGACCCCCATCCGATATCGAAAGGAAGACAGCACCAAAGGAGCTTCGGCTCTTACGCCCCCCACCCAGGGCTGGATTGGGTGGCTCGGAGAGGTTTGATCCTTCAAAGGAGGAATCCCCGCCTACGAAGCTAAAGTTTCGACGCGGATGGAGGAAAATACTTGAATGACGATAATCCCTCAAAGGAGACGGTGCCTAGTTTGGCGAAGTTAGTACGGAGTTCTGTCTCCAGGAGATGTACGGCCATTCCCGTGAGGGTCTTCTCTTCGAAGAGGGCCCCCGTATCTCCGCCGAGCTAGGCCTTGGGGGGCATTTTCCTTCAATGTAATCGCCGCGGACTCCGTGCCAACTGGGAGGAGCTGCGAAGGCTCGTCTTCTCCTGTTCCTTGTTTATCTTTTTGCAGGAGACCATTCTCGGCGTGTGCCCCCTGCCCACCTCCCGGCGTATAAGGGTTTCGCGACTCCTCTCCCCCATGATAAGGAATGGCCAGGAGGATGCGACAGTTACACCCGGCATGATTTCTCCGTTCTTCTCTTCGTTTTATATAACTCCGTTCGGGCAGTCGTACTGCAGCCGCACCTAGGTAGAAGGTATAGATATTTTTGCGTACATTCCACCGTCAGCCGACTTCGATACTGAGGACTTCCGCCGCACTGTGGCACGGTTGCCGAGGCTCTTTCTACCGTTCTAGGATTTAAACGGTAGACACCCCATCTGGGAAGACTACTCAATAATCCTCGGGGTCAGTTCCTTGCCGACTTGATCGCGAGCTGGAGATAGGTGTCCTAAATATGGATAATTTTACTCATCACTGCTCGAGAACCGATTAATTTTCCTGTCTTGATCTATCTCTGTGCGGACCGGATGCACAACCTTCTTTTTGGTCGGAGGTAGTTAATAACGTCCATGGTAGTGATAACCTTCCCATTCAAGTAGCACTTTCTGCACCGCTGCCTCCTGAGAGACCCCATAGTGGTGCTTGGCATGGGCGCGGTGCTTCGCATTTCAGGAAATGACTGATTTCAATGTCCCAGTCGAGGAGCTTATGACAGTGGCCGATGCCGTTGAGTTGTTCTTCGATAAACCTCATCATCGTGGGCCTAACTACTATTCCTAGAACATTTGGCTGTTTTTCACTCCGACTGCTTCCGTGGTGGTCAGCCGAGTGTGAGATGGCTCTCAAACAGAAGAAGCGTTATTCCTCCATGCGCTATTACCGCCGCAAGAACGATTTCACCGTCGCTGAACTTCGTTGAGCTAGGGCTATGTTCCGGTATGTTTCGAAGCACGCCCGCCGCTCTTCTTGGCGGGCATACGTGTCTTCACTTAACGGAAAGACCCCTCTATCAGAGGTGTGGAAGCGAGGAAAAAGATTCGGGGCAAGTTCTCTGCGGTACCCTCTCTTCCGTTCTCCAGAAGAAAGAGACAGCAATCTCGGACCTCGCGTCCTTGGCGATGTCCTTCGCGACCGTATTCTCTAGCCAGCATACTGCTCCGCCAGCATTTAATGCACGTCGTGATTTAGCTGAAAGTCGCCGACTGGATTTTACTTCCAGAGACGTCGGGGGATGAAGGCCTTCCGACGCCAGAGCGTGCTTCCTTGGTCTTGCTTTTAGCTTATTTCTTTTTTCTTGTTTCTTTGCCTTTGTTTTTTTATTTTGTATTAGCACGTTTCTTTTCTTAATCTAGCCTATTATTAGGTTGTAGCGTGATTACAGCGACTTTTGCCGTAGTAGGCAGTCGCAATATAGGCACCTATAATACCCCCCGACTAAAACCAGGGCTCTTCCCTCCTCTCCCGCAACTCGTGTCAGTATCCTGTAAGACGAAGCGATCGCGTGCCTCCACTGTCGCTAGACTCACAGGAGGCAAATCCCCAAGGTAGTCGTGGGGCCGTCTTCTATGCATTCTAAGTCTGTCCCCTGAAATGAGACAACACCAAGCAAGCCTCCGTTTAAAGTCCACCTACAACGCTGGGCGGGAGGACTTGGAGACGCGTGACTCTCCAAAAGACGAATGAGCCCACCTCCGAAGCCCACCCCCCCCGCCCACCAAAGGTTTCTAGGCGGGGGTAGGAAAAGACGGAATGTAAATTTATTTTGCTTTCTACAATAAAAATGCAATTATTGAAATAGCTTTGCATATATATATATATATATATATATATATATATATGGATAAAACCACAGTAATAGGACTAATTTTATATGCGAAACCAGGTTTCGACGGAGACATCCGTCGACTTGTTCACTAGTGATTGACAATGACGGATGTCTCCGTCGAAACCTGGTTTCGCGCATAAAATTAGTCCTATTACTGTGGTTTTATCCATATATATATATATATATATATATATATATATATATATATATATATATATATATATATATATATATATATATATATATATATATGCAAAGCTGTTTCAATAATTGCATTTTTATTGTAGAAAGCAAAATAAATTTACATTCCGTCTTTTCCTACCCCCGCCTAGAAACCTTTGGTGGGCGGGGGGGGGGGGCTTCGGAGGTGGGCTCATTCGTCTTTTGGAGAGTCACGCGTCTCCAAGTCCTCCCGCCCAGCGTTGTAGGTGGACTTTAAACGGAGGCTTGCTTGGTGTTGTCTCATTTCAGGGGACAGACTTAGAATGCATAGAAGACGACCCCACGACTACTATTTATACCTTGTACTTTATTATGTGTATAGTAGTGATTGAGTTTCTTAGGATCATGAAATATGCTTGATCAGACATTACATGGCGTAAATGTAACAAAAGTGCGACACAAAATCATTGGAAACAATTATTTAGAGAAGCCGAGACCGGCTTGATAGCCACCCTCATCCAATCCAAAGGTCGAGCTCGTACCACATTCTTCTTTAACCTGTACTCCCAAAAGAGCACTATCACTCAATTCTCTTTTGAAGTGTTAATCGGCAAACTAAGACTCCCATTTTTAAATCTGCCAAAGTACTCAATTTTTGCGAGTTTGAGAATGCAATACATATGTTATTTGTGTATGCATACATGCGAGCCAATTTATGTGTGCACAAAAGAATACATAGGGTTACGTATGCATGCATGAATTGGGGTTTATTAGACGTTCTGGTTATACGATAATAAAGCAAACAATGTGTCTGCTCCTCCTTGGCACAGCAATATCTAATACCCACTGACTGATGCTCATTAGTGCCCCGTTTATTGACCCCAATGAAAAGTACAAAGACCGCTTTTCACGACAAAAGATTAATGGAAGAAAGAGGTTTGATTTGAAGCCAAAAGAACAACTCATTTTGCAGATTAGGGGAATCTACCTTAATTAAAGGACAAAGATATATGTTGATGACCAAAAAGGGCAAATGGTTCGAAAGGGAGGGGCGGTGGGTCGAGGTCTCGTGCTGCACCAAATCATTCCGAATCGTGTGTGCGGGTGGGCGTTTTTCATCATGCTCTTAGCGAATTTGCTCGTGAGAGCGCAATATTTAAAATGATTTCAATGTCTCGTCGGCGCCAGTCAAAGTGTCTCGTTACTCTGAGAGTGAGGCGAGACACACGGAGAGGTAGGTATATCATTCATGGATGAATTAAACCTTAGAAACAAGCTAAATAATTAATTTTTTAAGAGTTCTAAATTTGGAACATCCACTCCACTTGCCCACGCAATTAATCGGCTCTTTAGATTCGATAGAATCTTAATTCTGTATTAGTTGGTTTGAAATTGCTTCGAAAGTTGTATAAAAATGTGAACAAAATCACCCCAAATGGTATTGTGATAAGCCAAAATTCATCTATTATCTTAAGGGTCAACTGCCCTACGATAACGAGGAAGGAGCGATCCTTCAACACACCATCGTCGTTCAATTGATCTTGACGTCATGCTAGCGGGTGTGTGTGTTTTGAGAGGGGTTGAGAAACGGGGTTGAGAGGTGAGGGGAGATGAGAGGGTAAAAAAGCGAAAACCAACGTGAATATAACTTGTAAGCTTCTGCGAGAGAAAAGTTCGTAAACAAAGTGGTGGAGTTAGAAGTGGAAATGTGCAGATGATAGTTCACAGGCGCGGATCAAGGGGGGCTGAGGGGGCTGAAGCCCCCCCTCCAAATTTGTCCTTTCATTAGCTCATAGTTAAATGCCAAGCGAATTCATTAAGAGTGCCCCACAGTGACACGATTCATTGTGCTTATTGAATTCCTGCCGGTCATTGCCATCTTCCTCGAGGATGAGAGCAACTCGGACTCCACGGCGGGACTCTTACTGATCGCAATCCGAGAACCGCGCTTTCTGATTGGCCTCGTTGTCGATGAGTCGGTTCTATCTCACACCGTTGAGCCAAGCGGAACCCTTCAGTCCCTTAGGGTCGATATCGTCACAGCATACGCTACGATCGGTGAAGTTGAGACATATCTTAACAAGACCCGGAAAGGAGCAGTGATTAGCTTCTACGACGTCTTCAAGATGGCAGAGAAGCTGCTCCAGGAGATCGGCGCGTCACAGCATCATACTTGTGCCTCGAGTTTGTAGGCGGCAAACACAGTGAGCGAACGTATCCAATCAGACAGCTGAGGAATATTGCCGTCGATCTGTCTAAGTCCCGTTCATTGACCAGGTGTTAACTGAGCTGTAGAGCCGGTTCGGGGATGACACTATTCTGGTCGTCTTCAAGATCAAACATATGATCAGTGGCGTCGACTGATGTGCTGTTACTTTACTCGAGGCGACACAAGTCTACGATATTCTGGACTTGTGGCTGGTAAAGGTGGAAGCGAAGCGTTGATTTTACTCAAAAATTAAAGGTTTGAGTTCGTTGGAAATGCTCATGCCCAAGGTCAGACCCGAATGTATTAAAAAAATGGTCAGGCTCAAGCGGAGAGCAGGTTTTATTCGATCAGCGGAGTACTTTGATCGTGGATGTCATCTATGGAGTGTGCATAAAATGTTCTCTTCCTTCTCACTCATTGGGGCTAGTGCTCTCATCTGATGGACCTTTGTTCATTGCTTGCAAATACTGTTGCTGAGGTAACGACACAGCAGATATGTGATATAAGCGAGAGCCGAATGATTTAACTGTCCTCCAAGTTCTGATAAACTCTCCCAGTCTCGAACGAGGACGTTGAGTGTTTATTTTCGGACAGGAAACGATTGTAAACGTATTGAAGGAATAGCATGGGTCAAAAGCTCCTCAACGGCTGGCGCTGATGGATGTATAAAACGAAATTGGTGTTGGATTTGCTCAAACGAACAGGAGGTTTTTTTATGTGAAATTCGTGACCATTGCTGTGTGTCAGTTGTTATTAACCCTTTCAGACCCCTTTTTATGTTTTTATTTTAAGCCATACTTTCATATAGAATATATATAAATAGTTTTTTTAAACCGTTGCGATCGAATGTACCTTATATGATACATGTCTAAAATGCGGGTAAATCTCACAAAGTACAATTCCTAATTTTATGATGTGTGGAAAAAAATCTGATCTAAGAGTTAGTATCACTCCTGTGTGAGTTACTGTTATTTATTTTCAATGCTGCGTAAGAGAAACATTATTAATGATCAATGCCCTTTTCTCCGAGTAGTCGGAAGAATTCAGGTAGCCCACGAATTTCTATCCTGGATACGCAACTGATAGCTCAAGCTAGCAACTTGGGTTGCTAGGGATTGAGCGAGCGCGCATCTCTCCTCAACACCTCACAGTTCTACAAAAGAGGGATGTCCTTGAAGCCCCCCTCCTGCCGTTCCACTGGAAAGCGAGAGATTGTTTTGGGAGGGGAGGGGGGGAGCCATATTCTATGGGAAGTCTCTTTCGATTGAGTTGGCCTCCGGCGACTCTGTCCACATTCATCAAGCCGCGGATTGTGATATTGGGGGTTGGCACGCATAAGGCCCGGGAGATGGGGGACGGGCGCTTCGCTGCCTCATTAGCTGTGAAGGCAACTAAAAGTCACGGCTCCCGCCTCTGGGTCTGCCACAGCAGATCTTCAGATCTTGGCCGTCTTGTGGACGTCTAGTACGACCTAGTAAGGAAATTCACCCTGTCGCCCTTCCTATTGGTTGCTCAGTTGGGAGCTGCGGCCTTTGAGGAGGCATCTGCACTGGGCAGCCTCTGGTTGATGGACGTCGCTGCACAGGTGTTAACACCGAGATGGAGAGCTGAAAAGTCCGAAACCCCGAGATCCGATAAGCAGGAGTGGCTGGACGCTGCCTATAGCCCACCAACGTCCCCTTATTTTTTGCAGTGGTCACGAATTTACAGTTTCGCCTGTGTTGGTCTACATCACAACATTTCAAACTACATCCCTATTAGCGAATCCGACCTTGGATACACACACACACACACACAGTACGGGCAGCTGCCCCCTTGTGATGGAAGTTCGCCCCCCCACCCTGTGCTTTCTCTGGGGCCCCTTCAAGAATCTCATGGGCGAAAAGGGATTCCCCCCCTATCCTGTCTACGGGTGAGGGGAAGGGGGAGAGAGCGGGGATAAGAGCGTGTGTGTGTGTGAGAGATAATGTGTGTATGAAAGAGGGAAAGTGTGTGTATGTGAGAGAGGGAGAATATGTGTACGTGAGAGAGAGGGAGAGAAAGTGTGTATATGTGAGAGAGGGAGAATGTGTGTGAGGGGGAGAGTGTGTGTGAGAGTATATATGTGTGTGTGTGTGTATGTGAGAGAGAGTATGTGTGTATGTATGTGAGAGTGAGAGAGTGTGTGTGTGTGTGAGAGAGAGAGAGAGAGGGAGTGTGTGTGTAATCTAAAACGTGTATTTTTAATGTCTTCTTTTCATCCAGCATATTTAAACACGGGTGCATACGATGTACACACACACACAAACGCACAGTTGGGCCCTCCTACGTGGACGGCGATTAACAATCTTCGTTTATTGCCTTTAATAAGGGTTCTAAAGTGGGCCCACAACAGGAGACTCTCAGTAAAGCCCTCAGTGCCTTAAGGAGGAGGGGGGGGGCTTAGGAAATTCAATCCCTACAGTGAAATGATGTATGGCTGTTTGATTAAGATAAAAAAGGGCCATCAATGGTAGTAAAAAAAGAATTGTTCACTGGTTTGTAGTAGCTTCACATTTTTCAATAGTGATGGCCGCCTTAGCGGATAAATTTATTGACTGACAAACTTTGGCAAACAAACTACTTATTGACAAAAGTGGCCAAAGAACCCCAGAAGGCAAACAAATTAACTTATTTAGAAAAGTGAGCAAACCCGCAAAGGCAAACAACTGGACATATTTATAAAAGTGGCCAAATAACTAAAAAAAGTCAAATATATATACTTATTGAGAAAAGTGACCAAAAAACTAAAAAAAAGCAAACAAATTGACTTATTTAGAAAAAGCGGACAAAGAACCCGAAAAGTGATCAAAGAACCTGAAAAGGTAAAATTTTTGAATTTCTTAGAAAAGTGGTCAAAGAACTTAAAAAGGCAAACAAATGGGCTTAATTAGAAAATTGGCCAAATTGTTAAGTGCCTTAACAAAGGAAAGTAACTATGTATACTATAGTTAGGTGAGACGGAAAAGCCCGCCTCTCACTTCCATACTTAGGAAAAAACACATTTGCATATAATTCGATAAACAGATAGAGCGATAGATACGAATGAAACTCTTAGCAGTTCATAAAGATTACATTTTGTTTTCATAGCTTAGCTGTGTTTATCCCAGTCTTTCATATATGACCCAACTTTGTAATTGATTTTTTGACCATAGATGATGCAACAACAAATTTTCGCTATCTAAGCATGCCATAACCCAAACAATGCTAAAAGCTCATATGTTCTCAATATCTAAATCTCTCAGGGTTTTTTTTTTTTAATTAACCTTACCACCTTCGATAATATTGCTGCAAAAATCCGCCATGCAAACAAAAATAACGAATACACTGCTGAGAAAAAAAATGCTTAAGAATCTGTTATACAAAACAAAAAAAATCCTTTTCTATAACCTGTGATACCCACTTCTAAGATAGGTTAGGAAAGGTGGTAAGCCCGCCCACTGGTCAAAACATTGGCAAATAAACAGGCAGAGTTTGATACAACCTGCCCTTCTTAGGTTAACATTGGTAGATCCACTCAAAAAACATGTGAAAACTCCTCCCACTTAATATAGGATCGGAAGACTTCCATTAAATTAGAAAATAGCTCCTCCTAAGTAGAATCATATTGTTAAATAAATCCCTTTGGAGGCGAGCCCCCTCCTTCCATATAAACCCTTTGTAAACTTTAGAGCAGGCATTCTAAGCATACGAGGGGCGGTCAATAAGTTTTGCAATTCGGATATAAGGAAACGAGATATGAGGAAAAGGGTTTTATTATTTTTCAATATAACTACCACCGACTTCAATGCGCTTGCGCCACTTGTCCCTGAGGCTTCGAATTCCCGACAACCAGAAATCTATCGACTGCTGTTCAATTCACTCCTAGACGGTGAGCTGGACATCTTCATCGTCCCCAAACCGGTGTCCACTCAGTGCAGCCTTGAGCTGGCGGAATAAAAAGTAATCGCTAGGGGCCAGATCTGGACTGTAGGGGGGATGGTTGAGCTCTTCGAATCCGCACTCGTGAAGGGAAGCTTGTGCAACTCTGGCTCTGTGAACTTTGACGACGTTGAAGTCGATCATGGGACGTGAGATTTCTAGGGACCCAACAGGCAGAGACCTTGGTCATGGCCAAATTGACGTGGATGATGTTGATAACACTTCCATGTGATATTCCAAGCTCTCGCTCAATTTCTTTGACCTTCACCGTCGATTTCGAGGATCCTCCTCTCCACACGGGCCACATTGTCCTCGTTGGTCACGTCTGATGGGCGTCCTGGACGGGGGCCATCTTATAGGGACTCACGACCATGGCAGAACTCCCTATTCCAACGAGCAATAGTTGTATAGGAAGGGGCGGTGTCGGTGTACACTGCAACCATGCGTTCATGGATCTCTTTTGCATTCTTGCCTTCCTTGGTCAAAGATTTGATCAGTGCGCGGTGCTCAACCTTGTCCATTGTTGAAAAAATTGTGACTGACGATCTGCGATCGGCTGCTGGTCCTAACTTATCATAACTTGTCCTAACACCCCCCAAACGGTCATCTCCCTTCCTCTGTTTTTCCCTACTGATTCGCAAAACTTATTGACCGCCCCTCGTATCTTGTATTTTGAATAAAGCTAAAGCCATACAGCTCCTTTTTCTCTCCACCACTGCGTTGTACCGGGTTTAGAAGATGGGCAAGCAAATTGCGATCACCGCCCTCTTCCACGATCAAACCCCTTGCAAAAATCATCCTTTAACGTCAGATTACACCGTCTACCAAACTACAGACAGTCCTTTCTCACCAAGAAGGATTTCGTTGCGCCGACTGCCTGATCACCTTGACTTTGTGCCCCATCTACCGACAGAGGGTCATTGGCGTCATCGCCATAGTTACAAGGCCAGAAGAAGGGGCACAAATCGTCAACACTGGCGACCTTGCCAGGATCACAACAGAGCTACCTCTCTGTAGCCATCGCGGGACATAGTGGCCTTCGACCAGAGCACGGCACGAGTGCGGCTTGCGAGACACCTTTAAAAGAATCTTCGAGGCCTGGAGATTAATGAAATCAAATTATCACGAAACCACAGTGATTGAATATGTCGTGAAAGCAACACAATTTGCAGGTACGACCTTTGAGCGTAAAGGGCATTAAGCTGTTAGCTTTATTTTGTGGTGGCACCTTAATATTTCATATTGACAAACGATTTTTCATTTATATTTCAATAATTAGTGAATTTATTCGAAGTAATTTTTTGGAACCTTATGGTTCCGGTACGATATTAAGACGGGAACTTTAGGCTTCATTCGAACAGTTTTAGTGCCAAGTATTTAGGCACTGAGCTTTAAAGAATTTTTAACATTTACAATATCTCTCATCGAAATAATTGAGCTCAAAATACATTTTTATATTTCCGTATCAATTTTAGTTAAGAGTAGGCATTGTTTATTTCTTGTGGAAACGGGCTAATATTGGCCATGAACTTTGTGGTTTGGATAAATAAGTTTGAACTTCCCCTTTGGTTACTCTTAGTAATCATGGTAACAAGTGACGATGGATCAAACCTCTACAACGCTATCAAATGCCCCACTTCCCCCAACTCATCAAACACTGTATACCCAAACACTTTGTACATAACACGTCTACTATCATTACCAAATCCAATTTGCAAATTAAAAGGAACAGTAAATGGTGTGTGGGTAGAAACTCATTTAAACACATGGTTTAATGAACTAGAAGAGTACTTCCGCCGAGAACCCACGTTAGTTCCAACTGACCAAGACAAAATCACAGAGGCAAAACGATTTGTCCACGAATCAGAGGGAAATGCCCATCTGGCTGTTGAATACCAACCTAGTTTAAAAAATGCCACAACGTGACTTTATTACCACCAAGTTAACGAAGAACAGCCCTTGACTGGATTAGCTGCAATATTCGCTCTGAAATGGAATAAATACAAGAAGATATATACACTTTTACATGCAGGGCACATAAAACAGCCAGGGAAACCCTTAAAGCCGTAGACACCTCACTAAACTTCCAGTGTAGTAATATGAAGGAGATATGGAATCTATTAGCTGCAACTGAAATTTACACAAACATTTCCGCTGCTGCACAAAAGAAATTGCAGAATGAAATTAAGTTAGAGGAGGATGTTAAAATTGCCTTAAGCGAAACGGGAGAGGATAAACCAGAGGCTTTTGGCCAACGGCTACAGGAACCAAACAGCCATATCTACTTGGCTCTAAGTACTCGATATATACATGCGCACGCTCATGCACCCGCTCAACGAACCCAAGCCAGATACGAACCCGGGTATGCGAACGATAGAAATGATAAGTGGAAGAATAGTCTACCTAGGAATGATAAGCGTGCAAACACTCTCAGGGTAGAGAAGTGTTTTAACTGTGATCGAGTTCAACACAGGATGATACAATGCATAGAAAGTCCTAGGTGTCATAATTGTGAGGTCAAAGGACACTAAGCTGCTGAATGTACGAATCCCCCCATACTGCACTGTATGCCATGAGGAAGGACACAAGAGAGGCGAGACCCCAAAATGTAAAAGTTACAGCCAAGCACCTGTAGCACCAAGGAATGCAATGGTGTTTCCACCGAAACCACCACAACGAACCCGTACCGATCGAACAGGGAATAGATTTGCAAGGTCAACTACAAAGGATATTCGTGTAGTTGGGTCCGAACGAGACGATAGTCTCACTGCTTATGAAGAAGAATTGGGGTATCCTGAACTTTACCCGGAAGTTAAGAGCCCGTACTATACTTATACCTTATTCTTTTTGGGGAGAGAGGCCTCCCGCCAGACGAAGGACCGACTCAGTATTAAGTAAACCCTTCCCATTAGGCTAGTACTAATAAACCCCTTACAAGAACTAGTAGTAAGTGGACGAGTAAGGCAATTGCCGGTTACCGTTATGTTAGATACCGGAGCGGCAAGTTCCTTTTGTGAATAAATTGCTAACTTGGTACCCAGGCAGGTATCATGTCACCAAATCTCGTGTTAGATTGACCGACGCGCAATGAAGCGAAATTCCTACTATTGGTGAACTAGAATTCTATTTATGTGTAGATGATGATGCGTACCCAATCCTAGTTTAAATTGTAGATAATAGGGTTGCCTTTTAAACTGATTTTTTATTGGGATGGACTTTATAAGCCAAAATGCTTGGGAAATATACCCAGCCGGTAAATGAGTTCGAGGTAGAAGAAATACACATGCGTTGACCGACGGCAATGGTCAAGCACAATATTTTTCCGCGAGTCAAGTGTATCGAACCTCGAGGAGAAGGATGCACGCATAGAGCTATTTGAGGGCGCAGATGCACCCAAGTTGAGTGATGCCCTTTCAGACAGTTTGCCGGATAAAGAGGTCCCGCAAATGTCTAAGGTTGAAACTAATAGTCGTGTGCAACGACTAAACATGATGAATGTGCTGCATGATGAGTTAAGAGAGCCATCACTTTGTTCCATAAACGATGGGCTACCAGAACCATCACCTTGCTCTATTAACGATAGGCTAAGAGAGCCATCGACGAGTCGTGTTGAGTCTATGGGACAAATTGGAGTCCATGAGTTGAATCACAGAGGAAATAAAGTGTCGCATTCCTCAGATGTAGGGTTGAATCAAGGAAGTCGTGTGGTGACCCCTGTTAATACGAGTATAGAAAATTATGGTCGCGCGAAGAGCGGTTACAAAGTAGAAATGAACATGACAAAAAGAGAGAACGGGGATCTGCTCAGTCCCTGGTCAGGATCCACCACACGTCTGGGAGATAGTCGAAAGGATGGTCCCTCTCGTGGTCAGCGTGGACCCATATGATGCCCTCACCCCTGAAGGCATAGCCTTCCTCAGGAGAGGTAGCCACCCAGGAGCCCACTCCCGGGTAATGTCCGCACAAGGGGACACAGGTCCTTGAGAACTCAAGTGGAGAAAAGGGCCGTCCCACTTTCGATATGGGTCACAAGACAGCCCTATCCTTTTCCATATCGGAGAAGGATAAGGTCGAGACTGGTTCGCCCGGCTTTTGGGGTAAAGCTGCCTCTTTTCGGAGGGGTTCCAGGGACAGGCGAGTCTCCTGCAGGCTCGGCAGGTGACCAGGCCAAGGGTGGCCCATCCCGCCTCTGGACACTCTCGGGCAAAGAAAGTAGCCCCAACAGAGTCAAATGCAGAGTAGGGTGAGTGGAGCCTCGATGCCACCGAGGCCCCTCATCGAGAGATGGCCTGCCGGCTTCAAACGATTCCTGATTATTCGTTCGACTGATGGCAACATACTGCACAAAGGAAACATTTTTCATCAGCTCCAGGTATTAGATAAGATTCTGGGTAGAGAATCGAAGATCATCCTATTCTCGGCCAGATCCTTCTGGTGAATGCGGCTGCGCCGGGGGGGGGGGAGGTGCGCTTCCTTGTTGTTTTTTTGTTTATTTGTCTTTTGGTTTAATTTGTGTTTTTAGCTTGTTTCTTAGCCTTTGTTGATGTTTTTTTCTTTGTTATTTACTTGCTTTTTAATTTAGCCTCGTATTAGTTGTAGCGTGATTATGGCGACTTTTACCCTAGTAATTAGTCGCCAGATGGGCTATTAAAATTAAAACAAAATGGTTAATGCGGCGGACTCTACCCAGGGTGACAATGTTGAGTGCTCTTCGGACACTCGATGGATCGCCTGCGTAGATGTCACTGGACTCTACTATGAACTTTGTGAAAGGACTAGTCTATGCGAGAGACCTGGTTGACTACACCTTAGAAGACATTTCAATAAAGATGATCGACCAAGCAGCAGGTCAAGGTCGAACGTGTGATGAGGAAAGACGGAGGAGCATCGATACCCACCCTTAAACCTATCGTTAGGGTCGATCGTTTCAGGCTCTTTGAGTAGGAGCGAGGTAATTGGTATCGCTACTGCGTGAAGGCATTCATACCCTTTCCATCTAGGCCCTACCACTGCAACCACTTGGGCCAAGGAATGGGTTTTGTCCTGTCGCGTGTGACCTGGGACTTCTTACGTCTCTCTAGTTAAGGAAGCATCATCTGACCTACGAGCACGCTAGCCACCGCTCCCATTCGGTGCATTTTTGCGGCTTCTACATCCCTAGGGAGTGACCCTGGTAGAGCTGCCGGCAACGCGGACTCGCGCTCCGCTCCGTTTAAAGTCACCCCCCCCCCTCCCCACCCCACGCGACCTCTTCGCATAAAGTGAAGTGGACATGCGTCTCGACCTAGTCTCTTTAGATTCACGAGAGGCAAATTTCCTAAAGGTTGTCATGAGGCCATCACCAGAGCTTCATAAGTCTGCCTTCCCGTAAGGAAAGTAGCAACAAGAGAGCCTTGGCTCCAGTAAACTCTGCAAGACAGCAGCTTTCAGCGTATTCTGGGGTCAACACACCGCAGGAGGGTATCTTGTGTGGACTGTTACACCTCGTACCTGGAGGAGCATCACACCTCCAGGCTCGAGTGAAAATAAGGAAGGCATGGCTAACTGGATTTACTTAAAGTTGGTCCGTTCCACGTTTCGCTCTACGCACCCATCGTTTTCTACGAATATCCCCTATTTTTTTCTATATCCGCAAGAGGGGGATGGTGTAACTAGGGCCAACAGCTCTGCTACACCTGAAACTCGGAGGACAAGCACGGCCTCTGGGTCCATCCATGATTGATTCGCCTAAATCCTTTCGAATCTAACCACTTCGTAGAGAACTTGAAAGCATCACTAGGAGCATTATATTGCATGTAAACAAGTATCTTCCTCATCCTCAATGGCTGTTTCTTGAACCAAGGTAGGAAGTTCTTTTGCAAGAACTCTCAGTACGCCTTCGACTGCATTTTTAACGCCATCATCCACTTTGAAATATTCTATGAGGTTATCTTCAACAATTGCAGCTTAAATCATCAATCCTCCTCCTTCTTCTTGTCGCTCGGTGAAGTTCTTCAACTGACGTCCATTGACAACCCAGACTCTCCGACCTATCCAGAATGACTGTTGATTCATCTGTGAATATAATTTTGCGAAAGTCAGTTATGTATGTCTGGGCCCCCCAGAAACTTTGTTCTTTATTGGTTTGGGTTTAGGAACGGCTTTCGGCTAAAATTACTTAACGATAGAAAATTTCCTGATAGTTTTACGCCTTGTTTTCTCTCGAGATTGGATGAGTCTCTGAAGCTTGAAGCATGGCTTTATTGCTACCACGAAGTTTTTTAGTCACTTCTCTTTTGATTTGCGAAAGATCTTTAGGGGTAAGAATTGGAAAATCTGGTTGAATCCTTTTCTTTCTTGGCTGAATGCCATTCTCTACGATTTTCTTAACAGTGCAATGATCACTCTTCGGATATTTTGAAGTATGCACATAAAACTTTCCTCTACTTAATTCCTTCACGATATAATTTCTTTTTCCTGGCCATTTTATCATAAAATGCTTCTTGCAAAAGATTTCTGGACTGTCTTTGTAAATGTGAGTATCTACTAAAGCGTTTTTATTTACATTCATAAACGTAATCGAAAAAAGATTCAAAACTTTTTCTGAAAAAAATAATTAGACGCTAAAGAGGTATTAAATATAATCTCTAGACACGCATTATTTCGTCAAAACCAAATGAATTCTTAAAAAAAGCCAATCCCAGAATCTACTGCTTAGTTAAACCATGACCAAGCATTATGGAACCTATTGTCTTAAGTGTATTTTTCTTGTTATTAAAAATGGTTTTACCTTTAAAAAAAACACGTTAATTTCTTTACAACCTAATCTAATGAGGATAAATTATTTGAAACCATTACTGTACCATATATAAATAACCCAATACATCGGCTGTGATAAAGAGGAGGAAAATTCCTCGGGGTCCTGAGTAACAAGGGGGAAAAAGTACAGCATAACCAAAGTACCCTTGCACTAACATGCAAAACCCCCTTAACCCGATTATATGGATTATAAACTTGAGTACAATTGGGGGAAATGCAGAGGATTTTTCCCACTGAGTGGTTTATTTACTCGCCCGAGAGAATATTGGGGAAAGGAAGCAGCTGAAACTAGATTATTTAATAGATCATTGAGACTATTCTCCTCTATATGCCTTAAGTGTCAGTTCTAGTTAATTGATGGTCCGTGGAAACCAAAAGTGTGATTCGGCCTTTGCTTCACAGCCATTAGCTTTTATCGATGACGGAGGGAGGAGGGTCGCTGAGGAAGCAGCTGAGAGACCTTCAGCGAGGAGTGAATGAATTGGGCAATGAGTGGTATTTGAGGTGCACAAAATGAGAATAAGAGGCCGCAAAGGAGAAAAATAAAGGGAAGGAAAGCACTCATGTAGACTCGTGGTTGTAGGAAATCTAAAATGGAGGAGGATAGGAAGAAGAAATTAGCCAAGACGTGCAGGTATTATTACTCGGTGTTAGTTTTAGTCTAAAGGCACTCAAGGGCACATCCCTGAGTTTAGTGGGGCAGGCGTAGGAAAGTACAGTGCCCTTCCTTTTGCTCGAGTAGTCTACCTGGTTTGTCTACTTTTTGATCAAATTAAAACTAAATGCATTGTTTGAGATTATTTAGAACGAGTAGGCCGTTGGCATAGTCCTTGAGAAAACAGTGAGAAGCCAGCCCAACAAAAAGAATACGAGGGGTCCTCTGAAAGCCCCAGTGTAATTCGAATTAACACCAAACTGTGACATGAATCATCTGATTCAAGTACCGACTAAACGACTCTGTGCCACTTGAGAGCTAAGTACTGGAGGCAGCGAACACTTCGCTATCTGCCCGTCTGTCAGTACAAAACTCTTTCGCTGTCCCCGGCGTCTCTCGCGAGTGCCATCCTGAGTCAAGAGTCGTCAAGTACTGCCTCAAATCAAAGAGTCAACTCGCGAACAAAAAACAAACTATTCATTAATACTCCTGTAATAATAAACTGTAAATACTCGCGGCATGTCTTACATTCCTTGGCCACCCGCGTCAACTGAGCTTCTAACTCCAAATTTGATACCAGCAAGAGAATGCAAACGGCTGTGTTTCGGTGTGAATAAACACGAGGTTTATTCTTCTTGGTCGGCTCTCCACTGCGTCCAGATAATGAAACCAACACAAATATCAAAATGACAATCATTGGGGTTATTCTACAGATTTAGCGACTCCAAACGCGCTCAAAGGTGCTTTATTTTGAAACCCCCGGCAAAATGCTTTATACTGTAGTATATATCATAGATATTTACATCTATTTCATCAATTATGCCGCGGAAATTTATATTTATGCTATAAGGAAAAATAGAAGCGTAGCCATCTTGTCATTGATAGCTTGTTTTGAAAAAAATAAATAAGGCTTGGTTTAAGTTGAGTTTGGTTAATTTTTGTTGTTTGTTTATAAGCTAGGTTAATTTTTGTTGGATCGTTTCGTATGTTTTTTCGTTGTGTAAGGTTTTGTGTGCCGTTTTTTTTCCTGTCGGAAAGGAACCAAACAAGAAGTCTATTTTAGCGATACTTTAGTTGGGAAACAAAGGTGCTTACGTTCTCGCGGGAATATTATGGCCGCTTTGAAGCTGTAATTGATTTTTTGTCAAATACACGGCCTAGGCCGAAAATAACAAGTTTGTGAACGGTGTTGTAGTATAGCTGAATTAGATTCAACGAGATGGAGCTCCAGAGATATTTGAAGATTCGAAAACAAATAAACATGGAAATGTAACAAACACTTTCTCTCGCATACAGTTAGACTTTGAAAAAGCTTTGACTCTTCACTAGAGTAAGTAAAATATCATCCTTTCCACTTTTACTAATTCTACAGATTAAACATGTTTAAATAACCTAGTACCCCTATCCTTCTACATCATAGTTAATTTAGCATCATGGTGGGGAATGTGCATTTCTTGAATCGGTGCAATGAATTTCTTTTCCCCCTGAGGCTTATAACGACATACCGACAGGGCTAAGGATCGGCCAATAATAGATCGATGGCTCGGAAAATACTACTAGTGATAATACTTCAGAAAGTATTGATTTCCTCTCCGAATAAATAGCAACATACAATTCAAATAGGCCTAAAGAATAGACTGAAAGTAAATTTTCTACCAAAACGACGCTGGTCTTTAATCTGTTGAATTCCCATCATTGGCAAGTGGTGGGCACAACAAGCCGATCCTGGTGGATGGAGGTTTGCGTTTTACCCCCACACCCTTCCTTCTTCGAGGGAGCGCCACCCGTTTCACTTCGCAGATGTATGAATTGGAAATCCCTTCGATGCGTTTCGTAAAGGAAAAAAGTGGCGTGTTGTATGTGTGAAATTGTGAACGAAAGGGGTGAGAGGTAGCGGCGTTGTGATTTTTATCTGTGATGTGGAAGTTCGTGCACAAATGCGTTACTCTTTGGTCTTGGTGTCCCATCAATCTAGCGGTAGCTCCCTACGAGCATGGTCATTGTGGCTGCTCTTGCTGAGCATCGAACCCCAGTACTTAGAGATTGAAATCCAACGCCTTATCTCCCCGGCATCAACACCTCCAACAGATCTGATGACCGAAGAAGTTGTAAAAGCGAGTTCTAAAGAGCCATTTGAACAAAGGACCTGTCATTTGTTCAAATGTCTTCTACTCCACCTCAACCACGAATTCGCTGTTTATTCTTGCTTAACAGTAGCCATGTTGCTCAATTGGGCTCTCCTTTTGAACTGCCGCCTTTTCAGCGGTAATCCACCAAATCAATTGCTCTTTATACACATCATAACATGGACGTTTATGCAGATTAAAACACGGACATGGGAGCTTATACACTTCATATATGAAGGTGGGAGTTTATACACATCATAACATAGACGTGGGATTTTTTTATCTGTGGGACGAGAATTAAAATTCGTGGCTTAGTTTTTTGTCAACTCTCACCTCCCCTCCCCCTCCCCTCCCCCTCCCCTCCCCCTTTCTGACAACTCTTCGTGAATCAATATTGATGATGGTTAAAGTAGATGAATAAGGACATGGATTGATAGGAACAGAACTGTTCTTCAACCCAAACCCTGCTGGGAGGTAGCCTGTTACACTTGGTAACTGGAGGAGCAGCACGCTCTCCCGGCCCGAGTCCAAATAGGGTAGGCCCCGCTCACTGGGCTGATTTGAACCCTTTGACGGGGTCTGGGGAAACTGGTGAGCTAACTCCTGGCCCCTCTCAGCACCTCTCTTCTACGGCTATGTCCTAAACCCTTTCTCTACTGGCAGGAAGGTGGATGGTGTAACCGGTGCTGCCGCCTAGTGCCGGTAAGGAGGTGGGGTACCCTGTGTAGACTGTTACACCCGGTATCTAGAGGAACTGCACGTCCTCGTGGCAGTGCCCTTCCTCCTCCTTCCCAAGTATCCCCACTTTCATCTACGAATTTCCACTCTGTATTTCATCTAAGCTTAAGAACCTAACCACAAAAAAAGGCTTTTGAACCTCTATAAACAACGCCCCTTAAAGTCACCCAGTCGCAAAATACCAGGAGCAGAGAGGTCCTCAGTGGAGGGGCGCGTTTAATGGGAAGGTCGGTTTTGTCCCAATAAGCTCTTCCCTGCAGGTCATGAGTCTGATCACCTCCGCACGGCTGTTCTCTTCCCATGTGTTATCTGTTTAGCCCGTTATTTTGTCTTGGAATCCTCCCACATTTTGGGATCCTTTGTTCTTATTTCTCTCGAATAATCACCGTGGAGCTTTAAAAGCGTCGCGTGTCGCTTCTAAACCCAAAATTGGTTTCGGGACCAAAACAAGCGAGACGAGTAAATTAGGTCAGTGATGATACAGACCGCCAAACCCGAGGAGTGCGAGAGGCTGACGAGAGCATGTTTGTGTGTACAACGCAACCACATAAAGGTACTATTGTCTACCCAGCGCATGTGAGAGGGGGGTGGGGGATTTTCGATGAAAATCAAAGGTCTCGTAATAAGAGAGAATATAAAGAAAAATGATAGCATATCACAGAGTGGAGAAATGCCAGAGGAAGCTGAACATCCCCATTGATTCAGCCGAGTCTCGAGAATAGGACAACTTTGAAGCTTCACGGGATGCAATTGCATTGCTTTCTGGCGCGGTTTCTGCCCTCGGCCTCGGGTTGGACAAACAATTATCTCTACTGACGAAGACCAGAACTGCGCTGAGCTGGCTTCAAACGCTTCCTTGTTAATCGTTCCCCTTATGGCAGCATGTTGCTAAGGGCAACATGATCCATCAGAGGAGAGCTCTAGCTAGTGTGATTAGTAGAGAGCCGAAGGTGACCCCTTTCTCGCACAGCAGTCTTTTGGTCAATCCGTCGAATCCCTCCGAGGCGTCCATGACTAGTGCCCTTCGGACACTAGATGGCACGCCTGTGAGTGTGACGCCGTACTCTAACATGAACTTCGTGAAATGAGTAGTTTATGCGAGGGAACTCGTGTACTAGTCCATAGATGACAACACCTTAGAGCTGGCCAACCATACGGCTGTCAGGGTCGAGCGTATGATGAGAAAACAGGGAGGGGCCTCGAGACCCACCCCTACACTCTTCGTCACGTTCGACTGTGACAAGCTCCCACAGTCGGTGCGTGCTGGTTGGTATCGTTACCGCGTGAAGGCATTCGTTCCACTGCCGCAGAGGTGCTACTACTGCCACCGCTTTGGCCATACTAATCGCTCCTGTCGACGTGCAAACTGTAGATTATTCGTAGTCTGTGTAAATTGCTCCAAGGCCACAGGAGGCAACATCCCCGAAGAGTGTCATGAGGCCATCTTCCGGGGTTCATAAAGCTGCCCCCGAAAGGAGGACAGCACTAAAGGATCTTCGGCCCCTTCGCCAACGACCATGGTAGGCTAGGTTGATCGGAAACGGTGGATCCTCCAAAAGAGACATCCCCACCTCCGAAGCCTCCCGCTCGCCTAAAGTTACGAGCAGGAGAGAGGAAAAGATTCATAGGATACCCAATGAGCCTTCAGCTCATTGCCCGGCCAACAGAGCCCGGAGTTCTGCCTCCAGGAAGCGTACGGCTATTCCCGTGAGGGTCTTCTCTCCGAAGAGGGCGCCCCGCATCTCCCTGAGCTAGGCCTGGAGGGCATATTCCTTCAATGTAATGGCCGCGCACCCCGGGCTGGCTGGAAGTAGTTGTAGACGCTCGTCTCCTCTTGTTCCCCGTTAGCTATATTTTTGCAGGAGACCATGCTGAGCTCGTTTTCCCTGCCCACCTTCCCGAGGTATATGGGTTTTGCTACCCTACCACCACGGGTTTGTGTCCGGGCGGGAGGGTGCGCGATTTACACCCAGCATGATTACTTTGTTCTTCTCTTCGCTTTTGATATCCCATTTCAGGCAGTAGCTGTGCAGTTGCACCTTGATAGGAGGCATACTGTTATTACCGCGTACATTCCACCGTCAACCTACTTCGACGTGGAGAACTTCTGCGGCGTCGTGGCACGGTTGCAGAGGCCCTATATCTTGCTCGGAGATCTGAACTTCAGACACCCCCTCTGGGGAGACTACTCGATTAATCCCAGCGGTCAAGACCTTGCCGACCTGATCGATGAGCTGGAGATAGGTGTCCTAAATGTGAATGAGTTTACGCATCACTGCCCGAGAACCGCTTCATTTTCCTGTATCGATCTCTCTTTGCGCTCTCCCGATGCACAGCCTATTTTTTTCTGGGAGAGAGGGGGGTAGTCGATTACATCCATGGTAGTGATCGTTTCCCCATTAAAATATTATTTTCTGGACCCCAGCCGTCTGAGGGCGCCATTCGGTCGTGATCGGCGCAGTCGTGTTGGTCAGCATTTTTCTCTCCGTGTCTAGACGTTTAGATCGATGGATAAGTCCGTTGAATTCTTCTCCGGCAACATCATCGACGTGGGCGTGACTACTCTTCCTATCCCGTCTGTCCGGTTTGCACGCCGACCGCTTCTGTAGTGGTCAGCTGAGTGTGAGCCGAACCTCAAACATAAGCGTTATGCCTACATGCCCTATTAGCGCCGCCCGAAATTCACTGTGGGTGAATTTCGTCGAACTAGGGATAGGTTCCGGTATGTTTCAATCACGCTTGCTGCTGTTCCTGGTGAGCTTACGGGTCTTCACTTAACGGGAAGACCCCTCTAGCCAATGTGTGGAAGTGAGTCAAAAGGATTCGGGGCAAGATTTCGCCGGACCTTCTTACGTTTTCCAGGAGAATCGAACCGCAATCTCTAACCTCCTGAGTTTGAAAGTAGATGGAGAAATTGATAAATGTTAGACTAGTGGAGGCCACCTGTCTCCCGCATAGTGCGGCTTCCGCAAGTTCCACTCAACGTCGGATGCTCTGCTCCGATTGGAAACTTCCGTCTGCGAGGCCTTCCTTCATTGACAGCGCTACCTCACAGGTTTTTTGAACTGGAGAAGACCTATGATACCTCATGGCGATACAGTATCATGGAGACTTTCTACACGATGGAGGCGAGGGGACGTTTCCCTATCGTTATTTCCGAATTTTGGCGAGATCGTCTATTCCCCGCACATATGGGGGGAGCCCTCTCAGGCTTAATGTAGCAGAAAGAGGCTGCCTCGCAGGGAAGTGTCCTCAGTGTCGCACTCTGCCGAGGCCATCAACAGTATCACTTCACTGCTGCCGGAAGATGTTTTCGCTATGCTCTACGTAGACGACCTTTTGATGTCTTTTGGTGCGGCCCAGATGCAAACTCTGAAGCGCCGACTCCAACAGGCACTTTTTTCCACCATCCGCGGCTCCAACCTGACCCGAACTTGTTTTAAATAGGGTTCATCTGCAACTGGTGGATTCGCACCGTTAACTTGGTCTTATTTTTGAACGACGTTCTTCTCGGCTCATATTCGCAGCCTTAGGATTTAATATACCTGCGCTATTGACATCTATTGACATTCTTCTCTACGACTTTCGGTTGCTAGGGTGCTCATAGGGCTACTGCCTTACTTTTCTATCGTTTCTTTGTTCGTTTGAAGCTGGACTCAGGACGTGAGTTTATGCATCTACAGCCGAGAAAGCATATATTGCGGAAGGTGGACCCGATCCACCACACCAACCTTCGCCTGGTGATCGGTGCCTTATGCACATTCCACACTGAGAGCCTACTTGTCGATGCTAGGGAGATGCCACTTGCTCTGCGCCATACACAGTGAACTGTTCGCCCGAACGCCCAAGCCCGGCGTATTCCTCAGTTGCCAACAGCTATCACTGCATCCGTAGCCGATCTCGACGGTACCTATGCCGTTGAGAGAAGCCATTCATACCCTAAGCCTTTGGGTTTAGGGATAGGAAGCTCCTTCAAGAGCTCAGTATAGCTCTTGGACCGGTGGCACCAATGTTTCTGCCCAGTACTTTACCCTGGATACTACCACCTTTGACTATATGTCGCCACGCCTCTAATCGCAACGCTTCCACAGCGCTGGGATTATTGCGTTCTGCCCTTTTACAGCACACCGCGTCACACTGGGTCCATACTATTGTTTACGGATGGCTCCAATTGCCAGGAAGGGGTAGGTTTTGACGCCATTTCCCCTCTGTTTGAAGTAAACTGGGCTCTAACAGGTGCTGTGTCCACCTTCACGGCCGAGCTCGTTGCATACACGCTTCGGTGCCGGAGATAATGCGTTATACTCGGTTCAGACACAGGATTGTGATCTATAGCGACTCACAAAGCTCCACTAGTGCTCTCGAGGCATTATTTCCACGTCCTCTGGTTGGCAGTATCTGTTACGTAATGGTTGATACCTAACGGGTGGATGTCGTGATTATCTTCGGCTGTGTGAATTCCGTGGAATGAGCGCGCTGACGAGAGAAACAAAGATTTCGCGAGGATTGGGCCACTAGACCAGCTTTTGGCTTTTCATCACACCGACTACATGGTAGAATTCAGGGCACCCCTTACAGGCTGCTTTGCAAAGAAGATGGGAGACGGTCGAAAGATCTTTAAAATTTCGTGACATCGAGCTGCGAGTGTTCCCATGGACCTACCTTCCAATGCCGCGACGGCTTCAGGTCGCTTTCTGTCGTCTTCGAATTGGACACACTCGCGTGATGCACCGCCATTTGATGGAGTAACAACCCCTTTCCCTCCTACCTTATTGTGTTGTCCCCAAGTCTGTTTGGCACATTCTTGTTGAATCTTCCTGTCGTGGTATACGGCCGAGTATGTATGTATCTTTTGTTCCGTACATGAATAACTCCGTTCCTTTTTTATCTATGAGTGTGTAAGGGCGACAAAGTTTGGCGCCCGTTTGAAGTTATTTTATCGTCTCTAGCCTTGCTCTGTTGGTCGACGCCCGCGCGCGCGCTCGATAATTATTCCAGAAAAGTGGCGCGCACATGAGGCTATTACGTCACAGCACCCGTATAAAAGGACGCTTCCTTCTCTCTAGAAGGAAGAACCCCGTTCAAGTTCGTACGGCGTGGACTCTTGCTTTATCTCCTGTCAGTTTTGACGCTGATCTGCTGTATGAGTGCTACTAATCTTTGACGTTGACAGTTCTCCATTTGGGAAGTCTGAAAACCGTAGGCTCGTTTTGGCTTCCCTCCCCCCACCCTCACCTAACTTTTGTGTCACTCAAGATTATCCCCGTGTGGTACGCCGGTCCCTCGGCCGTACCAACTTCGGAATTCCTCGTCACCAGGATCTATCACCACCTCCGCCGTCGCCATCCGTGGATTTGTCTTGCGTGGATTACCCTCATCTGAGGTGTCCCTCCACTGCTCCAGTATCAGGTACTTTGGAATAGTTCTTTCATCTCGCGCCCTTACTAGGCCTCCGAGTAAGTCTCGAGTATCCCTCCGCATCGTAGGAAAGGGCCTAAGACGGGGGGGTTATTCCGTGTGTACCTCGTATTTGAGGAGTGAAGCTTATTGTTTCCCCCTTAATTAATACGACGTGAATTCTTCCTAAGCGTCCACCCCTTTTATATAACGACTTGGGTCGTTTGTGGCCGAGAGGACATTAAGTTGTTATAAATCTTATTTTTGTGTTTACTAGATATAGATTTTGTATTCATGATCAAGAAGTTCTTAAATTATAAGATTAAAATTTTTCTTGTTTCTCTTTTCCTCGCTGATACTCCAGGACCCACCTGGTAACCAACCGTAGCCTACATAGTGTAGCCTAGTGGCACGACCTTTTGTCCTCCTCGAAGCGAACTTGATTTTCCTTCTGAATAAATATTTTGGTGACCTTGTTAGTTTGCTAAAGTTATAAAGGGCCTCGTGAACTAAGTTCCGCGTTTGCCTTTACAGTGCTATATTTTTATTTATCTTTTTATTTGATTCTTTAACCAGGGAGGATTCGTAATATTATATATCTATTGCCATATGCAGCGTTTCGAGGATTTAATTAAACAACTAGGGCAAAAATATACTTTTAATTACATTAAAGATGAAATATTATAATGCTAAATCTACTAAAGCTATAAGAGGATCAAAATAAATATTAATACTACCAATGAGTACTACGTGATGGTTGCTGAAAAGTTTCACTTTAGTACGGCATGTTAACTAAATAACATAATTAATTTGGAATCATTTTACCTTTAAACTAAGTTCAAGGCGGGCGTGGGCATGACCTTGAACGAGAGTCTCGTTGAGGAGGCGAGGCATAAGTTGTCGCGGACGTGAGGCTGACTGGAGAAAACAGCTGACAGTCTGTCTCTCTGAGCGTGGTGGATGTTATTCGGGAATAACAGCTGACTTCGAGTTGAGTGAGGAGGGGCACGTGGCGATGCTTCTTGACTTGACGATATAAGCTAGGGACTTGTGGATGTACGATTATTCTAATCCTTGGGTTGCACTTGTGGGCTTCTCGATGATGAGACTTGACCAAGAGGTGAATCCTTTCTCGAGTGGAACTTCACTTTAGTATTCCTCAATGGTGAGGGATATCTCTGGTTTTATTCGAAACTTGAGATAGGGGTTTTCTCTGACGAGATTGGTATGGGAGTGATTCTCTATACTGATGTTCTACTCTTCGACGTGACCAAAAGGAACAGCCTCAGGAAGAAAAATCCTGCTCGGTTCCACTTCTTAATTCCCGGTTTGACTCCGGTACTCGTCTTCTCTCGATCGCTAACTCGATTCTCCTTTTTTCTCCAGATCGATCTATATATACCTCAATTATCCCCTGGGGGGAGGGGAGGGGAGATGAGTGCCCACCTTTAAGCCTTTCTCATAGGGCATCACTTTTCAACGTTGTGACGTTTAGCCCTACAGGTCTCTTCTGGTTTTCGTCGGAGAAAGTAAAATTTCGTCTATTTGGCGAAACTAGACCTAAAAAATAGGAGGGGACAGTGAGCCTGTTCATAATTTTTATTCTAAAGGCTCTACCACCCTCCTTTGTTTATACTAACGGGCTACGAAATCTGCTGATGGTAATCCTTCTTTGCGAGCCATATCGATGATTCTTTTGGGACAGCGGGAACCGGGGAGGGGGGGAGGGGTAAAGTATCGGCCCATATGCCACGTCTCTGTTGACGCTGTGTAACCGAACTAGCGTCTATTTGGTCCTCGCGATATTGATTTTCCCACAGTCCCAGTCTGGATGATCTTCGCACACATTTCCTGTCTCGGTACCGAGACGAGCGGGTTGTCTACCGCTTATCTCTCCTACTCGTGACGCGGTCGTGTGCACAGACTTGCGGACTAACTGACATTTTGTAGGAGGCTGACTTCCTCAACGTCGGGGGGTGCGGGTCGCACCCCAACGCCGGAGCGTGTTTCCTCGTGGTTTTGTTGTTTGTATTTTTGCCCTTGATTTTGTTTTTTTTTGTTTTGTTTTCATTTTACCTAGCATTATGCTATAAGATAATTATATAGGGAGTCGCCAGATGGACGCTGGGCGAAAAATGCTCTTCCAGAATCTTTCTATCAAGGTTTCTCTTAAATGTCCTCGTATGTGGGTGCTTCGTGACTGTTACCTGTCCCAGTAGCGCGACGGGTGGTGGTCGCTATTCCCTGTTGCGTGTCCTGGGACGAAACTCCTGAACAGCGGATTGTGTTGTGATTGAGTGTTTGGAAGAGGCGGGGCGCCGCCATGTTATTTACTTGTTTGTGTGTGTAAGGAAAAGGGACGCCAAAACGAATATTTCCCTTCATTTGTTTTTGAATTCCTTCCTTTCCTATGTCTCCTAAGTATAACCACGTGGAGAAAAATAAAAGAAGAAAAAATTTGAATATCGGTTAAGCTGGGCGCTAAAAGCTTTCACCTCGCCGATGAAATGCTAATCTCTGTAGTCGAGAAAAGGATAGCCGAAAGTCCCCACCCACATCGTTGAGGACGATTAAGACCTGTGTCGGGTGACAAATGCTAATCCCTCTAGGCGCCGGAAACTTTCTCACAGACGTCTGTGCCTTCCAGCAATCGAGCACCATAAAAATGGTTTCATATAAATACCCTGGGTTTTTCGAGGAATGGCAGATTGATTTTGAGATCTCGTCGCCTTCAGTTCAGATCTTGTGTATGTTTCCCCCAAGTTCCTGGTATTCGCGCACTTCTCTGGAGCAGAAGTGCCATCGTCCGTCTTCAAGGAGGATCGTGAACTCGTCTTCTGGCCCCGGTCCCCCTTCATCCTCGTCACCATCAGGATATTCTGCCGAGAATCACGACTATTTTCCGTCTACATTCCCCCCCGCGCCGACTCGCTAAAGGAGTCCCTTTCCTCGAGTACTCCCTTTATGGTAAAACTACCCCTGATTGCATCTCCCGTTAATCAACCCGCTTTCCGACTTTTAAATATTCCATCTGTATAACTGATTTATAGTATCACATTTAAAAGCTAATTAACAATTAATTAACGTTGCACAATTGCCAATTTTCTATAGTCTGTCAGTATTATCCTTATTTACATTTCCTATATTTCCCGTATGTGTATATATATATATATATATATATATATATATATATATATATATATATATATATATATATATATATATATATGTTAACTAGTAACTTATTAAAATTATATTTTTGGTTTTCACTCTTTAAATATATCCTTGAACTGCAACTTGGTAAACTCATTAAACGCTATCGGCCCCTGTATTAAAATCGCACTCTTATACCTCGTAATCAACAGATTACTTTTACGAAGTAAACGTACTTGTACGTAGCGAAGGACGCGTACGTACATTAGAGGATATATGTGTATGTAACTGTATATATACATATTCTCATGGCTTTTATCTCTTTCCTCTCAACCAATAGATAATTATATGTATATATATAGACGTATTGTCTGGGAAGGTGACCTATTCCTCGACAGTGTGATTGTTGCCCGCTCCGGCCCCTCAGGGGATTGGGTCCCCTTACCTGTAAACGAGCCTTCCTTTGTTCATTTGTTTGTCATTTTGGTTTATTGTTCTTTTTATCAGTTTTTTTTTTTTAAAGTAGCTTGGTAATTGTTAAGATTAGTGGCGCACGATTTTGTTAGCGATTTTTGCTACAGTTTGGCTATTTTCGTAGCGTTTTCAGCTTGGCCACTGGCCAATCAGCGATATCCATCATTCACCTGTATCGTCAACCATCAGCGTTCATTTTTTTTTTCCAGGTTCCTTTTGTGCTTCTAAAGATGGGTATAAACTAGTTTTTGTTTCGTTTTTTCGCTGTTTTTTCTGAAGCCTATAATTATTGATGTCCCTAAATAAACTCCTTTTTACCCGTTTTCAAATTTGGGGTACGCGTGTGATGTATGCTCTGTGCGGGCTAACAGCTCTGAAGGGCGCATTATAAATACCTATTATTATTATTAACTGTTTTGGTTTGTAAGTTCGTTCGTTTGTTTTGTTTATGTTCCGGTGGGTTTGTTTTCTCTTATTTGTTTGAATATTTTTATTAGCCTTTTTGAATTTTGCTGCAGCCAGCAGGAATTCGTGGAACCGCACTTTTATGATGGGTATTTCGTTTAATGACCCCCCTCTATTTTGTGGATAATTCATATATATATATATATATATATATATATATATATATATATATATATATATATATATATATATATATATATATATATATATATATATATATATATATATATATATTTGTGCTTTAAAACAAGTTGTTGTTGTTGTTTTTATTTGAATTTAGAGACCGCTTTTTCTTGGACAAATTAAAAAAAAGTCCCTTTTTTGTGTGGTTATTGGAATTACATCATATTGTATTATATCATTTTGAAGAGAAATTAATGGGAGAAAGGTAATCGATCAAGAATATGAGGGGTGTATTGTGCTCCTGTTGAGATGAGGGAAGGAGGCAGTTGCTCGTTTGTAATACGGGGTTTCTCCGCCGCCCTCTTTCTCAGATCCCAGCATGTTTGGTGGGCCGGAGGGAGAAGGAACGCCGGGGGCCAAAATGGACGATAAGAATAAAATAAGGTGAAAGAGGATGGAAAGGAAAGTATAGTAGAAGAGAAATTGATCTCGGACGACCCTTTTCTCTTTGCTAAGGATAGAAGGATGGGTAGAATGGAATAGTTCAATTTTGTTTGGACCTACTGATTAATGTGGAATCCGAACCACGACCTGTATTGATCTTATATTATTCAATTCTTTATTTGTTGCTCTACTCAGGTTTTATTCGTCACACTCGCACACACGCATACAAACACTCCCACGCAGGCTTAATCGGTCTTCTGGCCAAGAGTCCAGGGGAGAATCTAAATTTCGGCCTCGCACGAAGGGTCAAGGGAGGGGTTTTGACTCCCTTTCCTCTACTCAAATAACTTTCCTATTCCTCTTCTTTCCCATTTGTCTTTCCATGCTGAGTGAAATTCCCGTCGATGGATTGCATCAGTATCGTTCCCTTTTTAATTATAAAAGAGTAATTTATCCATGTCGTCCAAAGCGAAGGAAATATTTAATTATTTTTATCTACTTTACTTACGTGATAAGAGTAAAAAGTGCCCATGAAGTATTGATACAAAATATCGAAGCGTTTACTTTATTAAATAACAATCTGGAGCGAATGCTTCTCGCTGTATGCGCCATCTTGGTTTTTAGAGTTATATAGCCTCTATTTCCCTCTTTTCGCCTCATCGAGGGACTCAAATCGTCTTCTTTTTAATTTCTTTTTTAGTTTCCGGAAGAAAGAAAAGTTAGGTGAAGAAGAATCCGGGTTAGAGGGTGAACGGAGTTAGGTTTGCGAACCAAATTTCTGCAAGACAGTCCTTGCTACACTACCAAAATTGCTAATGAATTAGTGATTGCTAACAAGGTCTGCTGAACAAAAAGTCGCGTGCTCTCACTTATTCTTATGACCTTACGACCTTCAAAACTTTGAATAATTCCAAGATTAACGTTAGGAGGACCTTGGCAATTAGTCGAAAGAGAATGTAAAACAACATAAGGGTTTCAAATTTCGTTAGAATCGGCCGAATAGTTATGATTTTATTTCCAAATAATTCCCCGGCTAACCTTGGGAGGACCTTGAAAATTGTATGATTCGAAAGGGAATGTAAAACAATATAAGGGTTTCAAATTTCGTTAGAATCGGCCGAATAGTTACAATATTATTACCCCCCCCCCCAAAAAAAAAAGCAAAACGGGGACCGACCGACCTAGTTAGATATAGAGTCGCACGTGACTAAAAACCCTGGGCCCTTTTAACGCTAATGCTGTTAAGGAATGGGGACGGATTGGGATGCAGAACTTACAGATAGTCTTTGGAGTGTTGTAATATAAATGTATAGAAATGTTCTGATTGTAAAGAAATAATGAGGGATACGCAAGGATGGCTTAGAGTGGGTAGGGGATGAGTAGATAATGTTCGTCCTTTGACAGGTGATTCGTAAAGCAAGGGGTAAGAGACGTAAATTGTATGATAGGTTTATAGATGTGGAAAAAAGGGAATGTAATAGGCCAAAGAGAGGAAAAATGGCATCACAACCTGCTAAAACTCTTTGGAATAGATTACGTGAACCATAGAAAGCTTAAGAAAGAAAATGGGTTTTTTAGAAACGGAGAATTGGTTTCGAACCTGTTTCATCAAGCGCTCTTCGCTATCAGAACAACGACGCTCATCGAGAGAGCCATAATCCTCCACCCCCCCGACAGGTTGATTCAAGAAGCCTTTTAAATAACGGGTTTTTTTTTAATCCAGTGAAAGGTAAGCGTTTTCTAGTACTCGATAAGCGTCGAGGTTCTGATAGCGAAGAGCGCTTGACGACACAGGTTCGAATCCAATTTTTTTCATTTTTATATAGTGGTTAAAATAGTTCCCCTATTTTCTCCGTTTCTAAAAATCCCATTTTCTTTCTTAAGCTTTCTAGGGTTCACTTAATCTATTCCAAAGAGTTTTACCAGGTTGTGATACCAGTTTTCCTTTCCTCGGGTTATTAGCTATATCCAAATGGAGTGGAATGGTGTGAAAAGCTTATGTTGGACGTAAAATGTGTGTTGGGGTAAAAATAAATTGGTCGAAAAGAATGCTTTGTTATATGTAGGAGATGTGATGCAAGAAGAGTTCGTGATGCAATGGGATGGAGTACTTAGGGAAATACGAATGGAAATGAGGGAGCGAGTTGATGTATGCTGAATACCTGGTGTTAGTTGTGTGTAAGGGGGATTTGGAAATGTTGATCAATGCGTTTGACGGGGTATTTGCGAGGATAGGGGTGCAAAGGTCATAGCAAGGTGGTGAGGATGAGGTGATGAGCTGTGTAAACAAGTACTTTGTTTTATCTAGGATGTATCATGAATGAGTGTGGTACAGAGGAAACAGATTGCGATCACAAGACGAGAAAGTAGTCCCTGGAGTCGATTAGAGCGCTATTGAATGCCAAGAAAGGTTTGAGATGTTTCAGGAAGCTGTATGAGAGTGTGCTGGTGCCAGCGCTGTTGTATGGGAGTGAGAGTATGATATGGAAGAAGGAAAGATCTCGAATGAGAGCAGTGCAAAGGGTAAAGTTGAGATGAGTGATGTGTGACAAAGCTGGATAGAGTGAGGAAACAGAGGATAATCAAGATGCTGGTTAATTGCGAACAGATAAGGAAATTCATATAAAGATCAGAATGACAATCGTTGAGAAGACCGTGTTCGCCAGAGACCAACTATCGTGAGAATCCTCCCTGGCCTAAGGAAGAGCCACTCATCCATACCAGGGAAGTGTGGCCTTGAAACCCATTCGGCTGGTTTCTTCTTTAAGGTACAATAAGCTCGTATCGAGGACGACGACTTCTGGAGGACCGCAGGGCTCGTCCGTGGACCGAATGATGACACTCCTCTTCTTTGTAACGAGGGCAGTGGGTAAGAATTACCGCTGATAACGCCCCCTCTTCTTATAACGTTGGGTGTTGATAGGACTCGCTGCGCACCGACCTAACTCTGCTGGGTGTGTGGTTGGGCCTTAAGTATCGAAGACTCTCTCTAGCTACTGGCCGAGGTTGGTCCCGGACTGAAACGTGGAGGTGTGTTGAAACTTCTTCGTAGGAATGAAAGGAGCGACACGTTGACTTTTTAGTAACGATCAATGGGAAATTTAGTTACAGAACCCGTTACTTTTGCGACTCTAACGAAGGAGGGCCGTACCTTGAGAATTGAGAACCTTATATAGCCAGATGAAGTGGGGTTCAGAGGGAAACCCTAATGGGTGGGTGGGATTTTCTTTTTTTACTCGACTAAGCTGAGTATGCTGGAGCGCGGTAGAAGGTGCCCGAATGATGACATTAATTAGAACGAGTCTTCTTAGCTCGCAAAGCGATGAGACTTACATATTATATTTACACACAACACCGTATAAGTAATATCTCTAAGTCTACGGCAACATCTAAACGAAGATTTCTCGTGTTCACAATTCACACGAGATGTCAATTTTACCGTAAAAGAGTACATTTCTCTTAGCAAGGACGAAATGAGTTCAATTTATTAGCCCTTGGTCTGCGACGGCATCTAAAGGGCGCCTTATTGTGTTCGTAATTCATACGAGGAGGCACTTTGCCATAACATTAATTAGGGTGCATTTTTCTTTGGGTAGTGAAATACCATTCTGCTATGAAGCATTTGGGCCCACAATATGATTGAAAAAATGGGGGTCATTTTACACAGATTTCACACCGTTGTGAAAATGTATATATCAATTACACTCACTGCACCTGATTGTAAACTACTGATTAACATTCTCGTTTATTTTTAGCTGCCTGAATTCATTATTACTCCCTACGTTGCACAAGTTATAGAGGAAATATCCTTTTATAACACTTCTATAGTGAGACCTTTGTAAGGGCTCCCTACACCATCGCACCTAAAGACTCCTTTGCTGATAAAGTTTTTCGAATTTTCACAAGCATTAATTAGACCTAGCCCAACCCGGTAAAGCCAGGCGGGCGAGCGGGCGTTTTATAAACATTTCCGCTTCCTCTGCATAATTAAGATTCTATAAACTTTAAATATTATATCCTTCTAGACTACTGCAGCACCTCCTCCCGCGAGTAATATTATGAAATCCTACACTAGTCGAAGAATTGATCGCAGACATGGGGCAAATTACTCAAATTAATGCAATGAAAGACAAATCATTGTATTACAATAATTATAAACATCCGAAGGCCTAATTTAATGCGATGACGGCCCGAAGCCGGGTCTTCCTCATTCACTAATCGTTCGAGATTGTGAAAACGATTAAAGATTAGGTTTCACGAAAAGCATTGAAAACGCGTCTTCCGTGATAATGGAGCCATGATACCAGTCTCTTGAGGTGCACGCTCTCTTTCTTTCTCCCCCTCCCCTTTCTCTCTTTCTTTCTCCCCCCTTTATTTCTCTCTCTCTCAAAAGGAATGGGGCAGTAAAGCAAAAGAGATAACTACCCGCCTCTTACACCATAGCGCGCTCTCTTTCTTTCTCTTTCTCTCTCTCTCTTTCTTTCTCTTTCTCTCTCTCTCTCTCTCTCTTCTCTCTCTCTCTCTCTCTCTCTCTCTCTCTCTCTCTCTCTCTCTCTCTCTCTCTCTCTCTCTCTCTCTCTCTCTCTCTCTGAAAATCTCCCGAGTATAAAATATCTTATTGGTTACACCTATTTTACCTTCTTTTCTTTCTCTCTCTCCCTCACGCACACAAACAAACATACTTTACTTGAAGACGAGAATATTTCATGTATAGTTTCAATTACATTATGCTTGAGCTCCAGAGAGGAAACTAACTACCATTTATTACAGTTTGATCTATACTCGCGCTAACGAAGAGTTGGCTAGATGTGAAGTTGACGTGTGATTTTGTTTCTTTTTTTTTAGCGAATTGAAACCAGGGCGACTTTGATCCCTTTCCGGCCTGTTAAATTTTCTCATTAAATGATTAGGTAACACCATTTTGGGAGCCTCTTTAGCCGTTGCTTTAGTTTCAGCATCTTTGAATGAAGAGTATGCTGTAACGGTACAAGACTGCTTCCCTCTCAGTACGGGTGCCTTCTTTCCTTCCACCCCAACTCCATCTTTGCCCACGTTCTTGCTTCTTTCACCTCAAGGAGAGAACCCAGATCAGCCCACTTCTTAAATTTGAATAATGGAATGTAACCAAAGTCTTTTAAAAGGTTTTTCCATTAGTCTCGTTAGTGGCAATTTAATTATATGTCAAATTCAATGGCCAACCCCTTTAATGGCCTTGACTTCAAGGCAAAAAAAATGAACAGATGTTACCAACTTCGTGCACTGCTCATATGCGTTGCTCATTTTACTCCTAAATATCGTCGTGCACATACAATGCCGAGTACATTGATAAAATAATAGATAACTATGTACGTACGCATGCACCCGTGCAACTCAATAATATACGAGAACAAGCAAAAAGAATAGTGCCAACTCAACTTGACTCTTTTGTATTTACGATCATTAAATGTACTCAGATAAGATACGAAGACACTCGTCCATGATTAAATAGGCACGGAGGGGGGGGATTAACTAACGAAAGCTATTTATATTCCCGAACTCTCGGTATGGCGCATCTCCTAAGATTGCACATGGTTTAGATGAGGCAGGCACATGGTTTAGATGAGGCATACTTAAAAATGGCGGACTCTTTAGCAAAATGGAGGTGGGGGGATCATGTTTATACCAGCGGTTATTAAGATTTCCCAATTCCAGTTTGCAGAAAAGATGTCTTTACTTCTGGGACACAGAAAAGTCACCAGTACAAACGTTCAATAACAGCTCGTGGTAATACACGACTCAATCTGCGGGTGAAACTCGCAAGCGGCCTTACTGAGCTGCCCTTGTGGCCTGTTAAATTTTGGAATTGTTACGGCTAGGCTGAAGAAGACACAGAAAGAGTTTCAGAAATACTTAAATGAAACAGGACGGTAGAGAACAAATGCATCATTGACAAGTTAGACCAGAGGTGGTGAACCTGGCAGCCTTTTTTGGCTGCATGTGGCTTTCTTGGACTTTAAGGGCGGCCTTCTGAATGAATTCAAATTTTGTAGATCAAATTATTTTATTGCTATCCTACATAAAGTACTCACAACAAAAGTTATTAAAAGGTTAGTTAATTTTATAATTGATTATTCTTTTCATTTTTAAGCTCATGCATAGTCATAAGTTATATACAAAATTATGTGTATCTAATTAAATTTTTCTGAATGCGCCCTTCATGGAAAATTACCCACCCCTGAGCTAGACTAATGTGCCAAGACACTCTAGTACCTATAACAAAAGAAACTACCAGGTTCGATTGATTCTCGCTCTTGGAGATCTTGGCTCACCTTTTGGCAAAATACCGTAGTCACATTTAGCGAGCCATCCGCCTTCCGTTATCATTTGATCCCCAAAGAGGACCCCCCCTTCCCCCATCCTCTCTGCATCGCTTTTACACTCACTTAAAACTTCCATATCAATAAATAAAACTAAGAGCATCTTGCTATACTGAAAGATGCCAGATGAAAATTTGCCTACTTCTAAAGAAACTGAAAATGAATCGAGATTTGGCTTTGCAATAAGATAACGAATCTGAGAAAACGTAAAAGAAAACGATAAACTTCAGGTGGAAGAAAATCAAAGGCTTTGCAATTACTCGTCGATCTTTCAAAATAATACAAACTTGTTTTTGAATCTTAATTAGAAACTCCAATTTTGACAATCCAAGAACTTGAATGACTGAATTCAAAGATGGGAAGCAAATCGTTTTGGATGAATGCAAAAGGCTAGCTTCATCAAACTCGGTGCCTAGAAACCCGCATTGCCAAGAAGCGGGGAAGTAAACCATAGGAACTTAATGGATGAAACACCTATAACACAAATTTAGATTATTAAATAAACTTTGATTTTCAGTTAAAATGTTTTTAAAATTCAATGTACAAAGCTTAGTAGTGTACATCTATATTTTCAACCTAATTTTTAATTTGAAAATGTTCTAAGCGTTTTGGAAGCACGGTCTTCAAAATTTTGGATTCTTTTTGTGGCAGAGGTAATGGTGCAGGGAGGTGGATTTTACTTTAGGTTAATATAACATAACATAATTCAAAGGGATGACAAAATCTGCAATGGCCTATCAGAGGTCATCTGAATCAACGCAACAATCGCCCAGCAAACTGCATCCAAATGATTGTGTCAAAAGCTGCTTAAAAGGCCTGAATACGCTCGCCAAAAAACTAAATCATTCAACTAAAATACACATTATAAATAATATAAAATATATACAATTTTAAAAAAAACTATCCAAAATCTGCATCCACAGGAATGCGTTCAGAACCTTACCTACATTAAAATCTTAAAAAAATTAAAATATGTAATGTGCTCTAATATTTACAACTCAAAAAACACGATAACCTACCCTCCCCCCATATGATCATCTAACCTGCGCTTCAACACATTTAAATTTTGATGACTCATTATTGTCTTCCTTGGTAAACCATTCCAGTAATCTAGCACTGTTGGTGAAAATATTGCTCGTGTCTAAAGTGTGAGGACCATGCTTGTATTCAGTACCCTAACTATGGTCTGACATACGAGTTGTAGAGTTTAAGGATAACCTCGTTATTTTTGTAAATTACATTCTTCTTAATGAAGACCAACACTATTTAACTCAATTTTTTGCCTCAATACATTGCTTAGAAAACCAGTGATCTAACTACTACTACTCCTAAGTCCTTCTCATCCTCTTTTGCATCATTCAGCCAAAGCCTATCAATTTCAAGCTAAATTCCCTATTATCCCTTGCCATGTTAATAACTCCATTTTTTAAGGTTAAAAGCAATCTGCCACTTCTGAGCCTTAAGGTTAAGTCATCTGCCACTTTTGAGCCCAAGCTAATAACTTATTTAAGTCACTCTGCAATTTAAAGTTAACCTTAACATATTTTGACTACAGCCGCCAATTTAGTGTCATCAGCAAAAATTGACACTTTGCTCTATAAAAAGCCTTCCAAAGATCATTTATATAAACTAGGAATAATAATGGGCTTAAAACTGATCCCTGAGGTACGCCAATGATAACGTCCCTGCACTGTGACCTCACCCTATTCAGTACTACTCTCTTTCCTGTCTTTCAGCCATTCAGCTATCCAATTCAAAACTTTCCCACATATCCATAGCATTTTCAATTTGTGAACTATTCTCCTATATAGAACCTTTTAAAAAGCTTTGCTAAAATCAAAGTAATGTACATTAAAATTCTCTTCCTCTTGAATTGTTTAGTTACTTCTCCATAAATTCCAGTAAAGTTTGTTAAACATGATAAACTACTTCTAAGCCCATGCTGAGCATCAGTTATTTAACTACCTCTTTCTAGCTGCTCAGAAATATCCTTCTTAGCTACCTTCTCAAGAATTTTACAAATATACAAGTTAAGTTTACTGGTTCAAAGTTAATTGGGTCCTCTTTACTTCCCTTCTTTAAAATTGGTAGGCTACCACATTTGCCAATCATTAGGTATTTCTTGCAAACTCCAGTGGTCTAGTATATATCTTCTCAAAGAGCTACTGCAATACTTTCTACACCTTTAAGTACTCAAGAATGAAATTCATCCGTGCCAGATGCCTTACTAGTATTCAACTCAATTATAAGCCTTTTAATGATTTTCCTATCTACTTTAATGGTATTCAACACCTCCTCCCCTAACCTAGAACTATCATAGATTGAACTGTTCAGGTTCTCTTCTGTAAATACTGAAGCAAAATGATCATTAAGTACCTCTACTATTTCCTCATCAGATTCTTTCACCTCTCCTTCTTATTTAATAGGCCCTATTTTTATCTCTGCTATATTTGTTATCGATTTTATAATAGCTAAAGAATTTTCTCGGACCTTTATTATTTATAGCTAAATTATTTTATGGTACACTTTTGCTTTTCTTAATTATCTTATTTGGCTCATCCCTAGTCAACCTATAATGATTTAAATTGGCAATAGTACTTTCTCCCTGTAATCTCTGGTATGCCCTATTCCTTCATTTCTTCCTAATGACTTTCGTTGGGATACACTGTTCTTGGACTTCGTTTAATATAGTCTTAAAAGTATTCCACATCTCGTAATTATTTTTACCACTGAATTCTACACCCCAGTTAACCTAATTCAACAAGTTTCTACCTTTTGAAATTTTTGAGTTTTAGTAGTGTTTGTTTATGTTCTACCTTTCCTTATTCCCATGGCGTGCTGCTTAGAGCAAAGAAATAAAATTGCAGCGGTGCCTTTGTCGAATAACGTTATCCACTTTAGATTAGTTGACAGTTCTGATAATATTTTGAAGCAAGTAATTGAACAATTAAAAGCTAAGCAATTTCTATTCAGCCTTTAAAGGATGAAACTATTGATCTCACTGCAGCCAGCTCCTGGTTTTCGTCCGGTATATACATGTTGATGCCTTCAAAGAGGAATCCCTAGTTTGTGAGCTGCATATAGAAGCTACTAAGGCCATTTACATCTTAGAAATGTTGAATAATTTCTTTTCCAAGCAAAACTTCTACTGGGAAAAAAAATCTTGAGAGTCTGTGTACAGATCGACTCCTGAAATGTTTGGTAACCTATTGTTTTCTACATAGTCATGCATTGGGGTTAAAATTATACTAACAATCATGAAAGAAGTCTCGTCTATTACCGTGATCCCGAGGGTCAGCAAGAGCAGCACGCCCTCCTGACCCAAGTGTCCGTAAGGAAGGTCTGGCTCAAAGAGATGACTTCAACCTCTTAGATTACACGCCGTGTCACACTGGAGCCCTTTGCCCTTTGTTTGAAGCCGGCAGGGCTCCCGTGTGATACGTGTCCGGCTCTGTTCTGGAGATTACGCGCTGTGCCGGGTTTGGAGACAAAATTGTGATCCATACCGACTCGGAGAGCCCTGGATGCCATCGGGGCATTAGAATCTACTCATTCCCTGGTTTGCATCGTCGTGATGCCACGGCTGCTGCGAACCTAGAGGATGTTAAAATTGTATTCTGCCTTGTTCCTAAACATGTGGTGCTTGAGGGTAATGAACGTGCCAATGACGGCGCCAAACTGTTGACAAGGACTGGGCGACCGGGCAAGCGTTTCGCTCTTTCCCATGGCATGGTAAAGAAGATAGAAAACGGTCGACAGGAATCTAAAGCTGTGTGTTATCGCGCTGAGAGTTTTCCCATAGTCACTTCCCCAATGTGTCGACGGATTCGGGTAGTTTTCTGTCTCCGCTGAATCAAGCACACTCGCGAGACACAACGCCATTTGATGGAGCGCTCCTGTGAACCATACTTTGGCGTCTTGGTCCCCCAAATTGTTCGGCAAATTCTCATTGAATGTCCTCGGCTGGGGGATATTTGTTAGCGCTATCTCGACCGGGACGAGCAGTGTCGCTAGCTACCGCTTGTCTCTTATATTCGGGACTGGTTTTTCTAGAGGGCGGCGCCGCAGGTGGGTACCCTGTCTATACTGCTATAACTGGTAACTGGAGGAGTGGCACATCCTTCCTTCCTGCCCGAGTGCAAATAGGGAAGGACTAGTACACCGAGTTGACTTGAACGCTTTGGCTGGGCTTGGGGAAGCTGGTGCGTTCTCCTTTACCTTCTATGCACTTTTTCATATAAGAGTATATCCTCCTTATTTCCTCTATCTAGATTTTATGAAATGACCAGCTACCTCAGGCCGTGTCAGAAGAGTCTTTGGAACATGTATAAACATCGCTCTCTAACGCCCCTTCTCTGACCCTAATCACTTTCCTGCGGCCGTTCTCCGATGCATAAAGTTTTACTGCTTATGATGGGCGAGCTTTATTGCCTTATTGGATGCAAATTGTTTTTGTTTTGCCATTTTCCTAATGTCTTGTTTTGATTTTTGTTTGTTTTTAATATAGCCTAACAATAGGATGAAATTAATTACAGCGACATGCCCTTGGTGGCAGTCGCCATATGGGCGCTATGTAAAAATATTGGCTGCCAAGACAAGAAAGTCTCGTGTCCCGTCTCTGATTCAGCCAAATGACATTTTCCTGGCCGTCTTGTCGATGACTGGTACGACTTAGTAAGGATTTACTCTGTCGCACCTGCCACTCTATCTGCTCAGCTGGAAACGACGGCCTATAAGGAACGACCGTCTGCTTCTCAATTTCCGATTGATGTTCGTTGCCGCAGAGGCGCGAACCTGATTTGGAACCCCTAAGAAGGTCTGAGCTTTGACAGATGGGGATGCCCTTTAATAGGCCCTTGTGGCTTTTGTCATCCGTGAAATTATGTTATGTTATGATGAAAGCCAAATAAAGTTAAAACGACCGGCCTTTTCCTGCTGTAGGGGAACACCGACCGAAGTCCCCCCAAATTTTGGAGTGCCAAAAATGACACTTATTTTCTGAGTTGAGGATTTATGAGTATACCATAGCTGGGCCATGTTGTCAAGTTTGTTTTGGGCACAGTTTGCACTCGCTCAGGTGCAAAATGGATTTATTATCCTGGCTTCCCTCTAAAAGTTCGGTGTTCCCCCCCACCCCACCCTACAGTTAGGCCCTGTAGCCATGGTGCCTTGGTGGACTGCATGCCATCCTGGAATCACATAGCAACAGGGTATGATAATAATAGATGATCACTCACCCTACTCGTTAGTGGACGCGCCTATCTCTACTTCTCTTTATTATATAACTTCCCACTCCCCTTTCCACCCCTGCTTTCCTATCCACAGAAGTTCTGGCTGCCCGGCGCACTTTGGTCCTCTTATGAGCCTTAGTCGAGTGGCAGGGTATACCGTGAGGTCCCTATCTGCTGCGAGGGCCGAAAACCCGATGGGTATGGCAAGTATTAGATCAGGGGGTATTGGACCGTCGATTCTGCTCCCCTTCCTCCAGTACACATATAAGGTGGCCACGCCAGCACCATCCTTTATGACGGTCAAAGTTCCAGGACAATTTAGCCTAAATGGCCGGCTGGGTTGGCAAAACCCACCAACGTCGGACCGTGACAGATTATGTGTAAATGATCACATTCTGGAATTTCTGATCATATGGAGACTTTTCTTTTACATCCATCTCCCCTCACACTAATAGGGAGGTCATAGTATCTATTTTCTGTGAGGTCCCTCTTTTTTTTCTTTGATTATGGTGAGAGGAGAAAGCAATAGTAGTGACCACAGGCGGATGGAGATCCGCTTCCAAGCACGGCCTCGTCCTCCCTAAGTGTCGGGAAAGATGAGAGAAATAGAGGTACGTCTTTGACCGGTGAAGGAGCTTCCCTCTCACCATCGCAATGCGGCAAATGGGTTTCCCCTTTGCTATCTCTGGAGCCGCTCTCGGGCAGCTCCACATCTGAGAGGGAGGTGGACACTTTGTGCTATCTCAGGGGCCCTCCTAACCATTTCCTACTGGAAAGGGGGCCCACTCCTTTCCTTGTACTACGGATGCGGGGTTTCTCCCCCACCCCCTTCTGTGAAGTCGCCCATGGATGACTCTATCTTTTGACAAATTGCATTCCCCCCCTTCCTATTCTATCACAGGGGATTGCGAAAAGAGTAGGCAGGTGGCCAAAAAACGATCGCTCCCGTTGGGAGCGACTCGATAGAGCCAACTCCCCTAGAGGGGCAAGGGAAAGTGTGACGCGTCGCGCCGTGCCCCCTGCGATCTTGCATCTTGGCATTGGAGGGGGTCGGCGTGAGTGCCTCCCTCTCTTCCCCGATCAAGGTCGGTTCGCCAGCAGAGTGTTGATTGTGACGGAAGGTACCTTCGAATGGGATCGGTAATACCTTGAGAGAAGATGGCCAAACGAAGGCCCTCCCTGAGATGGACATGTTCCCGAAGGTGACACAGACCCAGAAGGCAGGATCTGCCATTGGGACGAACCAGGGTTTGGTGCCAAACGCCGAACACAAGTCCACCCCATTACAAGCTTCTCCTCAGACGGCTCGGGTCGCCGAGGACTCACAGGGAGAGGAGGAAACTCCTCCTCCCGGCTGGTACCCCTCTGACAGCTAAGACCTTCATCTTAGAGAAGGATCTTGCTGAAACCGCTCCATCCGGCTTAAGTGCTCCTTCCGGTGGTGAAGAGAAGAAGGTTCATTCCCCACCCTCCTCTTCCTCCGGCCGGCTACTATTCCTAGGACGTCTGACCGTTTTGCACGCCGACCACTCCCATGGTGGTCGACCGAGTGTGAGACGACCCTCAAACAGAAGCGTTATGCCTACATGCGCTATAAGCGCCGCCCGAACGATTTCACTGTCGCTGAATTTCGTCGGGCTAGGGCTAGGTTCCGGTATATTTCGAAGCACGCCCACCGCTCTTCTTGGTGGGCATACGTGTCTTCACTTAACGGGAAGACCCCTCTGGCAGAGGTGTGGAAGCGAGTCAAAAGGATTCGGGGCAAGTTTTCGCAGGACCCCCTCCCGTTCTCCAGGAGAATGGGAGCGCAATCTCGGACCCCGCGTCCGTGGCGGATTCATTCGAGACCGCTTTCTTCGCATTCTCTAGCCGGCATGCTGCTCCGCCAGCATTCAATGCACGTCGTCATGTCACGGAAGGCCGCCGACTGGACTTTACCTCCAGAGGCGAAGAACCCTTCAAAGACGGGTTTACTGTGAGTGAGTTGCGTTCCGCTAATGCTTGGTGCGTGGACCCCGCTTATGGTCCGGGCGATGTCCCGTACGCCATGCTTCGACACCTGGGTGAGCGAGGCATGGCCTTTCTGTTAGATTTGTTCAACAGGATCTGGGTGGAAGGTCTTCTCCCAGATTCATGGTGAATCGCTACTGTGCTGGCCTTTCGCAAACCGGGGAGAGATCACTCTACTCCGGCCGGTTTCCGCCCAATTTCTCTTACCTCCTGCGTGTGCAAGTTGATGGAGAAATTGGTAAATGTTAGATTAGTCTTTTTTTCTGAACAGCTGAGGCCATCAGTCATCGGCACAGTGCGGCTTCCGCAAGTTCCATTCCACGTCGGATGCTCTGCTCCGACTGCAAAATGCCTTCTGCGAGGCCTTCCTTCATAGACAGCACTACGCCACGGTGTTTTTCGATCTGGAGAAGGCCTATGATACCACATGGCGATAGGGTATCATGGAGACTCTCCACACGATAGGGGCTAGGGGACGCCTCCCAATGTTTATATCTGAATTTTTGCGAGATCGTCGAGTCCGCGTACGGGTGGGGGGAGCCCTCTCGGCCTAATAGAGCAGGACAACGGTGTCCTGCAGGAAAGTGTCCTCAATGTCGCACTCTTTGCCCAGAGCATCAACAGCATCACCTCGGTGCTGCCGGAAGATGTTCTCGCTACGCTCTACGTGGACGACCTTTCGATCTCTATTGGGCGGCCCAGATGCCAATTCTGGAGCGTCGACTCCAACAGGCATTGAACCGCGTCTCTCGCTATGCCAAAGCGCACAAGTTTCGGTTTTTCTTGGCCAAGACTAAGGTGGTGCACTTCTGCCACCAATCACGGCTCCACCATGACCCAGACTTGTTTCTTAATGGGGTACGCTTGGAAGTGGTTGAATCGCACCGTTTCCTTGGTCTTGTATTTGACCGACGCCTCACCTGGGAGGCTCATATTCGCAGCCTTAGGGTCTCTTGTACCCGCACTATGGATATTCTCCGTTCCGTGACGTTCAGTGCTTGGGTCTCTGATAGGGCTACTGCCTTACTTCTTTATCGATCCTTTGTTCGTTCGAAGCTCGAATACGGATGCGAGTTTTATGCATCCTCAGCCGAGCGTGTATTGCGGAAGGTGGACTCGATCCACCACACCGGCCTTCGCCTGGCGACCGGTGCCTTGCGCACTTTTCCCATTGAGAGCCTACTAGTTGATGCTAGAGATATGCCACTCACTCTACCCCGTGTACAGTGCATCATTCGCCTGTACGCGCGAGCTCGGCGCCTCTCTCAGTCGCCAACAGCTAACACTGCATCCGCAGCTGATTTCGACGGTGCCTATGCTGCCGAGAAACGCCAGTCAACCCTAAGCCCTTTATGTTTTGGCTATTTGTCGCCACGCCTCTGCTCCCAAAGCTTGTACAGCATCGGGAGTATTGTGTTCGACCTTTTTGGAGCACACTTCGTGTCACGCTAGAACCGTGCCAGTGTATACGGATGGCTCCAAGTCCCAAGAGGGGGTCGGCTTCCACGCTGTATTTCCTCTGTTTGAAGTCAACGGGGCTCTGCCAGGTTCTGTGTCTGTCTTCATGGCCGAGCTGGTGGCAATATACCCCTCGGTATGGGAGATTACGCGACGTGCCCGGTTCGAAGACCGGATTGTGATCTATAGCGACTCACAAAGCGCCCTGAGTGCTTCCGGGGCATGGAATCTCCACCTTCCCTGGTTCGCGATATCCGTGACGCCACGGTTTTGGCGAGCCGGGCGGATGTCGAGATTATCTTCTGCTGGGTTCCTAGACATGTAGGAATTGCGGGGAATGAGGGCGCCAATGAGTCCGTGAGGACTCTGTGACCGAACCAGCGTTTTGCTCTTCCTCACACCGACTACATGACAGTAATACGGGCATCTTTTCGGGCTGCCCGGCAAAGAAGATTGGAGACTGTCGAAGGGAACTTAAAGTTGCGTGCCATTGCGCCGCGACTGTTCCCATGGACCTACCCCCCAATGCCGCAAAGGCTTCAGGTTGCTTTCTGTCGTCTCCCAATTGGGCCCACTCGTGGGACGCATCGCTATTTGATGGAGCGCTCGCCAGCGCCCTACTGTGAAGACTGCGTTGTTCCCCAGACTGTTCGGCAGATTCATTTTTAATGTCCCAGTCTGGGCGACCTTCGCGCACGTTACCTGTCCCGGTACCGGGATGGGCGGGGTCGGTACCGCCTGTCCCTTGTACTCGGTATGATTGTGTGCACATTCACTGGTGGACTTTTAGACTTTTGCGGGGAGGCTGGTGTTCTCCCTTTTATTTAACTATTTTTTTGTTTTTTTCCCTTATAGGTCGCACGTTTGTGCGCCGGAGGAACCTCCCCCCCGACGCAGGAGCTTGCTTCCTGCTCGTTGCCTTTCCCCTTTTTTTAATATTTAGTCTTTTGGGTTTTTTTTTTGTTTTTGTATCTGATTTTAACGTAGCTTAGTACTAGGCAGGTTTTTAATACGGCGACTAATGCCCTAGTAGGTAATCGTCAGATGAGCTCTTAAAAAAAAGGACTATTGCGTTGTCTCCCGGACAACGAGCTCGGTGATAATTGTATAAAATTTCAGATATTTGCCCCTGTAGATAAGTGATGCGTGTGCTTTTACACCGGAAGCCACTCGCGTTCACTTCTTTGTGCGAAGAATGGTGTTTAAGTTACTTTGCTTATGTTCCTTTGTATGAGATTATTGTCTTCCTGACCCTCAGCGGGGATACTCTGTGTAGCCTTTCACAGCTGGTACGTGGAATTGCCGCTCGTCCTCCACGCCTCAGTGCAAATTAGGGAAGCCGTGTCATTGGGTAGACTTGAATTCTCCGACGGGCCTGTGGAAGTGCTTCATCCTCGCCCCCTCTCAAGCCATTTTATTTATTTTTTTTGTTTACTCCACGAATATCCCCTAACCTCTTGTCTATCTGCACTTGGTCCTGGGAGAGCTGTTTTCTTTCGGACCGAGTGCAAAACAGGGAAGCTCCGTCACTGGGTTGGCGTGAACACTGACGTGGCCGTAGAAAGTTGTGCTTGCCCCTCGTTTCCTCTCGGCATTCCTTTTTTCTACGACTATCCCTTCAACCCTCTGTCTAGGCTTAAAGGTCTGACCAGCTACCATACTTCGTGTCAGAAAAGAAGCTTTGGCAGCTCTATCAACAACGCCCTTTATCCTCTGCAGGTCGCAAGATACCAAGGCTTGGGGGTCCTGGACGTTGAGGGCGATTAATGGGATAACCCTTTCTCTGTGTGTGATGGGCCGACCCCCAACCCTGCGGCCGTTATCGGGGGCGAAAAGCTACTACTTATGTCGGATGGGCTTTAGTGCCTCGTTGGCTGCCAGTTCAAGTAAAAGTCTCGGGTCCAGTCTTTTGATCCTTCGCAACAGATCCTATCTTCGCCGTCGTGTCCACGATTAGTAGGGCTTATTACAGAAATATGCCCTATTGCCTTTCCCCTCTGGCTGCTGACTTGGGAGCTACGGTCCTTAGGGGAGAGATCGGTCCACTGGGCTACTTCTGGTTGGTGTGCCTCTTCTGCATAATTGTGAACACCAACCATTAACGCACCCAGGGTGGACCCCTGAAAAGTCGGAAAACTCGAGATGGGATAGGCGAGACCGACTGGACGCGCGGTATAGCCCCCTCTCCCATTTTATTTTCAGTGGCCACAAGTTTACAGTCTAGCCTGGGTTGGTCTACCGGCAGAGAGAAACGCCCTCAATCCCCGTTCTCGTCTCGTAAAAAGAAGAAAAATATAAAGAAGACCAACCAAAGGGTTCCTCTCCTTCCGGGGGAGTTGCTGGGAAGGACTGGTTTCCTGCTGTTACGGTAGATGATCAGGTCACGACTGGCACGTTCAGTCCTGAGGCACCCTCGTGCGATGAGATCCACAATGATAAAGATTAAAGTTGCAGGTGAGGTGAGTAAAGCCTCGGTGACGTCGAGGTCCCTCATCGAGAGGCTGCCTGGCGTCTTCGAGCCCGCCGGCTCCAAGTGTTTCTTTATTGTTCGCTCTACTGATGGGAGTAAGTTGTCCAAAAGACACATGCTCCATCAGTGCTAGGCATTGGTTAGGGTTCGAGGTCGAGAACTAAAGGTCTTTCGTTTCTTGGACGGGACCCTTCTGTTGAATGCGACAGACCCTGCCAAAGTGGCCATGGTGAGTGCTCTTCGGATACTCGATGGCTCATCTGTGCTAGTGACATCGCACTCTACCATTAATTTTGTGAAAAGATTCGTTTGTGCGCGGGAACTCGTGGACTACTCATTAGATGTCATCGAAGAACTGGCCGACCAAGGAGCGGTAAAGGTTTAACGAATGAGGAGAAAACAGGTGGGGGAGATCGAGACCAACCCCTTACACTCTTCATCTCTTTCGATCGTGACAGGCTTTATGAGTCGGTGCGTGTGAGTTACTACCACGCCAAGGCATTCGTACCACTACCGCAGTGTTACCATTGCCACCGTTTCGGCCAATCAAATCGAACCTACAAGCGTGTCAAGTGTGGTCAAGTCGAAATTAGCGCAAACTGCTCAAAGGCATTGCATGCTAAAGCCGTATTGTGATTATCAAGTGTGTGAATTGTGGCGAGCTGCTACCTGCTTTCTCGAAACGATGTAACTCGTATTTGTTCGTGATGGATGTCCTGCCGCTCAGGCTGCGGATCGACTCTCTTTTTGCATTACCTGGGACGTCCTTTGCCTCGAATGTCAAAAAGGCAGCCTTTGCTTCTTGTCCCTTCATCTAGTCATTCGAGTACCGTTGCTTCCCCACCCATTCGGACCCCTTCTGTGGGTTATAGCCGCCCCCTCGCCCCGTCTTCGAATTGGGGACACTCGTGGGACGCACCGCTACTTGATGGGGCGTCCCTTATACTTTATTGCAATGACTGCGTTGACCCTCAGACTGTTGAGCACATTCTTGTTCAATGTCACAGTGTGGGTGATCTTCGACACGTTACCTGTCCCGGTACCGGGATCGGCGGGGTCGCTACTGCTTGTCCCTTTTACTCGGTAGGTTTTTTGCACCCAGAATTATGGACTTCCTGGGGGAGGCTGGTCTTCATTTTATTCATGTTCCAGTGCTGGTGGCGATGGGGGCTCCCCCTGACGTCGTAGCATGCCTCCTTCTTGTTTTTCATTTGGCTTTTTGTGGGGCTTGTTTGTTATTTGATTTTGCTCTGCTTTAGTTTTTTTTTGTAGTGTTTATCGTTTTGTTTGTTTGTTGTATTTTGTAAGGTAGCCTAATAATAGGCTAAAAATTAGTTATGACGACTTATATCCTTAGTGGCAGTCACCAAATGGGTGCCATAAAGAACAAAAATACCTTTCTGATTTTGTTCATCCCAGTCTGGTATCAGCTCACGTTCCTCTTTCGGTTCTGTTATATCTTTCCCCAGCGACGCGATTCCGAGTTATACCGATGAGCGTCCTCTGTCTTTATACGAGTAATGGTCCCTCGACCAAGGTTCGAATGCGGTCCATCCAGCTTTCAAGATTACCTTTTTTCAACTTTGCCTTTGCTTTCTACGCCTTTTTTTTTATTTGATATTTCTTTATCCTTCTCTCATTTTTAAACCCATTGCATGATTTTTAATAATAATTTCACAAATACAACGTCACCAAGGGCCATCGCAGGTCATCCGATGGCCCCCGAGAGGACCTACCTGCCTTTGTCACAGAACGGAGACTTTATGCACATTCCCCCAATTTTTATTTTCCTTTCATCGGAAAAGGTCCGGAAATGGGGCGAAAATATTCCCGTTGTTGTTCACCTTTATTATTAAGAATAAGCAAAATGCGTATATTAAAAAGATCGAAGTAAACCAATAATTATTCCTAAAACATGTGCATTCATTTGCATAATAAAAAAAATGAGACGATGCGGAATGGAAGTGAGAACAAATTGACCCTAGGCGGTCTCTCTGGCGTACAGGGCGAACAGTCGAAGAACAAGCAAGGAGAACATACGAAAAGATCAAACGTAGCCTAGAAATGCACGAGAATATAAAAGACCAATGCTTAATTAGAAATTTAGAGGAAATTGGTGGGCTCTAGTCATTAATTAATCCCTCTTTCTCTTTTCCGTAAAAGGGTGACTGCTCAACGTACAGCAGATACCCATATACATCCTCATCCTATGGTTTTGAAGACATAGGAGTCAATATATTGCTTCATGTAACACGCATGTCTTTTCAAGCCTGCAGCCTGGAACATAAATGAAGACGTCGGTCTCTCTCGATAGCCATTCTCCATATTCCTGCGAACACTATTTTGCTCTTATTTCCGTTGGTCGTAGGGTTCGGTGCCGGTCGGATGCGAACATCATCCCCTGACGCCGGAGCGTGCTTCCTTCTTCTCGCTTTTATTTCGTTTCTTTTTTACCTTTTTTTTGTTTGCTTTGGCTTTTCTTTTATTCTTTTGGTGTGTGTAGTTCTTCGTGGAGATTTGAATGTATCCTGGATTTTTTTAATCACGGCGACTTAGGCCCTTGGTGGAAGTCGCGTGATGGGCCTCATTAAAAAGGATCTCGTATTTCGATTCCATCGGCAGGAATTGACCCAAATGAATCCATACGGGGATACCAAGGATCCTTCGTGAAATTTCTCAGGAAATGGATCCTCCAATGTTTTGGATCTTTTTCTTAATCCATGGCGAGCGGGAGAGGCTCGACCCTGGATTTTCACGATGGGGGGTTGTCAGCTTCGTGATTGGGTGAGCCTCGCAAGGTGACCTGCCTTCGGTGTGCAACGAAGAAATATGCAAAAGGGTTTCGTCTCCTGCCCCCAAGGTACTCGCCTTATAGCTATTCAGCTTATGCACCTCACACACATTTTTACTTGGCCTATCTTCATCTCTTTACCAACCACTGTTTTTCGCCTTTTTAAAAAATAAATTAAGTTAAATGGAGACAAAGAAGCTTAACATGGCTTCAGAGGTAAAGGGACACACCGGCTATCTTTACTTCTTTGGTACCTTAACGAGCCATTACAGAAGATGGATTTGATCTAAGCTCTCAGCCAAGTACATAGCTTTAGATTGATATTGCAAAACTGTTCAATCTTATTCAACCTTGTTTTTTTTTTACTAGTTTTTTATTTATTTTGCTTTGAACTCTATTTCTTCTACTCTCTTCGACCTGTCATTCCTTCCTACTAAGTGAGCTTGCCACCACTGGATTGTACCAGTTTCCTTGTCATGTTAATCACTGACCGCATGGTCGAATGGATTGGAAGCGAAGGGAGGTCAATGAGTTCTCACCTTAGGAGAGTTCACTCTTTTTGTCCCATTGGTATGACTACACCATCTATTTTTCCAAGCTGTTAGTCTTGAAACACAGCGACACATTCACCCCGCCTAAACGTCGTCATTAATAATAAGACAAAGGAATGAGCGACCTTCCGGAACTCCTTCCCCGGTCCGACCCGGCCCAGCCCAGTCTTTCCAAAGCACCCCAAGTACTAAGAGAGAGGGACATAAATTAGGGTTTAATTGCAAATTTCAGACTATTTCCCCTGGCCTTGTCTGCTGGAATGCACTTAAGGCTCTTCTGGGTTGTTTGTCCGTCTTCACCCGCTCGTTTGTAATCTGTTCAACGTGCGAAGCCGACGGGAAAATAACTCAGAGATTATTGCGTTCAAGTCCGTAGCCGGAGGAGGCCTGGCACAAGACTTGAATAAGTAGTGAGATATCCAACATCAGTCAAGGAGAGAGATGAGCATTCCAGCAAGACAGCAACGTCAGGAAGGAAAAGACAAAATAAAAGATGTAAACAGGTGAAAAATATCGAGGTTGATGACTGCGTTATGCGGACTCATCTGAAGGCCTGCGGCCAGGACATAGTTACATAGATAAACAGGTCACAACAGACCTTGTGGTCCATACTAGGTGACCTGGGATAAAGATTATGGGGAAGATTGATAGTACACCTTGCATTAGTCGCACAGGAAACACAGGAAAAATCCCGACGTAAAATTTATTTAGGGGAGATGGAAAGTAGGAGAAATTTGGTGAACCTCTCACCTGAAGGCTAGGGAGTTAGTTATTCGCTAGTCAACGCTGTTAGTCGGGAATTAGATTCAAAGTATTTACCTATACGACGTTTGAAAGTATCTATGGTTTTTCAGTCTATTACTTTACGAGGAAGCCCATTCCATAAGTTGACGATTCGGTTAAAAAAGAAATTCTTAGATTCGTGCGAGTTAAAATGTTTACCTATAATTTTTCAATCGTTTCCTCTCGTGTAATTTGACTGGTCGATAGTGAAATATTTCTTGCAATTCATATTGTCTATGCCTTTGATAATTTTAAAGAACTAAATTAGGTCCCCTCTTAATTTACGCCGAGTTAACGGAAATAAGTTTAGTTCTCTAAGTCACTCTTCGTATGTTTTGTTCCTTAAACTTGGTATCAATTTTAGTAAGCCTTCGTTGGACTCGTTCTAATTTCGAAATATCGTTCTGGTAGTACGGGCACCAGGTTTGAACGCAGTATTCCAAAATGGGGTGCACCAAGGAATTATAGAGTAAAGATTGTATTTTTGGACTTATACTCGAACGCTCTACCAATGAATCCAATTATTTTATTTGCTTTCTTAAGGACTTTTGAACATTGCTGACTGGGGTTTGGGTCGTTCGATATTGTTACTCCTAGGTTCATCTCTCTATCTACGCTTAAGAGTTGAGTACCATTTAATGAGTAATTTGCTTTGCCGTTACGGTATCCTATATGGAGCACTTTACATTTATCCGCGTTAAAAGGCATTTGCCACGTTTGCGCCCAGTTCGACAATTTGTCGAGATTGATTTGCCTTTCATTAATCTGTGCGTTAGTGAGTACTGAATTCGCAATTTTAGTGTCGTCAGTAAACTTCGATATTATGCCTGAAAGGCCTTCGTCTAAGTCGTTAATGTATACTAGAAATATAACTGGTCCCAGAACAGACCCCTGAGGTACCCCGCTAGCTAGTGACTTCTGTCCATGTTTTCTATCCACCTCGCTATGGCGCCTTGAACTCTGTGCGCTTTTAATTCAGTCAGTAAACGTTTGTGGGGAACTTTATCGAAGACATTTTAAAAGTCTCGGTACATTATGTCAACTGCTTTACTCTTTTGGAAGTATAATAATAATAGGTATTTATAATGCGGCCTTCAGGGCTGTTAGCCTTCCCAGCGCGCAGGTTGTGTAACGAGTGTAGAGAAAGTTTACAAGGGAGAGAAGGCAATTTTGAAGAGATGAGTCTTCGGGAGACGCTTAAAAGTAGCAAGGGAGGGAGAGGATCGGACTTTGGCAGGAAGAGCATTCCAGAGTCTAGGGGCAAAAACTGAGAAGGAACGGTCACCCATCGAGCAGAAGACAGAACGAGGAGTGTTCAAGAGGGGAGCGTGGTTAGACCGGAGTGCCCGAGGAGTTTGACGACGGGAGGGGGCAGATGAGAGATAAGGTGGAGCCTCGAGTTTTAGGGCCTTGTAGGTGATGGGAAGAATTTTATAATGGGTACGGAAGCGAATAGGTAACCAGTGTAGCTCTTGTAACAGAGGCATCGAAGTAGAGAACCGGGGGCGGCGAAGGAGGAGCCGGGCAGCATAGTTTTGAACTAGTAGGGGGCGAAGTGACAAAGAAGGGAGATTCACTAGAAGAGAATTGCAGTAGTCTAAGCTTGAGGTGACGAAGGCATGAATAGCAGTCTCAAAGCTTTGTCGATCAAAATGGGATCGAACACGGGAGAGGTTTCGGAGGAAACCAAGGGAAGACTTACAGATACGATGGATGTGCGGTTTAAACGAGAGTTGCTTGTCGAAAATAACACCAAGATTACTGACGGTAACAGAGAAGGCGACATTGGTTTCCTCAAGGTTAAGGGAAGGGAAGAGAACTTTAGATTTCTCCACTATCGAAGCGGTACCAACAAGGAGAACTTCAGTTTTATCGTGGTTATGTTAGAGAAAGTTGGCAGGCAGCCATTCGTTTATGGAGGTGTAGGTTGAAAGGAGCTTGGTAATTGATTGAGAGAAGGACACAGGGGATGAGGAAAGGTATATCTGAGTGTCATCAGCATAGAGGTGGAAGGACAGGCCCAAATCGCGAAGAAGGGAGCCAAGAGGAAGTAAGTAGATGCAAAAGAGGAGGAGACCAAGGACTGAGCCCTGAGGCACCCCAAAATGAATGGGCGCGGGCTCGGAGTAGAGGTTATTGAGCGCAACCGACTGAGTGCGGGAGGAGAGGTATGAGCGGAACCAATCAAGTGCAGTGCCCGAGAGGCCAAGGAAAGTGTGAAGATCAAGGAGGACAGTGGGGTCGATGGTGTCGAAAGCAGAGGAGAGGTCTAAGAGGACTAGAATGGACGTACAACCCCTATCGGATGCTCTCGGTAAACCGTCTGAAACATTAAGAAGAGCGGTTTCAGCAGAGTCATTAAGGCGAGAGAAAACCACTCTCTCGATGATCTTAGAGAGGAATGGAAGCTGTAAGATAGGGCGATAGCTAAATGGTTCAGAGGGGTTAAGGTGTGTTTTTTTACGTGGGCAGGTCATGTCCTGCCTACGGGGGCGTACTTTACGAAAGGCTCGTTCATGAGCACGTAAGGGACTCCGTGAACGAAGAAGTTCCATGGTGAACCAAGGGGCGCGGTGATGGCGGTTTGAAGGAGTGATAAGGGGGACGTGCACGTCAAGGCAGGCAAGTAATGATTGGTGCAGAGAAGTACTATCAATTGACGATAGTCTCTGGAAAGGAGTAGGATCTCGGGACGAGCGAGTAGGTAGATGGTAGGGAATATAGAATTTAAAATTGACCAAAAACTCGTCGGAAATCGTATTAGAAAGGTCAGTTACTGTTAGATTAGATATATGAAGGTTCGAGATGACTAAGTCCAGGGTATTACCATGTTTGTGTGTTGGAGATGACACATGTTGTGTAAGAGAGAAGAGGTCGATGGTGTCAATGAATGCAAGAAAAGTCTCATTGTAGCTAGGAAGATTGAAGTCACCGAGAATGAGGAGAGAACCAGTAGATGATAAGTCAGAGAGTAGGTTACTGAACTCCTCGAGAAATAAGGCCGAAAACGAGCTGGGAGGGCGGTAAAGGACCACGATAGTCAGAGCTGGCACAGCACGCGAGACAGCAATGAGAGCCTCAAATGAGGCTAGAGGGCGGGGGAGAAGCATGAGTTTGAAATGTGTAATTCCCCCTCCACGGTGGTTCCGAAGAGCATGCAGGAAAGAATTACCCAGAGGGGTTGCAAGGGCAGGGAAGATGCTCGTGTCTGAATGAAGGTTCGATGCCATGTTCTCACACATTCATCTCTTTTCAAACGCGTCAGCTTCACTTCCTTTTATTGTTTCGGGTGCTACCCTGATACCGTCTTTAAGGACAGTTGCTATCCTAGACTGTTGAATGGCCTAGTCTTGGGGAGCTTCTGGCATGGTACCTGTCCCGCTACCGCTTTTCCCTGGTTCTGGGATGTAGTTCCTGCACACTGGTGTGATAATTTTTGAAGAAGTGGCGGGGGGAAGGGGGATGTCCCCCATAGTATCTATTTTGTAAGTTCCTGCTATTTTTCTTGAGAGATGCGGGGCATCCACTGGGTACCTCTTAAATCTTGCATCTCTTTATAGTTATTATTTTATTTGTTTTTTCTTATACTTTATTATTAATTCAATTTGTTGGGTTTTTTTTCGACGGCGTGCCCTGGTTGGCATCCGCCAGATGAGAACTGTGAAATTATAATAAAAAATCTCTTCCTGTTTTGTACCTTCTTTTACTACTATTATTAGTACAGTGTCTGGTTGCACTTCACATTTCGACTCCCAAGGTATCATCCCAAGGTTAGGTCGTCCATGTATAATTGTAAACTATACTCCTACTCTCTACCCTCAATGCCAATTCATTTGTATAAATTCCAACCTTGTATCGTTAAATTCCTTTTTCTCCATAAGGAGCCAATCCCTTTGGGCTTGCGATCCTGTATAGTTTACAATTATACATGTACGACCAGCCACAGTCGTTATGTAGGCCAAACTGGCTTAGAACTCAAATGCAGGATCGCAAAGCACTTAGGTTTGTCTCATAGGACTGGTGTTCCCATTTCTAAACTTGAAACCTCTTCCATCAGGCAACACTCTGAGTATCAACATCATCCTCTTAATTCTGATTCATTTACCATCTTATCTTCAGCCTTTAACTTCTCTCGATTTGAAAATCTTAGTCATTGTACATCGATAAAATGAATCCAAACCTAAATAATTACTCCTCCTCAATTATACTATTCACTATATAACCAACCAACACTTCAATACATTAACTAGCCAACCGATCAACCGAACAAATCTCGTTAGTACTTTTTTCTATCGCTAGTTAGTTGATTTAACAACAACTACGATAAAGGTTAGTCCCTCTGTTTAATTCATTCTAATTTGTTTTCGTCGGGTTTTTTTTTGTTTTTTTTGGTTTATAATCTAATATAATAGGTTATTTTATTGTTTATTCCAGTTACCTTTAATTTTTGATATTCGAGTTAGTTTATGTTAAAACTTCACTTCTTTCTATTATTTTTCAAAATTACACTGGATCGTATCAATTATTCTATATATTGTTATTTGTGTTTTTACTTTCTTCTCTATATATACAGATATAATATATATATATATATATATATATATATATATATATATATATATATATATATATATATATGGGTGAGAATGGGACGAGGAAGTAAAAACCCAGAAAATACACTGAAGTTCTTTATTGACGTTTCCGGGTTTTTACTTCCTCCTCCCATTATCACCTATACGTCGTGATATTCATACAATATATATATATATATATATATATATATATATATATATATCGGTGTCGTAGAATGCCCCCCCCCCTTTGTGTTTTAAGAGTGCTAATATATTGATATTATAATAATATCTTAAAGAATAGAGCCGTTCGAAACACGTAAGGATATAGAGAAACGCACAATAATTCCCAAAATAAACTTATATTTTAACTTTAACAAATGAATACTAAAAATTTAAACATAAACCACAACAATACTCAGAATATTATAATAAACAAGAATTAATTCAATTAGTTTGACCCTCTAAAATTGGTTAATTTCGCTACACACCTCAATAATATAAGATTTAGGCTTACAGACTCAACTGGAGTTTAAATTCCTCAGGAATGTTATTGTCTCACGACGCGTGCCGCCTGGCCAGATGTAGGTAGGCGGGATCACGATGTCCTTTTGGGAGGGTAGCAGCTGGGGGGTCCACACGGTATTCCGGGGGGGGGGGTCTTCAAGGACGAGAACAATTACGGTGCTTTATGCGGCACCAAGGTAGTCGTGGTCTTAAACCAAGTTAACGAGCTCAAGGGGGAGCTTTTCTCCTTCCTTAATTAATTCCTCATGGGCGAGGACTGAACTCGGGGAGGGTCTTCTTCAAGGGCGAGAATCGATGAGGATGGGGGGGCTCTCTGACGAGAATAAGTTACTTAAAGTTCCGTTTGGTAACCAGGAACTAGCTCGAGGATAAGCTTCTTCTTAGTTCCAGTCTTCTTCAAGGGCGAATATAACGGAGGGGGGTTTCCCTGACGAGAACAAGTTTAACTTGGTTCCTCAACCAAGTTAATTTATGAGTTCGGTGTGGCCACCGAGCAACGGGCTCGAGGGGGAGCCTTTTCCTTCTTTTCTTAATTCCTCAAGGACGAGGAATATCCCTGGTGTTTAAGATGCACCAGGATATGAGGAGTCTCTCTGGCGAGAGTAAGTTGAACTTAACAAAGTTAACTTAACGTTTGGTTTGATAACCAGGGACTAGCTCGAGGATGAGCTGCTTCTTAGCCCCTTAAGGTAGGTAGCCCTGCCTCTCTTGCAGGGTACTTCTTGGTCTGGCGAGCCAAGTAACCTACCAATCCAGTCTAGGTAGCTCGGTTTTAATCCGAGGACTTCGTCACCTGGAGACTGACGTATTCTACCGCGATTTTCCTCAGTGTTCGTTATTTATAAGTTGTCACCCCACTGGGGGAGTGCTAAGAGGGAGGGGGGAGGCTTGATGGCGGGCCCAGGAGGGTTCTTATGCCCAACGGTTTTTCACACCGAGTCTTACATCGGCTCCTCGTTAGACTTCGAGCTTGGGAGAAACACGTCTCCAATTTCTTATTTGACGTGAAATTGAATCTCACTCTCCTGGGGGAGATCTTGCATTTTAACCTTTAGGTCTTTCATAGCGCCGAGTGGTGCGGCGCTGCGGTTACGCGCTTGACCCGACGATGCCTGGGACCGGATGTCTTTGCGGTAACCGCCTCGTGACTCCACCACCAGTGAACGGGAGGGGGGGAGTGACGATTCCCCTACAATCGGTGCATAGTGAGAGCAGCTTCTCATCTATACATCTTTTGTTAAAGACCAAGTTGTGTTTTGATTTTATTAATTTTATTTTGGAACGTTCTAACTGGCGAATGCAGTTATTTTTTTGTATCTGGTTGGATGTTAAAGATCAGTCGAGGAAGATCCATTTTATTTTTTACAACCAATTTGAGTTTTTAACGCATCTTCAGACGGAAGTCTTCGTTATTGTTGAGTCTGCGTTGATTTTGTGTTTCCCTTAGTTTTGCCTCATTTACCGGTGAGGTAACTCATTGCTGGTCGTGAGCAGCAAAGAATGAAATTTGATGGTATATTTTTTTTATATTTACACGTAGTTATTTTAATCTTTCATAATAAATTGAGTTGAGTTCTCCAGGACATACTGGAGGTCAAATTTTTGAGATTTTACAATCAGGAAATTTTTTCATGACAGAGAATTATATCTTATAAATTACATTTTTTTTTAATATATTGTTGTCTTATGTACAAATTTCACGAAATGCTTACTACCAAATGTTCATTGTTAATCATGGTTTATTAAATGTTTTTATTATTAATATTCTTAATCACTAAACTTTGTTATTAGACACTAAATATTATATTCATTATTAACCACTGAACTATTAATATTAACTACTAATTATTCGATATTGACTGTGATAGAATTGCCTAAGGCGGCCGCGCCTCGCTTCTATCATATATTGAAACTCTTGCTTCCCACGTGTATCCTGCGAGAAGAGAGTAGCATGGCGTCCTTATCGCCCAACATTTCCCGATTATCTTCCCCCGCTCCAAGTTTATTCAAGGAGGTTCAATCCCCTGTTTGCCTGCAGGCGTCGATCTGGCCAGATTGAATTAGGCTTATGGGAAGATAAGATTGTTCCAAGCGCTAGCGGGACATTCCATGGAAGTCACCCATTGTCCCCTACCCCGAGGGGCTGGCTCCGGCTATTTATGCGATATAATTTCGCGTTTGATTCAGATCAAGATTACCTTCGTCAGGCATCACGCCGATCCGGTCTCCCTTGTGCACCTAGGAACTCTTTACCCCGAGAACCCCCTTATTGTCCAGAAGAGGACAATATCCTTGAGTGCCAAGGTTCGTGCCCCTCTAGACGCCAAGTCTACAGCCCCTACCCCCCCCTGTTGTTCAATTGCTCAGAAGAGAACAACTTTAGAACAGTCATTGTTATTCGAGCCCATTCGACAAGAAACGGTTCTCGCTCCCCTGATATCACGTCAGTGGTAATTTAATTCCCCCCTTTTAACGTTATTCAAGAGAATGCTTGGTTACCCCGATAACCTCAATTGTTCATCCAGAACATCTCCGATATTCTGTCTCAAGGATCGCTCATACTTCCGAGCCCAACTTCTCTCATACTCTCCGAAGTCTGTCCTTTCCCCCTCGTTAAGGACAACCCCCCTAAAAATCCCTCCTCCTGGGAAGGAAACCGCCAGTCGGACCGAAGCCTTTCCTTCAAATCGCCTTGATCTGCACGACGACCTTATAAATACGTAAGCTACGAATTGCATTTAACTATTTAACTTCGTGCCAACGTAACTCCGTGCTTTAACGCGGATTTAGCCAACCCTTTTCCTTCTTGTTTGTTTTGTCATTTAAATCCCTCCAAATCTTAATCAACCGCTTAGTCAAATTTATCCCATGACCTTTTTCATTTCATGTGTATCTCCCATTTTAATCCCCGGTCATCTAAGTATTTTCCATGTGTTGTTTTGTTAGATTAATTAATAAAATTCTATTTTATTAATGCTTGCAATATTATTTATACTTGGGCTCCGATCCACTTCTTAAGTATATTGAAGATAAATAAGCTCTCTCCAGGCCTATTTAATAACGTAGTCATACTCGGCCATCTGATTAAACCCTGCACTCGAATATAGAATAATCCCCATAAAGAATAGATATATAGTATATCGTCGGGAGCCTTTTCTACGACATTGACTACTGTTTATTTACTGCTTTTATTATTTCACGAAGTCCGTATGCTTAGTACTAAGTATTCATTATTAATCACTGAACTATGTTATTAGCTACTAAATATTATATTCATTATTAACCACCCCGTAAGGGGCGCGGTGATTTGCAATCCTGGCCGCCGTGCTGATGGGATTCAGCACCACGTCCGGCCCCAGCTTAGCCTTTTCTCCTTCCTTCAAAACACTTGTTTCCCCCCAGTTTCCTCGCTTTTCATACAAACTCTCCCACAACTTTCTCTGGTCAGCCTCTAATTTCACGGGGTAGATGCTGACCTTCTTCTCAGCCAACCGTCCCAGATCGGGGCTAAGGGGGAGGGGACAACTTTCCCTAACCCCTGAGCTCCGGTTCGGGATGGTGTTTTTTTAACAACCTGCTTCATCCCCACCCATACCTTCCTCACATCCCTTTTTCTTTTCTCTTCACACACTATTAATTTTACGCCGTGCCTAAGGTGGAGCCGACATGCTAAAGGGCTGCCAGGTCACCAGGCGGGAGGGGTGGCCATCAATGGCGGCACATAGCTCTGCCAGGCCTGTACGCATCCCTTGCAGAGCGGGCTACTGCGAGGGGTGATGATCTATTGTATCCCGTAATGAAAAGAGGGTCACCATGCCCAATGATGAGTACAAAAAAATCCTTTTAATTCCCTCTGTTCCATCGACGGAGCCGCCCTCGGGCAGCTCCACGGAAAAAATGTAGGTCCCCTCCCACCCTGTGCTTACGTAGGGGACCTTCCATATTTCTGTAACAAGAGAGGAGTCTTACTCCTCTCCTTTACCTACGGGTGTAAGAGGCTCCCCTTCACCCCGTTCTCTGGAGGTGCTTTCGGCCATCTCACTTTTCCCAGCGGCAATCCCCCCTTTTTCTTTACAAGGGGACTGCCAAGAAAGCCAGCAGGCAGCTGATAGCCGACCGCTCCCCAGTGAAGCGGCTCGGTAGGGCAAACCCCCTTAGGGGGGGGTAGAGGGAAGCCAGGCCCCTTAGGTCACATCCCTCAAAAGACCTGCTGGCCAGAATATTGAACCTTGCTAGGGTCAAGGCCTGTGCCTCCCCACACATGACTAGTGACGCTGCCAACGGGACCTGCGATGTCCTGGGAGGGGATGGCCAACTGGAGGCCCCTCCTGTGATAGACATGGTCCTTGAGGCAACCCAGCCTCAGACGGGAGGGAATCTGGGCTCGGCGCCAAGCACCGAACCCGAATCCGCCCAAATACAAGGTCCTCCTCAAACGACCCGGGTTTCCAAGGCAGTACAAGGAGAGAAGGGATCTCCTCCAACCGATGCCGCTGCGACTACCAGGACTTTCTCCATCTCGGAGAAGGACCAGGCTGAGGCCCGTTCATCTGGCGAAGGGGCTTCTGCCGGCGGAGGGGAAAAGCGGGTTCATTCCCCGCCCTCCTCTCCTAAAAAGAAAAAAAAATAAGAAAAGGACTAAGAAGACTCGGGGCTCCTCTCCATCAGCGGGGGATGCGGGGACGGATGAGTCTGCTGCCACTTTGATAAGCGACCAAGCCAAGATCGGCACATCCGGCCCCTCTTTCCCCCCGGGTGCGGAGCCCCCGACTATGACTAAGACGAAAAGAGCGCAGGGCGGAGCCTTGATAACATCGGGGCCCCTCAATCAGAGGTTACTTGGAGTTTTTGACCCCGCTGGCTCCAAATGGTTATTCGCCCCACTGATGGCCTTATGTTGGCCAAGGGCAACATGATCCATCAGAGGAGAGCATTCGCTAGTGTAATTGGTAGCGAGCCGAAGGTGACCCGTTGCTCGGACGGGAGCCTTCTGGCGAATGCAGTGGATCCCGCTGAGGCGGCCAAGATAATTGCTCTTCGGACACTTCCTGGCACCCGATCAGTCTGACGCCGCACTCTACCATGAACTTTGTGAAAGGAGTAGTTTATGCGAGGGAACTCGTTAACTACTCCATTGAGGACATCACCTTAGAGCTGGCCGACCATGGGGTGGTCAAGGTCAAACGTGTGATGAGAAAACAGGGAGGGGCCGCGAGACCCACCCCTACACTCTTCGTCACGTTCGACTGTGACAAGCTCCGTGAGTCGGTGCGTGCCGGTTGGTACCGCTAACACATGAAGGCATTCGTGCCAATTCCGCGGCGGTGCTATTACTGTCACTGCTTCGGCCATAGGAATCGTTCTTGTAAACGTGCAAAGTCGGGGTCTCCCGAAGTTTGTGTAAATTGCTCCAAGGCCGCACACGATAAGTCTAAATCGTGTGTGGCCAAGTGTGTCAATTGCGGAGAGCCGCACCCCGCTTTTTCGAAGCAATGTGGTGCATATCTCCTTGAGAAAGAAATCCTGGCCGTTCAGGCCCAGGATCGACTCTAATTCCGCGAGGCTAAGGACTTGGTCCTGGCGCGCCCGGCTCTGCTTGGGACGTGATATGCCTCAATAGTTAGAAAGGCACCCTCTGCTCCTGGGCCATCCAGGCCAACGAGCACGGTTGTTTCCGCGCCCATTCGGAGCCCTTCTGCGGGCTCTACGCAACCCGGGCGCTCCCTTGGTAAACCTGGTGGCAAAAAGAGTTCACACTCAGCCCTGGCTAAAACCAGGGCTCCCCCCTCTTTCCCCAGCGCGAGGGTTTCCGTAAGGCGAAACGGCCACGCGCCTCCACCGAGTCGTTAGACTCACAGGAGGCAACACCCCTGAAGTTGGTCGCTTGGCCATCTTCAGGGGTTTCTAAAGCTGTCCCCAGAATGGAGGACAGCAACAAAGGAGCTTCGGCTCGTTCGACCACGCTTAGTAGTGGAGCGAGTGGCTCGGAGACGGTGGTTCCTCGAAAAGAAGGCCCCCCCCGCATCCGAAGCCGCAACGCCCGCCTAAGGTTTCAAGGCGGGGGGAAGAAAAGACTCGCACGGCGAGCCCAACCTCCCCCAATAAGTCCTCGAAGGCGCAGCGCCTTCAGCGCTTTGTCTGGCCAACAGTGCCCGGGGTTCTGCCTCCGGGAAGAGTACGGCCATCCCCGTCAGGGTCTTCTGTTCGAAGAGGGCCCCCGCGTTTCCTCCGAGCTAGGCCTGGAGGGCATATTTCTTCAATGGAATTGCCGTGGACTCCAGGCCAGCTGGGAGGAGCTGCGGAGGCTCGTCTCATTCCGTTCCCCGTTCTCTATCTTTCTGCAGTAGACCATGCAAGGCACGTGCGTCCTGCCCACCCTCCCGCGGTATAAGGGTCTTGTGACCCCACCATCGCGGGATGGCCGGGCTGTGGGATGCGCGGTTTACACCCGGCATGATGTCTCCGTTCTGCCTTTCTCTTTAGATACCTCCTTTCAGGCAGTGGCTGTGCAGCTGCACCTGGATAGGAGGTATACTATCATTTCTGCGTACATTCCACCGTCAGCTGACTTCGACGCGGGGGACTTCCGCCGCGTCGTGGCACGGTTGCCGAGGCCCTATCTCTTGCTTGGAGATCTGAACGGCAGGCATCCTCTCTGTGGAGATTACTCCATTAATCCCAGGGGACAAGTCCTTGCCGATCTGATCGAAGAGCTTGAGATGGGTGTCCTAAACGTGGATGAGTTTACGCATCACTGTCCGAGAACCGCTTCATTTTCTTGCCTTTACCTATCTTTGTGCTCTTCGGATGCACAGCCTGATTTTGATTGGGGGGTGGTCGATGACCTCCATGGTAGTAATCACTTTCCCATTCAAATATAATTTTCAGGGCAACTGCCGCCTGAGATACCACCTCGGTGGTGCTTGGCGCGGGCGCGGTGGCCTGCATTTCAGGAAATGACTGAATTTTCTATCTCAGTCGAGGAGTTTAGGTCTGTAGATGAGGCCGTTGAGTTCTCCGGCAACCTCATCGCCGTGGGCCTGACTACTATTCCTAGGACGTCTGGCCGTTTTGCACGCCGACTACTCCCATGGTGGTCGACCGAGTGTGAGACGGCTCTCAAACAGAAGCGTTATGCCTACATGCGCTATAAGCGCCGCCCGAACGATTTCACTGTCGCTGAATTTCGTCGGGCTAGGGCTAGGTTCCGGTATATTTCGAAGCACGCCCTCCGCTCTTCTTGGCGGGCATACGTGTCTTCACTTAACGGGAAGACCCCTTTAGCAGAGGTGAGGAAGCGAGTCAAAATGATTCGGGGCAAGTTCTCGCAGCACCCCCTCCCGTTCTCCAGGAGAATGGGAGCGCAATCTCGGACCCCGCGTCCGTGGCGGAATCCTTCGCGACCGCTTTTTCCGCATTCTCTTGCCGGGATGCTGCTCCGCTAGCATTCAATGCACGTCGTGATGTCGCGGAATGCCGCTGGCTGGACTTTACCTCTAGAGCCGGAGAACCCTTCAACGACAAGTTTACTGTGAGTGAGTTGCGTTCCGCTCTCGCTTAGTGCGCGGACACCGCTCATGATCCGGAAGATGTCCCGTACGCCATGCTTCGACACCTGGGTGAGCGAGGCATGGACTTTCTGTTAGGTATGTTCTACAGGATCTGGGTGGAAGGCCTTTTTACAGACTCCTGGCGAATCGCTACTGTGCTCGCCTTTCGCAAACCGGGGAGAGATCACTCTACTCCGACCGGTTTCCGCCCAATCTCTCTAACCTCTTGCGTTTGAAAGTTGATGCATAAATTGGTAAATGTTAGATTAGCCTTTTTCCTGGACAGCGGAGGCCATCTGTCTTCCTCACAGTGCGGCTTCCGCAAGTTCCACTCCACGTCGGATGCTCTGCTCCGACTGGAAAATGCCGTCTACGAGGCTTTCCTTCGTAGACAGCACTACGCCACGGTGTTTTTCGATCTGGGGAAGGCCTATGATACCGCATGGCGATACGGTATCATGGAGACTCTCCACACGATGGGGGCGAGGGGACGCCTCCCAATGTTTATATCTGAATTTTTGCGAGATCGTCGATTCCGCGTACGGGTGGATGGAGCCCTCTCCGGCCCAAAGGAGCAGGAAGAGGGTGTCCTGCAGGAAGGTGTCCTCAGTGTCACACTTTTTGCCCTGAGCATCAACGGCATCGCCTCGGTGCTGCCGGAAGATGTTCTCTTTTGGTTCTCTTACGTGGATCTCTTTTGGTGCGGCCCAGACGCCAACTCTGGAGCGTCGACTCCAACAGGCATTGAACCGCGTCTCTCGCTATGCCGAAGCGCACAGGTTTCGGTTTTCTTTGGCCAAGACTAAGGTGGTGCACTTCTGCCGCCATCCACGGCTTCACCCCGACCCAGATTTGTTTCTTAATGGGGTGCGCCTGGATGTGGTTGAGTCGCACCGTTTCCTTGGTCTTGTATTTAACCGACGCCTCACCTGGGAGGCTCATATTCGCAGCCTTAGGGTCTCTTGTACCCGCGCCATGGATATTCTCCGTTCCGTGACGTTCAGCGCCTGGGGCGCTGATAGGGCTACTGCCCTACTTTTTTATCGATCCTTTGTTTGTTCGATGCTCGACTACGGATGCGAGTTTTATGCATCCGTAGCCGAGCGTTTAATGCGGAAGGTGGATTCGATCCACCACATTGGCTTTCGACTTGCAACCGGTGCCTTCCGCACTTCCCCCATTGAGAGCCTGCTGGTCGATGCTGGGGAGATGCCACTCGCTCTGCGCCGTGTGCAGTGCATCACTCGCCTGTACGCGCGAGCCCGGCGCCTCCCTCAGTCGCCAACAGCTCTCACTGCATCCGCAGCTAATCTCGATGGTGCCTATGCCGCCGAGAGACGCCAGTCATACCCTAAACCGGGCCAGGAAACTCCTTTGAGATGTAGATATAGCTCTCGGGCCGGTGGCGCCCCTGGTTCTGCCCAGGACGCCAGCCTGGAGGGTACCACATTTGGCTATTTGTCGCCACGTCTCTGCTCCCAAAGCTTGTACTGCGCCGGGAGTATTTCGTTCGACCTTTTTGGACCACACATCGTGTCACGCTGGAACCGTGCCAGTGTATACGGATGGCTCTAAGTCCCAAGAGGGCGTCGGCTTCCACGCCGTATCCCCTCTGTTTGAAGTCAGCGGGGCTCTACCAGGCGCTGCGTCTGTATTCACGGCCGAGCTGGTGGCAATACACCACTCGGTACGGGAGATTACGCGACGTGCCCGGTTCGGAGACCGGATTGTGATCTATAGCGACTTACAAAGCGCCCTGAGTGCTATTGGGGCATTGGAATCTCCGCATCCCCTGGTTCGCGATATCCGTGACGCCACGGTTTTGGCGAGCCGGGCAGATGTCGAGATTATCTTATGCTGGGTTCCTGGACATGTAGGAATTGCGGGGAATGAGCGCACCGATGAGGGCGCCAAAGAGTCCACGAGGACTCTGCGACCGGACCAGCGTTTCGCTCTTCCTCACACCGACTACATGGCTGGAATACGGGCCGATCTTCGGACTGCTTGGCCAAAAAGATGCGAGACGTTCGAAGGGAACTTAAAGTTGCGTGTCATTGCGCCGCGACTGTTCCCATGGACCTATCCCCCAATGCCGCGGTGGCTTCAGGTTGCTTTCTGTCGTCTCCGAATCGGACACACTTGTGTGACTCATCGCTATTTGATGGAGCGCTCGCCTGCGCCCTATTGCACGACTGTGTCGTCCCCCAGACTGTTCGGCACATTCTTGTCGAATGTCCCAGTCTGGGTGATCTTCGCGCACGATACTTGTCCCGGTACCGGGATGGGCGGGGTCGCTACCGCCTGTCCCTTGTGCTCGGGACTAGTTCGTGCACATTGACTTGTGGAATTGTTGACTTTTGGGGGGAGGCCGGGCTTCTTCCCCTTTATTTAAGGTTCTTTTTGTTTTTCGTTTGATATTGTTGTTTTGTATGTTGCACTCTCCTGCACCGGGGCGAGGGGGACCTCCCCCTGCAGCCGGAGATTGCTTCCTGATTGTTAAGTTTTCCAATTTATATCGTTATGTTTTCATATTTTTTTTTAAAGTAGCCTAGTTCTAGGCTGTCGTGTTTTTTGGCGACTTATGCCCAAGTGGGTAGTTGCCAGATGGGCTCTATAAAAAAAATAAATGGAGATCTGAACGACAGGCATCCTCTCTGGGGAGATTACTCAATAAATCTCAGCGGTCAAGACCTCTTAACTGTTATTAATTAATGTTCCTTTGCTTTCTCATTAGTCGACATAGTCACTGAAGGTGGTCCTAGTAAAGGTCCGAAACGTCCGGCCAATAAATGATTAGTGTAATCACCTGGGTCTTCATATTCCTGCTACATATCAGATTCCAAAGGAAAAAATCAATTACCAGTATTTTATATATATATATATATATATATATATATATATATATATATATATATATATATATATTCATATAGTATTGTTGAATCAAGGGTAAGCCGTCAAAATGAAATGGTGTTTCTGTGACGACCAACGATCGACTCTTACACTTTTTTCCGTGAAATCTGCAAGCTAACCCAGGGCAACCTGGTGGTTCAAGAGCAGTTGTGCATATCAATGAATCTTGTTTTTCTCTTTCTCAAAAGCCGAATAATCATCAGGTCAGAAGACCTCACGCTCCTATATGGGTGTTTGGAATAGTCGATACCAGCACCTCGCCAACTATAGGATGCATGAAAATAATGGACAAAAGGGATGCTGACAAACTTCTTCCTATAATACAAGCATTAGTGCGACCGGTATCCATAATCCGTAGGGATGAGTGGAGGGCCTATAGTAATATACAAGGACTCGAATTCAATCCCAGGATTGTGAACCATTCACTCATTTTTGTGGACCCGGAATCTGGTTTGCAAGAATCGTATTGGAATAAACCTAAACTAAATAGCAAAATGATGCGAGGTTGCAGGCGGCACTGGTCGAATTCTTAACCTCAAAAATTGATGTGACGTCACCATTCCTTCAGATACGGACTTCATAATTTATGTGTTTTATTTGCTTGCAATAGAAAAAGTAATTTGAATCATGTTTTATTATGGGATGCTTATTTAGTTTTTATTTAAATGTTGTGGGTAGGATCTCTCTTCATTTGGGTATCATGGGGGTGTGGGGAGATCTTTATATAAGAGTAGTTGTCTTTACTCGATCCGGTTACCCTAACAGTTCTTATTATTCTCGATGTTTTAAAATCTCTAATATAATTTCGATTTTTTTTTACCCCCGTCTGCTTATCGTTGCATTCTCTCCTCTTGGAGTGTCCGGGTGGCGTAAGTCACTCTCTTTGTATTTGCAACCTCTCAAGTCATCTCTCTCCTCCTCGAAATCCCCGAGGATCCCTAGCCCCCTTCATTTCTCTTTGACCCGAAGCTCCTCTAGCTCCTCTGTCTCGACTCTGCCCTGCGATAAATGTCATTATACCAAACGCTCGAAGTCGGCAGCCGTTGCTTGCGATTGGGGTTCGCCGCTCGACGGCGAAAGGGGGTGGGGGGGTTATAACACGGGTTCGTTAACATCGAAAGATGGCGATTTTTGGTGTACGTGTCGACGAATATGTATGTATGCATGTATGTGTGATCTTGAAAAAACCTAAACTTCAAGTTTCTTCCCCTCGCATAACTTAGCATTCAAGTAAGGTGCATGCACACGTGTGCGTACAACACTACAGGCACCCAAATAGCTACGCCATCGTGCACATGCAAGTGCTTGGTGTTCCTGCCAAACTACATAATCTCGTATTATAATTTTCCTTCAAAATGGACGCGAAAATACCAATTATTAGTAACTGTTCAGGGGTTGGCATCAAAGTGGTCATAACAAAAACAAAACTTGATTTTACTTCTATGTGTTTATGATATGTGCTTTTTGTGGGTAGTGAAAATGAAATGCACTTACTGAGTGTGGAAAGTATCGTGTTCATGAATACAATCTGTGCATTGGTGCTATTCTGGATGTGGAACCACGTAATTTCTAGCCACTTTGGCTCTTAATATACATTGATTTAAGGGTTATTATATTTTAATAATACAATCCAATTTGAGCATTGAAGAAACAAACAAATCGAATCTCGCCGCATCAAAGTACAGGGTGCGGCAGAACCGAGTGAGCAGTTTTAAGGAGTTATAGAAATGTAAGGGGGAGGGGGGGCTATATAGAGACGGTACGCCATATTTGGGCGGTGCATTCCCGAGGGAAACCCTGGGGGGCTTTGCCCAGGAAGTGAGCCATTCCTCGGAAACCGGCAAGGGGACGCATCCCTCCCCCCGAGCAATGACTCCTCAAAACTGCTCAATCGGTTTTGCCGCACCCTGTACTTCCTCCTTCGCACCCCTTCCCCTCCAGTGTGACCTCCCCTCGTTAGATTATATAATTCCTCTTTCTTCGACTTCAAAACAACAGTTTCCCACTAAATGCGGTTGGCGCGCTTCAACGCCACAGTAAAGTACCCCTGCCCTCTTTTATGGCCTATTAAGCTCACATTATTTTGTCCACGCTCGTAGTGAGGGGCGGGAGGAGGCTATGACTCCCCTCTCCCACATCACATATACCCCCGACATTCCGTAACACCCACTCGATTGACACTGACGCGGACTAACCACCCTAGCAGGTCGGGGTCAGCGATAGCTCCGCCCATTTCCGTCATTGCGAGGTGCGCTCGAAGAATAAAGCCATCCCTAAGCCTCTATCCGGGTATAGTTGCCCCACATTCAGGCCAGGAAGCGGCGGTGGGTCCTTTGTTGTCAATCCTTTTCTTGAGTGAACTCTTGTTTAGCCCTTTCATCGCTTCCCTAGGCCTCGCTCGTCGCCACACCGCGTTCCTGTATTGCGTGTTTAGGGCGTTCGCTTTTGGCTTATGTCCCTCTTACGTACTTGGATTTTTCTCTGTTGCCCCCTAAGCATTATTTTCAATACGTCATATGCAGATTAAATCTATTTTACCAAAACAAATATATATAAAGGATATTAAAATGACCATTTGTACTTGGGTACATAATTATTTGCCACATGGAGGCAAAATATTTGTTTACAGATAAATCTGGGTGATCTTCGCGCACGTTACCTGTCGCTATACTGGGACTGGTTCGGGACATAGATTTGCGGACTATACGACTTTTTGGAGGAGGCTGGCCTCCACTTTATTTGACTCATATTTGTAGGTCGCATGTTCCTGCGCCGGTGAAAGGCGGGAGTACCCTGCTCTATTTATCCTTTAATAGCAACAACAAACCTCCTCTCTTTATTCCCCGTAGGGGGCGCAGCGATTTGCCTTCCCGGACGCCGTGCTGACGGGCCTCAGCGCCCCCTCCAGCCCCAGCCTAACCTCTTCTCTTCCATCCGCTAACAACCCTTTAGCCTTCTCTGGCAATTTCTTTCCCAACTCTACTACTCCCTCTCTTCAAAGCATTTGTTCCGATGGGATTGGACTTCTCTACTCGCGTTCGAGCCTGTGCTAGTTCCGGTCGGCGAGAGGTTTGATTCTCGGGAGTCCGTCCTGGCTTGATCCTCTCCATCAATACCTGCGGAATATTGGCGGCTACCAAATCATCCCCTTCCCCCCTCCTGGATTGTGATCTATAGCGACTCACAAAGCGCTCTGAGTGCTCTCGGGGCATTGGAATCTCCACATCCCCTGATTTGCGATATCTGTGACGCCACGGTTTTGGCGAGCCGGGCAGATGTCGATATTATCTTCTGCTGGATTCCTGGACATGTAGGAATTGCGATGACTGAGCGCGCCGATGAGGGCGCCAAAGAGTCCGCGAGGGCTCTACGACCGGACCAGCGTTTCGCTCTTCCTCACACCCACTACATGGCAGGTACATGGCAGGAATACGGGCAGCTCTTCGGACTGCTTGGCAAAGAAGATGGGAGACGGTCGAAGGGAACTTAAAGTTGCGTGCCATTGCGCCGCGACTGTTCCTATGGACCTATCCCCCAATGCCGCGACGGCGTCAGGTTGCTTTCTGTCGTCTCCGAATCGGACACACTCATGTAACGCATCGCTATTTGATGGAGCGCTCGCCTGCGCCCTATTGCGACGACTGCGTCGTCCCCCAGACTGTTCGGCACATTCTTGTCGAATGTCCTAGTCTGGATGATCTTTGCGCACGTTACCTGTCCCGGTACCGGGATTGGCGGGTTCGCTACCGCCTGTTCTTTGTACTCGGGACGAGTGCGTGCACATTCACTGGTGGACTTGTTGACTATTTGGGGGAGGCCGGCCTTCTCCCTTTCATTTAACTAGGTTTAGTTGTTGTTTTTGTTATTGTTATTTCTTTTTATTGTTGTTTCCTGTTCAAATTTTTTAAAGTTGCCTAGAACTAGGCTGTTTGTTTACGGCGACTTATGCCTAAGTGGGCAGTCGCTAGATAGCCCCTTAAAAAAATCAACAGTAGATACCCAAGACACAAACAAGAAAAACGGTGACAAAGAAGAACCAAAACCTCAAAGACCAGTCCTCACCAGACTCCAGTGGCCACAAGGCCCTAATAAATCAATAGGCGCCACGACCTCCGCAAAAACCAAATTGCTCACTTCTCGAACCAAACCAAAAGAATAATGAAAATATTCCAGTGGAATATCCGCGGAATCAGAGCCAACTAGGAAGAATTAAGGCTTCTTGTAGCTGACGAGAGCCCGGCCTGCGTCTGTCTTCAGGAAACCATGTTGGGAATACATCCACCACGAAAGCTACCGAATTACAGTTGCGTAACCACCCCAATACCAAATGATGGCAGCACATCCGTCTACTGTGCCATCTCCACCCATCAAGATGTTCCCACATTACCCATCAGATTAAATTCACCCCTGGAAACAATCGCCGTGACCATGCACATCAAGAAACGATAAACGATCGTAAATGTCTACCTCCCGCCCACAGGGCCCCTTCCAGTCACCGCCTTACGAGACTTGATCTCACACCTACCAATTCACTTCATTCTAATGGGGGACTTTAACAGTCGTCATACTGAGTGGGGCGACAGAATATGCAACGCCAGAGGAAACGAGCTATCAAAGCAAATAGAAAACTACCAACTTGGAATCATGAACCAGGGCGAAGGTACTAGATTTAACATACAAACAGGTACCCTATCAGCGTTAGACCCGGCCCTCTGCTCACGCGACATTACGGCGGACTTTGAATGGAAAATCTTGGATGACCTAAAAGGAAGCGACCATTACCCGATCATCCTTTCCTCAGACGAGGGATTTACCCACCTCGGGTATACCACGATGGAGACTGGACCAAGCAAACTGGCTAAAAAAAAAAAAAAAATCACCGATATCCAAGTTGATGACATCCCGTAGAGGAAGGAACCGCTGGAAATCTCTACATCCATCATACGAGGTGCCGTCAATAAGTTTTGCGAATCGGTAGGGCAAAACAGAGGAAGAGGCATGGCTGTTTGTGGGGGTGTTAGGACAAGTTATGACAAGTCAGGACCTGCAGCCGCACGTTCCTGCCTAGTCTACTTAAGAAACAGTAGCTGATCGCAGATCGTTAGTCACAAATTTTTCAACAATGGAAAAGGTTGAGCACCGCGCACTGATCAAATTTTTGACCAAGGAAGGCAAGAATGCAAAATAGATCCATGAACGCATGGTTGCAGTGTACACCGACATCGCCTCTTCCTATGCAACCATTGCTCGCTGGAATAGGGAGTTCCGCCATGGTCGTGAGTCCCTTGAAGATGACCCCCGTCCAGGACGCCCGTCAGACGTGACCAACGAGGACAATGTGGCCCGTGTGGAGAGGATGATCCTCGAAAATCGACGGGTCAAGGTAGGAGAAATCGAGCGAGAACTTGGAATATCACATGGAAGTGTTATCAACATCATCCACGACAATTTGGCCATGACCAAGGTCTCTGCCCGTTGGATTCCTAGAAACCTGACGCCCCATGATCGACTTAAACGTCGTCAAAGTCCAAAAGTCCAGAGTTGCACAAGCTGCCCTGCGCGAGTGCGGATTCGAGGAGCTCAACCATCCCCCTACAGTCCAGATGTGGCCCCTAGCGACTACTTTTTATTCCGCCATCTCAAGGCTGCACTGCGTGGACGCCAGTTTGGGGACGATGAAGATGCCCAGCTCGCCGTCCAGGAGTGGATTGAACAGCAGTCGGGCGATTTCTGGTTGTCGGAAATTCGAAGCCTCAGGGACAAGTGGCGCAAGTGCATTGAAGTCGAGGGTAGTTATATTGAAAAATAATAAAACACTTTTCCTCATATCTCGTTTCCTTATATCTGAATTTCAAAACTTATTGATCGACCCTCGTATATCAAGCAGGTAAAACATCCATCGCAACCAGCTCAGGACAACCCAGTCGGAGATCTACCCCATGGTGGAGCTTAGAATGCTCTGCCACACTAAAAGAACAAAGGAAAGCCTACCGACCATACAAAGGATGGCCAAATCCGATGACTAAAATGGAATTTAATAAAAAGAGAGCTAAATATAGATACATACTTAAACAAACCTGCCGGAAATCATGGAAAGCTTATTTCTCCACGATAAACTCTAAAAACCCCATCCACCGCACATGGAGCAAGAGCCGAGGGATGCTACGTAAACCCAGCCGAGACCCTACCCTCGTACTTCGGATAAATGGAAACACTATCTTAAAACTCCATCGATGTAGCAGACACGCTAGCGACTCACTTTGCCAAAATATCAAGTAGAGCGAGCACAATACCCGAGTTCGCCCAATACCGGTTGGAGAGGGAGTGCTCACCTCTAAACTTCGCATCAAAAGAGTACAAATCTTACAACGAAGAATTCAGCAAAAAAAGAGTTCGATACAGCTCTTGCATCATGTATAGACACGACTCCAGGCCCAGACAATATACCTTATCCAATGCTACGCCACCTAGGAAAAGGGGGTAAGTGCTTCCTCTTAGATATATTCAATAAAATATGGATGGAAAATGCCTTCCCAGACACCTGGAGAAGGGCTACAGTTCTAGCTTTCCGGAAACCAGGAAAAGACCCAACCAGTCCCCCAAACTACTGTCCAATCGCCCTAACCTCCTGTATATGTAAGCTTATGGATAAAATGGTGAATGTACACTTAACATGGTTCATTAAAACGAAATCCAGCATATCCCCATCGCAGTGCGGATTCCGAAAATTACACTCGACCACGGATGCCCTTATCCGTTTGGAATCGGCGATATGTAACCCATTCGCCAGGAAACAGCACTTAGTAGCTGTTTTCTTTGACCTCAAAAAGGCATACGATACGTCATGGCGTTATGCCATCTTAAAAGCCCTCCATAACCTCGGATTACGCGAACAACTACCAACCTTCATTCAAAATTTCCTAAACAGCCGCACCTTCTCTGTAAGATTAGGTAGCGCGAAATCCAAATCATTCATACAAGAAGAAGGCGTTCCACAAGGCAGCGTCTTAAGCGTACCCCTGTTTGCTATAAGAATCAATGATATCTCACAAAACCTCCATCAAGACATTAAAGCCAACCTTTATGTAGATGACTTCTCTATCTCCCTAGCAGGTTCCGAAATGGCAACAATAGAACGTCGCCTTCAGATCGCCATCAACAACTTCACGAGATGGTCTACTACCCACGGCTACTAATTCTCAGCCGAGAAGACCAAAGTAATCCACTTCTACCGTCGTAGAAGGTGTGTTAGGGAACCTGACCTATACCAAAAGATTGCAGTCGTTGAGAGCTATAAATTCCTAGGACTAACATTTGCTAGAAGGTTGACATGGGAACCACATATAAGAAACATTAAAAACTCTTGTAAGAAAGAAATGAACGTCCTACGTACAGTATCACGCCACGACTGGGGAGCTGATCGCGAAACACTTCTCACTCTCTACCGCTCCTTAGTGCGACCCAAACTGGACTACGGATGCGAGATCTACTCCTCTATTTCCAAGAAACGAATTGCACTCATCAACACAGTGGCTAATGAATGTCTCCGCATGGCTACCGGAGCCTTCCGCTCATCACCCAAACCGAGCCTTTAAAGCGATACCGGGGAGACACCACTAGACCTCCGTAGGATGGAACTCTCTCTACGCCTCTTTACCCGCATCCAGCGGGGACTCCCAACATCGCCGACTTCGACCGCCGTCATGAATGACCAAATGGATAATATTTTTACAACACACCTAACTCTCCCACGACCATTTGGAAGTAGAGTGCGACTATGGATGGAGGAAATGGGGGTAACGATGAACCCCATCCATCCACTTGCTTTCCCAGATATTCCATTTTGGAAATTAACTTTAAAGATATGCCATGACAATATAACAAAATAATCAACAACTACTCCCCTGGGAGAAAAAATTAAATTCGTTACCCACGCAGCAACACATATGGGTATACATATATACACCGACGGATCAAAATTCATAGACGCAACAGGATTATCGGTGATATCAAATAACTACACGTTCTCTGAAGAACTACTCCAAACATTATCAATCTTCACTGCCGAGTGCTATGCCTTAAAACATGCAGTACATTGGGATTACAATAACCCAACATCAGATGAATTCACAATCTTCACCGACTCCTTCAGCAGCCTACAAACATTAGAACGAATGACAGACATCCATCCAATCTGTTAGAAATAAGAAACTACGTATATAAAGCAGCATGCGAAAGAAAGAAAATTTCCTTTTGCCTGGTCCCAACACACGTAGGGGTAGCTGGAAATGAGCAAGCTGATACAGCGGCAAAAAATGCCGCCCTTCGTTCAATCAGGCCCAATGATATCCCAATACCATATGAGGACTACATCATTGCAATAAAGGCCACCATTCGGGAAAACTGGATGGTCAAATGGACAGATTTATACGGACAAAATAAGATGTGACACATTTTCCAAAAGTTATCGCCATGGAAGCCTCGAGAACTCACCCTCCGGCAAGAGGTATCCGTATGCAGAGTCCGCATCGGACATTCACTACTCACACACGGATACCTAATCGAGAAAGGCTATCCCTCCTACTGTAAAGATTGCATTCTACCCCTCACAATTGCACATCTTATCGCGGAATGCCCAACCTATGGAGAACTCCGACGAAGATACATACCCATCGATGGTGGGGGTACCCTCGATATCCTAAGATCTACACTAACAGCTGAAAATATCCGCCCTGGCATCAGAATCATCCGCTACCTCGAGGAGACAGGACTATTAAAGAAGCTATAGATAAGTCTCCAGTAGCATGATCTAAATTTTAATGAATTTTAATTATTTTAACACATTATCATACCATTTATCCATCTAGTACTTCAATCATTACTGCATAATCACCACCTCATGATATCAGACGCAACTTTTATAACTCATCTTTAAAACTTCTTACTAGAAAACAAATTACGGTGCAATCACTTCGCAGTGAGCACCAAGGGACTTGTAAATAATCCATCCATCCTCTCTTTATTTTTGAACATCATTAAGAACCTGCTCTATTTATCCTACAATATCAACAACAAATCTGCTCTATTTATCATTTATCAGCAATAACGAACCTGCTCTATTTAACCTTCAACCAAAACAACGAATCTCATTTATCCTTCAACAGTAACATCGAACCTGCTATATTTATCTTACAACAACAAAAACAACGAACCTCCTCTATTTATCCTTCAATAGCAATGAAGAACCTCCTCTATTTAACCATCAACAAAAACAACGAACCTCCTCTATTTATCCTCCAACAGCAACAACGAACCTGCTTTATTTATCCTACAACTGCAACAACGACGGTGTTCTATTATCCTTCAAAAGTAACAACGAACCTGCTCTATTAATCCTCCAACAGCAACAATGAATCTGCTCTATTTGTCCTTCAATAACAACGACGAACCTCCTCTATTTATCCATCCTTCAATAGCAACAACGAACCAGATCTATTTATTCCCAAAGAGCAACAATGAACCAACTCTCTCTATCCTTTCACAGTAACAACGAACCAGCTCTCTTTATTCTTCAACAGCAAAATGAACTCGCTCTATTTATCTTTCAACAGCAATAACGAACCTGCTCTATTTATCCTTCAACAGAAACAACGAACCTGCTCTATATATCTTTCAACAGCAACTACGAACCTGCTCTATTTATTTTTCAACAGCAACAACGAAACTCTTCTCTTTATTCTTCAACATCACCAAGAACCTGCTCTATTTATCCGGCAACAACGACGCTGCTCTATTTATCTTACAACAGCAACAACGAACCTGCTCTATTTATCCTTCAACAGCAATGACGAACCTCCTCTATTTAACCTTCAGCAAAAACAACGAACCTCCTCTATTTATCCTTCAACAACAATAACGAACCTGCTCTATTTATCCTTCAACAACAATAACGAACCTGCTATATTTATCCTTCAATAGCAACAACGAACCTGCTCTATTTATCCTTCAGCAGAAACAACGAATCTGTTCTATTTATTTTTCAACAGCAACTACGAACTTCTATTTTCCCCTCTGTTTTATGCTACGAACTTCAAAAATAAAAAGTGAATTTTAAATGGCTGTTGTTTAGAGGATCTCCGACATAAAATTACGGAAATAAATATCCATACCTTTGGTTAATATGGAGACTGTCGAAAGGGAAAAGATGGGAGAGGGGAAGGCTTATTACTAAAGAGGAACTCCATACTACTGTGATCTATTGGGGGGATTGAATACTCAATAAAGAAACAATAACTGTATGAATTGATAAATAAACAACAACGACAACTCAATAAAATTAACTAATAATTAAGATAAGTGATTCCAGTAGCGAAACTAATTAAATACATATAGTCCCATTAGCTCCCTATTTCTTGCCCCAATATATTTTCATCACAGCGTTTTCTCCTACATCATTGCAAACCATCTCTTTTACACTTATTATCCGGGTGTCTCCCGTTATTCAAAGAAATCCGGCCGGACCTTCATTTTTTTTACCGTGCATCACTTACGTCCTTCCTCAATTCAATTCGCAACCTCTAAAGAGGAGAGATCAAGACTGAGGGATTGCAGATATTCCAACGTGAAAAGAGTGCTTAGAAATTTAGACTTTCAACATATTTCAACCACTTAATACTTTTGTGGACATGACTCGGCACGGGTCTTCCCTTCCTCCATTCCGAAGGTGAAGGGATTTATTACATTCCACTGGACGATTCAAAGGTTGAAGAACTGTCAGTCTAATTCGGTCGGTCTATTCACGTAAATTAAGACATATTTTTTAAAGTTAAAATTAATTTAAACGTTCCTAACAATCATGTGTTCATAGATGAGGCGATTCGACGCTCATTGCGATAAAAGTTGCAAACGCGATGGAACACGTTCGCAGTCGTATGGAAATTTGGGAGCGATGAAATATCTATTATTTTCCCAAGATTTTGCCGGAGTGAATAATGGCTGCGACCCTGCGACCGCATACCAACACAGATCTTTCATTTCTAGATTACAAGTGCTTGAAATATAAAAGTTAGGTTGTTAACTTATCATAGATGAAGGATAGGTAAAAGCCATGATGGCTATGTTCTGATACTGATAGTTGTATTGATTAGAGATCTTCACCCGCTTCTTATGGCAGTGAACGGATGTTCACTGCCATAAGATGTTCACTGTCATATTTTCATTTTCGAGTTTATTGGTGATTTGGTTTGATCCCCAAACAGGATCAAGCTTCGGAGAGTTGCGTGTCCGCCCCTTAACATCCCAGGTATTTTCCGTTTTGCTTCTCGATCTATGTATTTTCCACGCATTTTGACTTCAACTTCACCAAATTGATTTCAAAAACTTTGACAATGTCCAGCTTACATCCGCTATAGGCGGGGGTCTCGAGTATTTGGACGATATTGGGAAGGTGGGTCAATTGGACCTATCCATTTGGGATAGATGTGAAATAGTATACATATGTGAATATATCTGCTTGAATAAAATATGGGACATGACAGGGAGAGCTCGGTTGCCCCTGTTGGCCTTTTATTTATTGTGCTCATTCGTCGACAAGGGCGACTAAATAGGAGATTCGGTTCCGCAACCGTCGCGATCCTTGGTCTCTTATAAAGTCCCCCCCGCCCTCCTCTCCCCAAACTGACAAATAAAAGGAAGTTGTTGACTATTTGGAGTCAATGATGGCTTATGTAAAGGCACATCTTACCGAATTTCTTGACCAGGGTATATTTGTACGCACGCTTATGATGTTAATGCTCCCTAACATTAATTCGGCCGCATAGGAAAATGCTCATTGACAACAACTAGATCAGATTTTATACCGTATCTCTAGATTACTGATTACAGTATTCGCGAACTATAAAAACGGGCAGTTGATTCATTGATTGATTAATGATTCACATTTTAGTTTATTTGATATTCAAAAGGGAGAAAACATTAATTTTATTTCCATATAAGTAATTGAAGAGTTCAAAGGTATCCGCATCTGGTTCAAACGTATTTTCCACGTGAACACTTTGAGATTTTATGTGGGCGGGAGTTTGATATGAAGAAAACCCAAGACGCATAAAATGAAATGTTCTTATTTGAATTAAAACCTGTTCATTTTTATGTGGATATACAATTTTTATAATTTTAAGATATCAATACACAGTATTTTTGTATACTCATGGTTACAAAAACTAAATGGTACCTTAAGTGGGCGGTATCATTAATCTCTTAAAATATATCATGTGGGCGGTGAGCAAAAAATGGTTGAATACTCCAAGCTTAAATTTTAAAGGGGCGTGAGTTTGGAAACAGGTGATCGTGACAAAAAATTCGTGTTAAGATACTAGACTCGTCTCTCAACATTACAAATGTCGCCAATTGGACAGATGTGCTCGGTAAGGAGAATAAAAGGAAGAGCTGCCATATAGACACTAGGAAGAATGAGAAGCGCAATCAACTGGAAGGAAGCCTTTCCCTACCGCTACAACAAAGTAAGCGAAGAAACAAACATAAACAGAAGACTGTCGCTGGGGTCGACCTCAGATTCTGAGGATCTCGAGCTACCAACACTGTCACTTGTTTGACCTGGAGATTAGGGCTGTTGAATTTTTGGAGTCGTATGCCAATTGACTGACGAGGGTACCGGACCTCTTTAGGAGGACCTTTTGCTAGGCGAGTGTCTTCGAGGAGTTAAACGTGAAAAGGCACTTCACCGTACAGCATGCAAGTACATCGACCTGAGCCAGTTGGAAGAAGTCCAATTTCCTTGCTTGCCACCTCCTCGATTTCTATAAGAACTACGTGCTGCCCTATGGAAGGTTTCCCAACTTTATCACTCACCTCCAGCAATTAGTGAGAATGTTTGGTACCACATACCGCTGTGAATAGTTGTTCTCCAAGATGAAACACGCCAAGAGTAAGCTTCGTTCGCAATTGTCAGATTACTACACGCCTCCTCATGTGCTCCTTTGTTCAACCTCTTCATTTACCTGTAAATTACACCTGTGGTTGAACAATAGCAGGTGTCTCATTAATAATAAATTATGATTATTTCCTTGTGATTTTAGCTTACTTTTTTCTCTCCTTCCGAGGTTTCGTGTCCCAGTCCCTTGTGTGTTTAGCTTTGTGGCCCTCGGGCTGAAAATGTTTGGACCGCTACTTTGAAGTTAGGAGGAGGAAAAATAGTTTATCTTTTCGAGCAATAATGGAGAACAGTAAGAAAATACCAAAATAAATAGAAATTGCACATTTGAAGAATGAGAGAAAGAGAGGATGAAAAGGGGGAAACAAAGAGGGTGAAAAAGGGGAAACAAATATATTCATTACTAGGATCAAGTAAAGATAGTCCCTCCTAAGACAAAAAGGAAGGATTAACTTTACTTGGTTAGTTGGGGGAGGGATGAACTTTATGTGGTAAAATGGGAGGTATACGAAGTTAGGACATCTTCATTTTAAAGATACTGGAATAAGGATAAACTAAGAATTAAAGGCATGCGAGGATGTAAGAGAGAAATGCTAAACTCTTATCTACCGGAGTTTGTGTGGATTGAAAGACATAAATACAATGCGTCGTATAATCGTATTGTATTTGTTGTTTTAAGGAAACGGGTCTGATCCTATTAATTATGAAAGACAACAATACTCCAATATTGGCTGAGTGGAATTTTAATTACCTTATTGTTGAGAGAGTGTCACAGCGTTTAATCCGTTTTAAGGAGAGAGCCCGTTAAACACGTAAAGGATCCATTGTAACACCAGAATTATCCCAAAATAAATATATATTTTAAATTTATCAATTAACTACAAAAAAACCAGTAAAAATATTTATGTTCACCTAATAAGTTTAACGAGGACAAACATACTTGAAACTGGGCCTATTACAGAATCTATTCATGACCAAATAAAAAAAAAATGGCTCCACGTAAACATACCAATTGCCGATTAGGTATTTTATAGTGACCCTTTTAGATTAGCATTCAACTCCACTTTAAGCTTGACTCGTCTCCCGGGAAAGATGACGGGGTTCACTAACAATTGTTTCTACTTCAGTTAATTTGAGTGCCGTAATAAACTCATACTAAAGCAATACGAATATAAATGGTCATTCTAACTTACATGAAAGAAAGGATCAGGGGTTGCCGGATGTCACTAGATGGCTTTTCTTGCGCTTCGGTGTGTTGGAGCGGCCGATGGTAGATTTTCCTCGAGATGGGATGAAGGTAAGGGAATCCGATGTCTAATTCTTCAGTTTTAAGATCGCATTTGAGAGTCACTCGAGGGTGACTGGTTCTTCTATTATTTTACTTGCGAAATTCCTGTTTGGCACTAGGAATATTGGTCCTGCTAAGCTTCTTACTAAGCCTGTGCAGGATGCTTCGGGCTGGCCCCGAAATAATCCTTCTTCTCTTGCTGCCGAAATTCCTGGTTTGGCACTAGGAATGGTAATCCAGTCAGACTTCTTCTAAGTCTGTCCAGGATGGTTCGGTCTGGTACCGATACAAAACGTGACGTTTTAAGTTAATTCGACACTGGGGGAAGGGTCGATCTTCTCGAACTGATCCTTTATCGTCTCCTCGAATAATCTGTCTTCTCTTTCCTTCAGTGGGGAAGGGGCGAGGCGCAGCGGGGAGAGCGAGGGGTAAGGCTGCATCGGGAAGAGCGAGGGAAGAGGAGGGTGGCACCGTGGTGCCCAAGTCGGCTTGTTAATTAGAGACATCACCAACCGTCACCATCCTTGGTGTTCCTTTTGACTGGCACCGCTTTTTGGCGATTTAACCACGGGCCTCCGGATCTCGTAGGTAATTGGATCCTTTGAGCGCGGCTTAAGGGTATTTGGTGGTCACCTTAGCACAGCGGCTCGCCCCAACTACCTATGCGGCGGGGAGATCAAACAGGGTAGGCAGTTAGACTGTTATTCGCCGGCTAACGTTTCCACGAGTCTCCTCATGTGGCTCGAGTCTCTTGCTTTCTCCTCAGGGGGGCGGGGGTGACTTTAATGTATACGTCCGCCTGTCCCTCCGGGAGGCTTTATGTTGTAATTCCTCTACACAATGTTTTGATTGATTTTTGCGATACGATTGCCAGCCAATACCGTTTTGATTTATTAAAATTTAATTTCTAGAGCTCTACAAAGTTTACAATTTATAATTGTTTTAAAATAAACTTTCTAACATATGTTCCTAAATCATTTTTTTAAGTTATTTTTTTATTTTATCCTTGGGAGGGATTAGCTTTACTGGTTTAACTTTTGGGGGGGGGATAGTCTTTACTTGGTAAAATGGGAGGGACTATCTTTACTTGATCCCATTACTATTATTAGTTATTAACTTAGGATAAACTAACGAGTGCATTTCTAGCAGCACGTTTGCGAGGAAGAGTTAGTAAAGAAAGTGCTAAAATTAAAATAAGTAAAGATGTATGGAATATACATTGCTAGACTATCATAAAGAGTAGACTACTTAGAGTGCTCAACAACCAGATACTAGGCACAAAAGCAGGAAGAAGAAAATTACTGAATAATAATTATTGACGGCCATCTTTATGAGGGATGCCGCCATCAGTCCCCGCCGGAACACAGAAAGTCAACCGAAAGGTTTAGGCAGACGCGAATTATGTTGTTCCTTGACTTCATTTAATTCCACTACACGATCAACACGCATATCCATGGGGCATCTTACAGGGTAATATAAATCTTTTATTACCCAGTTGCGTGACGAGTGCGAAGTGTGAGCTTAGAAGTTCAAGGATAGCCGGGTGAATGAAGCCTCGTCCACTGTATCTCAGCGAGGCGAAGTGTCGAATTTATTATATCAAATTCGATAGTTTACAACAGTCTTCTCAATGTATTTTTTTATTTATTTAAAGAGGCCCTCTGGCGACTGTCCACTAGAGCAAAAGTCTTCTCAATGTATTTTTTGATTTATTTAAAGAGGCTCTCTGGCGACTGCCCACTAGAGCAAAAGTCTTCTCAATTTTTTTTTATTCATTTAAAGAGGCCCTCTGGCGACTGTCCACTAGAGCAAAAGTCTTCTCAATGTATTTTTTGATTTATTTAAAGAGGCCCTCTGGCGATTGTCCACTAGAGCAAAAGTCTTCTCAATGTATTTTTTGATTTATTTAAAGAGGCCCTCTGGCGATTGTCCACTAGAGCAAAAGTCTTCTCAATGTATTTTTTTATTTATTTAAAGAGGCCCTCTGGCGACTGTCCACTAGAGCAAAAGTCTTCTCAATGTATTTTTTGATTTATTTAAAGAGGCCCTCTAGCGACTGTCCACTAGAGCAAAAGTCTTCTCAATGTATTTTTTTATTTATTTAAAGAGGCCCTCTGGTGACTGTCCACTAGAGCAAAAGTCTTCTCAATGTATTTTTTGATTTATTTAAAGAGGCCCTCTGGCGACTGTCCACTAGAGCAAAAGTCTTCTCAATGTATTTTTTTATTTATTTAAAGAGGCCCTCTGACGACTGTCCACTAGAGCAAAAGTCTTCTCAATGTATTTTTTGATTTATTTAAAGAGGCCCTCTGGCGATTGTCCACTAGAGCAAAAGTCTTCTCAATGTATTTTTTGATTTATTTAAAGAGGCCCTCTGGCGATTGTCCACTAGAGCAAAAGTCTTCTCAATGTATTTTTTTATTTATTTAAAGAGGCCCTCTGGCGACTGTCCACTAGAGCAAAAGTCTTCTCAATGTATTTTTTGATTTATTTAAAGAGGCCCTCTGGCGATTGTCCACTAGAGCAAAAGTCTTCTCAATGTATTTTTTTATTTATTTAAAGAGGCCCTCTGGCGACTGTCCACTAGAGCAAAAGTCTTCTCAATGTATTTTTTGATTTATTTAAAGAGGCCCTCTGGCGACTGTCCACTAGAGCAAAAGTCTTCTCAATGCATTTTTTGATTTATTTAAATAGGCTGTCTGGCGACTGTCCACTAGAGCAAAAGTCTTCTCAATGTATTTTTTGATTTATTTAAAGAGGCCCTCTAGCGACTGTCCACTAGAGCAAAAGCTTCTCAATGTATTTTTTGATTTATTTAAAGAGGCCCTCTAGCGACTGTCCACTAGAGCAAAAGTCTTCTCAATGTATTTTTTTATTTATTTAAAGAGGCCCTCTGGCGACTGTCCACTAGAGCAAAAGTCTTCTCAATGTATTTTTTTTATTTATTTAAAGAGGCCCTCTGGCGACTGTCCACTAGAGCCAAAGTCTTCTCAATGCATTTTTTGATTTATTTAAAGAGGCTCTCTGTATTTTTTTTATTTTTTAAAGAGGCCCTCTGGCGACTGTCCACTAGAGCCAAAGTCTTCTCAATGCATTTTTTGATTTATTTAAAGAGGCTCTCTGGCGACTGTCCACTAGAGCAAAAGTCTTCTCAATGTATTTTTGATTTATTTAAAGAGGCCCTCTAGCGACTGTCCACTAGAGCAAAAGTCTTCTCAATGTATTTTTTTTATTTATTTAAAGAGGCCCTCTGGCGACTGTCCACTAGAGCAAAAGTCTTCTCAATGTATTTTTTGATTTATTTAAAGAGGCCCTCTAGCGACTGTCCACTAGAGCAAAAGTCTTCTCAATGTATTTTTTGATTTATTTAAAGAGGCCCTCTGGCGACTGTCCACTAGAGCAAAAGTCTTCTCAATGTATTTTTTGATTTATTTAAAGAGGCCCTCTAGCGACTGTCCACTAGAGCAAAAGTCTTCTCAATGTATTTTTTGTTTTATTTAAAGAGGCCCTCTAGCGACTGACCACTAGAGCTAAAGTCTTCTCAATGTATTTTTTGATTTATTTAAAGAGGCCCTCTAGCGACTGTCCACTAGAGCAAAAGTCTTCTCAATGTATTTTTTGATTTATTTAAAGAGGCCCTCTGGCGACTGTCCACTAGAGCAAAAGTCTTCTCAATGTATTTTTTGATTTATTTAAAGAGGCCCTCTAGCGACTGTCCACTAGAGCAAAAGTCTTCTCAATGCATTTTTTGATTTATTTAAAGAGGCTCTCTGGCGACTGTCCACTAGAGCAAAAGTCTTCTCAATGTATTGTTATATTTATTTAAAGAGGCCCTCTGGCGACTGTCCACTAGAGCAAAAGTCTTCTCAATGTATTTTTTTTATTTATTTAAAGAGGCCCTCTGGCGACTGTCCACTAGAGCCAAAGTCTTCTCAATGCATTTTTTTATTTATTTAAAGAGGCTCTCTGGCGACTGTCCACTAGAGCAAAAGTCTTCTCAATGTATTTTTTTATTTATTTAAAGAGGCCCTCTAGCGACTGTCCACTAGAGCAAAAATCTTCTCAATGTATTTTTTGATTTATTTAAAGAGGCCCTCTAGCGACTGTCCACTAGAGCAAAAGTCTTCTCAATGTATTTTTTTATTTATTTAAAGAAGCCCTCTGGCGACTGTCCACTAGAGCAAAAGTCTTCTCAATGTATTTTTTGATTTATTTAAAGAGGCCCTCTAGCGACTGTCCACTAGAGCAAAAGTCTTCTCAATGTATTTTTTGATTTATTTAAAGAGGCCCTCTGGCGACTGTCCACTAGAGCAAAAGTCTTCTCAATGTATTTTTTGATTTATTTAAAGAGGCCCTCTAGCGACTGTCCACTAGAGCAAAAGCTTCTCAATGTATTTTTTGATTTATTTAAAGAGGCCCTCTAGCGACTGTCCACTAGAGCAAAAGTCTTCTCAATGTATTTTTTTATTTATTTAAAGAGGCCCTCTGGCGACTGTCCACTAGAGCAAAAGTCTTCTCAATGTATTTTTTTATTTATTTAAAGAGGCCCTCTGGCGACTGTCCACTAGAGCCAAAGTCTTCTCAATGCATTTTTTGATTTATTTAAAGAGGCTCTCTGTATTTTTTTATTTTTTAAAGAGGCCCTCTGGCGACTGTCCACTAGAGCCAAAGTCTTCTCAATGCATTTTTTGATTTATTTAAAGAGGCTCTCTGGCGACTGTCCACTAGAGCAAAAGTCTTCTCAATGTATTTTTTGATTTATTTAAAGAGGCCCTCTAGCGACTGTCCACTAGAGCAAAAGTCTTCTCAATGTATTTTTTTATTTATTTAAAGAGGCCCTCTGGCGACTGTCCACTAGAGCAAAAGTCTTCTCAATGTATTTTTTGATTTATTTAAAGAGGCCCTCTAGCGACTGTCCACTAGAGCAAAAGTCTTCTCAATGTATTTTTTGATTTATTTAAAGAGGCCCTCTGGCGACTGTCCCCTAGAGCAAAAGTCTTCTCAATGTATTTTTTGATTTATTTAAAGAGGCCCTCTAGCGACTGTCCACTACAGCAAAAGTCTTCTCAATGTATTTTTTGATTTATTTAAAGAGGCCCTCTAGCGACTGACCACTAGAACAAAAGTCTTCTCAATGTATTTTTTGATTTATTTAAAGAGGCCCTCTAGCGACTGTCCACTAGAGCAAAAGTCTTCTCAATGTATTTTTTGATTTATTTAAAGAGGCCCTCTGGCGACTGTCCACTAGAGCAAAAGTCTTCTCAATGTATTTTTGATTTATTTAAAGAGGCCCTCTAGCGACTGTCCACTAGAGCAAAAGTCTTCTCAATGTATTTTTTGATTTATTTAAAGAGGCCCTCTAGCGACTGTCCACTAGAGCAAAAGTCTTCTCAATGTATTTTTTTATTTATTTAAAGAGGCCCTCTGGCGACTGTCCACTAGAGCAAAAGTCTTCTCAATGTATTTTTTGATTTATTTAAAGAGGCCCTCTAGCGACTGTCCACTAGAGCAAAAGTCTTCTCAATGTATTTTTTGATTTATTTAAAGAGGCCCTCTGGCGAAGGCCACTAGAGCAAAAGTCTTCTCAATGTATTTTTTTGATTTATTTAAAGAGGTCCTCTAGCGACTGTCCACTAGAGCAAAAGTCTTCTCAATGTATTTTTTGATTTATTTAAAGAGGCCCTCTAGCGACTGTCCACTAGAGCAAAAGTCTTCTCAATGTATTTTTTTTATTTATTTAAAGAGGCCCTCTGGCGACTGTCCACTAGAGCCAAAGTCTTCTCAATGCATTTTTTGATTTATTTAAAGAGGCTCTCTGGTGACTGTCCACTAGAGCAAAATTCTTCTCAATGTATTTTTTGATTCATTTAAAGAGGCCCTCTAGCGACTGTCCACTAGAGCAAAAGTCTTCTCAATGTATTTTTTTATTTATTTAAAGAGGCCCTCTGGCGACTGTCCACTAGAGCAAAAGTCTTCTCAATGTATTTTTTGATTTATTTAAAGAGGCCCTCTAGCGACTGTCCACTAGAGCAAAAGTCTTCTCAATGCATTTTTTGGTTTATTTAAAGAGGCTCTCTGGCGACTGTCCACTAGAGCAAAAGTCTTCTCAATGCATTTTTTGATTTATTTAAAGAGGCTCTCTGGCGACTGTCCTCTAGAACAAAAGTCTTCTCAATGTATTGTTTTATTTATTTAAAGAGGCTCTCTGGCGGCTGTCCACTAGAGCAAAAGTCTTCTCAATGTATTTTTTTATTTATTTAAAGAGGCCCTCTGGCGACTGTCCACTAGAGCAAAAGTCTTCTCAATGTATTTTTTGATTTATTTAAAGAGGCCCTCTAGCGACTGTCCACTAGAGCAAAAGTCTTCTCAATGTATTTTTTTATTTATTTAAAGAGGCCCTCTAGCGACTGTCCACTAGAGCAAAAGTCTTCTCAATGTATTTTGTTATTTATTTAAAGAGGCCCTCTGGCGACTGTCCACTAGAGCAAAAGTCTTCTCAATGCATTTTTTGATTTATTTAAAGAGGCTCTCTGGCGACTGCCCACTAGAGCAAAAGTCTTCTCAATGTATTTTTTTTTTTTTTTTTTAGAGGCCCTCTAGCGACTGTCCACTAGAGCAAAAGTCTTCTCAATGCATTTTTTGATTTATTTAAAGAGGCTCTCTGGCGACTGTCCACTAGAGCAAAAGTCTTCTCAATGTATTTTTTGATTTATTTAAAGAGGCCCTCTAGCGACTGTCCACTAGAGCAAAAGTCTTCTCAATGTATTTTTTTATTTATTTAAAGAGGCCCTCTGGCGACTGTCCACTAGAGCAAAAGTCTTCTCAATATATTTTTTTATTTATTTAAAGAGGCCCTCTAGCGACTGTCCACTAGAGCAAAAGTCTTCTCAATGTATTTTTTGATTTATTTAAAGAGGCCCTCTGGCGACTGTCCACTAGAGCAAAAGTCTTCTCAATGCATTTTTTGATTTATTTAAAGAGGCTCTCTGGCGACTGCCCACTAGAGCAAAAGTCTTCTCAATGTTTTTTTTTTTTTTTTTTTAAAGAGGCCCTCTAGCGACTGTCCACTAGAGCAAAAGTCTTCTCAATGCATTTTTTGATTTATTTAAAGAGGCTCTCTGGCGACTGTCCACTAGAGCAAAAGTCTTCTCAATGTATTTTTTGATTTATTTAAAGAGGCCCTCTAGCGACTGTCCACTAGAGCAAAAGTCTTCTCAATGTATTTTTTGATTTATTTAAAGAGGCCCTCTAGCGACTGTCCACTAGAGCAAAAGCTTCTCAATGTATTTTTTGATTTATTTAAAGAGGCCCTCTAGCGACTGTCCACTAGAGCAAAAGTCTTCTCAATGTATTTTTTGATTTATTTAAAGAGGCCCTCTAGCGACTGTCCACTAGAGCAAAAGCTTCTCAATGTATTTTTTGATTTATTTAAAGAGGCCCTCTAGCGACTGTCCACTAGAGCAAAAGTCTTCTCAATGTATTTTTTTATTTATTTAAAGAGGCCCTCTGGCGACTGTCCACTAGAGCAAAAGTCTTCTCAATGTATTTTTTTTATTTATTTAAAGAGGCCCTCTGGCGACTGTCCACTAGAGCCAAAGTCTTCTCAATGCATTTTTTGATTTATTTAAAGAGGCTCTCTGTATTTTTTTTATTTTTTAAAGAGGCCCTCTGGCGACTGTCCACTAGAGCCAAAGTCTTCTCAATGCATTTTTTGATTTATTTAAAGAGGCTCTCTGGCGACTGTCCACTAGAGCAAAAGTCTTCTCAATGTATTTTTTGATTTATTTAAAGAGGCCCTCTAGCGACTGTCCACTAGAGCAAAAGTCTTCTCAATGTATTTTTTTATTTATTTAAAGAGGCCCTCTGGCGACTGTCCACTAGAGCAAAAGTCTTCTCAATGTATTTTTTTATTTATTTAAAGAGGCCCTCTAGCGACTGTCCACTAGAGCAAAAGTCTTCTCAATGTATTTTTTGATTTATTTAAAGAGGCCCTCTGGCGACTGTCCCCTAGAGCAAAAGTCTTCTCAATGTATTTTTTGATTTATTTAAAGAGGCCCTCTAGCGACTGTCCACTACAGCAAAAGTCTTCTCAATGTATTTTTTGATTTATTTAAAGAGGCCCTCTAGCGACTGACCACTAGAACAAAAGTCTTCTCAATGTATTTTTTGATTTATTTAAAGAGGCCCTCTAGCGACTGTCCACTAGAGCAAAAGTCTTCTCAATGTATTTTTTTATTTATTTAAAGAGGCCCTCTGGCGACTGTCCACTAGAGCAAAAGTCTTCTCAATGTATTTTTGATTTATTTAAAGAGGCCCTCTAGCGACTGTCCACTAGAGCAAAAGTCTTCTCAATGCATTTTTTGATTTATTTAAAGAGGCTCTCTGGCGACTGTCCACTAGAGCAAAAGTCTTCTCAATGTATTGTTATATTTATTTAAAGAGGCCCTCTGGCGACTGTCCACTAGAGCAAAAGTCTTCTCAATGTATTTTTTTTATTTATTTAAAGAGGCCCTCTGGCGACTGTCCACTAGAGCCAAAGTCTTCTCAATGCATTTTTTGATTTATTTAAAGAGGCTCTCTGGCGACTGTCCACTAGAGCAAAAGTCTTCTCAATGTATTTTTTGATTTATTTAAAGAGGCCCTCTAGCGACTGTCCACTAGAGCAAAAGTCTTCTCAATGTATTTTTTTATTTATTTAAAGAGGCCCTCTAGCGACTGTCCACTACAGCAAAAGTCTTCTCAATGTATTTTTTGATTTATTTAAAGAGGCCCTCTAGCGACTGACCACTAGAACAAAAGTCTTCTCAATGTATTTTTTGATTTATTTGAAGAGGCCCTCTAGCGACTGTCCACTAGAGCAAAAGTCTTCTCAATGTATTTTTTGATTTATTTAAAGAGGCCCTCTGGCGACTGTCCACTAGAGCAAAAGTCTTCTCAATGTATTTTTGATTTATTTAAAGAGGCCCTCTAGCGACTGTCCACTAGAGCAAAAGTCTTCTCAATGTATTTTTTGATTTATTTAAAGAGGCCCTCTAGCGACTGTCCACTAGAGCAAAAGTCTTCTCAATGTATTTTTTTATTTATTTAAAGAGGCCCTCTGGCGACTGTCCACTAGAGCAAAAGTCTTCTCAATGTATTTTTTGATTTATTTAAAGAGGCCCTCTAGCGACTGTCCACTAGAGCCAAAGTCTTCTCAATGTATTTTTTGATTTATTTAAAGAGGCCCTCTGGCGACTGTCCACTAGAGCAAAAGTCTTCTCAATGTATTTTTTTGATTTATTTAAAGAGGTCCTCTAGCGACTGTCCACTAGAGCAAAAGTCTTCTCAATGTATTTTTTGATTTATTTAAAGAGGCCCTCTAGCGACTGTCCACTAGAGCAAAAGTCTTCTCAATGTATTTTTTTTATTTATTTAAAGAGGCCCTCTGGCGACTGTCCACTAGAGCCAAAGTCTTCTCAATGCATTTTTTGATTTATTTAAAGAGGCTCTCTGGTGACTGTCCACTAGAGCAAAATTCTTCTTAATGTATTTTTTGATTCATTTAAAGAGGCCCTCTAGCGACTGTCCACTAGAGCAAAAGTCTTCTCAATGTATTTTTTTATTTATTTAAAGAGGCCCTCTGGCGACTGTCCACTAGAGCAAAAGTCTTCTCAATGTATTTTTTGATTTATTTAAAGAGGCCCTCTAGCGACTGTCCACTAGAGCAAAAGTCTTCTCAATGCATTTTTTGGTTTATTTAAAGAGGCTCTCTGGCGACTGTCCACTAGAGCAAAAGTCTTCTCAATGCATTTTTTGATTTATTTAAAGAGGCTCTCTGGCGACTGTCCTCTAGAACAAAAGTCTTCTCAATGTATTGTTTTATTTATTTAAAGAGGCTCTCTGGCGGCTGTCCACTAGAGCAAAAGTCTTCTCAATGTATTTTTTTATTTATTTAAAGAGGCCCTCTGGCGACTGTCCACTAGAGCAAAAGTCTTCTCAATGCATTTTTTGATTTATTTAAAGAGGCTGTCTGGCGACTGTCCACTAGAGCAAAAGTCTTCTCAATGCATTTTTTAATTTATTTAAAGAGGCTCTCTGGCGACTGCCCACTAGAGCAAAAGTCTTCTCAATGCATTTTTTGATTTATTTAAAGAGGCTCTCTGGCGACTGTCCACTAGAGCAAAAGTCTTCTCAATGTATTGTTTAATTTATTTAAAGAGGCCCTCTGGCGACTGTCCGCTAGAGCAAAAGTCGCCCAATGCATTTTTTTATTTATTTAAAGAGGCCCTCTGGCGACTGTCCACTAGAGCAAAATCTTCTCAATGCATTTTTTTATATATTTAAAGAGGCCCTCTGGCGACTGTCCACTAGAGCAAAAGTCTTCTCAATGCATTTTTTGATTTATTTAAAGAGGCTCTCTGGCGACTGTCCACTAGAGCCAAAGTCTTCTCAATGCATTTTTTAATTTATTTAAAGATGCTCTCTGGCGACTGTCCACTAGTGCAAAAGTGTTCTCAATGTATTTTTTTATTTATTTAAAGAGGCCCTCTGGCGACTGTCCGCTAGAGCAAAAGTCTTCTCAATGTATTTTGTTATTTATTTAAAGAGGCCCTCTGGCGACTGTCCACTAGAGCCAAAGTCTTCTCAATGTATTTTGTTATTTATTTAAAGAGGCCCTCTGGCGACTGTCCACTAGAGCAAAAGTCTTCTCAATGCATTTTTTGATTTATTTAAAGAGGCTCTCTGGCGACTGCCCACTAGAGCAAAAGTCTTCTCAATGTATTTTTTTTTTTTTTTAAAGAGGCCCTCTAGCGACTGTCCACTAGAGCAAAAGTCTTCTCAATGCATTTTTTGATTTATTTAAAGAGGCTCTCTGGCGACTGTCCACTAGAGCAAAAGTCTTCTCAATGTATTTTTTTATTTATTTAAAGAGGCCCTCTAGCGACTGTCCACTAGAGCAAAAGTCTTCTCAATGTATTTTTTGATTTATTTAAAGAGGCCCTCTAGCGACTGTCCACTAGAGCAAAAGCTTCTCAATGTATTTTTTGATTTATTTAAAGAGGCCCTCTAGCGACTGTCCACTAGAGCAAAAGTCTTCTCAATGTATTTTTTGATTTATTTAAAGAGGCCCTCTAGCGACTGTCCACTAGAGCAAAAGCTTCTCAATGTATTTTTTGATTTATTTAAAGAGGCCCTCTAGCGACTGTCCACTAGAGCAAAAGTCTTCTCAATGTATTTTTTTATTTATTTAAAGAGGCCCTCTGGCGACTGTCCACTAGAGCAAAAGTCTTCTCAATGTATTTTTTTTATTTATTTAAAGAGGCCCTCTGGCGACTGTCCACTAGAGCCAAAGTCTTCTCAATGCATTTTTTGATTTATTTAAAGAGGCTCTCTGTATTTTTTTTATTTTTTAAAGAGGCCCTCTGGCGACTGTCCACTAGAGCCAAAGTCTTCTCAATGCATTTTTTGATTTATTTAAAGAGGCTCTCTGGCGACTGTCCACTAGAGCAAAAGTCTTCTCAATGTATTTTTTGATTTATTTAAAGAGGCCCTCTAGCGACTGTCCACTAGAGCAAAAGTCTTCTCAATGTATTTTTTTATTTATTTAAAGAGGCCCTCTGGCGACTGTCCACTAGAGCAAAAGTCTTCTCAATGTATTTTTTTATTTATTTAAAGAGGCCCTCTAGCGACTGTCCACTAGAGCAAAAGTCTTCTCAATGTATTTTTTGATTTATTTAAAGAGGCCCTCTGGCGACTGTCCCCTAGAGCAAAAGTCTTCTCAATGTATTTTTTGATTTATTTAAAGAGGCCCTCTAGCGACTGTCCACTACAGCAAAAGTCTTCTCAATGTATTTTTTGATTTATTTAAAGAGGCCCTCTAGCGACTGACCACTAGAACAAAAGTCTTCTCAATGTATTTTTTGATTTATTTAAAGAGGCCCTCTAGCGACTGTCCACTAGAGCAAAAGTCTTCTCAATGTATTTTTTTATTTATTTAAAGAGGCCCTCTGGCGACTGTCCACTAGAGAAAAAGTCTTCTCAATGTATTTTTGATTTATTTAAAGAGGCCCTCTAGCGACTGTCCACTAGAGCAAAAGTCTTCTCAATGCATTTTTTGATTTATTTAAAGAGGCTCTCTGGCGACTGTCCACTAGAGCAAAAGTCTTCTCAATGTATTGTTATATTTATTTAAAGAGGCCCTCTGGCGACTGTCCACTAGAGCAAAAGTCTTCTCAATGTATTTTTTTTATTTATTTAAAGAGGCCCTCTGGCGACTGTCCACTAGAGCCAAAGTCTTCTCAATGCATTTTTTGATTTATTTAAAGAGGCTCTCTGGCGACTGTCCACTAGAGCAAAAGTCTTCTCAATGTATTTTTTGATTTATTTAAAGAGGCCCTCTAGCGACTGTCCACTAGAGCAAAAGTCTTCTCAATGTATTTTTTTATTTATTTAAAGAGGCCCTCTAGCGACTGTCCACTACAGCAAAAGTCTTCTCAATGTATTTTTTGATTTATTTAAAGAGGCCCTCTAGCGACTGACCACTAGAACAAAAGTCTTCTCAATGTATTTTTTGATTTATTTAAAGAGGCCCTCTAGCGACTGTCCACTAGAGCAAAAGTCTTCTCAATGTATTTTTTGATTTATTTAAAGAGGCCCTCTGGCGACTGTCCACTAGAGCAAAAGTCTTCTCAATGTATTTTTGATTTATTTAAAGAGGCCCTCTAGCGACTGTCCACTAGAGCAAAAGTCTTCTCAATGTATTTTTTGATTTATTTAAAGAGGCCCTCTAGCGACTGTCCACTAGAGCAAAAGTCTTCTCAATGTATTTTTTTATTTATTTAAAGAGGCCCTCTGGCGACTGTCCACTAGAGCAAAGGCTTCTCAATGTATTTTTTGATTTATTTAAAGAGGCCCTCTAGCGACTGTCCACTAGAGCCAAAGTCTTCTCAATGTATTTTTTGATTTATTTAAAGAGGCCCTCTGGCGACTGTCCACTAGAGCAAAAGTCTTCTCAATGTATTTTTTTGATTTATTTAAAGAGGTCCTCTAGCGACTGTCCACTAGAGCAAAAGTCTTCTCAATGTATTTTTTGATTTATTTAAAGAGGCCCTCTAGCGACTGTCCACTAGAGCAAAAGTCTTCTCAATGTATTTTTTTATTTATTTAAAGAGGCCCTCTGGCGACTGTCCACTAGAGCCAAAGTCTTCTCAATGCATTTTTTGATTTATTTAAAGAGGCTCTCTGGTGACTGTCCACTAGAGCAAAAGTCTTCTCAATGCATTTTTTAATTTATTTAAAGAGGCTCTCTGGCGACTGCCCACTATAGCAAAAGTCTTCTCAATGCATTTTTTGATTTATTTAAAGAGGCTCTCTGGCGACTGTCCACTAGAGCAAAAGTCTTCTCAATGTATTGTTTTATTTATTTAAAGAGGCCCTCTGGCGACTGTCCGCTAGAGCAAAAGTCGCCCAATGCATTTTTTTATTTATTTAAAGAGGCCCTCTGGCGACTGTCCACTAGAGCAAAATCTTCTCAATGCATTTTTTTATATATTTAAAGAGGCCCTCTGGCGACTGTCCACTAGAGCAAAAGTCTTCTCAATGCATTTTTTGATTTATTTAAAGAGGCTCTCTGGCGACTGTCCACTAGAGCCAAAGTCTTCTCAATGCATTTTTTAATTTATTTAAAGATGCTCTCTGGCGACTGTCCACTAGTGCAAAAGTGTTCTCAATGTATTTTTTTATTTATTTAAAGAGGCCCTCTGGCGACTGTCCGCTAGAGCAAAAGTCTTCTCAATGTATTTTGTTATTTATTTAAAGAGGCCCTCTGGCGACTGTCCACTAGAGCCAAAGTCTTCTCAATGTATTTTGTTATTTATTTAAAGAGGCCCTCTGGCGACTGTCCACTAGAGCAAAAGTCTTCTCAATGCATTTTTTGATTTATTTAAAGAGGCTCTCTGGCGACTGCCCACTAGAGCAAAAGTCTTCTCAATGTATTTTTTTTTTTTTTAAAGAGGCCCTCTAGCGACTGTCCACTAGAGCAAAAGTCTTCTCAATGCATTTTTTGATTTATTTAAAGAGGCTCTCTGGCGACTGTCCACTAGAGCAAAAGTCTTCTCAATGTATTTTTTGATTTATTTAAAGAGGCCCTCTAGCTACTGTCCACTAGAGCAAAAGTCTTCTCAATGTATTTTTTGATTTATTTAAAGAGGCCCTCTAGCGACTGTCCACTAGAGCAAAAGCTTCTCAATGTATTTTTTGATTTATTTAAAGAGGCCCTCTAGCGACTGTCCACTAGAGCAAAAGTCTTCTCAATGTATTTTTTGATTTATTTAAAGAGGCCCTCTAGCGACTGTCCACTAGAGCAAAAGCTTCTCAATGTATTTTTTGATTTATTTAAAGAGGCCCTCTAGCGACTGTCCACTAGAGCAAAAGTCTTCTCAATGTATTTTTTTATTTATTTAAAGAGGCCCTCTGGCGACTGTCCACTAGAGCAAAAGTCTTCTCAATTTATTTTTTTATTTATTTAAAGAGGCCCTCTGGCGACTGTCCACTAGAGCCAAAGTCTTCTCAATGCATTTTTTGATTTATTTAAAGAGGCTCTCTGTATTTTTTTTATTTTTTAAAGAGGCCCTCTGGCGACTGTCCACTAGAGCCAAAGTCTTCTCAATGCATTTTTTGATTTATTTAAAGAGGCTCTCTGGCGACTGTCCACTAGAGCAAAAGTCTTCTCAATGTATTTTTTGATTTATTTAAAGAGGCCCTCTAGCGACTGTCCACTAGAGCAAAAGTCTTCTCAATGTATTTTTTTATTTATTTAAAGAGGCCCTCTGGCGACTGTCCACTAGAGCAAAAGTCTTCTCAATGTATTTTTTTATTTATTTAAAGAGGCCCTCTAGCGACTGTCCACTAGAGCAAAAGTCTTCTCAATGTATTTTTTGATTTATTTAAAGAGGCCCTCTGGCGACTGTCCCCTAGAGCAAAAGTCTTCTCAATGTATTTTTTTATTTATTTAAAGAGGCCCTCTAGCGACTGTCCACTACAGCAAAAGTCTTCTCAATGTATTTTTTGATTTATTTAAAGAGGCCCTCTAGCGACTGACCACTAGAACAAAAGTCTTCTCAATGTATTTTTTGATTTATTTAAAGAGGCCCTCTAGCGACTGTCTACTAGAGCAAAAGTCTTCTCAATGTATTTTTTTATTTATTTAAAGAGGCCCTCTGGCGACTGTCCACTAGAGCAAAAGTCTTCTCAATGTATTTTTGATTTATTTAAAGAGGCCCTCTAGCGACTGTCCACTAGAGCAAAAGTCTTCTCAATGCATTTTTTAATTTATTTAAAGAGGCTCTCTGGCGACTGTCCACTAGAGCAAAAGTCTTCTCAATGTATTGTTATATTTATTTAAAGAGGCCCTCTGGCGACTGTCCACTAGAGCAAAAGTCTTCTCAATGTATTTTTTTTATTTATTTAAAGAGGCCCTCTGGCGACTGTCCACTAGAGCCAAAGTCTTCTCAATGCATTTTTTGATTTATTTAAAGAGGCTCTCTGGCGACTGTCCACTAGAGCAAAAGTCTTCTCAATGTATTTTTTGATTTATTTAAAGAGGCCCTCTAGCGACTGTCCACTAGAGCAAAAGTCTTCTCAATGTATTTTTTTATTTATTTAAAGAGGCCCTCTAGCGACTGTCCACTACAGCAAAAGTCTTCTCAATGTATTTTTTGATTTATTTAAAGAGGCCCTCTAGCGACTGACCACTAGAACAAAAGTCTTCTCAATGTATTTTTTGATTTATTTAAAGAGGCCCTCTAGCGACTGTCCACTAGAGCAAAAGTCTTCTCAATGTATTTTTTGATTTATTTAAAGAGGCCCTCTGGCGACTGTCCACTAGAGCAAAAGTCTTCTCAATGTATTTTTGATTTATTTAAAGAGGCCCTCTAGCGACTGTCCACTAGAGCAAAAGTCTTCTCAATGTATTTTTTGATTTATTTAAAGAGGCCCTCTAGCGACTGTCCACTAGAGCAAAAGTCTTCTCAATGTATTTTTTTATTTATTTAAAGAGGCCCTCTGGCGACTGTCCACTAGAGCAAAAGTCTTCTCAATGTATTTTTTGATTTATTTAAAGAGGCCCTCTAGCGACTGTCCACTAGAGCAAAAGTCTTCTCAATGTATTTTTTGATTTATTTAAAGAGGCCCTCTGGCGACTGTCCACTAGAGCAAAAGTCTTCTCAATGTATTTTTTTGATTTATTTAAAGAGGTCCTCTAGCGACTGTCCACTAGAGCAAAAGTCTTCTCAATGTATTTTTTGATTTATTTAAAGAGGCCCTCTAGCGACTGTCCACTAGAGCAAAAGTCTTCTCAATGTATTTTTTTTATTTATTTAAAGAGGCCCTCTGGCGACTGTCCACTAGAGCCAAATTCTTCTCAATGCATTTTTTGATTTATTTAAAGAGGCTCTCTGGTGACTGTCCACTAGAGCAAAATTCTTCTCAATGTATTTTTTGATTCATTTAAAGAGGCCCTCTAGCGACTGTCCACTAGAGCAAAAGTCTTCTCAATGTATTTTTTTATTTATTTAAAGAGGCCCTCTGGCGACTGTCCACTAGAGCAAAAGTCTTCTCAATGTATTTTTTGATTTATTTAAAGAGGCCCTCTAGCGACTGTCCACTAGAGCAAAAGTCTTCTCAATGCATTTTTTGGTTTATTTAAAGAGGCTCTCTGGCGACTATCCACTAGAGCAAAAGTCTTCTCAATGCATTTTTTGATTTATTTAAAGAGGCTCTCTGGCGACTGTCCTCTAGAACAAAAGTCTTCTCAATGTATTGTTTTATTTATTTAAAGAGGCTCTCTGGCGGCTGTCCACTAGAGCAAAAGTCTTCTCAATGTATTTTTTTATTTATTTAAAGAGGCCCTCTGGCGACTGTCCACTAGAGCAAAAGTCTTCTCAATGCATTTTTTGATTTATTTAAAGAGGCTGTCTGGCGACTGTCCACTAGAGCAAAAGTCTTCTCAATGCATTTTTTAATTTATTTAAAGAGGCTCTCTGGCGACTGCCCACTAGAGCAAAAGTCTTCTCAATGCATTTTTTGATTTATTTAAAGAGGCTCTCTGGCGACTGTCCACTAGAGCAAAAGTCTTCTCAATGTATTGTTTTATTTATTTAAAGAGGCCCTCTGGCGACTGTCCGCTAGAGCAAAAGTCGCCCAATGCATTTTTTTATTTATTTAAAGAGGCCCTCTGGCGACTGTCCACTAGAGCAAAATCTTCTCAATGCATTTTTTTATATATTTAAAGAGGCCCTCTGGCGACTGTCCACTAGAGCAAAAGTCTTCTCAATGCATTTTTTGATTTATTTAAAGAGGCTCTCTGGCGACTGTCCACTAGAGCCAAAGTCTTCTCACTGCATTTTTTAATTTATTTAAAGATGCTCTCTGGCGACTGTCCACTAGTGCAAAAGTGTTCTCAATGTATTTTTTTATTTATTTAAAGAGGCCCTCTGGCGACTGTCCGCTAGAGCAAAAGTCTTCTCAATGTATTTTGTTATTTATTTAAAGAGGCCCTCTGGCGACTGTCCACTAGAGCCAAAGTCTTCTCAATGTATTTTGTTATTTATTTAAAGAGGCCCTCTGGCGACTGTCCACTAGAGCAAAAGTCTTCTCAATGCATTTTTTGATTTATTTAAAGAGGCTCTCTGGCGACTGCCCACTAGAGCAAAAGTCTTCTCAATGTATTTTTTTTTTTTTTTTTAAAGAGGCCCTCTAGCGACTGTCCACTAGAGCAAAAGTCTTCTCAATGCATTTTTTGATTTATTTAAAGAGGCTCTCTGGCGACTGTCCACTAGAGCAAAAGTCTTCTCAATGTATTTTTTGATTTATTTAAAGAGGCCCTCTAGCGACTGTCCACTAGAGCAAAAGTCTTCTCAATGTATTTTTTGATTTATTTAAAGAGGCCCTCTAGCGACTGTCCACTAGAGCAAAAGCTTCTCAATGTATTTTTTGATTTATTTAAAGAGGCCCTCTAGCGACTGTCCACTAGAGCAAAAGTCTTCTCAATGTATTTTTTGATTTATTTAAAGAGGCCCTCTAGCGACTGTCCACTAGAGCAAAAGCTTCTCAATGTATTTTTTGATTTATTTAAAGAGGCCCTCTAGCGACTGTCCACTAGAGCAAAAGTCTTCTCAATGTATTTTTTTATTTATTTAAAGAGGCCCTCTGGCGACTGTCCACTAGAGCAAAAGTCTTCTCAATGTATTTTTTTTATTTATTTAAAGAGGCCCTCTGGCGACTGTCCACTAGAGCCAAAGTCTTCTCAATGCATTTTTTGATTTATTTAAAGAGGCTCTCTGTATTTTTTTTATTTTTTAAAGAGGCCCTCTGGCGACTGTCCACTAGAGCCAAAGTCTTCTCAATGCATTTTTTGATTTATTTAAAGAGGCTCTCTGGCGACTGTCCACTAGAGCAAAAGTCTTCTCAATGTATTTTTTGATTTATTTAAAGAGGCCCTCTAGCGACTGTCCACTAGAGCAAAAGTCTTCTCAATGTATTTTTTTATTTATTTAAAGAGGCCCTCTGGCGACTGTCCACTAGAGCAAAAGTCTTCTCAATGTATTTTTTTATTTATTTAAAGAGGCCCTCCAGCGACTGTCCACTAGAGCAAAAGTCTTCTCAATGTATTTTTTGATTTATTTAAAGAGGCCCTCTGGCGACTGTCCCCTAGAGCAAAAGTCTTCTCAATGTATTTTTTGATTTATTTAAAGAGGCCCTCTAGCGACTGTCCACTACAGCAAAAGTCTTCTCAATGTATTTTTTGATTTATTTAAAGAGGCCCTCTAGCGACTGACCACTAGAACAAAAGTCTTCTCAATGTATTTTTTGATTTATTTAAAGAGGCCCTCTAGCGACTGTCCACTAGAGCAAAAGTCTTCTCAATGTATTTTTTTATTTATTTAAAGAGGCCCTCTGGCGACTGTCCACTAGAGCAAAAGTCTTCTCAATGTATTTTTGATTTATTTAAAGAGGCCCTCTAGCGACTGTCCACTAGAGCAAAAGTCTTCTCAATGTATTTTTTGATTTATTTAAAGAGGCCCTCTGGCGACTGTCCACTAGAGCAAAAGTCTTCTCAATGTATTTTTGATTTATTTAAAGAGGCCCTCTAGCGACTGTCCACTAGAGCAAAAGTCTTCTCAATGTATTTTTTGATTTATTTAAAGAGGCCCTCTAGCGACTGTCCACTAGAGCAAAAGTCTTCTCAATGTATTTTTTTATTTATTTAAAGAGGCCCTCTGGCGACTGTCCACTAGAGCAAAGGCTTCTCAATGTATTTTTTGATTTATTTAAAGAGGCCCTCTAGCGACTGTCCACTAGAGCCAAAGTCTTCTCAATGTATTTTTTGATTTATTTAAAGAGGCCCTCTGGCGACTGTCCACTAGAGCAAAAGTCTTCTCAATGTATTTTTTTGATTTATTTAAAGAGGTCCTCTAGCGACTGTCCACTAGAGCAAAAGTCTTCTCAATGTATTTTTTGATTTATTTAAAGAGGCCCTCTAGCGACTGTCCACTAGAGCAAAAGTCTTCTCAATGTATTTTTTTATTTATTTAAAGAGGCCCTCTGGCGACTGTCCACTAGAGCCAAAGTCTTCTCAATGCATTTTTTGATTTATTTAAAGAGGCTCTCTGGTGACTGTCCACTAGAGCAAAATTCTTCTCAATGTATTTTTTGATTCATTTAAAGAGGCCCTCTAGCGACTGTCCACTAGAGCAAAAGTCTTCTCAATGTATTTTTTTATTTATTTAAAGAGGCCCTCTGGCGACTGTCCACTAGAGCAAAATTCTTCTCAATGTATTTTTTGATTTATTTAAAGAGGCCCTCTAGCGAATGTCCACTAGAGCAAAAGTCTTCTCAATGCATTTTTTGGTTTATTTAAAGAGGCTCTCTGGCGACTGTCCACTAGAGCAAAAGTCTTCTCAATGCATTTTTTGATTTATTTAAAGAGGCTCTCTGGCGACTGTCCTCTAGAACAAAAGTCTTCTCAATGTATTGTTTTATTTATTTAAAGAGGCTCTCTGGCGGCTGTCCACTAGAGCAAAAGTCTTCTCAATGTATTTTTTTATTTATTTAAAGAGGCCCTCTGGCGACTGTCCACTAGAGCAAAAGTCTTCTCAATGCATTTTTTGATTTATTTAAAGAGGCTGTCTGGCGACTGTCCACTAGAGCAAAAGTCTTCTCAATGCATTTTTTAATTTATTTAAAGAGGCTCTCTGGCGACTGCCCACTAGAGCAAAAGTCTTCTCAATGCATTTTTTGATTTATTTAAAGAGGCTCTCTGGCGACTGTCCACTAGAGCAAAAGTCTTCTCAATGTATTGTTTTATTTATTTAAAGAGGCCCTCTGGCGACTGTCCGCTAGAGCAAAAGTCGCCCAATGCATTTTTTTATTTATTTAAAGAGGCCCTCTGGCGACTGTCCACTAGAGCAAAATCTTCTCAATGCATTTTTTTATATATTTAAAGAGGCCCTCTGGCGACTGTCCACTAGAGCAAAAGTCTTCTCAATGCATTTTTTGATTTATTTAAAGAGGCTCTCTGGCGACTGTCCACTAGAGCCAAAGTCTTCTCAATGCATTTTTTAATTTATTTAAAGATGCTCTCTGGCGACTGTCCACTAGTGCAAAAGTGTTCTCAATGTATTTTTTTATTTATTTAAAGAGGCCCTCTGGCGACTGTCCGCTAGAGCAAAAGTCTTCTCAATGTATTTTGTTATTTATTTAAAGAGGCCCTCTGGCGACTGTCCACTAGAGCCAAAGTCTTCTCAATGTATTTTGTTATTTATTTAAAGAGGCCCTCTGGCGACTGTCCACTAGAGCAAAAGTCTTCTCAATGCATTTTTTGATTTATTTAAAGAGGCTCTCTGGCGACTGCCCACTAGAGCAAAAGTCTTCTCAATGTATTTTTTTTTTTTTTTTTAAAGAGGCCCTCTAGCGACTGTCCACTAGAGCAAAAGTCTTCTCAATGCATTTTTTGATTTATTTAAAGAGGCTCTCTGGCGACTGTCCACTAGAGCAAAAGTCTTCTCAATGTATTTTTTGATTTATTTAAAGAGGCCCTCTAGCGACTGTCCACTAGAGCAAAAGTCTTCTCAATGTATTTTTTGATTTATTTAAAGAGGCCCTCTAGCGACTGTCCACTAGAGCAAAAGCTTCTCAATGTATTTTTTGATTTATTTAAAGAGGCCCTCTAGCGACTGTCCACTAGAGCAAAAGTCTTCTCAATGTATTTTTTGATTTATTTAAAGAGGCCCTCTAGCGACTGTCCACTAGAGCAAAAGCTTCTCAATGTATTTTTTGATTTATTTAAAGAGGCCCTCTAGCGACTGTCCACTAGAGCAAAAGTCTTCTCAATGTATTTTTTTATTTATTTAAAGAGGCCCTCTGGCGACTGTCCACTAGAGCAAAAGTCTTCTCAATGTATTTTTTTTATTTATTTAAAGAGGCCCTCTGGCGACTGTCCACTAGAGCCAAAGTCTTCTCAATGCATTTTTTGATTTATTAAAGAGGCTCTCTGTATTTTTTTTATTTTTTAAAGAGGCCCTCTGGCGACTGTCCACTAGAGCCAAAGTCTTCTCAATGCATTTTTTGATTTATTTAAAGAGGCTCTCTGGCGACTGTCCACTAGAGCAAAAGTCTTCTCAATGTATTTTTTGATTTATTTAAAGAGGCCCTCTAGCGACTGTCCACTAGAGCAAAAGTCTTCTCAATGTATTTTTTTATTTATTTAAAGAGGCCCTCTGGCGACTGTCCACTAGAGCAAAAGTCTTCTCAATGCATTTTTTGATTTATTTAAAGAGGCTGTCTGGCGACTGTCCACTAGAGCAAAAGTCTTCTCAATGCATTTTTTAATTTATTTAAAGAGGCTCTCTGGCGACTGCCCACTAGAGCAAAAGTCTTCTCAATGCATTTTTTGATTTATTTAAAGAGGCTCTCTGGCGACTGTCCACTAGAGCAAAAGTCTTCTCAATGTATTGTTTTATTTATTTAAAGAGGCCCTCTGGCGACTGTCCGCTAGAGCAAAAGTCGCCCAATGCATTTTTTTATTTATTTAAAGAGGCCCTCTGGCGACTGTCCACTAGAGCAAAATCTTCTCAATGCATTTTTTTATATATTTAAAGAGGCCCTCTGGCGACTGTCCACTAGAGCAAAAGTCTTCTCAATGCATTTTTTGATTTATTTTAAAGAGGCTCTCTGGCGACTGTCCACTAGAGCCAAAGTCTTCTCAATGCATTTTTTAATTTATTTAAAGATGCTCTCTGGCGACTGTCCACTAGTGCAAAAGTGTTCTCAATGTATTTTTTTATTTATTTAAAGAGGCCCTCTGGCGACTGTCCGCTAGAGCAAAAGTCTTCTCAATGTATTTTGTTATTTATTTAAAGAGGCCCTCTGGCGACTGTCCACTAGAGCCAAAGTCTTCTCAATGTATTTTGTTATTTATTTAAAGAGGCCCTCTGGCGACTGTCCACTAGAGCAAAAGTCTTCTCAATGCATTTTTTGATTTATTTAAAGAGGCTCTCTGGCGACTGCCCACTAGAGCAAAAGTCTTCTCAATGTATTTTATTTTTTTTTTTAAAGAGGCCCTCTAACGACTGTCCACTAGAGCAAAAGTCTTCTCAATGCATTTTTTGATTTATTTAAAGAGGCTCTCTGGCGACTGTCCACTAGAGCAAAAGTCTTCTCAATGTATTTTTTGATTTATTTAAAGAGGCCCTCTAGCGACTGTCCACTAGAGCAAAAGTCTTCTCAATGTATTTTTTGATTTATTTAAAGAGGCCCTCTAGCGACTGTCCACTAGAGCAAAAGCTTCTCAATGTATTTTTTGATTTATTTAAAGAGGCCCTCTAGCGACTGTCCACTAGAGCAAAAGTCTTCTCAATGTATTTTTTGATTTATTTAAAGAGGCCCTCTAGCGACTGTCCACTAGAGCAAAAGCTTCTCAATGTATTTTTTGATTTATTTAAAGAGGCCCTCTAGCGACTGTCCACTAGAGCAAAAGTCTTCTCGAAGTATTTTTTTATTTATTTAAAGAGGCCCTCTGGCGACTGTCCACTAGAGCAAAAGTCTTCTCAATGTATTTTTTTTATTTATTTAAAGAGGCCCTCTGGCGACTGTCCACTAGAGCCAAAGTCTTCTCAATGCATTTTTTGATTTATTTAAAGAGGCTCTCTGTATTTTTTTTATTTTTTAAAGAGGCCCTCTGGCGACTGTCCACTAGAGCCAAAGTCTTCTCAATGCATTTTTTGATTTATTTAAAGAGGCTCTCTGGCGACTGTCCACTAGAGCAAAAGTCTTCTCAATGTATTTTTTGATTTATTTAAAGAGGCCCTCTAGCGACTGTCCACTAGAGCAAAAGTCTTCTCAATGTATTTTTTTATTTATTTAAAGAGGCCCTCTGGCGACTGTCCACTAGAGCAAAAGTCTTCTCAATGCATTTTTTGATTTATTTAAAGAGGCTGTCTGGCGACTGTCCACTAGAGCAATAGTCTTCTCAATGCATTTTTTAATTTATTTAAAGAGGCTCTCTGGCGACTGCCCACTAGAGCAAAAGTCTTCTCAATGCATTTTTTGATTTATTTAAAGAGGCTCTCTGGCGACTGTCCACTAGAGCAAAAGTCTTCTCAATGTATTGTTTTATTTATTTAAAGAGGCCCTCTGGCGACTGTCCGCTAGAGCAAAAGTCGCCCAATGCATTTTTTTATTTATTTAAAGAGGCCCTCTGGCGACTGTCCACTAGAGCAAAATCTTCTCAATGCATTTTTTTATATATTTAAAGAGGCCCTCTGGCGACTGTCCACTAGAGCAAAAGTCTTCTCAATGCATTTTTTGATTTATTTTAAAGAGGCTCTCTGGCGACTGTCCACTAGAGCCAAAGTCTTCTCAATGCATTTTTTAATTTATTTAAAGATGCTCTCTGGCGACTGTCCACTAGTGCAAAAGTGTTCTCAATGTATTTTTTTATTTATTTAAAGAGGCCCTCTGGCGACTGTCCGCTAGAGCAAAAGTCTTCTCAATGTATTTTGTTATTTATTTAAAGAGGCCCTCTGGCGACTGTCCACTAGAGCCAAAGTCTTCTCAATGTATTTTGTTATTTATTTAAAGAGGCCCTCTGGCGACTGTCCACTAGAGCAAAAGTCTTCTCAATGCATTTTTTGATTTATTTAAAGAGGCTCTCTGGCGACTGCCCACTAGAGCAAAAGTCTTCTCAATGTATTTTATTTTTTTTTTTTAAAGAGGCCCTCTAGCGACTGTCCACTAGAGCAAAAGTCTTCTCAATGCATTTTTTGATTTATTTAAAGAGGCTCTCTGGCGACTGTCCACTAGAGCAAAAGTCTTCTCAATGTATTTTTTGATTTATTTAAAGAGGCCCTCTAGCGACTGTCCACTAGAGCAAAAGTCTTCTCAATGTATTTTTTGATTTATTTAAAGAGGCCCTCTAGCGACTGTCCACTAGAGCAAAAGCTTCTCAATGTATTTTTTGATTTATTTAAAGAGGCCCTCTAGCGACTGTCCACTAGAGCAAAAGTCTTCTCAATGTATTTTTTGATTTATTTAAAGAGGCCCTCTAGCGACTGTCCACTAGAGCAAAAGCTTCTCAATGTATTTTTTGATTTATTTAAAGAGGCCCTCTAGCGACTGTCCACTAGAGCAAAAGTCTTCTCGAAGTATTTTTTTATTTATTTAAAGAGGCCCTCTGGCGACTGTCCACTAGAGCAAAAGTCTTCTCAATGTATTTTTTTTTATTTATTTAAAGAGGCCCTCTGGCGACTGTCCACTAGAGCCAAAGTCTTCTCAATGCATTTTTTGATTTATTTAAAGAGGCTCTCTGTATTTTTTTTATTTTTTAAAGAGGCCCTCTGGCGACTGTCCACTAGAGCCAAAGTCTTCTCAATGCATTTTTTGATTTATTTAAAGAGGCTCTCTGGCGACTGTCCACTAGAGCAAAAGTCTTCTCAATGTATTTTTTGATTTATTTAAAGAGGCCCTCTAGCGACTGTCCACTAGAGCAAAAGTCTTCTCAATGTATTTTTTTATTTATTTAAAGAGGCCCTCTGGCGACTGTCCACTAGAGCAAAAGTCTTCTCAATGCATTTTTTGATTTATTTAAAGAGGCTGTCTGGCGACTGTCCACTAGAGCAAAAGTCTTCTCAATGCATTTTTTAATTTATTTAAAGAGGCTCTCTGGCGACTGCCCACTAGAGCAAAAGTCTTCTCAATGCATTTTTTGATTTATTTAAAGAGGCTCTCTGGCGACTGTCCACTAGAGCAAAAGTCTTCTCAATGTATTGTTTTATTTATTTAAAGAGGCCCTCTGGCGACTGTCCGCTAGAGCAAAAGTCGCCCAATGCATTTTTTTATTTATTTAAAGAGGCCCTCTGGCGACTGTCCACTAGAGCAAAATCTTCTCAATGCATTTTTTTATATATTTAAAGAGGCCCTCTGGCGACTGTCCACTAGAGCAAAAGTCTTCTCAATGCATTTTTTGATTTATTTAAAGAGGCTCTCTGGCGACTGTCCACTAGAGCCAAAGTCTTCTCAATGCATTTTTTAATTTATTTAAAGATGCTCTCTGGCGACTGTCCACTAGTGCAAAAGTGTTCTCAATGTATTTTTTTATTTATTTAAAGAGGCCCTCTGGCGACTGTCCGCTAGAGCAAAAGTCTTCTCAATGTATTTTGTTATTTATTTAAAGAGGCCCTCTGGCGACTGTCCACTAGAGCCAAAGTCTTCTCAATGTATTTTGTTATTTATTTAAAGAGGCCCTCTGGCGACTGTCCACTAGAGCAAAAGTCTTCTCAATGCATTTTTTGATTTATTTAAAGAGGCTCTCTGGCGACTGCCCACTAGAGCAAAAGTCTTCTCAATGTATTTTTTTTTTTTTTTTTAAAGAGGCCCTCTAGCGACTGTCCACTAGAGCAAAAGTCTTCTCAATGCATTTTTTGATTTATTTAAAGAGGCTCTCTGGCGACTGTCCACTAGAGCAAAAGTCTTCTCAATGTATTTTTTGATTTATTTAAAGAGGCCCTCTAGCGACTGTCCACTAGAGCAAAAGTCTTCTCAATGTATTTTTTGATTTATTTAAAGAGGCCCTCTAGCGACTGTCCACTAGAGCAAAAGCTTCTCAATGTATTTTTTGATTTATTTAAAGAGGCCCTCTAGCGACTGTCCACTAGAGCAAAAGTCTTCTCAATGTATTTTTTGATTTATTTAAAGAGGCCCTCTAGCGACTGTCCACTAGAGCAAAAGCTTCTCAATGTATTTTTTGATTTATTTAAAGAGGCCCTCTAGCGACTGTCCACTAGAGCAAAAGTCTTCTCAATGTATTTTTTTATTTATTTAAAGAGGCCCTCTGGCGACTGTCCACTAGAGCAAAAGTCTTCTCAATGTATTTTTTTTATTTATTTAAAGAGGCCCTCTGGCGACTGTCCACTAGAGCCAAAGTCTTCTCAATGCATTTTTTGATTTATTTAAAGAGGCTCTCTGTATTTTTTTTATTTTTTAAAGAGGCCCTCTGGCGACTGTCCACTAGAGCCAAAGTCTTCTCAATGCATTTTTTGATTTATTTAAAGAGGCTCTCTGGCGACTGTCCACTAGAGCAAAAGTCTTCTCAATGTATTTTTTGATTTATTTAAAGAGGCCCTCTAGCGACTGTCCACTAGAGCAAAAGTCTTCTCAATGTATTTTTTTATTTATTTAAAGAGGCCCTCTGGCGACTGTCCACTAGAGCAAAAGTCTTCTCAATGTATTTTTTTATTTATTTAAAGAGGCCCTCTAGCGACCGACCACTAGAGCAAAAGTCTTCTCAATGTATTTTTTGATTTATTTAAAGAGGCCCTCTGGCGACTGTCCCCTAGAGCAAAAGTCTTCTCAATGTATTTTTTGATTTATTTAAAGAGGCCCTCTAGCGACTGTCCACTACAGCAAAAGTCTTCTCAATGTATTTTTTGATTTATTTAAAGAGGCCCTCTAGCGACTGACCACTAGAACAAAAGTCTTCTCAATGTATTTTTTGATTTATTTAAAGAGGCCCTCTAGCGACTGTCCACTAGAGCAAAAGTCTTCTCAATGTATTTTTTTATTTATTTAAAGAGGCCCTCTGGCGACTGTCCACTAGAGCAAAAGTCTTCTCAATGTATTTTTGATTTATTTAAAGAGGCCCTCTAGCGACTGTCCACTAGAGCAAAAGTCTTCTCAATGCATTTTTTGATTTATTTAAAGAGGCTCTCTGGCGACTGTCCACTAGAGCAAAAGTCTTCTCAATGTATTGTTATATTTATTTAAAGAGGCCCTCTAGCGACTGTCCACTAGAGCAAAAGTCTTCTCAATGTATTTTTTGATTTATTTAAAGAGGCCCTCTAGCGACTGTCCACTAGAGCAAAAGTCTTCTCAATGTATTTTTTTATTTATTTAAAGAGGCCCTCTGGCGACTGTCCACTAGAGCAAAAGTCTTCTCAATGTATTTTTTGATTTATTTAAAGAGGCCCTCTAGCGACTGTCCACTAGAGCCAAAGTCTTCTCAATGTATTTTTTGATTTATTTAAAGAGGCCCTCTGGCGACTGTCCACTAGAGCAAAAGTCTTCTCAATGTATTTTTTTGATTTATTTAAAGAGGTCCTCTAGCGACTGTCCACTAGAGCAAAAGTCTTCTCAATGTATTTTTTGATTTATTTAAAGAGGCCCTCTAGCGACTGTCCACTAGAGCAAAAGTCTTCTCAATGTATTTTTTTTATTTATTTAAAGAGGCCCTCTGGCGACTGTCCACTAGAGCCAAAGTCTTCTCAATGCATTTTTTGATTTATTTAAAGAGGCTCTCTGGTGACTGTCCACTAGAGCAAAATTCTTCTCAATGTATTTTTTGATTCATTTAAAGAGGCCCTCTAGCGACTGTCCACTAGAGCAAAAGTCTTCTCAATGTATTTTTTTATTTATTTAAAGAGGCCCTCTGGCGACTGTCCACTAGAGCAAAAGTCTTCTCAATGTATTTTTTGATTTATTTAAAGAGGCCCTCTAGCGACTGTCCACTAGAGCAAAAGTCTTCTCAATGCATTTTTTGGTTTATTTAAAGAGGCTCTCTGGCGACTGTCCACTAGAGCAAAAGTCTTCTCAATGCATTTTTTGATTTATTTAAAGAGGCTCTCTGGCGACTGTCCTCTAGAACAAAAGTCTTCTCAATGTATTGTTTTATTTATTTAAAGAGGCTCTCTGGCGGCTGTCCACTAGAGCAAAAGTCTTCTCAATGTATTTTTTTATTTATTTAAAGAGGCCCTCTGGCGACTGTCCACTAGAGCAAAAGTCTTCTCAATGCATTTTTTGATTTATTTAAAGAGGCTGTCTGGCGACTGTCCACTAGAGCAAAAGTCTTCTCAATGCATTTTTTAATTTATTTAAAGAGGCTCTCTGGCGACTGCCCACTAGAGCAAAAGTCTTCTCAATGCATTTTTTGATTTATTTAAAGAGGCTCTCTGGCGACTGTCCACTAGAGCAAAAGTCTTCTCAATGTATTGTTTTATTTATTTAAAGAGGCCCTCTGGCGACTGTCCGCTAGAGCAAAAGTCGCCCAATGCATTTTTTTATTTATTTAAAGAGGCCCTCTGGCGACTGTCCACTAGAGCAAAATCTTCTCAATGCATTTTTTTATATATTTAAAGAGGCCCTCTGGCGACTGTCCACTAGAGCAAAAGTCTTCTCAATGCATTTTTTGATTTATTTAAAGAGGCTCTCTGGCGACTGTCCACTAGAGCCAAAGTCTTCTCAATGCATTTTTTAATTTATTTAAAGATGCTCTCTGGCGACTGTCCACTAGTGCAAAAGTGTTCTCAATGTATTTTTTTATTTATTTAAAGAGGCCCTCTGGCGACTGTCCGCTAGAGCAAAAGTCTTCTCAATGTATTTTGTTATTTATTTAAAGAGGCCCTCTGGCGACTGTCCACTAGAGCCAAAGTCTTCTCAATGTATTTTGTTATTTATTTAAAGAGGCCCTCTGGCGACTGTCCACTAGAGCAAAAGTCTTCTCAATGCATTTTTTGATTTATTTAAAGAGGCTCTCTGGCGACTGCCCACTAGAGCAAAAGTCTTCTCAATGTATTTTTTTTTTTTTTTTTTAAAGAGGCCCTCTAGCGACTGTCCACTAGAGCAAAAGTCTTCTCAATGCATTTTTTGATTTATTTAAAGAGGCTCTCTGGCGACTGTCCACTAGAGCAAAAGTCTTCTCAATGTATTTTTTGATTTATTTAAAGAGGCCCTCTAGCGACTGTCCACTAGAGCAAAAGTCTTCTCAATGTATTTTTTGATTTATTTAAAGAGGCCCTCTAGCGACTGTCCACTAGAGCAAAAGCTTCTCAATGTATTTTTTGATTTATTTAAAGAGGCCCTCTAGCGACTGTCCACTAGAGCAAAAGTCTTCTCAATGTATTTTTTGATTTATTTAAAGAGGCCCTCTAGCGACTGTCCACTAGAGCAAAAGCTTCTCAATGTATTTTTTGATTTATTTAAAGAGGCCCTCTAGCGACTGTCCACTAGAGCAAAAGTCTTCTCAATGTATTTTTTTATTTATTTAAAGAGGCCCTCTGGCGACTGTCCACTAGAGCAAAAGTCTTCTCAATGTATTTTTTTTATTTATTTAAAGAGGCCCTCTGGCGACTGTCCACTAGAGCCAAAGTCTTCTCAATGCATTTTTTGATTTATTTAAAGAGGCTCTCTGTATTTTTTTTATTTTTTAAAGAGGCCCTCTGGCGACTGTCCACTAGAGCCAAAGTCTTCTCAATGCATTTTTTGATTTATTTAAAGAGGCTCTCTGGCGACTGTCCACTAGAGCAAAAGTCTTCTCAATGTATTTTTTGATTTATTTAAAGAGGCCCTCTAGCGACTGTCCACTAGAGCAAAAGTCTTCTCAATGTATTTTTTTATTTATTTAAAGAGGCCCTCTGGCGACTGTCCACTAGAGCAAAAGTCTTCTCAATGCATTTTTTGATTTATTTAAAGAGGCTGTCTGGCGACTGTCCACTAGAGCAAAAGTCTTCTCAATGCATTTTTTAATTTATTTAAAGAGGCTCTCTGGCGACTGCCCACTAGAGCAAAAGTCTTCTCAATGAATTTTTTGATTTATTTAAAGAGGCTCTCTGGCGACTGTCCACTAGAGCAAAAGTCTTCTCAATGTATTGTTTTATTTATTTAAAGAGGCCCTCTGGCGACTGTCCGCTAGAGCAAAAGTCGCCCAATGCATTTTTTTATTTATTTAAAGAGGCCCTCTGGCGACTGTCCACTAGAGCAAAATCTTCTCAATGCATTTTTTTATATATTTAAAGAGGCCCTCTGGCGACTGTCCACTAGAGCAAAAGTCTTCTCAATGCATTTTTTGATTTATTTAAAGAGGCTCTCTGGCGACTGTCCACTAGAGCCAAAGTCTTCTCAATGCATTTTTTAATTTATTTAAAGATGCTCTCTGGCGACTGTCCACTAGTGCAAAAGTGTTCTCAATGTATTTTTTTATTTATTTAAAGAGGCCCTCTGGCGACTGTCCGCTAGAGCAAAAGTCTTCTCAATGTATTTTGTTATTTATTTAAAGAGGCCCTCTGGCGACTGTCCACTAGAGCCAAAGTCTTCTCAATGTATTTTGTTATTTATTTAAAGAGGCCCTCTGGCGACTGTCCACTAGAGCAAAAGTCTTCTCAATGCATTTTTTGATTTATTTAAAGAGGCTCTCTGGCGACTGCCCACTAGAGCAAAAGTCTTCTCAATGTATTTTTTTTTTTTTTTTAAAGAGGCCCTCTAGCGACTGTCCACTAGAGCAAAAGTCTTCTCAATGCATTTTTTGATTTATTTAAAGAGGCTCTCTGGCGACTGTCCACTAGAGCAAAAGTCTTCTCAATGTATTTTTTGATTTATTTAAAGAGGCCCTCTAGCGACTGTCCACTAGAGCAAAAGTCTTCTCAATGTATTTTTTGATTTATTTAAAGAGGCCCTCTAGCGACTGTCCACTAGAGCAAAAGCTTCTCAATGTATTTTTTGATTTATTTAAAGAGGCCCTCTAGCGACTGTCCACTAGAGCAAAAGTCTTCTCAATGTATTTTTTGATTTATTTAAAGAGGCCCTCTAGCGACTGTCCACTAGAGCAAAAGCTTCTCAATGTATTTTTTGATTTATTTAAAGAGGCCCTCTAGCGACTGTCCACTAGAGCAAAAGTCTTCTCAATGTATTTTTTTATTTATTTAAAGAGGCCCTCTGGCGACTGTCCACTAGAGCAAAAGTCTTCTCAATGTATTTTTTTTATTTATTTAAAGAGGCCCTCTGGCGACTGTCCACTAGAGCCAAAGTCTTCTCAATGCATTTTTTGATTTATTGAAAGAGGCTCTCTGTATTTTTTTTATTTTTTAAAGAGGCCCTCTGGCGACTGTCCACTAGAGCCAAAGTCTTCTCAATGCATTTTTTGATTTATTTAAAGAGGCTCTCTGGCGACTGTCCACTAGAGCAAAAGTCTTCTCAATGTATTTTTTGATTTATTTAAAGAGGCCCTCTAGCGACTGTCCACTAGAGCAAAAGTCTTCTCAATGTATTTTTTTATTTATTTAAAGAGGCCCTCTGGCGACTGTCCACTAGAGCAAAAGTCTTCTCAATGCATTTTTTGATTTATTTAAAGAGGCTCTCTGGCGACTGTCCACTAGAGCAAAAGTCTTCTCAATGTATTGTTATATTTATTTAAAGAGGCCCTCTAGCGACTGTCCACTAGAGCAAAAGTCTTCTCAATGTATTTTTTGATTTATTTAAAGAGGCCCTCTAGCGACTGTCCACTAGAGCAAAAGTCTTCTCAATGTATTTTTTTATTTATTTAAAGAGGCCCTCTGGCGACTGTCCACTAGAGCAAAAGTCTTCTCAATGTATTTTTTGATTTATTTAAAGAGGCCCTCTAGCGACTGTCCACTAGAGCCAAAGTCTTCTCAATGTATTTTTTGATTTATTTAAAGAGGCCCTCTGGCGACTGTCCACTAGAGCAAAAGTCTTCTCAATGTATTTTTTTGATTTATTTAAAGAGGTCCTCTAGCGACTGTCCACTAGAGCAAAAGTCTTCTCAATGTATTTTTTGATTTATTTAAAGAGGCCCTCTAGCGACTGTCCACTAGAGCGAAAGTCTTCTCAATGTATTTTTTTTATTTATTTAAAGAGGCCCTCTGGCGACTGTCCACTAGAGCCAAAGTCTTCTCAATGCATTTTTTGATTTATTTAAAGAGGCTCTCTGGTGACTGTCCACTAGAGCAAAATTCTTCTCAATGTATTTTTTGATTCATTTAAAGAGGCCCTCTAGCGACTGTCCACTAGAGCAAAAGTCTTCTCAATGTATTTTTTTATTTATTTAAAGAGGCCCTCTGGCGACTGTCCACTAGAGCAAAAGTCTTCTCAATGTATTTTTTGATTTATTTAAAGAGGCCCTCTAGCGACTGTCCACTAGAGCAAAAGTCTTCTCAATGCATTTTTTGGTTTATTTAAAGAGGCTCTCTGGCGACTGTCCACTAGAGCAAAAGTCTTCTCAATGCATTTTTTGATTTATTTAAAGAGGCTCTCTGGCGACTGTCCTCTAGAACAAAAGTCTTCTCAATGTATTGTTTTATTTATTTAAAGAGGCTCTCTGGCGGCTGTCCACTAGAGCAAAAGTCTTCTCAATGTATTTTTTTATTTATTTAAAGAGGCCCTCTGGCGACTGTCCACTAGAGCAAAAGTCTTCTCAATGCATTTTTTGATTTATTTAAAGAGGCTGTCTGGCGACTGTCCACTAGAGCAAAAGTCTTCTCAATGCATTTTTTAATTTATTTAAAGAGGCTCTCTGGCGACTGCCCACTAGAGCAAAAGTCTTCTCAATGCATTTTTTGATTTATTTAAAGAGGCTCTCTGGCGACTGTCCACTAGAGCAAAAGTCTTCTCAATGTATTGTTTTATTTATTTAAAGAGGCCCTCTGGCGACTGTCCGCTAGAGCAAAAGTCGCCCAATGCATTTTTTTATTTATTTAAAGAGGCCCTCTGGCGACTGTCCACTAGAGCAAAATCTTCTCAATGCATTTTTTTATATATTTAAAGAGGCCCTCTGGCGACTGTCCACTAGAGCAAAAGTCTTCTCAATGCATTTTTTGATTTATTTAAAGAGGCTCTCTGGCGACTGTCCACTAGAGCCAAAGTCTTCTCAATGCATTTTTTAATTTATTTAAAGATGCTCTCTGGCGACTGTCCACTAGTGCAAAAGTGTTCTCAATGTATTTTTTTATTTATTTAAAGAGGCCCTCTGGCGACTGTCCGCTAGAGCAAAAGTCTTCTCAATGTATTTTGTTATTTATTTAAAGAGGCCCTCTGGCGACTGTCCACTAGAGCCAAAGTCTTCTCAATGTATTTTGTTATTTATTTAAAGAGGCCCTCTGGCGACTGTCCACTAGAGCAAAAGTCTTCTCAATGCATTTTTTGATTTATTTAAAGAGGCTCTCTGGCGACTGCCCACTAGAGCAAAAGTCTTCTCAATGTATTTTTTTTTTTTTTTTTTAAAGAGGCCCTCTAGCGACTGTCCACTAGAGCAAAAGTCTTCTCAATGCATTTTTTGATTTATTTAAAGAGGCTCTCTGGCGACTGTCCACTAGAGCAAAAGTCTTCTCAATGTATTTTTTGATTTATTTAAAGAGGCCCTCTAGCGACTGTCCACTAGAGCAAAAGTCTTCTCAATGTATTTTTTGATTTATTTAAAGAGGCCCTCTAGCGACTGTCCACTAGAGCAAAAGCTTCTCAATGTATTTTTTGATTTATTTAAAGAGGCCCTCTAGCGACTGTCCACTAGAGCAAAAGTCTTCTCAATGTATTTTTTGATTTATTTAAAGAGGCCCTCTAGCGACTGTCCACTAGAGCAAAAGCTTCTCAATGTATTTTTTGATTTATTTAAAGAGGCCCTCTAGCGACTGTCCACTAGAGCAAAAGTCTTCTCAATGTATTTTTTTATTTATTTAAGGAGGCCCTCTGGCGACTGTCCACTAGAGCAAAAGTCTTCTCAATGTATTTTTTTTATTTATTTAAAGAGGCCCTCTGGCGACTGTCCACTAGAGCCAAAGTCTTCTCAATGCATTTTTTGATTTATTTAAAGAGGCTCTCTGTATTTTTTTTATTTTTTAAAGAGGCCCTCTGGCGACTGTCCACTAGAGCCAAAGTCTTCTCAATGCATTTTTTGATTTATTTAAAGAGGCTCTCTGGCGACTGTCCACTAGAGCAAAAGTCTTCTCAATGTATTTTTTGATTTATTTAAAGAGGCCCTCTAGCGACTGTCCACTAGAGCAAAAGTCTTCTCAATGTATTTTTTTATTTATTTAAAGAGGCCCTCTGGCGACTGTCCACTAGAGCAAAAGTCTTCTCAATGCATTTTTTGATTTATTTAAAGAGGCTGTCTGGCGACTGTCCACTAGAGCAAAAGTCTTCTCAATGCATTTTTTAATTTATTTAAAGAGGCTCTCTGGCGACTGCCCACTAGAGCAAAAGTCTTCTCAATGAATTTTTTGATTTATTTAAAGAGGCTCTCTGGCGACTGTCCACTAGAGCAAAAGTCTTCTCAATGTATTGTTTTATTTATTTAAAGAGGCCCTCTGGCGACTGTCCGCTAGAGCAAAAGTCGCCCAATGCATTTTTTTATTTATTTAAAGAGGCCCTCTGGCGACTGTCCACTAGAGCAAAATCTTCTCAATGCATTTTTTTATATATTTAAAGAGGCCCTCTGGCGACTGTCCACTAGAGCAAAAGTCTTCTCAATGCATTTTTTGATTTATTTAAAGAGGCTCTCTGGCGACTGTCCACTAGAGCCAAAGTCTTCTCAATGCATTTTTTAATTTATTTAAAGATGCTCTCTGGCGACTGTCCACTAGTGCAAAAGTGTTCTCAATGTATTTTTTTATTTATTTAAAGAGGCCCTCTGGCGACTGTCCGCTAGAGCAAAAGTCTTCTCAATGTATTTTGTTATTTATTTAAAGAGGCCCTCTGGCGACTGTCCACTAGAGCCAAAGTCTTCTCAATGTATTTTGTTATTTATTTAAAGAGGCCCTCTGGCGACTGTCCACTAGAGCAAAAGTCTTCTCAATGCATTTTTTGATTTATTTAAAGAGGCTCTCTGGCGACTGCCCACTAGAGCAAAAGTCTTCTCAATGTATTTTTTTTTTTTTTTTTAAAGAGGCCCTCTAGCGACTGTCCACTAGAGCAAAAGTCTTCTCAATGCATTTTTTGATTTATTTAAAGAGGCTCTCTGGCGACTGTCCACTAGAGCAAAAGTCTTCTCAATGTATTTTTTGATTTATTTAAAGAGGCCCTCTAGCGACTGTCCACTAGAGCAAAAGTCTTCTCAATGTATTTTTTGATTTATTTAAAGAGGCCCTCTAGCGACTGTCCACTAGAGCAAAAGCTTCTCAATGTATTTTTTGATTTATTTAAAGAGGCCCTCTAGCGACTGTCCACTAGAGCAAAAGTCTTCTCAATGTATTTTTTGATTTATTTAAAGAGGCCCTCTAGCGACTGTCCACTAGAGCAAAAGCTTCTCAATGTATTTTTTGATTTATTTAAAGAGGCCCTCTAGCGACTGTCCACTAGAGCAAAAGTCTTCTCAATGTATTTTTTTATTTATTTAAAGAGGCCCTCTGGCGACTGTCCACTAGAGCAAAAGTCTTCTCAATGTATTTTTTTATTTATTTAAAGAGGCCCTCTGGCGACTGTCCACTAGAGCCAAAGTCTTCTCAATGCATTTTTTGATTTATTGAAAGAGGCTCTCTGTATTTTTTTTATTTTTTAAAGAGGCCCTCTGGCGACTGTCCACTAGAGCCAAAGTCTTCTCAATGCATTTTTTGATTTATTTAAAGAGGCTCTCTGGCGACTGTCCACTAGAGCAAAAGTCTTCTCAATGTATTTTTTGATTTATTTAAAGAGGCCCTCTAGCGACTGTCCACTAGAGCAAAAGTCTTCTCAATGTATTTTTTTATTTATTTAAAGAGGCCCTCTGGCGACTGTCCACTAGAGCAAAAGTCTTCTCAATGTATTTTTTTATTTATTTAAAGAGGCCCTCTAGCGACTGTCCACTAGAGCAAAAGTCTTCTCAATGTATTTTTTGATTTATTTAAAGAGGCCCTCTGGCGACTGTCCCCTAGAGCAAAAGTCTTCTCAATGTATTTTTTGATTTATTTAAAGAGGCCCTCTAGCGACTGTCCACTACAGCAAAAGTCTTCTCAATGTATTTTTTGATTTATTTAAAGAGGCCCTCTAGCGACTGACCACTAGAACAAAAGTCTTCTCAATGTATTTTTTGATTTATTTAAAGAGGCCCTCTAGCGACTGTCCACTAGAGCAAAAGTCTTCTCAATGTATTTTTTTATTTATTTAAAGAGGCCCTCTGGCGACTGTCCACTAGAGCAAAAGTCTTCTCAATGTATTTTTGATTTATTTAAAGAGGCCCTCTAGCGACTGTCCACTAGAGCAAAAGTCTTCTCAATGCATTTTTTGATTTATTTAAAGAGGCTCTCTGGCGACTGTCCACTAGAGCAAAAGTCTTCTCAATGTATTGTTATATTTATTTAAAGAGGCCCTCTGGCGACTGTCCACTAGAGCAAAAGTCTTCTCAATGTATTTTTTTTATTTATTTAAAGAGGCCCTCTGGCGACTGTCCACTAGAGCCAAAGTCTTCTCAATGCATTTTTTGATTTATTTAAAGAGGCTCTCTGGCGACTGTCCACTAGAGCAAAAGTCTTCTCAATGTATTTTTTGATTTATTTAAAGAGGCCCTCTAGCGACTGTCCACTAGAGCAAAAGTCTTCTCAATGTATTTTTTTATTTATTTAAAGAGGCCCTCTGGCGACTGTCCACTAGAGCAAAAGTCTTCTCAATGTATTTTTTGATTTATTTAAAGAGGCCCTCTAGCGACTGTCCACTAGAGCAAAAGTCTTCTCAATGTATTTTTTGATTTATTTAAAGAGGCCCTCTGGCGACTGTCCACTAGAGCAAAAGTCTTCTCAATGTATTTTTTGATTTATTTAAAGAGGTCCTCTAGCGACTGTCCACTAGAGCAAAAGTCTTCTCAATGTATTTTTTGATTTATTTAAAGAGGCCCTCTAGCGACTGTCCACTAGAGCAAAAGTCTTCTCAATGTATTTTTTGATTTATTTAAAGAGGCCCTCTAGCGACTGTCCACTAGAGCAAAAGTCTTCTCAATGTATTTTTTTTATTTATTTAAAGAGGCCCTCTGGCGACTGTCCACTAGAGCCAAAGTCTTCTCAATGCATTTTTTGATTTATTTAAAGAGGCTCTCTGGTGACTGTCCACTAGAGCAAAATTCTTCTCAATGTATTTTTTGATTCATTTAAAGAGGCCCTCTAGCGACTGTCCACTAGAGCAAAAGTCTTCTCAATGTATTTTTTTATTTATTTAAAGAGGCCCCCTGGCGACTGTCCACTAGAGCAAAAGTCTTCTCAATGTATTTTTTGATTTATTTAAAGAGGCCCTCTAGCGACTGTCCACTAGAGCAAAAGTCTTCTCAATGCATTTTTTGGTTTATTTAAAGAGGCTCTCTGGCGACTGTCCACTAGAGCAAAAGTCTTCTCAATGCATTTTTTGATTTATTTAAAGAGGCTCTCTGGCGACTGTCCACTAGAGCAAAAGTCTTCTCAATGTATTGTTTTATTTATTTAAAGAGGCCCTCTGGCGGCTGTCCACTAGAGCAAAAGTCTTCTCAATGTATTTTTTTATTTATTTAAAGAGGCCCTCTGGCGACTGTCCACTAGAGCAAAAGTCTTCTCAATGCATTTTTTGATTTATTTAAAGAGGCTGTCTGGCGACTGTCCACTAGAGCAAAAGTCTTCTCAATGCATTTTTTGATTTATTTAAAGAGGCTCTCTGGCGACTGCCCACTAGAGCAAAAGTCTTCTCAATGCATTTTTTGATTTATTTAAAGAGGCTCTCTGGCGACTGTCCACTAGAGCAAAAGTCTTCTCAATGTATTGTTTTATTTATTTAAAGAGGCCCTCTGGCGACTGTCCGCTAGAGCAAAAGTCGCCCAATGCATTTTTTTATTTATTTAAAGAGGCCCTCTGGCGACTGTCCACTAGAGCAAAATCTTCTCAATGCATTTTTTTATATATTTAAAGAGGCCCTCTGGCGACTGTCCACTAGAGCAAAAGTCTTCTCAATGCATTTTTTGATTTATTTAAAGAGGCTCTCTGGCGACTGTCCACTAGAGCCAAAGTCTTCTCAATGCATTTTTTAATTTATTTAAAGATGCTCTCTGGCGACTGTCCACTAGTGCAAAAGTCTTCTCAATGTATTTTTTTATTTATTTAAAGAGGCCCTCTGGCGACTGTCCGCTAGAGCAAAAGTCTTCTCAATGTATTTTGTTATTTATTTAAAGAGGCCCTCTGGCGACTGTCCACTAGAGCCAAAGTCTTCTCAATGTATTTTGTTATTTATTTAAAGAGGCCCTCTGGCGACTGTCCACTAGAGCAAAAGTCTTCTCAATGCATTTTTTGATTTATTTAAAGAGGCTCTCTGGCGACTGCCCACTAGAGCAAAAGTCTTCTCAATGTATTTTTTTTTTTTTTTTTTTTTTAAAGAGGCCCTCTAGCGACTGTCCACTAGAGCAAAAGTCTTCTCAATGTATTTTTTTTATTTATTTAAAGAGGCTCTCTGGCGACTGTCCACTAGAGCAAAAGACTTCTCAATGTATTTTTTTATTTATTTAAAGAGGCCCTCTAGCGACTGTCCACTAGAGCAAAAGTCTTCTCAATGTATTTTTTGATTTATTTAAAGAGGCCCTCTGGCGACTGTCCACTAGAGCAAAAGTCTTCTCAATGTATTTTTTGATTTATTTAAAGAGGCCCTCTAGCGACTGTCCACTAGAGCAAAAGTCTTCTCAATGTATTTTTTGATTTATTTAAAGAGGCCCTCTGGCGACTGTCCACCAGAGCAAAAGTCTTCTCAATGTATTTTTTGATTTATTTAAAGAGGCCCTCTAGCGACTGTCCACTAGAGCAAAAGTCTTCTCAATGTATTTTTTTATTTATTTAAAGAGGCCCTCTGGCGACTGTCCACTAGAGCAAAAGTCTTCTCAATGTATTTTTTTTATTTATTTAAAGAGGCCCTCTGGCGACTGTCCACTAGAGCAAAAGTCTTCTCAATGTATTTTTTGATTTATTTAAAGAGGCCCTCTAGCGACTGTCCACTAGAGCAAAAGTCTTCTCAATGTATTTTTTTATTTATTTAAAGAGGCCCTTTGGCCACTGTCCACTAGAGCAAAAGTCTTCTCAATGTATTTTTTTTATTTATTTAAAGAGGCCCTCTGGCGACTGTCCACTAGAGCCAAAGTCTTCTCAATGCATTTTTTGATTTATTTAAAGAGGCTCTCTGTATTTTTTTATTTTTTAAAGAGGCCCTCTGGCGACTGTCCACTAGAGCCAAAGTCTTCTCAATGCATTTTTTGATTTATTTAAAGAGGCTCTCTGGCGACTGTCCACTAGAGCAAAAGTCTTCTCAATGTATTTTTGATTTATTTAAAGAGGCCCTCTAGCGACTGTCCACTAGAGCAAAAATCTTCTCAATGTATTTTTTGATTTATTTAAAGAGGCCCTCTAGCGACTGTCCACTAGAGCAAAAGTCTTCTCAATGTATTTTTTTATTTATTTAAAGAGGCCCTCTGGCGACTGTCCACTAGAGCAAAAGTCTTCTCAATGTATTTTTTGATTTATTTAAAGAGGCCCTCTAGCGACTGTCCACTAGAGCAAAAGTCTTCTCAATGTATTTTTTGATTTATTTAAAGAGGCCCTCTGGCGACTGTCCACTAGAGCAAAAGTCTTCTCAATGTATTTTTTGATTTATTTAAAGAGGCCCTCTAGCGACTGTCCATTAGAGCAAAAGTCTTCTCAATGTATTTTTTGATTTATTTAAAGAGGCCCTCTAGCGACTGTCCACTAGAGCAAAAGCTTCTCAATGTATTTTTTGATTTATTTAAAGAGGCCCTCTAGCGACTGTCCACTAGAGCAAAAGTCTTCTCAATGTATTTTTTATTTATTCAAAGAGGCCCTCTGGCGACTGTCCACTAGAGCAAAAGTCTTCTCAATGTATTTTTTTTATTTATTTAAAGAGGCCCTCTGGCGACTGTCCACTAGAGCCAAAGTCTTCTCAATGCATTTTTTGATTTATTTAAAGAGGCTCTCTGTATTTTTTTTATTTTTTAAAGAGGCCCTCTGGCGACTGTCCACTAGAGCCAAAGTCTTCTCAATGCATTTTTTGATTTATTTAAAGAGGCTCTCTGGCGACTGTCCACTAGAGCAAAAGTCTTCTCAATGTATTTTTTGATTTATTTAAAGTGGCCCTCTAGCGACTGTCCACTAGAGCAAAAGACTTCTCAATGTATTTTTTTATTTATTTAAAGAGGCCCTCTGGCGACTGTCCACTAGAGCAAAAGTCTTCTCAATGTATTTTTTGATTTATTTAAAGAGGCCCTCTAGCGACTGTCCACTAGAGCAAAAGTCTTCTCAATGTATTTTTTGATTTATTTAAAGAGGCCCTCTGGCGACTGTCCCCTAGATCAAAAGTCTTCTCAATGTATTTTTTGATTTATTTAAAGAGACCCTCTAGCGACTGTCCACTACAGCAAAAGTCTTCTCAATGTATTTTTTGATTTATTTAAAGAGTCCCTCTAGCGACTGACCACTAGAGCAAAAGTCTTCTCAATGTATTTTTTAAATTATTTAAAGAGGCCCTCTAGCGACTGTCCACTAGAGCAAAAGTCTTCTCAATGTATTTTTTGATTTATTTAAAGAGGCCCTCTGGCGACTGTCCACTAGAGCAAAAGTCTTCTCAATGTATTTTTGATTTATTTAAAGAGGCCCTCTAGCGACTGTCCACTAGAGCAAAAGTCTTCTCAATGTATTTTGTTATTTATTTAAAGAGGCCCTCTGGCGACTGTCCACTAGAGCAAAAGTCTTCTCAATGCATTTTTTGATTTATTTAAAGAGGCTCTCTGGCGACTGCCCACTAGAGCAAAAGTCTTCTCAATGTATTTTTTTTTTTTTTTTTAGAGGCCCTCTAGCGACTGTCCACTAGAGCAAAAGTCTTCTCAATGCATTTTTTGATTTATTTAAAGAGGCTCTCTGGCGACTGTCCACTAGAGCAAAAGTCTTCTCAATGTATTTTTTGATTTATTTAAAGAGGCCCTCTAGCGACTGTCCACTAGAGCAAAAGTCTTCTCAATGTATTTTTTTATTTATTTAAAGAGGCCCTCTGGCGACTGTCCACTAGAGCAAAAGTCTTCTCAATATATTTTTTTATTTATTTAAAGAGGCCCTCTAGCGACTGTCCACTAGAGCAAAAGTCTTCTCAATGTATTTTTTGATTTATTTAAAGAGGCCCTCTGGCGACTGTCCACTAGAGCAAAAGTCTTCTCAATGTATTTTTTGATTTATTTAAAGAGGCCCTCTAGCGACTGTCCACTAGAGCAAAAGTCTTCTCAATGTATTTTTTGATTTATTTAAAGAGGCCCTCTAGCGACTGTCCACTAGAGCAAAAGTCTTCTCAATGTATTTTTTGATTTATTTAAAGAGGCCCTCTAGCGACTGTCCACTAGAGCAAAAGTCTTATCAATGTATTTTTTTATTTATTTAAAGAGGCCCTCTGGCGACTGTCCACTAGAGCAAAAGTCTTCTCAATGTATTTTTTTTATTTATTTAAAGAGGCCCTCTGGCGACTGTCCACTAGAGCCAAAGTCTTCTCAATGCATTTTTTGATTTATTTAAAGAGGCTCTCTGGTGACTGTCCACTAGAGCCAAATTCTTCTCAATGTATTTTTTGATTCATTTAAAGAGGCCCTCTAGCGACTGTCCACTAGAGCAAAAGTCTTCTCAATGTATTTTTTTATTTATTTAAAGAGGCCCTCTGGCGACTGTCCACAGGAGCAAAAGTCTTCTCAATGTATTTTTTGATTTATTTAAAGAGGCCCTCTAGCGACTGTCCACTAGAGCAAAAGTCTTCTCAATGCATTTTTTGATTTATTTAAAGAGGCTCTCTGGCGACTGTCCACTAGAGCAAAAGTCTTCTCAATGCATTTTTTGATTTATTTAAAGAGGCTCTCTGGCGACTGTCCACTAGAGCAAAAGTCTTCTCAATGTATTGTTTTATTTATTTAAAGAGGCTCTCTGGCGGCTGTCCACTAGAGCAAAAGTCTTCTCAATGTATTTTTTTATTTATTTAAAGAGGCCCTCTGGCGACTGTCCACTAGAGCAAAAGTCTTCTCAATGCATTTTTTGATTTATTTAAAGAGGCTCTCTGGCGACTGTCCACTAGAGCAAAAGTCTTCTCAATGCATTTTTTGATTTATTTAAAGAGGCTCTCTGGCGACTGCCCACTAGAGCAAAAGTCTTCTCAATGTATTTTTTTATTTATTTAAAGAGGCTCTCTGGCGACTGTCCACTAGAGCAAAAGTCTTCTCAATGCATTTTTTGATTTATTTAAAGAGGCTCTCTGGCGACTGTCCACTAGAGCAAAAGTCTTCTCAATGCATTTTTTAATTTATTTAAAGAGGCTCTCTGGCGACTGCCCACTAGAGCAAAAGTCTTCTCAATGCATTTTTTGATTTATTTAAAGAGGCTCTCTGGCGACTGTCCACTAGAGCAAAAGTCTTCTCAATGTATTGTTTTATTTATTTAAAGAGGCCCTCTGGCGACTGTCCGCTAGAGCAAAAGTCGCCCAATGCATTTTTTTATTTATTTAAAGAGGCCCTCTGGCGATTGTCCACTAGAGCAAAATCTTCTCAATGCATTTTTTTATATATTTAAAGAGGCCCTCTGGCGACTGTCCACTAGAGCAAAAGTCTTCTCAATGCATTTTTTGATTTATTTAAAGAGGCTCTCTGGCGACTGTCCACTAGAGCCAAAGTCCTTTCAATGCATTTTTTAATTTATTTAAAGATGCTCTCTGGCGACTGTCCACTAGTGCAAAAGTCTTCTCAATGTATTTTTTTATTTATTTAAAGAGGCCCTCTGGCGACTGTCCGCTAGAGCAAAAGTCTTCTCAATGTATTTTGTTATTTATTTAAAGAGGCCCTCTGGCGACTGTCCACTAGAGCCAAAGTCTTCTCAATGTATTTTGTTATTTATTTTTAGAGGCCCTCTGGCGACTGTCCACTAGAGCAAAAGTCTTCTCAATGCATTTTTTGATTTATTTAAAGAGGCTCTCTGGCGACTGCCCACTAGAGCAAAAGTCTTCTCAATGTATTTTTTTATTTATTTAAAGAGGCCCTCTGGCGACTGTCCACTAGAGCAAAAGTCTTCTCAATGCATTTTTTGATTTATTTAAAGAGGCTCTCTGGCGACTGTCCACTAGAGCAAAAGTCTTCTCAATGCATTTTTGATTTTTTTAAAGAGGCTCTCTGGCGACTGCCCACTAGAGCAAAAGTCTTCTAAATGTATTTTTTTTATTTATTTAGAGAGGCCCTCTGGCGACTGTCCACTAGAGCAAAAGTCTTCTTAATGCATTTTTTGATTTATTTAAAGAGGCTCTCTGGCGACTGTCCACTAGAGCAAAAGTCTTCACAATGCATTTTTTAATTTATTTAAAGATGCTCTCTGGCGACTGTCCACTAGTGCAAAAGTCTTCTCAATGTATTTTTTTATTTATTTAAAGAGGCCCTCTGGCGACTGTCCGCTAGAGCAAAAGTCTTCTCAATGTATTTTGTTATTTATTTAAAGAGGCCCTCTGGCGACTGTCCACTAGAGCCAAAGTCTTCTCAATGTATTTTGTTATTTATTTAAAGAGGCCCTCTGGCGACTGTCCACTAGAGCAAAAGTCTTCTCAATGCATTTTTTGATTATTTAAAGAGGCTCTCTGGCGACTGCCCACTAGAGCAAAAGTCTTCTCAATGTATTTTTTTATTTATTTAAAGAGGTTCTCTGGCGACTGTCCACTAGAGCAAAAGTCTTCTCAATGCATTTTTTGATTTATTTAAAGAGGCTCTCTGGCGACTGTCCACTAGAGCAAAATACTTCTCAATGCATTTTTTGATTTTTTTAAAGAGGCTCCTTGGCGACTGCCCACTAGAGCAAAAGTCTTCTAAATGTATTTTTTTTATTTATTTAAAGAGGCCCTCTGGCGACTGTCCACTAGAGCAAAAGTCTTCTCAATGCATTTTTTGATTTATTTAAAGAGGCTCTCTGGCGACTGTCCACTAGAGCAAAAGTCTTCTCAATGCATTTTTTAATTTATTTAAAGATGCTCTCTGGCGACTGTCCACTAGTGCAAAAGTCTTCTCAATGTATTTTTTTATTTATTTAAAGAGGCCCTCTGGCGACTGTCCGCTAGAGCAAAAGTCTTCTCAATGTATTTTGTTATTTATTTAAAGAGGCCCTCTGGCGACTGTCCACTAGAGCCAAAGTCTTCTCAATGTATTTTGTTATTTATTTAAAGAGGCCCTCTGGCGACTGTCCACTAGAGCAAAAGTCTTCTCAATGCATTTTTTGATTTATTTAAAGAGGCTCTCTGGCGACTGCCCACTAGTTCAAAAATCTTCTCAATGTATTTTTTGATTTATTTAAAGAGGCTCTCTGGCGACTGTCCACTAGAGCAAAAGTCTTCTCAATGCATTTTTTAATTTATTTAAAGAGGCTCTCTGGCGACTGCCCACTAGAGCAAAAGTCTTCTCAATGCTTTTTTTGATTTATTTAAAGAGGCTCTCTGGCGACTGTCCACTAGAGCAAAAGTCTTCTCAATGCATTTTTTAATTTATTTAAAGAGGCTCTCTGGCGACTGCCCACTAGAGCAAAAGTCTTCTCAATGTCTTTTTTATTTTTTAAAGAGGCCCTCTGGCGACTGCCCACTAGAGCAAAAGTCTTCTCAATGTCTTTTTTATTTTTTAAAGAGGCCCTCTGGCGACTGTCCACTAGAGCAAAAGTCTTCTCAATGCATTTTTTGATTTATTTAAAGAGGCTCTCTGGCGACAGTCCACTAGAGCAAAAGTCTTCTCAATGTATTTTTTTATTTATTTAAAGAGGCCCTCTGGCGACTGTCCATTAGAGCAAAAGTCTTCTCAATGCATTTTTTTGATTTATTTAAAGAGGCTCTCTGACGACTGTCCACTAGTGCAAAAGTCTTCTCAATGTATTTTTTTATTTATTTAAAGAGGCCCTCTGGTGACTGTCCGCTAGAGCAAAAGTCTTCTCAATGTATTTTGTTATTAATTTAAAGAGGCCCTCTGGCGACTGTCCACTAGAGCCAAAGTCTTCTCAATGTATTTTGTTATTTATTTTTAGAGGCCCTCTGGCGACTGTCCACTAGAGCAAAAGTCTTCTCAATGCATTTTTTGATTTATTTAAAGAGGCTCTCTGGCGACTGCCCACTAGAGCAAAAGTCTTCTCAATGTATTTTTGATTTATTTAAAGAGGCCCTCTAGCGACTGTCCACTAGAGCAAAAGTCTTCTCAATGCATTTTTTGATTTATTTAAAGAGGCTCTCTGGCGACTGTCCACTAGAGCAAAAGTCTTCTCAATGCATTTTTTGATTTATTTAAAGAGGCTCTCTGGCGACTGTCCACTAGAGCAAAAGTCTTCTCAATGTATTGTTTTATTTATTTAAAGAGGCCCTCTGGCGACTCTCCACTAGAGCAAAAGTCTTCTCAATGTATTTTTTTTATTTATTTAAAGAGGCCCTCTGGCGACTGTCCACTAGAGCTAAAGTCTTCTCAATGCATTTTTTGATTTATTTAAAGAGGCTCTCTGGCGACTGTCCACTAGAGCAAAAGTCTTCTCAATGTATTTTTTGATTTATTTAAAGAGGCCCTCTAGCGACTGTCCACTAGAGCAAAAGTCTTCTCAATGTATTTTTTATTTATTTAAAGAGGCCCTCTGGCGACTGTCCACTAGAGCAAAAGTCTTCTCAATGTATTTTTTTATTTATTTAAAGAGGCCCTTTGGCGACTGTCCACTAGAGCAAAAGTCTTCTCAATGTATTTTTTTATTTATTTAAAGAGGCCCTCTGGCGACTGTCCACTAGAGCCAAAGTCTTCTCAATGCATTTTTTGATTTATTTAAAGAGGCTCTCTGGCGACTGTCCACTGGAGCAAAAGTCTTCTCAATGTATTGTTTTATTTATTTAAAGAGGCCCTCTGGCGACTGTCCGCTAGAGCAAAAGTCGCCCAATGCATTTTTTTATTTATTTAAAAAGGCCCTCTGGCGACTGTCCACTAGAGCAAAATCTTCTCAATTTTTTTTTTTATTTAAAGAGGCCCTCTGGCGACTGCCCACTAGAGCAAAAGTCTTCTCAATGTATTTTTTTATTTATTTAAAGAGGCCCTCTGGCGACTGTCCACTAGAGCAAAAGTCTTCTCAATGTATTTTGTTATTTATTTAAAGAGGCCCTCTGGCGAGTGTCCACTAGAGCAAAAGTCTTCTCAATGCATTTTTTGATTTATTTAAAGAGGCTCTCTGGCGACTGCCCACTAGAGCAAAAGTCTTCTCAATGTTTTTTTATTTATTTAAAGAGGCTCTCTGGCGACTGTCCACTAGAGCAAAAGTCTTCTCAATGCATTTTTTTATTTATTTAAAGAGGCTCTCTGGCGACTGTCCACTAGAGCAAAAGTCTTATCAATGCATTTTTTAATTTATTCAAAGAGGCTCTCTAGCGACTGCCCACCAGAGCAAAAGTCTTCTCAATGCATTTTTTGATTTATTTAAAGAGGCCCTCTGGCGACTGTCCGCTAGAGCAAAAGTCTTCTCAATGTATTTTGTTATTTATTTAAAGAGGCCCTCTGGCGACTGTCCACTAGAGCCAAAGTCTTCTCAATGCATTTTGTTATTTATTTAAAGAGGCCCTCTGGCGACTGTCCACTAGAGCAAAAGTCTTCTCAATGCATTTTTTGATTTATTTAAAGAGGCTCTCTGGCGACTGCCCACTAGAGCAAAAGTCTTCTCAATGCATTTTTTGATTTATTTAAAGAGGCTCTCTGGCGACTGTCCGCTAGAGCAAAAGTCTTCTCAATGTATTTTTTTATTTATTTAAAGAGGCCCTCTGGCGACTGTCCACTAGAGCAAAAGTCTTCTCAATGTATTTTTTTATTTATTTAAAGAGGCCCTCTGGCGACTGTCCATTAGAGCCAAAGTCTTCTCAATGCATTTTTTGATTTATTTAAAGAGGCTCTCTGGCGACTGTCCACTACAGCAAAAGTCTTCTCAATGTATTGTTTTATTTATTTAAAGAGGCCCTCTGGCGAATGTCCGCTAGAGCAAAAGTCGCCCAATGCATTTTTTTATTTATTTAAAGAGGCCCTCTGGCGACTGTCCACTAGAGCAAAATCTTCTCAATGCATTTTTTTATATATTTAAAGAGGCCCTCTGCCGACTGTCCACTAGAGCAAAAGGCTTCTCAATGCATTTTTTGATTTATTTAAAGAGGCTCTCTGGCGAATGTCCACTAGAGCAAAAGTCTTCTCAATGCATTTTTTTATTTATTTAAAGAGGCTCTCTGGCGACTGCCCACTAGAGCAAAAGTCTTCTCAATATATTTTTTTATTTATTTAAAGAGGCCCTCTGGCGACTGTCCACTAGAGCAAAAGTCTTCTCAATGCATTTTTTGATTTATTTAAAGAGGCTCTCTGGCGACTGTCCACTAGAGCAAAAGTCTTCTCAATGTATTTTTTGATTTATTTAAAGAAGCCCTGTGGTGACTGTCCACTAGAGCAAAAGTCTTCTTAATGCATTTTTTATTTATTTAAAGAGGCCCTCTGGCGACTGTCTACTAGAGCAAAAGTCTTCTCAATGCATTTTTTGATTTATTTAAAGAGGCTCTCTGGCGACTGTCCACTAGAGCAAAAGTCTTCTCAATGTATTTTTTTATTTATTTAAAGAGGCCCTCTGGCGACTGTCCGCTAGAGCAAAAGTCGCCCAATGCATTTTTTGATTTATTTAAAGAGGCTCTCTGGCGACTGTCCACTAGAGCAAAAGTCTTCTCAATGCATTTTTTGATTTATTTAAACAGGTTCTCTGGCGACTGCCCACTAGAGCAAAAGTCTTTTCAATGTATTTTTTATTTATTTAAAGAGGCCCTCTGGCGACTGTCTACTAGAGCAAAAGTCTTCTCAATGCATTTTTTGATTTATTTAAAGAGGCTCTCTGGCGACTGTCCACTAGAGCAAAAGTCTTCTCAAGCATTTTTTGATGCATTTAAAGAGGCCCTCTGGCGACTGTCCACTAGAGCAAAAGTCTTCTCAATGTATTTTTTTATTTATTTAAAGAGGCCCTCTGGCGACTGCCCACTAGAGCAAAAGTCTTCTCAATGCATTTTTTAATTTATTCCATGAGGCTCTCTAGCAACTGCCCACTAGAGCAAAAGTCTTCTCAATGCATTTTTTGATTTATTTAAAGAGGCCCTCTGGCGACTGTCCGCTAGAGCAAAAGTCTTCTCAATGTATTTTGTTATTTATTTAAAGAGGCCCTCTGGCGACTGTCCACTAGAGCAAAAGTCTTCTCAATGCATTTTGTTATTTATTTAAAGAGGCCCTCTGGCGACTGTCCACTAGAGCAAAAGTCTTCTCAATGCATTTTTTGATTTATTTAAAGAGGCTCTCTGGCGACTGCCCACTACAGCAAAAGTCTTCTCAATGCATTTTTTGATTTATTTAAAGAGGCTCTCTGGCGACTGTCCACTAGAGCAAAAGTCTTCTCAATGCATTTTTTGATTTATTTAAAGAGGCTCTCTGGCGACTGTCCGCTAGAGCAAAAGTCTTCTTAATGTATTTTTTTATTTATTTAAAGAGGCCCTCTGGCGACTGTCCACTGTCCACTAGAGCAAAAGTCTTCTCAATGTATTTTTTTATTTATTCAAAGAGGCCCTCTGGCGACTGTCCATTAGAGCCAAAGTCTTCTCAATGCATTTTTTGATTTATTTAAAGAGGCTCTCTGGCGACTGTCCACTACAGCAAAAGTCTTCTCAATGTATTGTTTTATTTATTTAAAGAGGCCCTCTGGCGAATGTCCGCTAGAGCAAAAGTCGCCCAATGCATTTTTTTATTTATTTAAAGAGGCCCTCTGGCGACTGTCCACTAGAGCAAAATCTTCTCAATGCATTTTTTTATATATTTAAAGAGGCCCTCTGCCGACTGTCCACTAGAGTAAAAGTCTTCTCAATGCATTTTTTGATTTATTTAAAGAGGCTCTCTGGCGACTGTCTACTAGAGCAAAAGTCTTCTCAATGCATTTTTTTATTTATTTAAAGAGGCTCTCTGGCGACTGCCCACTAGAGCAAAAGTCTTCTCAATATATTTTTTTATTTATTTAAAGAGGCCCTCTGGCGACTGTCCACTAGAGCAAAAGTCTTCTCAATGCATTTTTTGATTTATTTAAAGAGGCTCTCTGGCGACTGTCCACTAGAGCAAAAGTCTTCTCAATGTATTTTTTGATTTATTTAAAGAAGCCCTGTGGTGACTGTCCACTAGAGCAAAAGTCTTCTTAATGCATTTTTTATTTATTTAAAGAGGCCCTCTGGCGACTGTCTACTAGAGCAAAAGTCTTCTCAATGCATTTTTTGATTTATTTAAAGAGGCTCTCTGGCGACTGTCCACTAGAGCAAAAGTCTTCTCAATGTATTTTTTTATTTATTTAAAGAGGCCCTCTGGCGACTGTCCGCTAGAGCAAAAGTTGCCCAATGCATTTTTTGATTTATTTAAAGAGGCTCTCTGGCGACTGTCCACTAGAGCAAAAGTCTTCTCAATGCATTTTTTGATTTATTTAAACAGGTTCTCTGGCGACTGCCCACTAGAGCAAAAGTCTTTTCAATGTATTTTTTATTTATTTAAAGAGGCCCTCTGGCGACTGTCTACTAGAGCAAAAGTCTTCTCAATGCATTTTTTGATTTATTTAAAGAGGCTCTCTGGCGACTGTCCACTAGAGCAAAAGTCTTCTCAAGCATTTTTTGATGCATTTAAAGAGGCCCTCTGGCGACTGTCCACTAGAGCAAAAGTCTTCTCAATGTATTTTTTTATTTATTTAAAGAGGCCCTCTGGCGACTGCCCACTAGAGCAAAAGTCTTCTCAATGCAGCTAAGTCGGGATCGTTACCAGTGTTATGCTTAAATAGGAGAATTGAGAGCCGGATTTGAAGGGCCTTCTTTGGTATTCAGGCAGGCAACCAGTCTCCTTTTGACCATTGTTTGGTGCACTGTATTTATTTATTAATCAGTGTACGAACTAAATACTTTGGGATACCGGTGAGAAATGTGTTCCTATAGCAGTGAGGAAGCGTCTACAAATTTAAGATCGATCTCCTTGCAGTAATTAGTAGCCGTCTGACTTCAAAATGTATTCTTGGTAGCAAATTAATCGTGAAAGAGTGGCATACTCACTTGGCTTTCCTCGGGGCAGACCTTTAGTCCTAATTGTTACCATTTTCCCTTTTTACTGTTGTTTTTTTATATTCTTATTTTAAAGTAGCCTAGTGCAGGCTGTGGTGATTGCGGCGACTTATGCCCAAGTGGGTAGTCGCTAGATTGGCTCCTAAAATAAAAAAAAAAATTAAAGCGAGCAAGGTAAATTGCGGCGGAGAGACTCACTTTGGCCCGAGATTTGTGCTTGGTGTTATATATTTAAAGTTCGATCTAAGCCGATCTTTGAGAAAAGATTCCTACACGGAGAGTGGTTCGAAACCAATGTTACCCCACAGGACTACGCCTTTACCATCGTCCAACATCTCTGCAATTCGGATAATTATCTAAAAATTTAAATTCCGATTCAATTCCCGACTCGAATCTACAAAAGCGCCCGTTGTGAGTTAAGGAAATCAGTTCCATCCTGTATGAACTTGGACGTGAACTTCTTTGAGGATGAGAGCGCGGTGAAACTGTTCCTGCTCCAACTGTTCTTGGTTTTAATAGGGAACGAAAGTTAACTACAAATCTTTCTCTCACCGAAATGCTAGAGAATTATACGTCCACAATTCGTAGCCTTGAGAAACTGAAACCGCCTGCGTATGAACAACAAAATGCCTGGCTCCAGTGAATTTTAAGTTCTATTGTTTTTTCAAGCCATTTCCTAGTAATAAGTCAAATTCTAACAAACAAACTCCTTTCGCAACTCCCTCCTTTCACCCGAACTTTTAAAACTAACCTTTCAAATCCGTGGAGAGGAGGGGATTCTTAAAGAAACGTTAAAATTCCTAAGTCGAATTTTTTTTTACAAAGGAAAACGCTTCGGATTCAAATACCTCTTCAAAGATTCACTTTTCTAACTTAAATCTCCTGTCAAATAAAGATTTCATATCTCTCAATTCAAAATGAAAATTATATGATGTAATTCATAATATGCTAAATTATTTTAGGTACAATATGCCTCCCGCTATCTCCTATCATATCAGTTTGGCGACCTGTGCCTTCCGCATATTCCCTGTAGAGAACCTATTTCTCGATGCTTTTGTGATGCCGCTCGCTTTTCAGCCCATCCTCTCCTTCCTTCCTTCCTCAACGGTTCTAATTTCATTCGCCCCCGTAAGGGGCGCGGCGATTTGCCATCCTGGCCGCCGTGCTGACGGGATCCAGCGCTCCGTCCGGCCCCAGCTTAGCCTCTCTTCCTTCCTTCAGATAGCCCGATTTCTCCCCTACCTCGTCGATTTTCATACAACCTCTCCCACAACTTTTTCTGGTCAGCCTCTAATTTCACAGGGTAGAATGCTGACCTTCTTCTCAAGCCAACCACCTCGGATCGGGGCTGGGGGGGGGGAGGGGACATTGTTCCCTAACCCCTCAGCTCCGGTTCGGGATGGGGGTTTTTTAACAACCTGCTTCATCCCCACCCATACCTTCCTCACATCCCTTTTCCTCTCCTCTTCACAACCTATATTTTTTACGCCGTGTTCAAGGTGGAGCCGCCATGCCGAAGGACTGCCAGGCCACCAGGCGGGAGGGGTGGTCCCGAATGGCGGTGCCTGGCTCTGCCGGGCTTGTAAGCACCTCTCGCAGTGCGGGCAACTGTGAGAGGTGATGAGCTATTGCGTCCCGTATTAAAAAGAGGGTCACCATGCCCATGTATGACAAAAAAAAAAAAAAACCCAACCCCCAACTTCCCCAAGAAAATCAACGGAGCCGCCCTCGGGCAGCTCCACCGAGAAAATGGAGGTCCCCCCCCCTTGTGCTTGCGCAAGGGACCCTCCATAATTCTTTAACCGGAGAGGAGGCTTACACCTCTCCTACGGGTGTAGGGGACTCCCCCTCACCCCCTTCTCTGGAGGTGCTTTCGGGCACCTCCCTATCTCCAGCGGCAGTCCCTCCTTTGCTTTCTAAGGGGACTTCCAAGAAAGCCAGCAGGCAGCCCATTGCCGACCGCCCCTCGTGCAAGCGGCTTGGTAGGGCAAACCCCCTTAGGGGGGAGAGGGAAGCCAGGCCCCTTCGGTCGCTTCCCTCAAAAGACCTGCTGGCAAGAATTTTAAACCTTGCTGGGGTCAAGGCCTGTGCCTCCCCACACAAGACTGGCGACACTGCCAAGGGGACCTGCGATGTCCTGGGAGGGGATGGCCAACTGGAGGCCCCTCCTGTGATAGACATGGTCCTTGAGGAGACCCAGCCTCAGATGGTAGGGCCTTCCATGGGGAGGAATCCGGGCTCGGCGCCAAGTACCGAACCCGAATCCGCCCCTATGCAAGGTCCCCCTCAAACGGCCGAGGGCTCCGAGGCAGTAAAAGGAGGGGAGGGATCTCCTCCGACAGGTGCCCCTACGACGACCAGGACCTTCTCCATTTCGGAGAGGGACCTGGCTGAGGCCGGCCCATCTGGCATGGGGGCTACTGCCGGCGGAGGTGAGAAGCGGGTTCATTCCCCGCCCTCCTCTCCTAAAAAGAAAAATACTAAAAAGACTAAAAAGACGAAGAAGACTCGGGGCTCCTCTACATCCGCGGGGGCTGCGGGGACGGATGGGTCTGCTACCACTTTGGTAGGCGACCAAGCCAAGATCGGCACATCCGGCCCCTCTACCCCCTCGTGTGCGGAGCCCCTGACTAAGACTAACACCAAGAATGCACAGGGCGGAGCCTCGATGACATCGGGGCCCCTGATTCAGAGATTACCTGGCGTTTTCGAGCCCGCTGGCTTCAAGCGCTTCCTCGTTATTCGCTCCACTGATGGCAGCATGTTGTCCAAGGGCAACATGATCCATCAGAGGAGAGGATTAGCTAGTGCAATTGGTAGAGAGCCGAAGGTAACCCGTTTCTTGGACGGGAGCCTTCTGGCGAATGCGGCGAATCCCGCCGAGGCGGCCAAGATAAGTGCTCTTCGGACACTTCATGGCACCCCGGTGAGTGTGACGCCGCACTCTACCATGAACTTTGTGAAAGGAGTAGTTTATGCGAGGGAACTCGTTGACTACTCCATAGAAGACATCACCCTAGAGCTGGCCGACCATGGGGCGGTCAAGGTCGAACGTGTGATGAGAAAACAGGGAGGGGCCTCGAGACCCACCCCTACACTCTTCGTCACGTTCGACTGTGACAAGCTCCCTGAGTCGGTGCGTGCCGGTTGGTACCGTTACCGCGTGAAGGCATTCGTGCCACTGCCGCGGCGGTGCTATTACTTTCACCGCTTCGGCCACACGAATCGATCATGTAGACGTGCAAAATCGGGGTCACCCGAAGTCTGTGTAAATTGCTCCAAGGTCGCACACGATAAGTCCAAATCGTGTGTGGCCAAGTGTGTCAATTGCGGAGAGCCGCACCCTGCTTCTTCGAAAAATGTGGTGCATATCTCCTTGAGAAAGAAATCCTGGCCGTTCAGGCCCAGGATCGACTCTCATTCCGCGAGGCTAAGGACTTGGTCCTGGCGCGCCCGGCTCTGCCTGGGACGTCATATGCCTCAATAGTTAGAAAAGCACCCTCTGCTCCTGGGCCATCCAGGCCAACGAGCACGGTTGTTTCCGCGCCCATTCGGAGCCCTTCTGCGGGCTCTACTACACCCGGGCGCTCCCCTGGTAGAGCTGGCGGCAAAAAGGGTTCACACCCAGCCCCGGCTAAAACCAGGGCTTCCCCCTCTTCCCCCAGCGTGACCGTTTCCCGTAAGGCGAAACGGCCACGCGCCTCCACAGAGTCGTTAGACTCACAGGAGGCAACACCCCTGAAGATGATCGCTAGGCCATCTTCCGGGGTTCCTAAAGCTGTTCCCCGAAAGGAGCTTCGGCCCCTTCGCCCATGCCCCGAGGTGGAGCGAGTGGCTCGGAGACGGTGGTTCCTCGAAAAGAGGGCCCCCCGCCTCCGAAGCCGCAACGCCCGCCTAAGGTTTCGAGGCGGAGGGAGGAAAAGACTCGCATGGCGAGCCCAACCTCCCCCAATAAGTCCTCGAAGGCGACGGCGCCTTCAGCGCTTTGTCCGGCCAACAGCGCCCGGGGTTCTGCCCCCGGGAAGCGTACGGCCATTCCCGTGAGGGTCTTCAATTCGAGGAGGGCCCCCGCGTTTCCTCCGAGCAGGGCCTGGAGGGCATATTCCTTCAATGGAATTGCCGTGGACTCCGGGCCCACTGGGAGGAGCTGCGGAGGCTCGTCTCGTCCCGTTCCCCGTTAGCTATTTTTTTGCAGGAGACCATGCTAGGCGCGTGCCCCCGGCCTGCCCTCCCGGGGTATAAGGGTCTTGCGACCCCACCACCGCGGGATGGCCGGGCTGGGGGATGCGCGGTTTACACCCGGCATGATGTCTCCGTTCTTCCTTTCTCTTTAGATACCTCCTTTCAGGCAGTGGCTGTGCAGCTGCACCTAGATAGGAGGTATACTATCATTTCTGCGTACATTCCACCGTCAGCTGACTTCGACGCGGGGGACTTCCGCCGCGTCGTGGCACGGTTGCCGAGGCCCTATCTCTTGCTTGGAGATCTGAACGGCAGGCATCCTCTCTGGGGAGATTACTCCATAAATCCCAGGGGACAAGTCCTTGCCGATCTGATCGAAGAGCTTGAGATGGGTGTCCTAAACGTGGATGAGTTTACGCATCACTGTCCGAGAACCGCTTCATTTTCTTGCCTTGACCTATCTTTGTGCTCTTCGGATGCACAGCCTGACTTTGATTGGGGGGTGGTCGATGACCTCCATGGTAGTGATCACTTTCCCATTCAAATATCATTTTCAGGGCAACTGCCGCCTGAGAGACCACCTCGGTGGTGCTTGGCGCGGGCGCGGTGGCCTGCATTTCAGGAAATGACTGAATTCTCTATCTCAGTCGAGGAGTTTAGGTCGGTAGATGAGGCCGTTGAGTTCTTCTCCGGCAACCTCATCGACGTGGGCCTGACTACTATTCCTAGGACGTCTGGCCGTTTTGCACACCGACCACTCCCATGGTGGTCGGCCGAGTGTGAGACGGCCCTCAAACAGAAGCGTTATGCCTACATGCGCTATAAGCGCCGCCCGAACGATTTCACTGTCGCTGAATTTCGTCGGGCTAGGGCTAGGTTCCGGTATGTTTCGAAGCACGCCCGCCGCTCTTCTTGGCGGGCATACGTGTCTTCACTTAACGGGAAGACCCCTTTAGCTGAGGTGTGGAAGCGAGTCAAAAGGATTCGGGGGCAAGTTCTCGCAGGACCCCCCTCCTGTTCTCCAGGAGAATGGGACCGCAATCTCGGACCCCGCGTCCGTGGCGGAATCCTTAGCGACCGCTTTTTCCGCATTCTCTAGCCGTGATGCTGCTCCGCCAGCATTCAATGCACGTCGTGATGTCGCGGAAGGCCACCGGCTGGACTTTACCTCCAGAGGCGGAGAACCCTTCAACGACAAGTTTACTCTGAGTGAGTTGCGTTCCGCTCTCGCTTCGTGCGCGGACCCCGCTTATGGTCCGGACGATGTCCCGTACGCCATGCTTCGACACCTGGGTGAGGGAGGCATGGCCTTTCTGTTAGATTTGTTCAACAGGATCTGGGTGGAGGGTCTTCTCCCAATCTCCTGGCGAATCGCTACTGTGCTCGCCTTTCGCAAGCCGGGAATAGATCACTCTACTCCGACCGGTTTCCGCCCAATCTCTCTAACCTCTTGCGTGTGCAAGTTGATGGAGAAATTGGTAAATGTTAGATTAGCCTATTTCCTGGACAGCGGAGGCCATCTGTCTTCTGCACAGTGCGGCTTCCGTAAGTTCCACTCCACGTCGGATGCTCTGCTCCGACTGGAAAATGCCGTCTGCGAGGCTTTCCTTCGTAGACAGCACTACGCCACGGTGTTTTTTGATCTGGAGAAGGCCTATGATACCGCATGGCGATACGGTATCATGGAGACTCTCCACACGATGGGGGCGAGGGGACGCCTCCCAATGTTTATATCTTAATTTTTGCGAGATCGTCGATTCCGCGTACGGGTGGGGGGGGAGCCCTCTCCGGCCCAAAGGAGCAGGAAGAGGGTGTCCCGCAGGGAAGTGTCCTCAGTGTCACACTCTTTGATCTGAGCATCAACGGCATCACATCGGTGCTGCCGAAAGATGTTCTCGCTACGCTCTACGTGGACGACCTTTCGATCTCTTTTGGCGCGGCCCAGATGCCAACTCTGGAGCGTCGACTCCAACAGGCATTGAACCGCGTCTCTCGCTATGCCGAAGCGCACAGGTTTCGGTTTTCTTTGGCCAAGACTAAGGTGGTGCACTTCTGCCGCCATCCACGGCTTCACCCCGACCCAGATTTGTTTCTTAATGGGGTGCGCCTGGATGTGGTTGAGTCGCACCGGTTCCTTGGTCTTGTATTCGACCGACGCCTCACCTGGGAGGCTCATATTCGCAGCCTTAGGGTCTCTTGTACCCGCGCCATGGACATTCTCCGTTCCGTGACGTTCAGCGCTTGGGGCGCTGATAGGGCTACTGCCTTACTTTTTTTTCGATCCTTTGTTTGCTCGAAGCTCGACTACGGATGCGAGTTTTATGCATCCGCAGCCGAGCGTTTATTGCGGAAGGTGGATTCGATCCACCACACTGGCCTTCGCCTTGCGACCGGTGCCTTCCGCACTTCCCCCATTGAGAGCCTGTTGGTCGATGCTGGGGAGATGCCACTCGCTCTGCGCCGCGTGCAGTGCATCACTCGCCTGTACACGCGAGCCCGGCGCCTCCCTCAGTCGCCAACAGCTCTCACTGCATCCGCAGCTGATCTCGATGGTGCCTATGCCGCCGAGAGACGCCAGTCATACCCTAAGCCTTTTGGGTTTAGGGCCAGGAAACTCCTTCGAGAGGTAGATATAGCTCTCGGGCCGGTGGCGCCCCCGGTTCTGCCCAGGACGCCACCCTGGAGGGTACCACATTTGGCTATTTGTCGCCACGCCTCTGCTCCCAAAGCTTGTACTGCGCCGGGAGTATTGCGTTCGACCTTTTTGGAGCACACATCGTGTCACGCTGGTACCGTGCCAGTGTATACGGATGGCTCCAAGTCCCAAGAGGGGGTCGGCTTCCACGCCGTATCCCCTCTGTTTGAAGTCAGCGGGGCTCTACCGGGCGCTGCGTCTGTCTTCACGGCCGAGCTGGTGGCAATACACCACTCGGTACGGGAGATTACGCGACGTGCCCGGTTCGGAGACCGGATTGTGATCTATAGCGACTCACAAAGCGCCCTGAGTGCTCTCGGGGCATTGGAATCTCCGCATCCCCTGGTTCGCGAAATCCGTGACGCCACGGTTTTGGCGAGCCGGGCAGATGTCGAGATTATCTTCTGCTGGGTTCCTGGACATGTAGGAATTGCGGGGAATGAGCGCGCCGATGAGGGCGCCAAAGAGTCCGCGAGGACTCTGCGACCGGACCAGCGTTTTGCTCTTCCTCACACTGACTACATGGCAGGAATACGGGCAGCTCTTCGGACTGCTTGGCAAAGAAGATGGGAGACGGTCGAGGGGAACTTAAAGTTGCGAGCCATTGCGCCGCGACCGTTCCCATGGACCTATCCCCCAATGCCGCGGCGGCTTCAGGTTGCTTTCTGTCGTCTCCGAATCGGGCACACTCGTGTGACGCATCGCTATCTGATGGAGCACTCGACTGCGCCCTATTGCAACGACTGCGTCGTCCCCCAGACTGTTCGGCACATTCTTGTCGAATGTCCCAGTCTGGGTGATCTTCGCGCACGACACCTGTCCCGGTACCGGGATGGGCGGGGTCGCTACCGCCTGTCCCTTGTGCTCGGGACGAGTGCGTGTACTTTGACTGGTGGACTTATTGACTTTTTGGGGGAGGCCGGCCTTCTCCCTTTTATTTAACCCGATTTAATTGTTGTTGTTGTTTTTGTAATTGTTTTTGTTATTGCTTTGTTATTGTTATTGTTATTTCTTTTTATTGTTTTCTGTTTAATTTTTTAAAGTAGCCTAGAACTAGACTGTTTTTTACGGCGACTTATGCCTAAGTCGGCAGTCGCCAGATAGCCCCTTAAATAAAAAAAAATAAAAAAATCATTTCATTTTCGGCCGATCTCGACGATTGTCATTTCTTCGAACCTATGCGTTGTCACGTTGAAGCTGTGCCAGTGTATGTACATAGATGGCTGAAAAGTTAAAGAGATGGTCGGCTTCCATGCCTTCTTCCCTTTATTTTAAACTTGTGGGGCTCTTCCGGGTGCTACCTAGGTCTTCACTGCCGAGCTGTTTGCGATACATCGCTATGTACGGGAGATTACGCGTCGTTCCCGGTTTTCAGATCATATTGTGTTCTACAGCTGCTTCTCACTGAACGCGCCGAGTTTCCGCGGGGCAATGGAATCTCCGACCCCTCTTGTTCGCAATATCCGTAAAGACACGACTGCTGCGAGACGGGATGATGTCGAGAGTATCTTCTGCTGGGATTTTGGACAGGTAGGGATTGCGAGAAATAAGTGCGCTGACGAGGACGCCAAACAACTTGAAGGACTGAGCGACAGGACCAGCCTTTCGCTCTTCCTCACTGGCTACACGGTAGGCACAAGGTCAGCTTTTCGGGCTGCATACCAAAGAAGATGAGAAACGGCCCAGTTTTCCCATGAACCTAGCCCCTAATGCCTCTGCTGCTTCAGGTAGTTTTCTGTCGCTCCAACTCTTGCATACTTATGGGATGCAGCGTTATTTGATAGGGAGCTTTCTTGAACTTACTGACTACAGCTTGGTCATCCAAACTGTCCGGTACATTCTTGTAAAAATGTCACAGTCTGTGAGCATTTCGCACGCGCTACCTGTCTCGGTACGGGGACGAACCGGGGCACAATTGCTTGTCCCTTTTACTCGAGACGAGTTTGTGCACTCCCGACTTTGGCATGATCAGTTTTGGGAGGCGCCGGACGACCTCCACATTATTTATTCATTAGACTTCAGATGCACTCTCGCGTGTGTCCCTGAGAGAGCCAGCCTTCCTTTGGCACCCGAGCGTACTTTTTTTTCTTTATGATTCGTCTTTGTTGGGTTTTCTCATAATTTTTGGTTCATTGGCTGTTTGTTTTTGTTTTTCTTTTCTAACTGCTAATTTATCCAAAAGCTAGTCACTAATTTCGATGTCTTCCTTTGAGAGAAGTTAAACCATCCAACTTTCTTTATCAACATCTTTTGTGGAAAAAAAGAGATGCGGAAATGCTCTATTTAGATTTCATGTTTTAATAGAATTTAAGTAATAACTCCTTTAAAACCTGAAGTGCTTCGTTCCGATGAAGGCCTGATGATATTTGTAGATAATTTGGAAAGTTTTGTCTTCATTCCTCTTCTTTGTCCAATGTTCTTCCAATCATCTCACCGACTACATGGCAGGAATGCGAACAGCTCTTCGGACTGCTTGGCAAAGAAGATGGGAGACGGTCGAAGGGAACTTAAAGTTGCGTGCCATTGCGCCGTGACTGTTCCCATGGACCTATCCCTCAATGCCACGACGGCTTCAGGTCATTTCCTGTTGTCTCCGAATCGGTCACACTCGTGTGACGCATCGCTATTTGATGGAGGGCTCACCTGCGCCCTATTGTGACGACTGCGTTGTCCCCCAGACTGTTCGGCACATTCTTGTCGAATGTCCCTGTGTGGGTGATCTTCGCGCACGTTACCTGTCATGGTACCGGGATGGGCGGGGTCGCTACCGCCTGCCCATTGTACTTGGGACGAATTCGTGCACACCGACCTGTGGACTTTTAGACTTTTGGAGGAGGCCGGCCTTCTCCTTATTATTTAACCAGGGGGGGGTTCCCCTTATAGGTTGCACGCTCCTGCGCTGGGGGGACCTCCCCCCGACGCAGGAGCTTTCTTACTACTCGTTTCCTTTTCCCTTTTTTTATAATTTTTGGTGTTGTGTTTGGGTTGTTTTTTGTTTTTGTGTGTGTTATTGAATTCGATTTTAAAGTAGCCTAGTACTAGGCAAGTTTTTAATACGGCGACTAATTACCAAGTAGGCAGTCGCCAGATGAGCTCTGAAAAAAAAAATCTAATCATCTCAGCTTTCTCGTAATACCCTAAATACCAAATGTCCCTTAATGAATTTAATTTTATTGCCAGATTGTTCGGCTCGTTTTCATTCATGGATTGATTGGTGTGTGTGTGTGTGTGTGTGTGTGTGTGTGTGTGTGTGTGTGTGTTCGCATTATTGAGTTTAGGTAATGAATTATATGACCTTGCGCAAAATAATTTAGTCCTCACGAAAAGGTTCCTCAGAAAGAAGCACGTCTACTCACACCCCCTGGGTCAACCTTCAAACAACTCGACTCGGTATAAACATTGGGCTGAGGATTGTTTTAATAAATAATAGTAATAAAAATGATCCTATGGGCTATGATTTATGCGGTCTAAAAGGCAAAAACCTCATTATCCTTTTCCATCTCCCAAATTATTCAATGATTTATGAATCATCTCTCCGGTCTTATTTCCCAACCCTCTAACCCCGCCTCATGGAGTTCGCAGAGCCCGTGGTTTCGACGGGACAAAACAAACGACAATCTACTGCCTAGAAGGCAAGAATTTTATCTCTATTATCACAAAATGAAGCTAAATTGCTAAGTACGTGGACATAATTCAAAGAATAAATTTGTGACCATTTGTCACACTTAATGATGGGTGTTTGCTCGGCAATGCTACTGTCTATTTATTACTTTGGCACAAGGAGTGATTGGACATTTGTGACCGACCCGATCAAAGGCCACGTAAAAACTTCCCATAGATTCAAAGCAATCTCGACTCGTGCTGACATCAGCCTTTACTAAAAATGGTTGACGCCACTAATGCATTCTCTCTCCTGTTTATCGGCAGCGGAGGATAATCTTCCACCTGCACTAGATTTCTAGAATATGTTGGCAAGTGTTTGCGTGTTGTGCGTGGTTCCTCGTGTATATTATTAGGAAAATATATAACTAATTATTTTTTATTATCAATTATGTTGATTAAATTAACTTTCATCGAGGATACAATTTGTTTTTATCTCTGAATTTATATAATTTCACTTATAAATTATTCGGTTAACTGCCTTGGTGGTCCTTTGATAGCATAACAAAGATAAAGTGTAAGCGAGAGAGAGACCTTGCATGTGGTTAGCTTTAAGGGCAAGTATATTAGGTTTTATGTATGAGATGAATTGATAAAAACATTCATCGCTTGACAAAACAGATGCTGCGTCTGAGTTTGGTGCCTACAAGGCGATCTCATTATTGACGTTCTCCCTATGGGTTCATTTGTCAAAAACGAAGTGGGGACAGAAAGAGCGAGATAAGAAAATAAATAAAGAGGGAAGTTATGTTTGAAAAGAATCGCTAAAAATTAGCTTGCAGCAAACCTCATCAACCCTTAAGGGTAAGATCAAGACGACGCTTTTCCAAGCCTCCGTAAGATTATAAGAATGGTGCGTATTGGAATTAGAGTGTGCGAAATTCGAAATCACTTATGCTGTATTCTATGTATGCCTCAACTCGGTCTGAAGCTGGGAACCCTGTAATTCAATGCCCTGGTATATAGAATACCCACCGGATATGTTCCCTTTGTTTATTGTGGCCCGCGGGAATCACACAATGCACACCTACTCTACAAGTGGCCCGTGTCTTTGAATTAGCGCGGCATTTCATCACTTAGGTAATTTGACCGCAGTATGCATCGATTACCTGCTCCAAGCACGTGTACCCCTCCCCCCTTACCCCTTCAGTAAAGCGACTCTGCTGCACCCCTGCCAGACCCCTACTCCCGCACCTTTTGAGGAAGACTTTCTTAGAAACGGGGGAATGACATTATGAAATATGGTGAAAGGGGTACATGGGGCAAACAAAGTTGAGAACCACTGTCCAAGACCAAGGAGAATTCGGCATGTGATCTTGGTGAGTGTAAATAGCAAAATGTTAATTTTTGTTGATGATAGAAAATTGGCACCTGTAGTAAATGAAGTTCAGGTTAACTTTAAAGTGCAGTGACTTAAATAAGTTATTAGGTTGGGCGCAAAAGTGGCAGATGAACTTTAATCTTAAAAATGTAAAGCTATTAACATTGGACGAGATAATAGAGAATTTAGCTCTAAAATGGATGGGTATTGGCTGAATGGAGTAGAGGATGAGAAAGACTTAAGGGGTCGTAGTAATAGAGCAAATAGTGTGTTAAGCTCCATTAAAAAGAATGTTAGTTACAAAAGTAAGGAGGTTTTCCTCAAAATATATAACTCATATGTCAGGCAAATTTAGATAACAAACAGTCTCACACTTTAGACATGATAACAACTGCTTCTCCGAAGCACCTTGAATAGGTAGATAGGTTGAGGGTGCAAAAGAAGCTGTCATTTAAAAGGTGTGAGAGAGGAGATATGATTAAACGTTTTAAAATTGCTTCTGGGATAGATAAGTTAGATTTAACAAGTTCTTTGAGTTGGAAGGTAATAATAGGACTAGGGGCCACCACTTGAAAAAATGGGAAAAAAATGGTGCAGGTTGGACGTGAGAAAATATTTTTTCACTAACAGTGGTAGATTACTGGAATGGTTACCGACATGAGACAATAAACAGTTGAAAATGTTTTCAAATGCAGGTTAGATGAGCATATGGGGAGGGTAGGTTATCATGGTTTTGGAGTTCTATTGGGGCAAATTGCATATATATATATATATATATATATATATATATATATATATATATATATATATATATATATATATATATATATATATATATATATATATATATATTATGGTGGTTAAATAACTCAAAAGGATATTACATTTCACGAAAAGGAATTACACTTAAAATTTCGTCTCTATCTCATCATTTAGGGGTCAACCCACTTTTCACGTTTTCTTCGTCAGGTTGGTCTTTGAGGATGTCGGGATGGCCATTCGGTGTTCGTGAATGAGACAGAAGATGAATTGCTTCTGATCCTCATCTTTCGTCAGCGTTTCATTGCATGCCTCTGCCAGGGCAACTCCTCGTCCAGCTGAGTCGTTCACCACTCTCAGGCTTTTGGCTTTGGCCTGAAAGTCCTCGTACAGTTTGTCGCCCTTCCAAGCCAAAGGATCCATCTGCAAGAATCCCTGCTTCGCTTCCTGGGCTAAGCTTTTTTTCAAGAGGTCGAAAACGATATGCGACGTTCATCTTTTTCGTGTAGTTCTGGAGTTCAGTCCGCATCATGATGTTGTTGTATGGGGCGTAGGGTGACAGAGGAGATTCCTGCCAAAAGCGGACGTAAACCAAAACAATGAATAGCGCCATGCCAGTCACATTCCGCTCGTTTCGTTGTCTTGAACTGGTGTCGGAACAGGAACATCTTGAGGTAGTAGATGCCCTTTGACATCCACCTCGCATGATAGATGGCACCCGGGGCACGAAACGATGGTCGGGTCGTTGTGCCCCCTCCGAGAAACGGCTGCGATCTGCAGGAACTCCAGATGTCCTTCGAAGAGGGTATCCTCAACCACCGTGTGTACTCTTGCTGGTTGATGGTCGGCTAATCCTTCTGGAAAGCCTTAAAAAGGCGACTTCCGGACCTCCTGTGTGCCCAAAGACGACTTGAAAGACGTCAGATACAACAATCTCCAACATATGATGGCGGCACGCCAACATCGCCAACTCCATTCCAAGACCTCCCTCGATCCGGACGCACGCGCCATTGTGGAGGCCAGTGCTGCTTGCAGTTGTATCGAAGACCAATCCGACTACTTCGCCGTGAATATTCCAAGACCTGAGCAATTCCAGACACGGTGCGGCCTGAGCTTCTCCAGTAAAATGGGCAGCACTTGGAAAACCCAGCAACTTCTCGAATCCTTGACCAGTTGCCCGAATCGCAACCCTCTTCACTGTCTCCCCCCCCCCATTTCCTGCAGCATTTTCTCGTCTCAAAGCAGGAGAAGGGGACCAGCTGCTTGAAAGTTATTCCGCGCTTCTTCGTCTTGGATTTGGCGTGTGTGACGACGCAACCGCCGTATCGAAATGCGGCACGACGTCAGATCAGAAATATCGTGGCCCATGGCCTGTAAAACAGCGCCAGTGATGAACGCCGCACCCCGATCTGGGAGATTGACTCGATCCAAGCAGCCGACGACTTAGGAAGATTTGAAAATGTTCTTGGGCCTCTTCGCGGGAGGACCAGATGTACAGGCTGAAGTTCAAGGTTGCAAGTCCTCTGACGATGTGAAGCTGGAACTGAAGGCAGCAGCAGCCTCTTGAACTTTGGCCTCTCGTTCGTCGTATATCCGATTGAGAACAGCTTCTTGCTCCTTTCCCTCGTAAGGGGTGCGGCGATTTGACACCCTGGCCGCCGTACTGACGGGATTCAGCAACCCGTCCAACCCCAGCTAAGCCTCTTCTCCTTCCTTCAAAACACTTGTTTCCCCCCCCCCCCCCGGCTTCCTCGCTTTTCATACAACCTCTCCAACAACTTTCTCTGGTCAGCCTCTAATTTCACAGGATAGATGCTGACCTTCTTCTCAGCCAACCGTCCCGGATCGGGGATGAGGGGGGGGAGGGGACAAGGTTCCATAACCCCTGAGCTCCGGTCTGCGGTGGAGGGTTTTTAACAGCCTTTTTCATCCCCACCCATATCTTCCTCACATTCCCTTTCCTTCTCACTTCACCATCTATCTTTGTTTTTACGCCGGGTCCAAGGTGGAGCCGCCATGCCGACGGACTGCCAGGCCACCAGGCGGAAGGAGTGGTCCTGAATGGCGGCACCTGGATCTGCCAGGCCTGTAGGCACCCCTTGGATTGCGGGCTACTGCGAAGGTGATGAGCGATTGCTTCCCGTGGGAAAAATAGGGTCACCATACCCATAAATGCAAACCTAACAAATCAAAATCTCTCCCCATTTCCCGTTGTTCATCGACGGAGCCGCCCTCGGGCAGTTCCACAGAAAAAAAATGGAGGTTACCCCCCCCCCCTTCCTGTGCTTCCGCAGGGGACCCTCCAAATTTCTTTAACTGGAAAGGAGGCTTACTCCTCTCCTTCGCATACGGGTGTAGGGGACTCCCCCTCACCCCATTCTCTGGAGGTTCTTTCAGGCACCTCCCTCTTTCCAGCCGCAGTTTCCCCTTTCCTTTCCAAGGGGACTGCCAAGAAAGCCAGCAGGCAGCCCATAGCCGAACGCTCCCCATTGAAGTGGCTCGGTAGGGCAAACCCGCTTAGGGAAGAGAGGGAAGCCAGGCCCCTTCGGTCGCTTCCCTCAAAAAACCTGCTGGCCTGAATATTGAACCTTGCCGGGGTCAAGGCCTGTGCCTTCCCAGACATGACTAATGACGCTGCCAATTGGACCTGCGATGTTCTGGAGGGAAGGCCAACTGGAAGCCCCCTTCCCTGAGATAGACATAGTCCTTGAGGCAACCCAGCCTCAGACGGTAGGGCCTTCCATGGGGGGGAATCCGGGCTCGGCGCCAAGCACCGAACCAGAATCCGCCCCGATGCAAGGTCCTCCTCAAAGGGCCCGGGTTTCCAAGGCAGTACAAGGAGGGGATGGATCTCCTCCGACTGGTGCCCTTGCGGCAACCAGGACCTTTTCGATCTCGAAAAAGGACCTTGCTGAGCTCGGTCCATCTGGCATGGGGGTTTCTGCCGGCGGAGGGGAGAACCGGGTTCATTCCCCACCCTCCTTTCCTAGAAAGAAACAAAATAAGAAAAAGACTAAGAAGAGTCGGGGCTCCTCTCCATACGCAGGGGCTGCGTAGACGGATGGGTCCAAGCAAACCAAGATCGGCACATCCGGCCTCTTTGCTTGAGTCAGGCTAAGGACTTGGTCCTGGCGCGCCCGGCGCTACCTGGGACGTCTTATGCCTCAATGGTTAGAAAGACACCCTCTGCTCCTGGCCCATTCAGGCCAACGAGCAAGGTTGTTTCCGCGCCCATTCGGAGACCTTCTGCGGGTTCTACTCAACCCGGGCGCTCCTCTTGTAAAGCTGGTGGCACAAAGGGTTCACACCCAGCCCTGGCTAAAACCAGGGCTCACCCCTTCCGCCAGCGTGACCTTTTCCCGTAAGGCGAAACGGCCACGCGCCTCCACCGAATCGTTAGATTCACAGGAGGCAACAACCCTGAAGTTGGTCACCAGGCCATCTTCCGGGGTTCCTAAAGCTGTCCCCCGAAAGGAGGACAGCAACAAAGGTTCCTTCGTCCACGCCTAGTGGTGGGCTCAGTAGCTCGGAGACGATCCTCGAAAAGAGCGCCACCCGCTTCCGAAGCCGCAACGCCCGCCTAAGGTTTCGAGGCGGAGGGAGGAAAAGACTCGCATGGTCAGCCCAACCTCCCCCAATAAGTCCTCGAATGCGACAGTGCCTTCAGCACTTTGTCCGGCCAACAGCGCCCTGGGTTCTGCCTCCGGGAAGCGTACGGCCATTCCAGTAAGGGTCTTCTGTTTGAAGAGGGCCCCTGCGTCTCCTCCGAGCTAGGCCTGGAGGGCATATTCCTTCAATGGAATTGTCGTGGACTCCGGGCCAGCTGGGAGGAGCTGCGGAAACTCGTCTCACCCGTTCACCGTTAACTATTTTTCTGCAAAAGACCATGCTAGGCGCGTTCCCCCTGCCCACCCTCCCGGTGTATGAGGGTTTTGCGACCCACCACCACGAGATGGCTGGGCTGGTGGATGCGCGATTACACCAGGCATGATGTTTCCTTTCTTCCTCTTACTTTAGATACAGCTTTTCAGGCAGTGGCTGTGCAGCTTTAACTGGATAGGAGGTATATTATCATTTCTGCGTACATTCCACCGTCAGCTGACTTCGATGCGGGGGACTTCCGCCGCGTCGTGGCACGGTTGCCGAGGCTCTTTCTCTTGCTTGGAGATCTGAACGGTAGACATCCTCTCTGGGAGGATTACTCAATATATCTCAGGGGACAAGTCCTTGCCGATCTGATCGAAGAGCTTGAGATGGGTGTCCTAAACGTTGATGAGTTTACGCATCACTGTCCGAGAACCGCTTCATTTTCTTGCCTTGACCTATCTTTGTGCTCTTCGGATGCATGGCCTGATTTTGATTGGGGGGTGGTCGATGACCTCCATAGTAGTGATCACTTCCCCAATTAAATATCATTTTCAGTGCAACTGCCGCTTAAGAGACCACCTTGGTGGTGCTTGGCGCGGGCGCGGTGGCCTGCATTTCAGTAAATGACTGAATTCTCTATCTCAGTCGAGGAGATTAGGTTTGTAGATTAGGCCGTTGAGTTCTTCTACGGTAACCTGATCGCCGCGAGCCTGACTACTATCCCCAGAACGTCTGACTGTTTTGCACGCCGACCACTTCCCTGGTGGTCGGCTGAGTATGAGACGGCCCTCAAACAGAAGCATTATGGTTACATGAGCCATAAGCGCTGCCCGAACGATTTCACTGTCGCTGAATTTCGTCGGGCTAGGGCTAGGTTCCGGCATATTTCGAAGCACGCCTGCCTCTCTTCTTGCCGAAAAACGTTTCTTCACTTAACGGGAAGACCCCTCTGGCAGAGGTGTAGAAGCGAGACAAAAGGATTCGGGCAAGTTCTCGCAGGATCCCCCCTTCCTTATTCTCCAGTAGAATGGGACCGCAATCTCGGTCCCCGCGCCCGCTTTCTCCTCATTCTCTAGGCGGCATGCTGCTCCGGCAGCATTTAATGCGCTTCGTCATGTCGCGGAAGGCCGCCAAATGGACTTTACCTCCAGAGGCGGAGAACCTTTCAACGACAGGCTTACTGTGAGTAAGTTGCGTTTCGCTCTTGCTTCGTGCGCGGACACCGCCCATGGTCCGGACGATGTCGCGTACGCCATGCTTCGACACCTGGGTGAGCGAGGCATGGCCTTTCTGTTGGATTTGTTCAACAGGATCTGGGTGGAAGATCTTCTCGCAAACTCCTGGTGAATCGCTACTGAGCTGGCCTTTCGCAAACCGGGGAGAGATCACTCTACTCCAACCGGTTTCCGCGCATTCTCTCTAACCTCTTGCGTGTGCAAGTTGATGGAGAAATTGGTAAATATTAGATTACCCTTTTTTCTGGACAGCGGAGGCCATTTGTCTTCCGCACAGTGTGGCTTCGCAAGTTCCACTTCACGTCGGATGCTCTGCTTCGACTGAAAAATGCCGTCTGCGAGGCTTTCCTTCGTAGACAGCACTACGCCACGGTGTTTTTCGATCTGGAGAAGGCCTATGATACCGCATGGCGATACGGTATCATGGAGACTCTCCACACGATGGGGGCGAGGGGACGCCTCCCAATGTTTATATCTGAATTTTTGCGAGATCGTCGATTCCGCGCACGGATGGGGGGATCCCTCTCCGCCCCAATGGAGCAGGAAGAGGGTGTCCCGCAGGGAAGTGTCCTCAGTGTCACTCTTTTTGCCCTTAACATCAACGGCATCACCTCGGTGCTACCGGAAGATGTTCTCATTACGCTCTACGTGGACGACCTTTCGATCTCTTTTGGCGCCGCCCAGCTGACAATCCTGGAGCGTCGACTCCAACAGGCATTGAACCGCGTCTCTCGCTATGCCGAAGCACACAAGTTTTGGTTTTCCTTGGCAAAGACTAAGGTGGTGCACTTCTGCCGCCATCCACGGCTCCACCTTGAGCCAGACTTGTTTCTTAATGGGGTACGCTTGGAAGTGGTCGAATCGCACCGTTTCCTTGGTCTTGTATTCGACCGAAACCTCGCCTTTGAGGCTCACATTCGCAACCTTAGGGTCTTGTACCCGCGCCAAGGATATTCTCCGTTCCGTGACGTTTAGCGCTTGGGGCGCAGATAGGGCTACTGCCTTACTTTTTTATCGATCCTTTGTTCATTCAAAGCTCGACTACGGATGCGAGTTTTATGCATCCGCAGCCGAGCGTTTATTGCGAAAGGTGGACTCGATCCACCACACCGGCCTTCGTCTGGTGATTGGTGCCTTCCGCACTTCCCCCATTGAGAACCTGTTGGTCGATGCTGGGGAGATGCCACTCGCTCTACGCCGCGTATAGTGCATCACTCGCTTGTACGCGCGAGCACGGCGCCTCCCTCAGTGACCAACAGCTCTCGCTTCATCTGCAGCTGATTTCGATGGTGCCTATGCCGCCGAGGGACGCCTGTCAACCCTAAGCCCTCTATGTTTAGGGCTAGGAAACTCCTTCAAGATCTAGGTATTGCTCTCGGGCCAGTGATGCCGCTGGTTCTGTCCAGGACGCCACCCTGGAGGGTACAAATTTGGCTATTTGTCGCCACGCCTCTGCTCCCAAAGTTTGTACACCAACGAAAGTATTCCGTTCAACCTTTTTGGAGCACACCTCGTGTCACGGTAAAACCGTGCCAGTGTATACGGATGGCTCCAAGTCCGAAGAGTGGGTCGGCTTCCACGCCGTATCCCATCTGTTTGAAGTCAGCGTGGCTCTGCCATGCGCTGCGTCTGTCTTCACGGCCAAACTGGTGTCAATACTCCACTCGGTACGGGAGATTACGTGACGTGCCCGGTTCAGAGACCGGATTGTGATTTATAGCGACTCACAAAGCACCCTGAGTTCTCTCGGGGCATTGGAATCTTCGCATCCCCTGGTTTGCGATATCTGTTACGCCACGGTTTTGGCGAGCCGGGCGGATGTCGAGATTATCTTCTGCTGGGTCTCTGGACATGTAGGAATTGCGGGGAATGAGCTCGTTGATGAGGGCGCTAAAGAGTTCGCTAGGACCGGTTGACCGGACCAGTGTTTCACTCTTCCTCACACCGACTACATGGCAGGAATGCGGGCTGCTCTTCGGACTACTTGGCAAAGAAGATGGGAGACGGTCCAGGGGAACTTAAAGTTGCGTGCTATTGCGCCGCGACTGTTCCCATGGACCTATCCCCCAATGCCGCGGCGGCTTTAGGTTGCTTTCTGTCGTCTCCGAATCGGGCACACTAGTGTGGCGCATCGCTATTTGATGGAGCGCTCTCCTGCTCTCTATTGTGATGACTGGTTCGTCCCCCAGACTGTTCGGCACTTTTTTGTCGAATGTCCCAGTCTGGGTGATCTACCCGCACGTTACCTGTCATGGTACCGGGATGGGCCTGGCCACTACCGCCTGTCCCTTGTACTCGGGACGAATGCGTGCACCTTGACTAATGGACTTGTAGACTTTGGGGGGGGAGGCTGGTCTCTTCCTTTTATTTAACCAATTTTATTTTGTTTTGTTTTTGTTTTTTTCTTATAGTTCGCACGTTCCTTCGCCGGGGGGACCTCCCCCGACACATGATCTTTCTTCCTAATTGTTATCTTCCCTTGTTTTCGTTTTGTTTTCATATTTTAATTTTAAAGTAGCCTAGAGCTAGGCTCTGTGACTCAGCGATTATGCCTAAGTGGTCAGTCGCCAGATAACCCTCTAAAAAAAAAAAATCTTGCCCCTTTCCCTTCCCAGGGGTGGCCTCGACTCCAGATTTCTTCGGGACGATCCTCCCTGCAATTTTGCTCGAGAAGATTTCCTCACGCGGCATATTGAGGAACTCCTTTTCTTCTTCGCTGGTCATGTCCTGGGGGCATCGCTTTTGTCAACATCGAAGAGATCCTGAAGGTTATCCAGCAACATCTTAACACGGTCCGACTCTCGCCCACGAGTCCAGTTTTTCTTGAGTGTTTTGTATTCGTCGTGGATTTCTCAAAGTTTCCTGACACAAGCATCCACCCGCTGTGTTGGGATCCTGACCCTCTCCCATACTGTGAGGACCTCGCCACATGCCAAGTTCAGGCCTTCTGAGACGTTCTTCTTTTCCACGACCTGATGGAACAGGTACAACGACACCACATCCCGCTTACTTGGAAGACGGGCACATGACCTGGAATCAACAGGCTTCCCAAGAAGCCAACACTCGGCGCTCGAACGTGTACTGATTGTCATAATCTGAAAAGTAGAAGAAAAAAGAAAAGATTAAAAGTAGGGTGACCTCTAAATATCATTGTACTGGGATGAGATTGATTTCGCACACAAGGAGAGTAATGCGACACGAAAAAAAATCAGTGGTGTTGAGAAAGGGTCAATGCACTCTGAAATTTTACCCCCGTTTTTTGGACAATATATATATATATATATATATATATATATATATATATATATATATATATATATATATATATATATATATATATATATATATATATATATAGATATTGATGTGCATCGCATGAATTAGTTTGTTTGACAAGTTTTAATGTGGGGTGTTAACTAGGATGACCTCTGATGGGCCCTTGTGTCTTTTGTCATCCATTAAATTATGTTTTGTATGTTAAGTGAAATCTAATATGAAAGAAATTAGCAACCAGATCTAGATGATGTTCCTAAACTTGACGCCAAGGAGTGTTTGCAGCAGTTGAAAATATGTTGGCAGAGTCGTGTAGCTGGTAGAGAGGACCATTTTAAAGGAGAAATACCACTTTAAAATGTTAATTCTAAAAGTACTCTATGTATTTTTGATCATACCTCCTATGTGGATGAATGGTTTCTCTCCCAATGCAATCTCTAGTACCGACCCTTCTCCTTACTTCCAGTTTATATGGGGCTCTAACCCTCTTCTATATTATTATTTTAATACTTATAATGAAAATGAATTCCATTAAATATGTTCCATCTTTTTGTAACAATAAAAAAGTAGTGTTAGATTGTATTTAAGCCCATCATGAAAGTTGTGCGATTTGTCAATAGTTCGCCCAAGATCATTATACTAATAGATAGGAAATTATTTCGTTTATGGGTAACATAACATAATACATTAATGAATGTCCTAAGCCACAGAGGCCTATCAAAAGACATCCGACTCCACCCCCACTCCTTCAATATCTCTACATAAACTACATCCAAAGTATACCGTCCATAACCTCACTTTGAAATTATCAGTATTCAAGGCTCATCAAATGTTCTACCATACAAATACAACACAAGCCATGAATTCGCCACTGCCCTCCTCCCCTTAAGGGGCGCGGCGATTTACCTTCCTGGCCGCCGTGCTGACGGAACTCAGCGCACCATCCGGCCCCAGCTTATCCTCTTCTCCATCTTTCTGACAGCCTGTATTTCTTTACTACTTCCTCACTTCCCCTACAACATTTCCCACAACTTTCTCTGGTCGGCCTCTATTTTCACATGGTAGATGCTGACCTTCTCAGCCAACTATCCAGCATCAGGGCTGAGGGGGAGAGGGGAAAATGTTCCCTAACCCCTGAGCTCCGGTTTGGGATGGTGGGTTTTTAACAACCGGCTTTATCCCCACCCATACATTCCTCACATCACCTTTTTTCTCCTTTCACGATCTATCCATTTTACGCAGAGCTTAAGGAGGAGCCGCCATGCTGATGAGCTGCCAGGCCACTAGGCAAGAGGAGTGGCCTCAAATGGTGGCAGCTGGTTCTGCCGGCCTCGTATTCACCCCCTGGCAGAGCGGGCTGCTGCGTGGGGTGATTAACGTTTGCTTCCCGTATCATTAATAGGGTCACCATGCCCAATGATGATTGTAAGGGAATCGATACTCTCCCTCCTCTCTTAGTTGAGCCGCTGGTTGTTGACCACAGCATCCTGGCAGTGTAGATGACGTAGCCCAAACTCGTAACCACCTCTCTCTCGCTCCTCGTCCCGATGAAGAGCAGAACGGTTAAAACAGCAAGATCTTCCCTAAGAGCGGGTATTCAATTTCACCTCAGATGCGAAATTGGATGAGCGTCTCCCTCAAGCCACAAGGTCACTCAGGACCAAAGGTACGACGCCCTGAGAAAAACCGTTGGAGAAGGAAACTTCATGCGGCATGTCCACGCATCCCCTCCCCTTCCTGCCCCTACCCCAGTGGGGTGACGACGTATAAAAGCGAAGATCTTTGGAAAAACGAGGTAGATTACGTTAGTCATCAAGGCGACGAAGTTCCCGGCAAGAGGCCCGGGCTACCAACAGAAGGGACTAAGAAGAAGCTCATCCTCGAGCTAGTTCCTGGTGATCACACCGAACTTTAAGTTAACTTGATCAAATTCAACTTACTCTCGTCAGAGAAGTCCCCCCCCCCCTCCCCTTATCCTGATGTAGCCCAAAGCACCGAGATAGTCTCGCCCTTGAGGAATACCGGAACTAAGAAGAAGCAGCTCATCCTCGAGCCTGTTCCTGGTGGGCACACCAAACTTTAAGTTAACTTGATTTAAGAATCAAGTTCAACTTACTCTCGTCAGAGACCCCCCCGCCCTATCCTAGTGTAGCCCAAAGCACCGAGATAGTCCTCGCCCTTGAGGAAGACACCCGAGTGAACTCCCTCTAACACTTCCCTGAGTCAAAGGATTCCCGCATTGGCTCATCGCTAGCCAGAGCGAATTATTCCCCAGAGTAATCCGAAGAGAAGAAAGAAACATTCTTTCACTGCCCCGTGGTGAGATCATTTCTTACCGAAGGCGTGAGTCTCTCCAGCTGTCACACGGGCTAAAGGCCTCCATGGTTTTAAAGCTATTTCGCCCATACTAGACATCTGGACAAGTGGCACAAGTCATCCAGACAACAAGAATTCCTGAGGTGACGTAACGATTGAGTTCAAGGTCAGACTCAAACCCGATTCTAGCCGGAAGTATAAAGGTATTTAAACCCCGGTATCCGTTTCTGTAAAGTCCATTTGCATTTTTTTTTTTATTAAAGTGAGCTGTGGATCAACCATCACTATCATTTCGAGTATGTCATTTTAAAAAGCCTCACTTAAATTTATTAAAGTCATTTCTGTGCATTTAAGGTGTCAAATTTCGTTAGTTCATGTTTTTTTAATTAAAATTTTAGTTTTTTTTAGCAAACTTTTATTCGATCCTCGAAACGCTAAGCAAGACACTAAGAACCCTCAAAGTTAAATCAGTAATAATCAAGATAATAATAATCAAACATGTATAGCACTCTTAGAGATAAAACGTAATAACGGAGGTTGGTGAAGTACGTAACCAACCCATACGTACGAACTCCAGCCATCACTCAGTCCTTCCTATACCACGACAATGATGATAAAATAAAAAGCCTCTCACATTTCCCTTCTCCAGCGTCGGAGCCGACCTCGGGCAACTTCACCGAAAAAAATGGAGGTCACCCCCCACCCCCTGTGCTTTCGCAAGGGACCCTCCAAAACTCTTCAGCAGGAGAGGAGGCTTTCTTCTCTCCTTTGCCTTCGGCTGTAGGGGACTTTCCCCTCACCCCTTTCTCTGGAGGTGCCCTCGGGTGCATCCTTCTTTCCAGCGGCAGTCCCCTTTACTTTCTAAGGGGACTACCAAGAAAGGCAGGCGGCCCATAATTGACCCCTCTCAGTGTGAGTGGTACGATAGGGCCAACCCCCTTAGAGGAGGGAGGGAAGAGTCCCTGTCGGCCTCTTCCCTCTAAATACCTGCGGGCTCGCATATTGAGATTAGAGGGGGTCACCGGACGTGCTACGCTCTCTTCGACAAAAGACTTCGTGACCAATGGGAACTGTCATGTTCTGGGGGGAGGGGTGGCCATATGGAGGCACCCCCTGAGATGGACATAGTCCCTGAAGCAACCCAACCCCAGACGGTAGGACCTGTGACAACCAAGACCTTCTCCAGGTGGAAGGAAGAGGAGGTTTCATTCCCCACCCGCCTCTCCTAAAAATGAAATTAACAAGAAAAAGACTAATAAGACTCGGGGCTCCTCTCCCTCCGCGGGACCCGCGAGGACGGACGCAGTTGCTGCCATTTTGGCAAGCGACCAAGCAAAGATCGGCACGTCTGGTACTCCCCACCAGGTGGGGAGTACCAGAGCGAAGCCTCGATTACGTTGGGGGCCCCTCATTCAGAGGCTACCTGGCGTTTTCGAGCCCACTGACTTGAAACGCTTCCTTGTCATTCGCTCCACTGGTGGCAGCATGTTGGCTAAGGGCAACACGATCTATCAAAGGAGATATCTAACCTAACTAGTGTGATTGGTAGATAATCGAGGGCGATCCGTTTCTCAGACGGCAGCCTTTTGGTGAATGCGTCGAATCCCTCCGAGGTGTCCATGATTAGTGGCACGCCTGTGAGTGTGACGCCGTCCACTATCAGTAACTTCGTGAAAGGAGTAGTTTATGCGAGAGAACTCGTGGACTACTCCATATATGACATCACCTTAGAGCTGGCCGACCATGGGGCCGTCGAGGTTGAATGTAATTAGAAAACAGGGAGAGGCCTTGAGACCCACCCCTACGATCTTCGTTACGTTCGACTGTGTAAGCTCCCTGAGTCGGTGCGTGTGGTTGCTATCGCTACCGCGTGAAGGCATTTGTGCCACTGCCGCCGAGGTGCAACTACTGTCACCGCTTCGGATATATTAATCACTCCTGTCGAAGTGCAAAGTCGTGGTTACACGATAAGTCTAAATCGTGTGTGGCCAAATGTGTCAATTGCGGAGAGTCGCGCCCCGCTTCTTCGAAGCAATGTGTTGCGTATCTCCTTGAGAAGGAAATCCTGGCCGTTCAGACACAGGATCGTTCCTCATTTCGCGAGGCTAGAGACTTAGTCCTGGCGCACCCGGCGCTGCGTGGGGCTTCCTACGCTTAAATGTTAACAAAGACACCCTCTGCTCATGGCCCCTCAGGCCTACAAGCACGGGCGTTTCCGCGCTCATTTGGAACCCTTCTACGGGTTCTCTCGACCCTGGGCACTCCGCTGGTATAGCTGGCGGCACAAAGGGTTCGCATCCATTCTAGGCTAAAACAATGTATCGCCTTGAAGTTTGTCCTCAGGCCATCTTCCGGGGTTCCTAAAACTGCCCCCCCGAAAGGAAGACAGCACTAAAGGAGCTTCGGCTCCTACGCCCACACCCAGTGCTAGGCTAGGTGTCTCGAAGATGGAGGATCCTCCAAAAGAGAGACCACCGAATCCGAAGTCGCCCAGCATGCCTAAGGTTTCGAAGGGGAGGAAGAAAAAGACTCGCATGGCTGATCCCAACCTCCCCCGATAAGTCCTCGAAGTCAACAGAGCCTTCAGTGCACTGTCCGGCCAACAGTGCCCAGAGTTATGCCTCGGGGAAGCGTAGGGCCATTCCTGTTACTATCTCCTCTTCGAAGAGGGACCCTGCATCTCCTGCGAGTTAGGCCTGGAGGCCATGTTCCTTCAATAGAATTAAGGCAGACTCAGGACAAACTGGAAGGAGTTGCGGAGGCTCGTCTTATCCCATTCCCCATTAGCTATCTTCTTTAGGAGACCATGCTAGGCGCGTGCCCCCTGCACACCCTCCCGGAGTATAATAGTTTTGCGATCACACCACTACGGGATAGGGGCTGGGATGGAGGATGCGCGATTTACACCCGGCATGAAGTCTCCGTTCTTATCTTCGCTTTAGATACCTTTTTTCAGGCACTAGCTGTGCAGCTACACCTAGAAAGGAGGTATACTGTTCTTTTGCGTACATTCCACCGTAAGCCGACTTCGAAGCGGGTAACTAATACTACGTCGTGGCACAGTTGCCGAAGCCCTTCCTCCTGTTCGGGGATCTGAATGGTTGACACCCACACTGAGGAGACTCCTTGATCATTCATAGGGGTCAGGTCCTTTCCGATCTGATCGACGAGCTAGAGATAGGTGTCCTAAATGTGGATGAGTTTACGCATCATTGCCGAGAACTGCTATATTTGTGCTCTATTGATGCACAGCCTGATTTGCGGGTGGGAGGTAGTCGATGACCTCCATGGTAGCGATCAATTTCCAATCAAATATCATTTTCTGGGCCGCTGCCGCCTAAGAGCACGGCCCGGTGTTGCTTGACGCGTGCGCTGTTGTCCGCATCTCAGTCAAGGATTTTATGTTGGTAGATGAGGCCGTTGAGTTCTTCGCCGGAAACCTCATCGCCCTGGGCCGAACTAGTATTCTTAGAACTTCTGGAAGTTTCGCACGCCGACCGCTTCCCTGGTGGTAAGCCGAGTGTGATGTGGCCCTCAAACAGAAGCGTTATGCCTACATGCGCTATAAGCGACGCCGGGACAATTTTACTGTCGGTGAATTTAGTCTGGCTAGGACTACGTTCCCGTATGTTTCGAAGAACGCCTGCCGCTCTTCCTGGCAGGCCTATGTATCTTCACTTAACGGGAAGACCCCGCAAACGGGTGTGTGGAAGTGAGTCAAAAGGATTAGGGGCAAGTTCTCTAGGCCCCCTCCCGTTTTCCAAGGAGAAAGGGACCTCAATCTCCGACCCCGCGAGCGTGGCTGAATCCTTCGCAACCACTTACTCCGCATTCTCTAGCCGGCATACTACTCTGCTGGGATTCAATGCGCGTCGTGGTGTCACGGAAGACTGCTGACTGGACTTTACTCCCAGAGGAGGAGAACCCTTCCACGACACCACCCCTGGTCCGGACGCTATCATGTGCGCCAGACTTCGACACCTGGGTGAGCGAGGAATGGCCTTTCTGTTAGATTTGTTCAACAGGATCTGGGTAGATGGTATCCTCCCAGACTCCTCGCGAATCGCTACTGTGCTCGCTTTTCGCAAACCGGGGAGATATCACTAAGCTGGCTCCTTTCCGCCCAATCTCTCTAACCTCCTCCGCGTGAAAGTTGATGGACAAGTTGGTAAATGTTAAATTAGCCTTTTTTCTGAACAGGGAAGGCCACCTGTTTTCTGAACAGTTCCGTTTCCGCAAGTTCCACGCCTCATCGGATTCTCTGTTATGACTGGAAATACCGTCTGCGAGGCCTTCCTTCGTAGACAGCACTACGCCACGGTGTTTTTCGATCTAGAGAAGGCCTACGATATATCGCATGGCGATTCGGTATCATGGAGACTCTCCACACGATGGGGGCGAGGGGCCGCCTCCCAATCTTTATATCTGAATTTTTGCGAGATCATCGATTCTGCGTACGGGGAAGGGGGGGCGCATTCCGACCCAATGAACCAAGAAGAGGCTGTGCCGCAGAGAATTGTCCTTAGTGTTACAACCTTTGCTCTGACCATAAGCGGCAATGCCTCGGTTCTGCCAGAAGATGTTCTCTCTACGCTCTACATTGACGCTCTTTCGATCTCTTGCCGCGGCCCAAAGGCCAACTCTGTGAGTGTCTCTCGCGCTGCCGAATCGCACAAGCTTCGGTTTTTCTTGGCCAAAACCTTTGCTGACATCCCCGGCTCCACCATGAGACAGCCTTCGCCTGGCAACCGGTGCCTTCCGCACTTTCCCCATTTAGAGTCTACTTGTCGATGCTGGGGAGATGCCACTCGCTCTGCGCCGTGCACAGTGCATTTCTCGCCTGTACGCGCAAGCCCGGCGCCTTCCCCACTCGCCAATAGCTCTCACTGGATTCGCAGCTAATCTCGACGGTGCATATGCCGCCGAGAGACGCCATTCTTAGCCTAAAACCGTTGGGTTTAGGGCTTGGAAACTCCTTTGAGAGCTTGGTATAGCTCTCGAGCCGGTGAAACACCTGGTTGTGCCCAGGACACCACCATAGAGGATACCACCTTTGACTATTTGTCGCCACGCCTCTCGTCCCAAAGCTTGTACGATGCCGGGAGTATTGCGTTCGACCTTTTGGGAGCATACTTCTTGTCATACTGGAACCGTGTCAGTGTATACCGTTGGCCCCAAGTCCCAAGAGAGGCTCGGTTTCCACGCTGTATTCCGCCTGTTTAAAGTCAGCGGGGCTCTTCCATGCGCTGCTTCTGTCATGGCGGCTGAGCTGGTTGTAATATACCGCTCGGTACGGCAGATAATGTGCCGTGCCCGGTTCGAAGACCGGATAGTGATTTATAGCGACTCAGAAAGTTCCCTGAGTGCTCTCAGAGCATTGGAATCTCCGTATCCCCTTGTTCACGATATCTGTGACGCCACGGTTTTGGCGAGCGGGGCGAATGTCGAGATTATCTTCTGCTGGGTTGCTAGACATGTAGTAATTGTGGGGAATGAGGGAGCCAAATTTTCTGCCAGGACTGGGTGATCAGATCAGCGTTTCGCTCTTCTTCACACCGATTACATGGCAGGAATACGGGCGGCTCTCCGGGCTGCTTGGCAAAGAAGATAGGAGACGGTCCAGGGGAACTTAAAGTTGCGTGCTATTGCGCCGCGACTGTTTCCATGGACCTACCCCACAATGCCGCGATTGCTTCAGGCTGCTTTCTGTCTTCTCCGAATTGGAAACACTCGCAGGAAACCCGCCATTTAATAGGGCACTTGCCTGCGCCTTATTGCTACCACTGCGTTGTCACCCAGATTGTTTGGCACATTCTTGTTTAATGTCTTATTTTTGTTGATCTTCTCGCACATTACCTGCCCTGGTACCGGGACGAGCGGGGTCGCTACCGCTTGCCCCTTGTACTCGGGACAGGTTGGTGCACACAAACTTGCGGACTACACGACTTTATGGAGGAGGCTCGCTTTTGCATCTTATTTTAGAGATGCGTGGTAATATGCAGTGTTGAGTGCGATGACTAGTGCCCAAGTAGGCAGTCGCCAGATGAGCTCTTAAAAAAAAAAAAAAAATGGAGGAGGCTCGCCTCCTCCCTTTGACTGTCCGTTGTAGGTCACATGTTCCTGCGCCGGGGGAAGGCGGGCCTTTCCCTGACACCGGTGCCCGCTTCCTTGTTGCCTTTTTGCTTTGTTTTCTTTTTTGTTGTTGTTTCTTAGCCTTTGTCCTTTTTTATCGTTTTTCTTTTTTTTCTTTATTGATATTTGTTTTTTAATCTAGCCTAGTAGTAGGCTGTGGTGAGTCTGGCCACTTATGCCCCAAGTAGGCCGTCGCCAGATGGTCTATCAAAAATGAATAAAAAATAATTGTAATGGCAGATAGTGTAACAAATGATCCAGTACAGAAAGAATTAGATATAAGAAAACGCAGTGCCCACCAAAAAATGAATTAAATGCTTAGATAAAGAAGGCGGTGGCACTTTAGGGATCACCACACTTGTGGCCTTAGGATCTTCATAATGCCCCTAGTACTTGTGAGAGGGAAGGTAGCAATCCCGGTTGTCTTGCTGGTTCAATCCTCTTCCCGGTCTCCCTGATTCATTGGAAGGCCGTGACCAGTAGGGGGTAGGACTCACCTCTCTCTTGCGCCCGTTAATTTTGCAAGATTTAATTGATCTAAGTATCGTGCTACCGCCCGGGTGGCCTCAAATGGAGATTAATAGGCCACTTAAAAATCTCTTATCTGATGCTGTCGTTAGTCGGTCGCTGCCCATTATTTCATTATGCTGGGCTTCATGCGACAAGACGCCGCTCATAGACATGAATGTTCCTCTTTTACCTCGCTCTTTTTTTATGAGAGGAGCATCAATTGGTGTATTAATTCGGCCGCGCCCTTGTCCATTCCCCCAGAACTACGCTCCGTGTGTTGACTAAGTAACCTCAGTGCTCTGTGAAGAGGTTTTTCGTATCTTCGAATCAGCGTGCTCTGTTGTACAACTTTTCGGCCCAACCCAGAATTGAGAACTCAGTTTTGTTGTGGCAGTTATGATCATTTAAATGTATTTTTCTGTCTGAAGTTTTGGGACCGGGTTCCCTTGCCTTTTCTTCAGTGACGTCTTCCCTCTTTGACTTCCATAATTTTAGCTTCATGCAGACTTTCCTTTCTCTGTTCATTCATTGCCGGCTCTTTATTCTTACTCCCCTCCCTCCATCCCCACTCAAATGAATTTCAGTTAGAGTATGGAAACTGCGCTGCAGCTCATATCTGGAGAATTGCGTGTCCTTCATGTTCCACTGTTTATATGAGGATCTGCGGCTATATGCCTTCTCCATATTTTCTATTCCTCTACCTTCACTTTGTGTACTCCTCTCCTAAGCAACGCTGAGAGAGGTGCCCTTTTTGGTTTTCGCTATATCTCGTGTGTCTGGTCTTGAGACCGGACACTATAAACCACATTTTGGTTAAATGTCTGAGACTATGGGAGCTTGATGACTAGTACCATGTACGTCTCCCAGTATCGTGACGTGTTGGGTCGCTACATTGTTCCTCATAATGAGGGTTGTGGTGCTCCTGCGTCCTAGAGAGCACTGGTGACCGACGCAACTAGTAACACTATCATTTCAAAAGGCCTGAAGCCTATGTATGACCTTGTCGAGTCGGGTCTTGAGGTGTTCTTCAGGGTTGCTTCTTAACAGGTTCTGTGGGGAGGGCGTTTCGAGCGATGCAGATCTTATTCTAATCGGGTCTTGAGGTGCTCTTGAGGGTTGCTTTTTAGCAGGTTCTGTTGGGAGGGCGTTTAGAGGGATGCAGATCCTATTCTAACATCATTTCCAGCGAAGAGGGAATCTGGGAGCTAAAAGCGTTTTCGGGTACATCCGAAAAAGGCGGCAAACTTTTTTCAAACCGAAAATTAGTTATTTTTGATAGTTTGTTCTTTTTCATTGTACGACATAAAACAACTACCTAAACTACCTAATATGTTGAAGCCCATCAAATCTGGGCTATCACATTCACATTCCTTCTCTGAACTATGTTATCTACTAGTTCCCTCTGGGCTATAGTCTCCTCGTTCCTTCTCTGCGTTATGTTGTATCTTTGTTCTTTTTTGAGCTATAATCTGCTTGTTACTTCTCAGACCTATGTTGTTTTTATGGTTCTTCACCGAGTTATTTTGTCCGCGCAGGCACTACCCTGTGTAGCCTGTTACACTTGGTACCTGAAGGAGCTGCACATCATCCTGACCACAGTACCTGCAACTCTGCATCTCTCCTTCCCTCACTATGTGCAGGACCTTTGGTTTATCTCTTACACTATATCTGATCTTGTCTACATTCACAAATCTCCTATCTGGACTCTTCTCATTGGCCTTTGACCAACAGATGAGGTAATCTGTGTAGGGGCCTTGGAACTTAGATAAACAATGCCCTTTTACGCCCGCAGGTTGCAAGAGACCAGGACTTGAGGCTTTGGGGGCGTTGTGGCGCGATCGGTTTTGTTCCAAATCCTCTACCGCTCCGCCTAATCGGCTGACCACCTCTCGTTGGCCATTCTCAACTGCATAAGGCCGTACTAATTATGGTGGATGAGCTTTACTGCCTTCTTGGCTGCCAATTCGCCAATTCTGCCTGCTAATTAGCCTACACGTGTCTACATTCCGTTCGTCAGTTTGTCAAGACATTTTTTTTTATACTGGAATAAATGTATTAATTTTCCCAATGTAACTCTGAGGATGATACTTATGGTATCGAAATGCTTCAGTATAATAAAAGAAAGTGCTAAGGTGCATTAATTTCTTTCCACCTCGTTTCAATTATTTATTACCAGTCTCCAATGAACTTCCGTAGGCTTATTCGCGGGTTGAACAATGAAAAAAGGTCGAACATAAAGACAAATCGAGAAGATTAAAAAGAAAATCCTCAACACGAGACTAGCAGTCGCTTTCAACAAAACCTGCTATAATGAATATATATATATATATATATATATATATATATATATATATATATATATATATATATATATATATATATATATATATATATATATATATATATATCCTTATTCGATTTCCTCTAATCATAGCTGAGTTGTTCGCTGAATTAAGTTAATTGGGTTGATCGTTCGAGAGTTTACCCATTTGCTTGATAAATCACTTAAGGAATGAATATCCTTCGTCTGCTATGTTTTCTTTGTCGGCCATTTGTTCGAGTTAAACTTTTAACCTTTTCTGCCAGATAAGAGTTATCAGTCCCGCTAGTCTTTCATCTACTCAATCTTCTACTCTCTTACTGCACACATCCTTGATTTTCTCTTTAGTGGGCCCCTGTTTTCCATCGAATTCCGGTGGAGGATGCTAATTGTATCTTATGGGAGGCGCGTTAAATGCCCTATTTAATTCGGTATCTGAAAAATGATCAGTCCTCGTTAAATTGGAGTTCAAAGCACCAAAATGACGAAAGCTCGCTGACGTCATTAAATAAACTGTATTAACTCCGTTGCGTCGGAAACTATTTGAAAAAATAAATATTGCAACTATTAATAATTTTATTTTGACTTTTAATATTTTCAAAGGTTCCAATGTTTGTCAAGTAGGTCGTGAAGTGGTGGTCTAATAAGCTATCTGCATCATCTTGTCCATTTTGGCTGATTTATCTGCCGACGTTATATATATATATATATATATATATATATATATATATATATATATATATATATATATATATATATATATATATATATATATACACCTATAGTTGGGTAGTAGATTCTCTTCGTAACATATTTTATTGAAGGCGACTGAGAATTTAGCCTTAATTATTTTCTTATCGAGTCTCTCATTTGTCTTGATGAAGGAAATCACAAACGAGGAGTAAAAGCAACACAAACCGAAGCCAATATATCACTCATAATCTACTCCAATAATAAACTCACATCCAACCTTATGAAAAACAACCCAAGACCTCACTTAACACCTAAGCAGAGAAGTCATTTAATATATGAATATACTTGCAAAATGGGAGACTGTGACCCCCAACCTCATTCATATATCGTAATGACAGAAACAAAGTTAACACGAAGAATGAGTCACCAGTTAAACAATGGTGCCCCTAAAACGAACACGTTGGAAAATCATTGAAGAAAACTGGACCAGAATTCACTCTAAGATAATACCGAATCCCTAGTACATGCTCCAAATCGCCAAGAGCTACTTATATTAGAAGCCTTGTATAGAAAAGAAAAAGAGGTCAAATAAAATACACAAGCAAACATACAATTCACTCTGCCTTCCTCCCGTCCCCGCGCCCCGAATAATAATCCCTGCTTATTTTAATCCTGTGTCCATTATCGATTAACCATTTTAAGCAGTCTTAACCTTCATTTCAATGTACCATTTTTGTCTAAGAATTTCCATTCCCTATAAGTATGTTCATATCTTTGTTAACATTTAAATAACGATGTATATAAAGCTCTGTCTTCAATTCCTTAAGTTACAAATATCAAACTTTGATAATAATACAGGTGTGTATCGAAACGCTTCAGGTCAATAAATATTTTGTTTTGCCCAGTGAACTAATTTCCAGCCCTCGTTCGTTACTACTTTTCTAATGAATTTTGGCGAAGCGAATTTATCCACGGGTTAACTCATAACCAAAAGCCGAATATAAGACAAATCGAGACACTCAACAACGCTAAATTCGCAGTCGCCTCCAATAGAATATATACTCGTATGTAGTTATTCGTAGAAGTTCTTATGCTTATCTCACGTTAAATTCTTGTTTAGTTTACGACATTGTCCATAATAGCCAGAGTGAAAGGAAGAGAAACGTGTGTGGAATTAGTACCACAATCATACTTTATCGTAAATTATAAGAAATAACAACTAATTCATCTTTATTTCTTATATGAGCCATGTCAAAATTCCACTCGAGAGTAGATTCAATATGGTGGTTCATGCGTGATTTCACCCGTCAGACTTGTCAACTACCTTGATGATGGGGCAGCGAACATGTTCTGGGTCCTGATCTCAACCCTCCTTATTATTACTCCACATGGGGACATGTAAACAACATTTATTTATGCGACTTACGACCACATCTAGGATAAACTGTGGGGCCAAATGCTCCATTGGTATCAACTAATCAGAAATATGTTTGGAACGGGTACAACACGGAATGCATCGACATACTGAAGCAGGCAATCAAATACGAGGGAGACAATTTGAGCATTTATGGCCATGTAAGCAATTATAAACACGATTGTGATGTGAAGAAGATCCACAGCCGAATTCAAGAGTTATAAAAGTGGCAATAGTGGTTGTAAAATGGCATCTCAGGCAGCTATAAATATAAATAGTAAAATGAAATATCGTTATCAAACAAAATTAAGACAACCTAATAATAATTAAATCAATTTAAGGCTATATATATATATATATATATATATATATATATATATATATATATATATATATATATATATATGAATGCAATGTCCCGCAGGAAAAATGAAAAGGTGTTTCCAAGTACTTCGAACTAACTTTATTAATTTCCTTATCAAGGATAACTACAAGAAATAATATTCCATTAGAGGTATATATTTATTTGCTACCCTCACGTGATACTTTGTGAGTTTTTCATTTCATATATATATATATATATATATATATATATATATATATATATATATATATATATACATACATACATACATACATACACATACAGTGCCCCGCAAAAGTTTACATCACACCATGAAAAACAGACGTTTATGTATTTGTAAGCACGATAGGTGAATGAAACTTTTATTACTGACAGGTTATGTATTTAAACAATAAATTAAATCATCAGGACCATACAAAAACATCAATATAGTTTTTTGTCGAAGAAATACAATTAATTAGTAACGCAAAAGTTTACAACACATATATCAAATCGTTTCTTAATATTTAGTAGTATAACCACTGTTGCTAATAACAGCTTGTAGCCGCTTAGAGTAGTCTCCTAAGTACTTCTTACATGTGTGTTTGTGTTAGTATTACTCCATTCCTCAATGCATATTTTCTTCAGTTCAGACATGTTTGTTGGTTCTCATTTTTGGATTCTGAGCTTCAGTTCCTTCTATAGATTTTCGATAGGGTTCAGATCTGGGGATTGACTAGGCCATTTTAGAACATTTACACCATTTGATCTAAACCAATTTTGTGTCAGTTTTTCTGTATGCTTTGGTGAAAGATCCAATCCTGTTCCAATTTAAGAGAATGTACACTTGGACGTAAATTTTTCTTCAAGATTCTTCTATAATTTTCTCCATTCATCCTTCCTTTTATGGTTTCGATATTTCCAACACCTGCGGCACTAAACCAACCCCAGATCATGATTGAGCCACCTCCATATTTTACTGTTGGGGTAGTGTTTTTTGGTGCGTATTCGGTACCTTTCTTTCGTCATACCCTCGGAGCTCCATTACGGACGAACAGTTCTATCTTTGTCTCATCCAACCAAAGTACGTTGTCTCAAAACTCTGCAGGTTTACCAAGCAACTCTTTTGCAAAATTCAAACGATTACGAACCTGTTTTCTTGTAAGAAGTGTCTAATTGTGTCTTTACTCACTGTAACTCCACTCACTTCTAAGTCACGCTAAGAGAGAGAGAGAGAGAGAGAGAGAGAGAGTTACAAGGAAAAGAAGTACCTCAAAGGCCTTGCGGCCCATTTCGAGGAAGCACTTTTTGCGGTTTCGATTCTTAGCACGTACTAATTACTTGCTATGAGATCATCAAGTTTTCAAATATAATTTGTCAAGTCTACTCTTGAACTGTTCAACACTGCTACTCTCAACAACTCCCGCTGGTAGTTTATTCCACGTGTCGCAAATGTCATATGTGAATGACTTACCCACCGGAATGGTATTGAATCTGGGCAGCTCCACCTTCCATCCGTGATTTCGAGTCATATTCCGGCTGAGGGTAAAGAACTTGGTGGAGTCGACATTTTCAAATCCTTTCAAGATTTTAAAAGTCTATTAGACGACCGCGCAGTCTTCGAGTCTCTAACGAATAGAGATCGAGCTCTTGCAGTCTTTCTTGGTATGTCTTGTTCCTTAGCGATGGGATCAGCTTCGTGGCCCTGGTTGGCACCTTTTCCAAACGATCGATGTCTTTTCGATAATGAGACCAGAATTGAACAGCGTACTCTAGGTGAGGCCTCACCAGCGAGTTGTACAAAGGCAAAACAACAACTTTTGTTCGAAAGCTGAATTGCCTCTTGATGTAACCTAACAGGCGATGAGCCTTTTTCTCCAACTATAAGCACTGCTTTGAGAATTTGAGATCGCTGCTAATCAGCACACCTAAATCCTTCTCGACATCAGTAGACTCAAGACGCATACCTTGTAGCTCGTAGCCTGACCGGGGGTTCGCTTACCCGATGCGCATCACCTTACACTTGTCTAAGTTGAAAGGCATCTGCCACTTGTCAGCCCACTCGGCGATCATGCGTAGGTCATCCCTCAACATCTCGATGTTTTCGAGATTCGCTACGTTAGCTCCAAGTTTTGTGTTGTCGGCAAATTTCGCTAGACGACTCACTAGTCCTTCATCTATATCGTTGATGTAGATTATGAATAATAGAGGGCCTAGCACGGAACCCTGAGGGGCTCTGCTCGTTACTGACGACTACCGAAAGGTGAGGCCTCGGATGGTAACCCTCTGTCGCCTGTCCGACAACCAACTTTCTAACCATTTTGCGACCTTTCCTCTTATTCCCAGGGCACGTACTTTCGCCACCAGTCGGCGGTGGGGTACTTTATCGAAAGCCTTTTGGAAATCAAAATAAAATATGTCCCGCTCGACTTCTGTCGAACTCACTCTTAACCACTCTTCCTTCCTTCAGATAGCCTGTATTTCTCCCCTACTTTGTCGCTTTTCAAACAACCCCTCCCACAGCTTTCTCTGGTCAGCCTCTAATTTCACAGGGTAGATGCTGACCTTCTTATCAGCCAACCGTCCCGGATCGGGGCTGAGGGGGGGGGAGGGGACAAGGTTCTCTAACCCCTGAGCTCCAGTTTGGGGTGGTTGGTTTTTAACAACCTGCTTCATCCCCACCCATACCTTCCTCACATCCCTTTTCCTCTCGTCTTCAAAATCTATCTTTTTTACGCCCTGACCAAGGTGGAGCCGCCATGCCGATGGACTGCCAGGCCACCAGGGTGGAGGGGTGGTCCCAAATGGTGGCGCCTGGCTCTGCCTGGCCTGTAAGCACCTCTTGCAGTGCGGGCTACTGCTAAAGGTGGTGAGCGATTGCGTCGCGTAAAACAAAGAGAGTCACCATGCCCAATGATGCAAAAATAAAACATCTTCCCTTAATTCCACCTATAACAACGACGGAGCCGCCCTCGGGCAGCTCCACCGAAAAAATGGAGGTCCCTCCCCCTGTGCTTGCGCAGGGGACCCTCTATATTTCTCTAACCGGAGAGGAGGCTTACTCCTCTCTTTCGCCTACGGGTGCAGGGGACTCCCCCTCACCCCTTTCTCTGGAGGTCCTTTCGGGCACCTCCCTTTTTCCAGCGGCAGTCCCCTCTTTTCTTTCCATTGGGACTGCCAAGAAAGCCAGCAGGCAGCCCATTGCCGACCGCCCCTCATGTAAGCGGCTTGGTAGGGAAAGTCCCCTTAGGGGGGAGAGGGAAGCCAGGCCCCTTCGGTCGCTTCCCTGAAAAGACCTGCTGGCAAGAATATTGAACCTTGCCGGGATCAAAGCCTGTGCCTCCCCACACGAGACTAGTGACAATACAGCTAACAGGACCTGCAATGTCTTGGGAGGGGATGGCCAACTGGAGGCCCCTCCTGTGACACACATGGTCCGTGAGGAAACCCAGCCTAAGCCGAACCCGAATCCAACCCTATGCAAGGTCCTCCTCAAACGGCTGGGGTCTCTGAGGCAGTACAAGGACGGGAGGGATCTCCTCCGACAGGTGCCCCTACGACTACCAGGACCTTCTCCATTTCGGAGAAGGACCTGGCTGAGGCCGGGCCATCTGGCCTGGGTACTTGTGCCGGCCGAGGTGAGAAGCGGGTTCATTCCCCGCCCTCATCCAAAAAAGAAAAAGAAAACGACTAAAAAAAACAACAAGACCTCGGGCTCCTCTCCATCCGCGGGGGCTGCGGGGGCGGATGGGTCTGCTGCCACTTTGGTAGGCGACCAAGCCAAGATCGGCACATCCGGCCCCTCTTCCCCCCCCCCCCGTGTGCGGAGCCCCTGATTAAGAATAAGACAGGAGTGCACAGGGCGAAGCATCGATAAAATCAGGGCCCCTGATTCAGAGGTTACCTGGCGTTTTCGAGCCCGCTGGCTTCAAGCTCTTCCTCGTTATTCGCTCCACTGATGGCAGCATGTTGTCCAAGGACAACATGATCCATCTAAGGAGAGGATTAGCTAGTGCAATTGGTAGAGAGCCGAAGGTGGCCCGTTTCTCGGACGGGAGCCTTCTGGTGAATGCGGCAAATCCCGCCGAGGCGGCCAAGATAGGTGCTCTTCGGACACTTCATGGCACCCCGGTGAGTGTGACGCCGCACTCTACCATGAACTTTGTGAAAGGAGTAGTTTATGCGAGGGAACTCGTTGACTACTTCATTGAGGACATCACCCTAGAGCTGGCCGGCCATGATGCGAGCAAGGTCGAACGTGTGATGAGAAAACAGGGAGGGGCCTCGAGACCTACCCCTACACTCTTCGTCACGTTCGACTGTGAATTCCCGTGGACTCTAGGCCAACTGGGAGGAGCTGCGGAGGCTCCTCTCGTCCCGTTCCCCGTTAGCTATCTTTTTTCAGGATACCATGCTGGGCGGGTGCCCCCTGCCCGCCATTCCGGGGTATAAGGGTCTCGCGACCCCACCACCGCGGGATGGCCGGGCTGGGGGATGCGCGGTTTACACCCGGCATGATGTCTCCGTTCTTCCTTTCTCTTTAGATACCTCCTTTCAGGCAGTGGCTGTGCAGCTGCACCTAGATAGGAGGTATACTATCATTTCTGCGTACATTCCACCGTCAGCTGACTTCGACGCGGGGGACTTCCACCGTGTCGTGGCACGGTTGCCGAGGCCCTTTCTCTTGCTTGGAGATCTGAACGGAAGGCATCCTCTCTGGGGAGATTACTTCATAAATCCCAGGGGACAAGTCCTTGCCAATCTGATCGAAGAGCTTGAGATGGGTGTCCTAAACGTTGATGACTTTATGCATCACTGTCCGAGAACCGCTTCATTTTCTTGCCTTGACCTATCTTTGTGCTCTTCGGATGCACAGCCTGATATTGATTTGGGGGTGGTCGATGACCTCCATCGTAGTGATCACTTTCCCATTCAAATAGCATTTTCAGGGCAACTGCCGCCTGAGAGCCCACCTCAGTGGTGCTTGGCACGACCGCTGTCGCCTGCATTTCAGGAAATGACTGAATTCTCTATCTTAGTCGAGGAGTTTAGGTCAGTAGATGAGGCCGTTGAGTTCTTCTCCGGCAACCTCATCACCGTGGGCCTGACTACTATTCCTAGAACGTCTGGCCGTTTTGCACGCCGATCACTCCCATGGTGGTCGGCCGAGTGTGAGACGGCCCTCAAACAGAAGTGTTATGCCTACATGCGCTATAAGCGCCGCCCGAACGATTTCACTGTAGTTGAATTTCGTCAGGCTAGAGCTAGGTTCCGGTATATTTCGAAGCACGCCCGCCGCTCTTCTTGGCGAGCATACGTGTCTTCACTTAACGGGAAGACCCCTTTAGCAGAGGTTGAGGCGAGTCAAAAGGATGAGGGGCAAGTTCTTGCAGGACCCCCTTTTCCGTTCTCCAGGAGAATGGGACCGCAATCTCTGACCCCGCGTCCGTGGCGGAATCCTTAGCGACCGCTTTTTCCACATTCTCTAGCCGGGATGCTGCTGCGCCAGCATTCAATGTACGTCGTGATGTCGCGGAAGACCGTCGCTGGACTTTACCTCCAGAGGCGGAAAACCCTTCAACGACAGGTTTACTGTGAGCGAGTTGCGCTCCGCTCTCGCTTCGTGCACGGACACCGCCCATGGCCTGATGATCTCCCGTACGCCATGCTTCGACACCTGGGTGAGCGAGGCATGGCCTTTCTGTTAGATTTGTTCAATAGGATCTGGGTAGAGGGTCTTCTCCCAGATTCCGACCGGTTTCCGCCCAATCCCTCTAACCTCTCGCGTGTGCAAGTTGATTGAGAAATTGGTAAATGGTATATCTGAATTTTTGCGAGATCGTCGATTTCGCCTACGGGTGGGGGGAGCTCTCTTAGGCCCAAAGGAGTAGGAAGACGGTTTCCCGCAGGGAAGTGTCCTAAGTGTCACACTCTTTGCCCTGAGCATCAACAGCATCACCTCGGTGCTGCCGGAAGATGTTCTCGCTACGCTCTACGTGGACGACCTTTCGATCTCTTTTGGCGCGGCCCAGATGCCAACTCTGGAGCGTCGACTCCAACAGGCATTAAACCGCGTCTCTCGCTATGCCGAAGCGCACAGGTTTTGGTTTTCTTTGGCCAAGACTAAGGTGGTGCACTTCTGCCGCCATCCACGGCTCCACCCTGACCCAGATTTGTTTTTTAAAGGGGTGCGCCTGGGTGTGTTTGAGTTGCACCGTTTTCTTGGTCTTGTATTCGACCGACGCCTCACCTGGGAGGCTCATATTCGCAGCCTTAGGGTCTCCTGTACCCGCGCCATGGATATTCTCCGTTCCGTGACGTTCAGCGCTTGTGGCTCTAATAGGGCTACTGCCCTACTTTTTTATCGATCCTTTGTTCGCTCGAAACTCGACTAAGGATGCGAGTTTTATGCATCCTCAGCCGAGCGTTTATTGCGGAAGGTGGATTCGATCCAGCACACCAGCCGGTGCCTTGCGACCGGTGCCTTCCGCACTTCCCCCATCGAGAGCCTGTTGGTCGATGTTGGGAAGATGCCACTCGCTCTGCGCCGCGTGCAGTGCATCACTCGCCTGTACGCGCGATACGGCGCCTCCCTCAGTCTCCAGCAGCTTCCACTGCATCCGCAGCTGATCTCGACGGTGCCTATGCCGCCGAAAGACGGCAGTCATACCCTAAGCCCTGTAGGTTTAGGGCCAGGAAACTCCTTCGAGAGCTAGATATAGCTGTCGAGCCGGTGGCGCCCCTGGTTCTGCCCAGGACGCCACCCTATAGGGTACTAAATTTGGCTATTTGTCGCCACGCCTCTGCACCCAAAGCTTATACGGCGCCGGGAGTATTGCGTTCGCCCTTTTTTGAGCACACCTCTTGTCACGCTGGAACCGTGCCAGTGTATACGGATGGCTCCAAGTCCCCAAAGGGGGTCAACTTCCACGCCGTATCCCCTCTGTTTGAAGTCAGCGGGGCTCTGCCAGGTGCTGTGTCTGTCTTCACGGCCGAACTGGTGGCAATACACCACTCGGTACGGGAGATTACGCGACGTGCCCGGTTCGGAGACCGGATCGTGATCTATTGCGACTCACAAAGCGCCCTGAGTGCTCTCGGGACATTGGAATCTCCGCATCCCTTGGTTCGCGATATCCGTGACACCACGGTTTTGGCGAGCCGGGCAGATGTCGAGATTATCTTCTGCTGGCTTCCTGGACATGTAGGATTTGCGGAGAATGAGCGCGCCGATGAGGGCGCCAAAGAGTCCGCGAGGACTGTGTGACCGGACCAGCGTTTCGCTCTTCCTCACACCGACTACATGGCAGGAATACGGGCAGCTCTTCGGACGGCTTGGCAAAGAAGATGGGAGACGGTCGAATGGAACTTAAAGTTGCGTGCCATTGCGCCGCGACTGTTCCCATAGACCTATCCATCAATGCCGCGGCGGCTTCAGGTCGCTTTCTGTCGTCTCCGAATCGGACACACTCGTGTGACGCATCGGTATTTGATGGAGCGCTCGCCTGCGTCCTATTGCGACGACTGCGTCGTCTCCCAGACTGTTTGGCACATTCTTGTCGAATGTCTCAGTTTGGGTGATCTTCGCGCACGATACCTGTCCCGGTACCGGGATGGTTGGGGTCGCTACCGCCTGTCCCTTGTACTCGGGACGGATTCGTGCACATTGACTTGTGGACTTGTTGACTTTTGTGGGCAGGTCTGGCTTCTTCCCTTTATTTAAGGTTCTTTTTTGTTTTTGGTTTGTTATTGTTTTGTTTGTAGGTTGCACTCTCCTGCACCGGTGTGAGGGGGACCTCCCCCCGCTGCCGGAGATTGCTTCCTAATTGTTAAGTTTTTCACATTTTTATCATTGTTATGTTTTCATATTTTTATTTTAAAGTAGCCTAGTATTAGGCTGTCGTGTTTTTCGGCGACTTATGTCCAAGTGGGCATTTGCTAGATGGGATCTATAAAATCAAAAAAAAATAAAAAAATGTCAAACTCACTCATTATCCCATGGAAGAATTCAAGTAAGTTCGTGAGGCACGAGCGCTTTCTTCGGAAGCCATGCTGGGTGTCTCTCAACAGGTCGTGAGACTCTTAAATGATTCATTATCCTATCCCCTATGATGCCTTCCAGTACTTTGCCCACGATTGAAGTGAGACTTATTGGTCGGTAGTTTCCTGCGGTGCCACGGTCCCCCTTTTTGTGGATCGGGGTGGCATTGGCCATACGCCAGTCTGCAGGTACTTCGCCACTGTCGAGCGATGAGTTGAAGATCTCAGAAAGATGAGGGCTCAACTGATCTTTCACCTCACGCAGTACTCTTGGCAGGAAGCCGTCAGGACCTGGGGATTTATACGCATTTAACTGACCTAGCCTCCTTGCAACCTCTTCGGAAGTTGTAGTTATTGCTTCTAGTGATTCTAACTCACGATCTATCACTATCGGCGGGCTTGGTATCTCTCCACCCCTTTCCCTCGTGAAAACCGAGGAGAAGTAGTCGTTGAGTATGCCAGCTATTTCCTCATCTGAATCCTGGAGAACGCCGTCGGCGTCCCTCAGGGGTCCGATGCGTTGGCGTACTGGTTTTCGGCTGTTCACGTACGCGAAGAACTCCTTGGGGCTCTCTTTAGAGAGAGAGGCTACACGAATTTCTTCGTTACGCTTAGCCGTACGCACTAGTGCCTTAACCGTTCTACTATGGGTCACATAAGCTTCATGGTGCAACGCACTACTATTCCTCTTCCATACTCTGTGCGCTGACTTTCTAGCTTTAATAGCACTAGCGATTTCTTGAGAAAACCACCAAGGCTGAATGCTCGCTAGTCTGACAGCCTTCGTGGCAACGCACTCGGCCTGATGATCCATAAAACAATTTTTGAAGTCGTTCCATTTGGAATTCGTCTCGCCTTCGTTAGTTGGTTGCATCTGGCCAAGTGCCTCCCGAAGCCCATCGAGGTCTTCACGTCTGAGATCCAATTTACGTGCTCGTTAATTAGTACCTTGCGTACAGGGAGCACGTACTCCAAACCTTATTATGTTGTGGTGAGAGAGAGAGAGAGACAGAGAGCTACAAGGAGCTAAAAGGAAAATAAGTACCCTAGAAGTCCTTACGGTCCATACAAGGAGGGTATTTTTGGCGCAATCTTCGAAGGTGTCCGTTGGAAACCTCGAAGATCGCTCGCGAGGATCTTAACGGCGATTTCGCAAGACTTTATCTAGTCTTAACTTGAACTGGTCAACAGATTCACTGTTGACAACTTCCGTCGGAAGTGCATTCCAACTACCGCAGATACTGTACGTGTAAATTTCCCACGCAGATCACGGTGGTATCGCTTTAGTTCAAGTTTAAAGCCGTGATTTCTTGTTCTCCCCTCTCTGAGCTGGAAAATATCCCCGTAGTCCAGTCTGTCGAAGCCTCAAAGTATTTTGAATACTTCGATAAGCTGACCACCTAGTCTCCGGGTCTCCAGCGAGAACATATCTAATTCCTTTAATCTATCTTCATAACTTTTATGTCTGATAGAGGGAATCAGTTTGGTTGCCCTGGCTTGCACGCGTTCCAATCTTGCGATGTCCTTTCGGAATGAAGGACTCCAAAATCGTAGGACATACTCGACGTGCGGTCGAACAAGGTAGTTATACAAACACCGTACTATCTCCTTTATCCAATATCCAAACTGTCGCTTTATATACCCTAACATCCTTTGGGCTTTCTTCTCCGCCTCAATAAACTGTTTCGAGAATTGAGGTAGGTATAGAGATTGATAGGTATATATATATATATATATATATATATATATATATATATATATATATATATATATATATATATATATATAGAGAGAGAGAGAGAGAGAGAGAGAGAGAGAGAGATAGGTATAGATATAGGTGAAGGTATAGATATAGGTATAGGTATAGATTGTCGTAGAATGACTCCCGACGATACCATATATAACACTATTCGTTGAGGGAACTTCCTTAATTATCTTTAGAGTGCGTTTACTGTCTGGCGGCCGATATTATGTATCTTCGATATGCTTAAGAAGTGGAACTGAGCTCAAGGATAATAATATTGCTATCATTAATAAAATAGAGTTTTATTAATAATAACTATAAACAATACACAAAAACGGAAAATATTGACATAAACAGAATGGAAAGGGTCGTGGAGACTCGGGCTAATCCGAGGATTTAAAGGATTTAAAAAGGTAAAACAAATATAGAGTTAAAGAGATGGGATGGTTCGATAAACCATTTAAAGCACAGGATAGAATTGACAAAAGGGTTAAGTACTCAAAGGTGACGTTTGGCTTACGTAACTTTTGCACTAGTGGTGCAGTGGAAGGTGGCGCAAAGGAGTTTCGGTCCGCTGGCGAGTTCCAGCCGAAGGGGGGGTGATAAAAGGATCCTGACGAGGCGTCTTGGGAAGGAGAACCGTTTCTCGACGAACGGCTTGAAGAACAATGGCTGTTCTAAGTTGTTCTCTTCTGAACAACAGGGGGGGGGTGAGAACCGTTTCTTGGCGAAGGGCTCAAAACGAACAATGGCTGTTCTAGGTTGTTCTCTTCTGAACAAAGGGGGGGATGAGAACCGTCTCTTGTCTACGGGCTCAAGAACAATGGCTGTTCTAATGTTGTTCTCCTCTGAACAACAGGGGGGGGGGGTGAGAACCGTTTCTTGGCGAAGGGCTCAAAACGAACAATGGCTGTTCTAATGCTGTTCTCCTTGAACAACAGGGGGGGATGAGAACCGTTTCTTGGCGAAGGGCTCAAAACGAACAATGGCTGTTCTAATGCTGTTCTCCTTTGAACAACAGGGGGGGGAAGCCTTGGGGACTTGGCGTCACTAAAGGCTCGAACCTTTGGCACTCAAGGAATATTGTCCTCCTTCTGGACAAGTGATGGTGAATCTCGAGGTCGAGGTCCCTTGGCGCACAAAGGGAGAGAGGGTCGTGGTGATGTTTCGCGACGAAAATCTGGATCTCCAATCTGATCTTAGTGGTAAAGTTTCCATATAAATAGCCAGGACATCTCCTTGGCGTGGGGGAAAATGGAGTGGAAGCTTGGAGGGAACGCACAGCCGGGCCGGAGAACAATGCCTTATCTGCTCATAAGCCTAACTCGATCTGGCGAGGTCGGCGTATGGGGGCGAACGGGGGGACGATAACCTCCTTGTTTAAACATTGGCATCCGGTAGCTGTGATAAGACTCCAAGCCTCGAATCGAAGATGCACGTGGGCAGCATCGTGGTTTTAAATAATATGGGATAGGAGTTGAAATTAACGCAGTCAACTCGTTCTATCACACCCCTCCATTCCAGGGGAAGTTGTCACTTCCAAAAAAAGAGAGAAGGGACAACGATAGAGCTCCGTTGTGGGGAACTCGTTTTCTTGTACCAACCGTACCTTCCTGCACCTAACTAGTATTACCTCAATACATATGATTATTTTGATCTTTAGATTACAGGGAAAAATAACCTTAATACAACTTAATCAGAGAAAAAAAAGGGCATGGAGCAATGAAATGATATAAACTTAGTACATACGGGACAAAATAATTTATACGTAAATTAATAAGAACAAATATATATACATACAAAAAATTAGACATTGAGCGTTACAAAATTCAGACATATACATTAATTAATTATATTACAAAAGAATCTTAAATTAAGTCGTACAAGACGGTATATACCTACATGGAGATACTAATCCTATGAATACACTTACTCTACGCTATTCGGTAACGCATTTCTACTGAGGGCGTCAGCGACCTGGTTATCGGAACCTTTTATCTAATTTATTTTAAACTGATACTCTTGCAAGAGTAAACTCCAGCGCATGATGCGGCCGTTGGAGTATCGCACATTCCTAATATAGGCTAACGGACGGTGGTCGGTTCCTATTTGAAATTCTTTACATATCAAGTACAGCTTGAATTTGTCTATGACCCAGATAATTGATAGAGCTTTCTTTTCTCTAGTGGCATATCTCTTTTCGCGTGGTAATAATTTACGACTAGCATATGCAACTGGATGACTCGTTCCGTCATCCACGTATTGAAGGAGTACACCTCCAATGCCCTCGTTGATCACGTCGGTCTTAACCCCAAAAGATTTTTCCGGGTTGGGCAACTTTGAAATGGGGGCAGAAATGAACTTACTTTTGAGCTGATTAAAATGGGAAACAGCGACATCATTCCAACGTAAACGATCGGGGAAATTCTTTTCCTGAAGGGGGCATAGGGGGGCCAAAATTGCAGCGAAATTCGGAACAAATCGCTGATAGGGAGAAGCTGATCCTAGGAACGATCTTAATGGCTTCTTTGTAATCGGGAGGGGCATGTGGGCGATTGCCTTAATCTTGTGCTCGTGGGGACCTAACTTGCTTTGTCCTATTTTGAAACCCAAATATTTGATGGTTTCGTGAGCAAAATGGCATTTGCTGGGGCCAATGGTGAGGCCATTTTTACGCAGTCGCTCAAAAAGAGCTAATAGGGCGGGTAAATGGTGATTCCATTTAATTAGTTCTTGTAGCTGACTCTTCGGGCGTGGTGTCAGCTGTGCGTCACTATCCAGGTCAGAGGGTTCCAAAGGCTCGTCTGGTAGGGAAGGAGGAGGGTAATCGGCATCAGGTTGGATGCACACTGCCTGGATTACATTAAGGGACTCCGCGGGGTAATCTTCTTCAAGCGCCGATGCTTCGTCCAGTTCTACGAAGGTATCTCCATGGGCGCGTTGGGGGTTCTTTTTTTCTTGGGGTCCACGGACAGTCTCCGTGTCCTTGTCTTGGGCCTTATCACCTAAGGGTGTTAGTGATTCACACTCCTCTTTTGCCGTCCTAAAGTCCTGGTTAGGGGTCTCCGAGAAATCGGACGGTATCGGGGTTCTGATGGGGACGGGCTCCTAGGCTTCTTTCTTATCTCGGCCTTGAGGAAGGGCGGCCTGAAACACAGGGTCGAAACTTACTTGGGGGCTCTGTCCTATAAGTACGGAACAGAATTGTATGGGTGCTACAATGACTTCAGCCCAGCCATTATAATATTGACACTGCAGGTAACATCTAGCGACGGGGAATCGGTTCGCCCGCCCAAGGTGGTCATGTACCACCGCAAATTTTTCGTGGTTAGAGGCCACTGGGAGGAGTTCGTCGGACACGATGAAACACGTACATCCTGTGTCCCTGACGAGAGTCGATACTCGGCAGCTGTCCACGCTGCCCTCCTCATATTCCAAAGTTCCCGATGAACTTTTACCAAAAACAAAATTTATCTGGTGGCCTGACGGAGGGGGAGAAGTTTCTGCTTGGGTCTGCACCACTGGGGGAGCCGGGGTTGCATTAATCTGGTGAACTTGGTGGGCTGGTCCGCTTTTAAGCCTAGAATTTTGGGGGCAATTCCAGCTCATGTGGTTTTCTACACCACAGGTGAAGCATATTATTGGTCGCTTCGGGAAGAGAGATGGAGGAGAAGTCTTGGTTTCTCAATCTAAATAACCACTGATTAAAATCACAAAAAACAAACAAATTATTATAACCGTTCCTTGAGCTACTCCAGCTTCTTAAGTTTCAAAAAAAGGGGATAGCAATCGTTAAAACAAAAGGGAACTACTATATTCTATTATTATAACGAATAACACTATGCTTTACTCGACTGAGACCAGTGTTTGCAAAGATATAGCGTTAAACCTTACACACCTGACACCAAATTTAAATAGTATATATATATATATATATATATATATATGTCGTAGAATGACTCCCGACGATACCATATATAACACTATTCGTTGAGGGAACTTCCTTAATTATCTTTAGAGTGCGTTTACTGTCTGGCGGCCGATATTATGTATCTTCGATATGCTTAAGAAGTGGAACTGAGCTCAAGGATAATAATATTGCTATCATTAATAAAATAGAGTTTTATTAATAATAACTATAAACAATACACAAAAACGGAAAATATTGACATAAACAGAATGGAAAGGGTCGTGGAGACTCGGGCTAATCCGAGGATTTAAAGGATTTAAAAAGGTAAAACAAATATAGAGTTAAAGAGATGAGATGGTTCGATAAACCATTTAAAGCACAGGATAGAATTGACAAAAGGGTTAAGTACTCAAAGGTGACGTTTGGCTTACGTAACTTTTGCACTAGTGGTGCAGTGGAAGGTGGCGCAAAGGAGTTTCGGTCCGCTGGCGAGTTCCAGCCGAAGGGGGGGGATAAAAGGATCCTGACGAGGCGTCTTGGGAAGGAGAACCGTTTCTCGACGAACGGCTTGAAGAACAATGGCTGTTCTAGGTTGTTCTCTTCTGAACAAAGGGGGGATGAGAACCGTCTCTTGTCTACGGGCTCAAGAACAATGGCTGTTCTAATGTTGTTCTTTGAACAACAGGGGGGGTGAGAACCGTTTCTTGGCGAAGGGCTCAAAACGAACAATGGCTGTTCTAGGTTGTTCTCTTCTGAACAAAGGGGGGGGGATGAGAACCGTCTCTTGTCTACGGGCTCAAGAACAATGGCTGTTCTAATGTTGTTCTCCTCTGAACCACAGGGATGGGGGGAGAACCGTTTCTTGGCGAAGGGCTCAAAACGAACAATGGCTGTTCTAATGCTGTTCTCCTTGAACAACAGGGGGGGATGAGAACCGTTTCTTGGCGAAGGGCTCAAAACGAACAATGGCTGTTCTAATGCTGTTCTCCTTTGAACAACAGTGGGGGAAGCCTTGGGGACTTGGCGTCGGAAAGGCTCGAACCTTTGGCACTCAAGGAATATTGTCCTCCTTCTGGACAAGTGATGGTGAATCTCGAGGTCGAGGTCCCTTGGCGCACAAAGGGAGAGAGGGTCGTGGTGATGTTTCGCGACGAAAATCTGGATCTCCAATCTGATCTTAGTGGTAAAGTTTCCATATAAATAGCCAGGACATCTCCTTGGCGTGGGGGAAAATGGAGTGGAAGCTTGGAGGGAACGCACAGCCGGGCCGGAGAACAATGCCTTATCTGCTCATAAGCCTAACTCGATCTGGCGAGGTCGGCGTATGGGGGCGAACGGGGGGACGATAACCTCCTTGTTTAAACATTGGCATCCGGTAGCTGTGATAAGACTCCAAGCCTCGAATCGAAGATGCACGTGGGCAGCATCGTGGTTTTAAATAATATGGGATAGGAGTTGAAATTAACGCAGTCAACTCGTTCTATCACATAGATATAAGTATAGATATAGATAGATAATCTCTCATTAAGATTTTCTCCCTCCTTAACTGCCTAGGTGGTATTTTAATCCTCTTGTCAACCTTTAGTCTTTTGAATTTACCTGATTTAATGATCTTAGTTTGTATTTTTCGGTCCTCCTAAGGTTTCCATTTCATATTAATTCATTTTGTTGATTGGTTTTTTACTTTTTTTGTGGGCGTTCCCTCTCCTTTGTATCATCCTTATAAATATTACAATTTTCAATACTTTTGTTGTTCCTTGATAAAGAACTCGAAATAAAGTTCGAAAGTACTTGGAATCCTCGTATTAATTTTCCCTTGTGAGCTTTGTTGCATTTATTGCTTACTCACGCGATACTTTGTGAGTTTTCCACAGATATATATATATATATATATATATATATATATATATATATATATATATATATATATATATATATATGTATGTATGTATGTATGTGTATATATATATATAGATATATAGGATCTTCATGTGATCTAGCCTGGTGGGGAGGATTTTCATATGAGCCATTTTTTATAAATATTCTGGACTTCACCACTAATAATAATAAGAAGAATATCTTGATTTTAGAAACATGCAAAAACATACCAGTTTTATTCAAAGAATTCCTATAACGTTTGACAAAACAAAATAGTGAAGTTCAGAAATAGATGAATATCGAATGCTTTGGATTAAAAATATAATAATAATAATGACCAGATTTGTATTTTTATATATATATAGTCACATTTTTCCCATGTACTCAGTTTCAAGAGCACCATGGACCGTGATACTTTCAAGACTGTTGTGCTGCCCTCGCTAACTGAAGATTCTCTGTCAGCTATTAATTGGCTTAAGCAACGCTGCATGCTGAAAAGTGAAGTGAAATGTCCCTCTTGTGATAGTAAAATGAACTGGACGAAGTATGCTAAATCCAATGATGGCTATGCTTGGAAATGCCAGACCAAAGATTGTTTATCCAAGTATAAATCTACAGTATCTATAAGGACTGGGTTGTTTTTATTCCAACTCTAGATTAACGTTTCAGACCTGCGTTCATACAATCTATATGTGGAGTGAACGTGTTGGTGAATCAAGGGCAAGCCGTCAAGTTGGTGTTTCTGAGAAGACCATGATCGACTGCTACAGTTTTTTTCCGGAAAGTGTGCAGTAGATATCTTCAGGCTAACACAGTGCAACTTGGTGGTCCAGGAACACTTGTGCATATCGATGAATCGTGTTTTTCTCACAAACCAAAGCATCATCGGGGCAGAGGAACACTCACTCCTATGTGGGTGTTTGGAATGGTCGATACCAGCACCTCACCAGGAACAGGATACATGGAAGTTGTGGACAAAAGGGATGCTGAAGTTCAGAAAAAATAAATGATTATCGAATGTTTTGTAATTTTATAAAAGTAAAAGAATAAATGGTCAAGTTTAGGAAGTTGATTAGAATTTAGGCATGGCTGTTTTGGGTTATTTTTTTCGTATATTTGAACGTTTTATCAAGTTAATTTTAAAATATATTTTTAGTTTTAATCTTTAGTAGGAAGAAATAGCTACTGCCCCTTAAAAAACACTGAAGCAAAATGAAATTATTCGAACAAATTTAGATGAGGAAAAATGTCGTGAGGATTGTTTTGTTTTTGTATTTCAAGAGTTCCGATAAAAGTTTTTTGCCATCGATGTGTAAAATGATAGACCAAGAGTAAACTATTAGGACATATGTACTGGATGTTTAAACTGGAGGATGTTGAGATGCTGAAGGTTTTAGTAAAGTTTTTCAATGAAGTGTGGAATATTGGTGAGGTGCCAGAAGAATGGAAAAATGGGGTACTATAAAAATCCCAAAAGAGAGAGATCTGAGTGATTGTGGAAATTGGAGCGCTATTATATTGTTGCCTATTATTTAAAAAAAAAATAGTAAGATTTCTTTGAATAGAATGGAGTCAGAGGTCGATAAGATCTTGAGAGATGAGCAGGTAGGGCTTAGGAAATATCGTGGATGTAATGACCAAATCTTTATTGTAAAATACCTGATGCAACAAGCTAATGAAATGAAAATGCCACTGCGTCTGTGTTTCGTGGATTTTCAAAAATCTTAATAGTAATAGAGTAATAGATTATTTAGATGGAGAAGGAAAAAAGATAGGATTAACAATAAATTGTGCGAAAAAGGAAATAATAAACATGAATATGGAAAACCCGATATTGTGCAGAATAAATGCTCAGGATGCTATATGAAGTAGAAAAGTTTAAGTATTTGGGTAAGATTGTATCAAGGAATGGTTCTTTAAAAAATGAATTTGAGGAAAGAATTAGGAAAGCTAACCAAGAAGTGGGCATGTTGAAATGTGTGTGAATAATAATAATTTTACAATACACACTAATATAAAGATTTATAAAAGTATGGTGAGACCAATTCTTATATATGGAATGACTCGTGGTATAATACGGCAATCACAGATGCAAAATATTTGGCTTATGAAAATAAAACGTTGAGAAGAATATGAGGTATACGATGGCAGGATAGAGTGACAAATGAGAGTGTTAAAGAAATTACGAAAGTACAACCGGTAGAAGAGTATGTGAGATTGTCACGATGGAAATGGATGGGGCATATTTACAGACGAGAGGGACGATAGGTGCACTATGCACCAAAGTGGGGAGTAGCTGAAAGAATGGGAAGAGGTAGACCGAAGGAAACATGGATAAAGTCGATGAAGACAGAGGTAGGAGATATTAGGATGACGAATTGGAGAAGATGGCTCAGGATAAGTAGTGGCGGAGAGAATTTATTAAGGCACTTTGTATCTCGTGGGTCCCATAGGAGATTGATTGATTGATGTACTGGAACATCTTAATTTTGTTCATACCAAAACCCCGTTGCTAGACCCAGATAGGCCGTAGGTCAAAGATCAGAGGTCGGCCTATGAAGCGCAAGCTCCTCCTGTAAGGAGTGGCGAAGCTGCTCGTCTTGTTTCCCAATAATATGCTATTGGTCCGGGGTGTTCTTTTTCAGATACATGCTTATTTTCTAGACTTAAAGGCAAGGAAAAAAAGCCTTGCCTTAATTTTAAATCATTTTCTGAACTTCACGATTTGTAATTATAATTTTGGAAAATTTCTCTAAATCCCTCTCTTTTCCAATCCTTCTTCATTTAAAAACTCAAAAACATAGCTTTTAATTTCAAAATGTTTAATTATTTTAAATTCTTTTTAATAAATTTACAATAACATATATAGTAACAATTGAACTATGAGAAAAAGTAATTCAAACTGCTAAAAAAAAATTGCCTTCCTAAAATAAAGTGCTAGAGATAACCAGCTCTTTTTAACAAAAAATGGAATGCCTGAATACAGTGCAGTATTTGATCCCGTAAAGCAATTACTTGCAAATTACAGTCGAAAATAAGGGTTGCGACTCGTAGTTTACTTCGGCCGTCCACATGTGAGATGGAAGTTTGATTTTTGTCCCCACTGCCATAGATACAAACGTGTAAACGCATACTGCCCCCCACCCCATTCCGTTTTCTTTGTTGGATTTCCCTCGAGGGTTTCTTAGGGTCATCTTTGGCTCTTAATTGCGTGAAATGACCGCGGGGCTGGGTTGACATCGCTATTCTTCTCACGCCCTTCGTTCTCGAAAATCACTCACGAAACTGTGTTCGCAGTTTTCCGAATTCGAGCGTTGTATTCTTTGTGCTTAACCGGTTCGGGACCCCCCCCCCTCGGCATCGTAACCGTGTGGATTAGGGGCTTCATTTTCCCCCTTTGTCATCATTATCAGTGTATTTGTACTGTTACTACTATGTTTTCTTTTCCCCTGAATTCTTTTTATTCGTGTTGCCCCTTCGATCCAACCTACGGGGAGGGATGGGGGAGGTCCTTGGGTTTAGATGCTTACATTGGTCTTAGTAATTGCTAAGATTAGTGACGCACGATTTAGTTAGCGATTTTTTCTACAGTTTTGCTATTTTCGTAGCGTTTTTCAGCTTGGCCACTGGCCAATCAGCGATATCCATCATTCACCTGTATTGTCAATCATAAGCGTTCATTTTTTCCAGGTTCCTTTTCTGTTAATTGTTTACTTTAGCGGCGGACGATTTTTCTAGCTACTTTTTTGCCTCACTCACTTCAATGTTTTGAGTCAACAGAAGTCACTTTTTTAAAAATCCCGACCCCATACCTTCCTTTAATTGTGCCTTCCTCCCTGATATTTTTAATAATCTAATGGTAATCGTGGATCTTTCCTCTTATTATAGCACAATTTCGTCTCCTCAGCCATATGGCTGAACGGCCGATTACTCGAGTGAGTAACTCCTCAGATAGATGTCTGAACTGTCTTTCTCATGCGCGGGAATCGAGGAATGGGATTATTTTTATTTTATATTTATTTGGGTAGTTTGGTGGGGTGAATTGGAGGAAAGTAAAAAAAAAGTAGTAGCTAAGTATTAATTGATAAAACTTTACACTTTGTAAATTTGAGCAACTAAGTCTTTTCCTTTATTTCGTTGCCTCCATAAAAACTCGCTCATTTAGGAGTCGATCAGAGAACGATCGGTTCCACATTCTTTTTTTATTCCTCATTTTCGCCTTGGCCCAAAGCGACTCCATTTGGTTTGTGTGGGCACCTGTTTCTGGATCTTTAAAGCTATGTGAGTGGTTAATAGTAAATTCCATTGTATGCACTCCACTTATCAGAAGTAATAGTAGTGCCAGACAATACACATTCTTTAATTATATATAATAATGTTTCTACCGATCTATCAGGAACAACTACATGCATGAAGTACTCGCGCGTTTCCCAGCAAATCCGGCCGAAGACCCACTGCACTGGCAAAACCCTCCCGCCATTATTCTTTGTTCTTGAGAACAAGGATTCCTCTATCTAATAATAATAATAAGTCTTTAGTAATGCGCTCTTCAAGGCCTGGAGCCTTCCCAGAGCGCACGTTGTGCTGAGATGAGAATGGAAATTCAATGGAAATTCAAGAGGGGGGAGAAGGCAATACTGAAGGCATTACTTCTATTCCACTAATTATTTCTGCTCTTTCTTTACAGTTGAAAATCAGAATTTTACTTTTGTCTTTATTTATCTTTAATCCTCTTCTATTTTCCTGTTCGATCAATAATTCTTTCTGAATCTCCTTTTGATCTTACCAAAATTAGTCCATCATCCGCGAAAAAGATAGCACTTATTTTCAAATTTTCGTCTACAAATCCTCTTCCTTCTTTCTCTAATAAGTCAATTATTTGATAAGTTACTAACTTAAACAAGGTTGTAGGCACTGTACAACCTTGTCTTATACCACTACTCACATTCATCCTTATTTTCTGCTCTCCAATCATAACATCTGTCCAGTCTCCAGCATATGTGTTCTTTATTGTTCCTATTGTGTTGGACACAGACAGCTCCAGGCTACTCACGTTATCACATCCATAGATAATCATAACACCGCTGTCTCTTCCTCTCTCTTCTCTTCGAACTCACACGTCACTCCCGCCTAAGGGTTCTACATATCTACACGCCACTGAAGTGGGGCGGGTGGGTGGCCCTCCCTTTGGCTACGAAGGTTTCTTGCTCTCTGGTTGGTCTCAAAACAGTGTACTACCGCTCTTCTTGCACCTCCTCTACTCCCCATTCCACCACAACTCGAACCCCCCACTGGCGCTCTCATGTTTGACAGGGATTATCACCCTCATCTTTATGCGTACTTCATTATACTCGTTGTTGTTGTTTCGCAAGCGGCGATCAATTGCTGCTCTCAGGCCAATTGGATACTCATGGATCCATTCGCGTCTATTTCAATTTCCATTTCGTGTGAATCTGAAATTATAAAGTTTTCCGTTCGTCTTTTTTTTTATTCACAATCATCATTTTTTTTTTTTTCATTTATTAATTTTTGGCCTTTTATCCTATATTACTCGTATTTTTTTACCCCACTGTTCGTGGCCGCCATTCAGCGGGGCAATGAAACTAAAATTTCCACCAAGAAGATGAGATAAAGGTTCCCGCCTAATCCTAAAATTTAGCAGAGAATCGAAAAAAGGATTGATTTTAAGTAAGTAAAACAAAAAAATAAGACTTCAATAAAACGAAAATCGCTTAAAGATAAAACATTTAAAAATAGGCAGTGAGTTTTTAACAAGTAGTAGGAGGTGCAAGAAGAGCGGTAGTACACTGTTTTGAGACCAACCAGAGAGCAAGAAACCTTCATGGCCAAAGGGACGAAATAGTACGTCCCATCGTTCGCGCCGATAATCTACATATTTACCAAAATCTCATCGGCAAGATAGCAGCTCAATCGATAGTTAGCGCGACCTTAATTGATATTTGACTACTGTGATAGAACGAGTTGAATCTGTGTTAAATTCAACTCCTATCCCATATTAGTTAAAACCTCGAGGAGGCCCACGTGCATCTTCGATTCGAGGCTTGGAGTCTTATCAACAGCTACCGGACGTCAATGTTTAAACAAGGAGGTTATCGTCCCCCTGTTCACCCCCATTCGCCGACCTCGCCAGATCGAGTTAGGCTTATGGACAGATAAGGCATTTTTCTCCGGCCCAGCTGTGCGTTCCCTCGAAGCTTCCACCCCATTCTCCCCCACGCCAAGGAGATGTCCTGGCTATTTATATGGAAACTTTACCACTAAGATCAGATTGGAGATCCAGATTTTCGTCGCGAAACATCACCACGACCCTCTCTCCCTTTGTGCGCCAAGGGACCTCGACCTCGAGATTCACCATCACTTGTCCAGAAGGAGGACAATATTCCTTGAGTGTCAAAGGTTCGAGCCTTTAGTGACGCCAAGTCCCCAAGGCATCCCCCCCCTGTTGTTCAAGGAGAACAACATTAGAACAGCCATTGTTCGTTTTGAGCCCTTCGCCAAGAAACGGTTCTCACCCCCCCTGTTGTTCAAGGAGAACAACATTAGAACAGCCATTGTTCTTGAGCCCGTAGACAAGAGACGGTTCTCATTCCCCCCCTTTGTTCAGAAGAGAACAACCTAGAACAGCCATTGTTCGTTTTGAGCCCTTCGCCAAGAAACGGTTCTCATCCCCCCCTGTTGTTCAAGGAGAACAACATTAGAACAGCCATTGTTCGTTTTGAGCCCTTCGCCAAGAAACGGTTCTCACCCCCCCCTGTTGTTCAAAGGAGAACAACATTAGAACAGCCATTGTTCTTGAGCCCGTAGACAAGAGACGGTTCTCATCCCCCCCCCCTTTGTTCAGAAGAGAACAAAGTAGAACAGCCATTGTTCGTCGAGCCGTTCGTCGAGTAACGGTTCTCCTTTCCAAGACGCCTCGTCAGGATCCTTTTACCCCCCCCCCCTTCGGCTGGAACTCGCCAGCGGACCGAATATTCCTTCAAGTACCTTCCACTGCACCCTAATGAAGTTACGTAAGCCAAGCGTCACCTTTTGAGTATTGATCCCTTATTTGTCAATTCTATCCTGTGCTTTAAATGGTTTATCGAACCATCCCATCTCTTTAACTCCATATTTGTTTTACCCTTTTTTGATCCCTTAAATCCTTGGATTAGCCCGAGTCTCCACGACCCTTTCCATTCTGTTTGTCAATATTTTCCGTTTTTGTGTTTTGTTTATAGTTATTATTAATAAAACTCTATTTTATTAATGATAGCAATATTATTATCCTTGAGCTCAGTTCCACTTCTTAAGCATTTTGAAGATATATAATATCGGCCGCCAGACAGTAAAACGCACTCTAAAGATAATTAAGGAAGTTCCCTCAACGAATAGTGTTATATATAGTATCGTCGGGAGTCATTCTACGACATATATATATATACAATTTAATTTGGTATCAGGTGTGTAAGGTTTAACGCTATATCTTTGCAAACACTGGTCTCAGTCGAGTAAAGCATAGTGTTATTCGTTATAATAATAGAATATAGTAGTTCCCTTTTGTTTTAACGATTGCTATCCCCTTTTTTTTGAAACTTAAGAAGCTGGAGTAGCTCAAGGAACTGTTATAATAATTTGTTTGTGTTTTTTTTTGTGATTTTAGTCAGTGGTTATTTAGATTGAGAAACCAAGTACGAATAGGTCAGTGCCCATATTTAGGTAGGCTAATTCTATAGAGGCATAATTCTTGTTGCAAGGAATTTTAGTTGGTTGACTAGTGCGCCCCCAAGTGCAAAGATGACTCCGTTCGAAATCTTTAAAGCGCAAGGAGAGTCCTGTGGACTTTCCGGAAAAGAACTAATTAAGTACATTCAAGAGGAGCAAAGAAGAGTAATCCAACGAGAAGAAAGAGAGGAACGGATAAGACAAGCTGAGCTTCAGATTGAATTAGCTCGGATTAAAGCAGAAGTTCAAAGAAAAAAGGTAGAAAGAGAAAGGGAAAGAGTAATCCGACAAGAGGAACGGGAAAGAGTAATCCAACGAGAATAACGAGAAGGAAAAATACAACGAGAAGAACGAGAAAAAGAAATCCAACGAGAAGAAAGAAGGACGGACTCGCGCCCCTTCCCAAGAAAGCTGACAAAGTTTCCGAGCCCCGTAAAACCCCAAAACTTCTTTCCCCAAAACCAACAACGGGACTCCAAACCTCCCGTTAAGACTTCTCCTCCATTTCTCTTCCCGAAGCGACCAACCATATGCTTCACCTGTGGAGTAGAAAACCACATGAGCTGGAATTGCCCCCAAAATTCTAGGCTTAAAAGCGGACCAGCCCACCAAGTTCACCAGATTAATGCAACCCCGGCTCCCCTGGTGGTGCAGACCCAAGCAGAAACTTCTCCCCCTCCGTCAGGCCACCAGGTAAATTTTGTTTTTGGTAAAAGTTCATCGGGAACTTTGAAATATGAGGAGGGCAGCGTGGACAGCTGTCGAGTATTGACTCTCGTCAGGGACACAGGATGTACATGCTTCATCGTGTCCGACGAACTCCTCCCAGTGGCTTCTAACCACGAAAATTTGCGGTGGTACATGACCAACTTGGGCGGGCGAACCGATTCCCCGTCGCTAGATGTTACCTGCAGTGTCAATATTATAATGGCTGGGCTGAAGTCATTGTAGCACCCATAAAATTCTGTTCCGTACTTATAGGACAGAGCCCCCAAGTAAGTTTCGACCCTGTGTTTCAGGCCGCCCTTCCTCAAGGCCGAGATAAGAAAGAAGCCCAGGAGCCCGTCCCCATCAGAACCCCGATACCGTCCGATTTCTCGGAGACCCCTAACCAGGACTTTAGGACGGAAAAAGAGGAATGTGATTCACTAAAACCCTTAGGTGATAAGGCCCCAGACAAGGACACGGAGACTGTCCCTGGACCCCAAGAAAAAAAGAAACCCCAACGCGCCCATGGAGATACCTTCGTAGAACTGGACGAAGCATCGGCGCTTGAAGAGGATTTCCCCGCGGAGTCCCTTAAGGTAATCCAGACAGTGTGCATCCAACCTGATGCCGATTACCCTCCTCATTCCCTACCAGGCGAGTCTTTGGACCCTCTGACCTGAAAAGTGACGCGCAGCTGACACCACGTCAGAAGAGTCAGATACAAGAACTAATTAAATGGAATCACCATTTACCCGCCCTATTAGCTCTTTTCGAGCAACTGCGTGAAAATGGCCTCACCATTGGCCCCAGCAAATACTATTTTGCTCACGAACCCATTAAATATTCGGGTTTCAAAATAGGACCAAGCCAGTTAGGTCCCCAAGAGAACAAGATTAAGGCAATCGCCGACATGCCCCTCCCGATTACAAAGAAGCCATTAAGATCGATCCTAGGATCAGCTTCTCCCTATCAGCGATTTGTTCCGAATTTCGCTGCAATTTTGGCCCCCCTATGCCCCCTTCAGGAAAAGAATTTCCCCGATCGTTTACCTTGGAATGATGTCGCTGTTTCCCATTTTAATCAGCTCAAAAGTAAGTTCATTTCTGCCCCATTTTTAAGTTGCCCAACCCGGAAAAATCCTTTGGGGTTAAGACCGACGTGATCAACGAGGGCATTGGAGGTGTACTCCTTCAATACGTGGATGACAGAACGAGTCATCCAGTTGCATATGCTAGTCGTCAATTATTACCACGCGGAAAGAGATATGCCACTAGAGAAAAGATAGCTCTATCAATTATCTGGGTCATAGACAAATTCAAGATGTACTTGATATGTAAAGATTTTCAAATAGGAACCGACCACCGTCCGTTAGCCTATATTAGGAATTTGAGACACTCAAACGGCCGCATCATGCGCTGGAGTTTACTCTTGCAAGAGTATCAATTTAAAATAAATTATATCAAAGGTTCCGATAACCAGGTCGCTGACGCACTCAGTAGGAATGCGTTACCGAATAGCGTAGAACAATTGTATTCATAGGATTAGTATCTCCATGTAGGTATATACCGTCTTGTACGACTTAATTTAAGATTCTTTTGTAATATAATTAATTAATGTATATGTCTGAATTTTGTAACGCTCAATGTCTAATTTTTTTTATGTATATATATTTGTTCTTATTAATTTACGTATAAATTATTTTGTCCCGTATGTACTAAGTTTATATCATTTCATTGTTCCATGCCTTTTTTTTTTTTTTATTAAGTTGTATTAAAGGTTATTTTCCCCTGTAATCTAAAGATCAAAATAATCATGTATTGAGGTAATAATAGTTAGGTGCAGGAAGATACAGTTGGTACAAGAAAACGAGTTCCCTACAACGGAGCTCTATCGTTGTCCCTTCTCTCTTTTTTTTCGAAGTGACAACTTCCCCTGGAATGGAGGGGTGTGATAGAACGAGTTGAATCTGTGTTAAATTCAACTCCTATCCCATATTAGTTAAAACCTCGAGGAGGCCCACGTGCATCTTCGATTCGAGGCTTGGAGTCTTATCAACAGCTACCGGACGTCAATGTTTAAACAAGGAGGTTATCGTCCCCCTGTTCACCCCCATTCGCCGACCTCGCCAGATCGAGTTAGGCTTATGGACAGATAAGGCATTTTTCTCCGGCCCAGCTGTGCGTTCCCTCGAAGCTTCCACCCCATTCTCCCCCACGCCAAGGAGATGTCCTGGCTATTTATATGGAAACTTTACCACTAAGATCAGATTGGAGATCCAGATTTTCGTCGCGAAACATCACCACGACCCTCTCTCCCTTTGTGCGCCAAGGGACCTCGACCTCGAGATTCACCATCACTTGTCCAGAAGGAGGACAATATTCCTTGAGTGTCAAAGGTTCGAGCCTTTAGTGACGCCAAGTCCCCAAGGCATCCCCCCCCCTGTTGTTCAAGGAGAACAACATTAGAACAGCCATTGTTCGTTTTGAGCCCTTCGCCAAGAAACGGTTCTCACCCCCCCTGTTGTTCAAGGAGAACAACATTAGAACAGCCATTGTTCTTGAGCCCGTAGACAAGAGACGGTTCTCATTCCCCCCCTTTGTTCAGAAGAGAACAACCTAGAACAGCCATTGTTCGTTTTGAGCCCTTCGCCAAGAAACGGTTCTCATCCCCCCCTGTTGTTCAAGGAGAACAACATTAGAACAGCCATTGTTCGTTTTGAGCCCTTCGCCAAGAAACGGTTCTCACCCCCCCCCCCCTGTTGTTCAAAGGAGAACAACATTAGAACAGCCATTGTTCTTGAGCCCGTAGACAAGAGACGGTTCTCATCCCCCCCCTTTGTTCAGAAGAGAACAAAGTAGAACAGCCATTGTTCGTCGAGCCGTTCGTCGAGTAACGGTTCTCCTTTCCAAGACGCCTCGTCAGGATCCTTTTATCCCCCCCCCTTCGGCTGGAACTCGCCAGCGGACCGAATATTCCTTCAAGTACCTTCCACTGCACCCTAATGAAGTTACGTAAGCCAAGCGTCACCTTTTGAGTATTGATCCCTTATTTGTCAATTCTATCCTGTGCTTTAAATGGTTTATCGAACCATCCCATCTCTTTAACTTCATATTTGTTTTACCCTTTTTTGATCCCTTAAATCCTTGGATTAGCCCGAGTCTCCACGACCCTTTCCATTCTGTTTGTCAATATTTTCCGTTTTTGTGTTTTGTTTATAGTTATTATTAATAAAACTCTATTTTATTAATGATAGCAATATTATTATCCTTGAGCTCAGTTCCACTTCTTAAGCATTTTGAAGATATATAATATCGGCCGCCAGACAGTAAAACGCACTCTAAAGATAATTAAGGAAGTTCCCTCAACGAATAGTGTTATATATAGTATCGTCGGGAGTCATTCTACGACATATATATATTTCTGATTTATCGAACTAGCGTCCTCAACTAACTTGAGTGAATGGTGGTCAAAAGATGCATTTCTAAGCTCAGGATAAATTTAAGTATACAAATACGTGCAATGATTAGTTATATGGGGTGAGAGCAAACCTTTTATATCTGACTTTGCAGAATTGCAACATACTCGTAACTTGAATTTATAGGAAGATAAGTTTGAAGTATCTATAGAGGACCTAGCTTAACGGCCCGATCGGGAGATATCCAGGTATCTCGGTAGCCAATCCGGAACTGCCGCCAGCATATTTACTTTTTAGTAAGTCTCGAGTTTAACAGTTCGGGCTAGACCAGTTATTCTCAAACTGGGGTCCAGGGTACCCTATGGCACCGCGAAGGAATCACTCAGTTGAAATTATGGGCTATTTGCGATGGTTGCCAAGTCCCATTTTTTTTTATTTGCATTTTTTCTTCTTTTCTTTTTTTTGTTAATTTCTGTGCCTGAATTCATTAAACGACGGAATTAGAGAGCACTACATAGGTAGAGTTTACTTCTATGTGTGAGAGGTGTAACACGCTAAATGTGGTTATGAATTAATTATTTGGCTAAATTATTGTGCTTAAGTCTGGCAGTCATAATGGCCATCTTGTGGTTGGAAACTGGGTGTTCTACACTTTGCGTGATTGAATTTGAGTTGCTTTGATTGGAGGTATGGCGGATTAAGGGAATTATTATATCTGAGTTGCTTTGATTAGAGGAGTAACAGTGACTAAGTGATGCTGGTTATACTTTGGAATCCAAACTGTAACCAGCGGCACTAGATTAAGTGAGGTAGATAGAGGAGAGTAGTAAAGGGGACAAAGAAAAAATAATAGCGTATGCGAGTTGCGAACAGCTTCCCGCGTCGCTGGACCACTGTTAGCCAGCGGCGAAACCACTCGGCCATCCTGAGTCTAAAAAAAGAGACTCATTCAAAACGAAGCTTTTAAGCCGCTCGCCTGCACTTCTCGTACGCTAAAGTGGTGCAGGCTACAGTGATTGGTAGGATTGTTGTCTCACTCGTGTGCAACTCGGTGATAAAGGTTTGCATTTTATCCCTTCCATTCAAGTCGACTCCTAATTTTGGAAAGACTTTTTCAGGCTTGAAGAGTTGACTTGTAAGCCGCAATTTACAGTAATTAAGATAATTGGACATGCAAAGTTTGGATTTTTGATTATCTTAATTAATAGGCCTATTTAATTTAGTTTTAAATTTTTAAAATAAAAATTGTTAATTCGTTTTTCTAATTAAAATTTTTTATTGCCTTTTTCAGATTTAGAATGACTCCAAAAGAGATGAGATATGATTATTCATATTTAAAATTAGGTTTTACTGTAACAAAGTCTAGTGGAAAAGAGAAGCCTACAGTGTGTTTTTTGTTCTGAGGTGTTGGTATCTACTTCTCCAAAGCCCAGCAACTTAAAGAGACACTAGGAAACGAAGCATCACAGTTCAATGAACAAAGGTGTCTACTTCTTTAAACGCAAAGCCGAACAATTGCACAAATCCAGGCTTAATGACACAGGAATGTTTTCGCAGAACATTAAGGCTGGTATGAAAGCCTCCTATGAGGTTTCAAGGAAAATAGATGTTGCCAAAAAACTCCCACAACAGCGGAGAACAGTTAATATTACCTTGCTGCAAAGATATCATATCGAATGCGCTGGGAAGTTCTGAGCTCATAAAGCTAAAGCATGTGTCCCTGTCAAACGATACTGTTAGGAGGCGAATAATGGAGATATCTGATAACATACTCGTACTATCACATGTGGTCTCAAAGATTCAGAATTCGACTTTCAGCCTTTTTGCGATCCAGCTTTTGATGAAACAACAGATGTCGCCGACTTAGCCCAACCTTCTGTCTACGTGCGATATGTATATGACAAGCATCTGGAAGACGAATTTTTGTTTTGAAAAACTCTCAGCACCAGAACAACTGCAATGGAGATATTTAACAAAGTGGACAGATTTTTTGAGACACATGGTATCAAATGCTAACATGCCATTGGCGTGTGTACTGACGGCGCTCCAGCCGTGCTTGGTTACCGGTCTGGTTTTCAAACTTCAGTTAGGCAAAAATCTCCATATAGGTACACACTGCACTATTCATTGCCAAACCTTAATGATGAAAACCGAGCCTGATTAGTTGAATAATGTTCTCGGTGAAGTGATTTGAGCAGTTGACTTCATTAAAGCGAATGCACTCAACTCTTGTTTAATCTTCTGAGTTATGCAAAGAAAGTGATTCCGAATTTGAAACACTCTCGTTGCACTCACACGTTAGGTGGCTTTTCAAAAGGAAAGTTTTGAAGAGAGTTTTCATACTACATGAAGAAATTCAGCAATTCTTTGCAAGACGCTAAATCAGACATGCACGCAAAATTCTCTGATGTCCGCTTTCTTTTGTCCCTGTCATTTTGGGGGGACATATTCGAATTCGTGAATTCCATTAATTTGGCGCTGCAAGGAAAAGAGACCACAGTGCACCATTGTCATGAAAAATTGACAGCTTTCAAAATGAAGCTCGAACTATGGCATTCGAAGTTAGAGAAGAAGAACTTTGCCCCATTTCAACAGCTAAATAGATATATTGATGAAATGAGCTTAACGTCGATGACGATATACCTCAGATGATGAAACATGTATCAATTCTTAGCGAAGAAATTTCCCACTCTTTTCCTTGACCTACAAGGACTTGAAAAATACTATCGATTTAATTCAAGAACAGTTTATTGATTTGATTAATTGATTAATACATTTTCCGTGAAATGTGTTGTATTGATTTTTGGATTGAAATGCACAGTCCTATCCCGATGTTGCAAAAATGGCTCTAAAAGTGCTGATTCCATTTGCAACCACCTATGAGTGTGAGGCAGCGTTTTCCACACTACTTGTCATCAAAACAAAATCTCGAAACAGATTAGAAGCGACAAATGACATGAGAGCTGCACTCGCCAAATCAAAGCCAAACCTAGAAAAACTGGTTCAGGCAAAGCAAATCTGTATTTGATGATTAAGATTGCCATTTTCTCTATAAATAATTGATTACCAAAAAAATGTTTGTTTCAGTAGATTAAGGTTGCCATTTTTCAATAAATAGTTGTTTGCCAAAAATGTTTTGTTTCGTTAGCCTATATGTTAATTGTAGTTAATTTAAAAGGGTCCACGAGCCATCTAAAAAATTGTAGAGACAGCCACGCCAAAAAATTTCAAATTGTTTGAGAACCACTGGGCTAAACTCACTTTTGTGAAGTCGGTAAGTGAGATCTCCTGACTATTTTTATATAGTCTGACCGTATAAAAGCGGGCCCTTCCGATAAAGCGAGATCAGCAAGGTTACAGTAAAATCAAAGCTAAGAGGAGGAACAACAGTTAAACGGATGTAGCTTAGATTCCTATAGAAGGTGGTATCCAGGAATAAGCATACGAATGAGACCCCCTCCCCCACCTAAATATAAGAAGAATGAGTATGGAATTGCTTCATATTCGTTATGTAAACGGTTATCAACGGTATGAAACAACTTCGATTAAATATACATATATATATTTTATTTACAGCGCGATGCACGTAGGAAGCTCGTTCAGAAATTTGTTCCTTGTCGTAACCTGTTTGAACGCAATTTCACACGTGGAGGCAAAATTTCCCTTGGATTTTGATGAAACCGACTTCTATTTGACATCCAGGAAGTAAGTCATAGCAACCCTTTTCCTTATTAAAATTTATCCGGATCAAAGCACCCACTGATCATGGACAAAGTTTAGGGAATGTAAGAAAAAACAGGACTAGACTGTTGTTTTGTTTTGTTTTTTAGTTTTTCGTGACAGTCCTTGTTTTTCATTTGCTTTAGATAGGGTTTCTTGTCTTTGTAATTCCAGGCTTCATGGCCATGCGCCCGCACTCGGAGATCCCTTGTAAACTGTTACACCTGGTGACTGGAGAAGAGGCACGTCCTCGCGGACCCAGTGTCTTGAGTAGTCTAGAACTAAGTTCGGAGAACCTAGGCTTCACTCATCTGAGACATCTCCTTTTTACTCTCACCACCGCTTTTTATCCCAAACCCTTCTCAACTATCTCTTCTGGGATGTTAGGCAACTGTAGTGTGGACGCTGTTTGGATGCGTAGGCAGCGTCGGGGGGGGTGGGGTAACTGTACTACTACAATCACGCCAGAAGAAACTAGTGCCCTCTCTCGGGTCCTTATTGACACCTCTCTTAAATCTTTCCCTCGTCCTCTTTTTTTTTTCTTCTATCTAGTTTTACAGACCTAACCAACTACCTGATGCCGTATTAGAAGAGAAGCTTTGGGACTCTATAAACAACGCCTTTTAAATTTTTACCTCCTTGAAGTTGTTCTCGGAGCACAGGATTGAGCGCTGCCGGTGGGAGGGGCTGTATAAGGCAAACCTCGCACACTTATTAGACCCGCGTATCGAGACCTTTTGGAGGGTCCGGCGTTCCGGCTACCATTTTACCGGTTATGTCGGCATGCCGACCCCCACTACTTATCAATGATAATCAAGCCATAGGCATAGTAGTCTCCGGTTGACATGCTAGACATTACGGAAAGGAGTGGCCAGATGGAGGGCTCTCCCGAGGTGGACAGGGATCTAAATGTGCCCCGCCCCAGATAACAGGATCTATCCCGAAGGCGAAGACCGACTCGGTGGGAAATCCCCCCAAACCTAAGTCGACTACTGGCAAGCCACACTAGTGGCAACGTAAGCCCCCGAGGACTCAAGGGGAGAGAAGCTCCTTCTTAACCCTGATGTGACGTCACAAGAAGATGGGTCCTTATTCAAACCAGAGAATGAGGAGGCTTAGGGTAGCCCATCCGGCCTCGTGGATCCATCTGTGGGAGCAAAAACGAGGGTGCATCTCTCACCCTCCTCCTAAAGAGAAAATTAAAAATAAGAAAAAGAAGACATTGGGCTCCTCTCCTTCTGGGAGGGTTACGGGGACTAACGGGTTATCTACCGACTTGGCAGGTGATAAGGCCAAAGGTGGCTCGTCCGGCATCGGGGTGCCCTCGGGTAGGGTGTGTAAGTCCAGACTGACAAAGTCAAATCTGGATGATTTAGGAACTCTTATTGAGAGGTTAGCTGGCGTTTTCGAGCCTGCCGGCTTAAAATGCTCCCAATGCAAAGTAGGAGTTTCATCAGCGTCAAACACTTTCCAGGATTCTGGGTAGAGAACCGAAGCTCGTCTCTCTCTAGGACAGAATAATTCTGGTGAATGCGGCTGACCCTACCCATGAGACCATTTTGAGTACTCTTCGGGCACATGATGGCTTGCCTGTACAGGTAACCTGCATTCTACTATGGCCTTCGTGTCGTAGTCTATAAGAGGGAGCTCGTTGACTACTACTTGAAAGATATCACAGAAGAGATGGCCGATCAGTGATCGGTCAAGTTCAAATGTGTGATGAAAAAACATAGAGGGGCCTCGAGGCCCACACCAGAGATTTGATAATGACAGGCTGCCTGAATTGGTGTGTCTAGGGTGGTATTGCTACCGTGTCAGGCATTTGTGGCACTGCCAGCGTTTCGGCCACACAAATCGTTATTGTCAAAGTGCCAAGTCGGGTAAACATTGCTTCATCTAAGCAATGCGACTCGTATCTATTCGAGAAAGAGGTCCTGGTCGTAAAGCTGCAGGTCGAATATCTCTTCGATTGGACAAGAAATTGGTTCTGTTGTGACTTGGGCTTCCCACGCTTCCCCTTTGAAGAAAGCACCCCCTGCTCCCAGCACCTACAGGCAAACGAGCACGTATGCCTTACTTTTTTATTGATCCTTTGTCAGTTTGAAGCTCGATTACGGATTTGAGTTTTATGCATCCGCAGCCAAGCGTCTATTGTGGAAGGTGGACTCTATCCACCACACCGGCCTTCGCTTGGTGACCGGTACCTTCCGCACTTTCCCGATTGAGAGCCTGCTTGTTGATGCTGGAGTGTTGCCATTATCTATGCGCCGTGCACAGTGAATTACTCGCCTGTACGCACGAGCGCAGCTTCTCTCTTTGTCGCCAACGGCTCTCAAAGCATCCGCAGCTGATCTCGACGGTGCCTACGCCACCGAGAGGCGCAAGTGATACCCTAAGCCCTTTGGGTTTAGGGCTAGGAAACTCCTTCGAGAGCTAGATATAGCTCTCGGGCCGGTAGTGCCCCTGGTTCTGCCCATAACGCCACCCTGGAGGGTACCCCCGTTGGCTATTTGTCGCCACGCCTCTGCTCCCAAAGTTTGTACTGCGCTTAGAGTATTGCGTTCAGCCTTTTGGGAGCACATCTTGTGTCACTTAGGAACCGTGCCAGTGTATACGGATGGCTCCAAGTCCAAAGAAGGGGTCAGTTTCCACGCCGTATCTCTTCTGTTTGAAGTCGGCGGGGCTCTACCGGGCGGTGCGTCTGTCTTCACGGCTGAGTTGGTGGCAATATACCACTTGGTACGGGAGATTACGCGAAGTGCCCGGTTCGGAGACCGGATCGGGATTTATAGCGACTCACAGAGCGCCGTGAGTGTTCTCGGGGCATTTGAATCTCCGCACCCTCTGGTTCGTGATATCCGTGATGCCACGGTTTTGGCAAGCCGGGCGGATGTCGAGATTATCTTCTGCTTGGTTCCTGGACATGTAGGAATTGCGGGTAATGAGCGCGCCGACGTGCGCGCCAAAGAGTCCGCGAGGACCGGGCGACCGGACCAGCGTTTCGCTCTTCCACACACAGACTACACGGCAGGAATACGGTCAGCTCTTCGGACTGCTTGGCAAAGAAGATGGGAGATGGTCGAGGGAAACTTAAAGTTGCGTGCCATTTCGCCGCGACTGTTCCCATGGACCTATCCCACAATACCTCGACGGCTTTAGGTCGCTTTCTGTCGTCTCCGAATCGGGCACAGTCGTGTGACGCATCGCCATTTAATGGAACGCTCGCCTGCGCCCTATTGTGACGACTGGGTCGTCCCCCAGACTGTTCGGCACATTCTTGTTGAATGTACCAGTCTGGGTGATCTTCGCGCACTTACCTGTCCTGTTTCCGGGATGGGTGGGGTCGCTACCGCCTGTCCTTTGTACTCGGGACGAGTGCGTGCACATTGACAGGTGGACTGGTGGACTTGTAGACTTTTGGGGGAAGGCTGGCCTTCTCCCTTTTATTCAACCAGTTTTTTTTCTTTTCTTTATAGGACGCACGTTCCTGCGCCGGAGGGACCTCCCCTCGACGCATGAGCTTGCTTCCTGCTTGCTTCCTGCTTGTTGCCTTTTCCTTTTTTCATTTTTAGTGTTGGGTATTTTTTGCTTGTTTTTTTAATCTTATTTTAAAGTAGCCTAGTACTAGGCAGTTTTTAATACGGCAACTAATTCCCAAGTAGGCAATCGCCAGATGAGCTCTTAAAAAAAAAAATGCACTCGGGCTAAGCCATTGGCCCCCTATCGCCTTGCGACCCTTTCGCAAAAAGCCAAGCAGACTTGCCCCGTCACCGAGTCGTTAGATTTACAAGAGGAAAATCTCTGGAACGCTGTAGTGAGGCCATCTTAGAACCTTCTAAGGCTGCACTCCGAAAGAAGAGAGCATCGAGGCTCTCTCGCCCCTTCATGAGGTTCAACGCAGCACTTTGGAAAGTCGGAACCCTTCAGACGACGAGGGACACTTTGCTTCAAAGTTTTCGAGCCAAGAAGAAAGGAAGGCTCGTGGAACGATGCAATGCGCCTCCAGTAACCTATCTAAAGCAACAGCCCATTCTACCGCCAAAAACCATCGGAGTTCTGTCTTCCGGAAAACTACGACCATTTTAGTGCGCATCTTCAATTTCAGCAGGAGCCCAACATCTTCGAGCTTCCCCGCACTGGGGTATTCAATGTAGCATGTTACACTTTGTTACCTAGAGGAACGTTGCTGGTGCGCTTCTCGGTCGCTCCCTCTCAACGCTACTTTTTTTCCTCTACGACTATCCCCTCAACATTTTCTCTTCCTGCACTTGGTACATAAGGAACTGTCCTCACCTTAACAGAGCACAAATTAGTGATACAACGTAACTGGGTTGAATTGAACTCCTTGACGGGGCCTGGGTGTGTTATTGGTGTGATTGCTCCTCGCTCCATCTCTTCAACGAAAAGTTTATATTGAGTGAGTTGCGTTCCACTCTTGCTTCATCCGTGGACACCGCCACTGATCCGAACGATGTCATGTATGCCATGTATCGACACTTAGGTGAGCGAGACATGGTATTTCTGTTGAATTTGTTCAAGATGATCTGGGCAGAGGGTATCCTCCGAGATTCCTGGCGAATACCTATTGTGCTCACTTTTCGCAAATCGATGAGAGATCACTCTACTCTGGCTGGTTTCTACCCAATCTCTCCTACCTTTTGCGTGTGTAAGTTGACGGAGAAATAGGTAAATGTTAGACTAGCCTTTTTCTTGGACAGCGGACGCCACCGGTCTTCTGCACAGTGCGGCTTCAGCAAGTTCCACTCCACGTCGGATGGTCTGCTCCGGTTGAAAAATTCCGTCTGCGAGGTCTTTCTTCGTAGACAGCAGTACGTCATGGCTTTTTTCGATCTGAAGAAGGCCTATGATACAGCATGGCAATGCGGTAACATGGAGACTCTCCACACGATAGGGACGAGAGCACGGCTCCCAATATTTATCTCTTGACTTTTTAGAGATCGTCGATTCCGCTTATGGGTGGGGGGAGCCTTTTTCGGCCCAATGGAGCAGGAAAAGGGTGTCCCTCAAGGAAGTCGCACACTTTGCCATGAGTATAACGGCATCACCTTGGTGCTGCCGGAAGATGTTCTCGCTACACTCTTCGTGGACTGCCGAAGCTCACAGGTTTCGGTTTCCATTTGCCAAGATTAAAGTGGTGCACTTGTACCGCCATCCGCGGCTCCACCCCTACTCTGATTTGCCCTAACAGGTTCGACTAAATGTGGTGGATTCACATCGTTTCCTTAGAACGTTTTTGACCGACGCCTCAACTGGCAGGCTTATATTTGCAGTCTTAGGGTCTCTTGTACTTGCACCATGGACATTCTTCTTTCTGTGACGTTCACCACTTCGGGTGCTGATTGGGCAACTACCTTAGTTTTCAATTGATCCTTTGTTCGTTCGAAGCTTGACTACGGTTGTGAGTTTTACGCATCCGCAGCCGAACGCATAGAGCGGAAGGTGGGCTCAATCCGGATTCCGCCAGGCAACCGTTGCTTTCCACACATCCCCCATTGAGAATCTACATGTCGCGCCATATCACAGTGCATTATGCGCCTGTACGCACTAGCACAGCCCCTCCCTCATTTGCCTATGCGCGCCGAGAGCCGCCAGTCAAAGGCAAAGCCTTTTCGGTTTGGGGCAAATAAAATTCTTCGAAACTCGGTGTAGCTCTCGGAACTGTGCCGCCTCTGGTTTTGCCCAGGGGGGTACCAAATTTGGCTGTCACTACGCCTTTGCTGCCAAAGCTTTCACAGCGCCAGGAGTTTTGCGTTTGGCCTTTCTGGACCATATTCCATGTCACGCTGTATACGTTCCAGTGTACGCGGATGGCTCCAAGTACCACGGGGTGGTCTGCTCACACGCCATATCCCTTATATTTGAAATCAGCAGGGGCTCTACCAGGTGCTGCGTCTGTCTTCAGGGCTGAGCTCGCTATAGGATATAAAACGTCGTGTCCGGATTGGAGACCGGATTGTGATCTTTACCGACTCACAAAGCACCCTGAGTGTTCTAGAAGCATTAGAATCTCCACACACCCTGATTCGCGATATATGTGTTGCCACAGTTGCAGTGAGCTAGGCTGATGTCGAGATTTTCTTCTGCCGAGCTCCTGGATATGTTGAAATTGCGGTAATTGAGAGCGCCAAAGAGTCCGCAAGGACTGTGCAACCAGTCCAGCATTTCGCTCTTCCTTACACCACTACATGGCAGGAATCAGGGTAGCCGTCCGGGCTGATTGGTAAAGAAGATTGGAGATGGCCGAAGGGAACGCAAAGTTTCGTGCCATTGCGCTTCGATTGTTCCCATAGACCTATCCGCCAATGATGCGACGGCTTCAGGTCACTTTCTGTCGTTTCTGAATCGGGCACACTAGCGGAACGCACCGCCATTTGATGGAGTACTCCCCTGTACTCTGCTGCGGCGACTGTTTTGTCCACCAGACAGTTCAGCATATTCTTGAGAATCTCCCAGTCGGGGTGATCTTACTGCACGTTACCTGTCCCGGTATAGGACGAGCGGGGTCGCTGTCGTTTGTTCCTTGTACTCTATTTTATTTGACTCTCATTATTGTAGATCGCATGTTCCTGCGCCGTGGGGAAGCGGGCCTCCCCCCGACGCCCGAGCGTGCTTCCTTATTCTTTTTTTTTTGCTTATTTTGTTGTTTTTTTGCTTACTTCTTTGATTTTTTGTTGTTTTTTATCTTTATTTGTGTTTGGCATATATTTGATTTTTTTTAATCTAGACTATTATTAGGCTGTTGCGTGATTACAGCTACTTTTGCCCGGTAGGCAATCGCCAGATGGGCTCCTAAAGAAAATCCCGACGCTTGACCGTGCCCCCTCCTCCTCCTTCTTCTTGATTTGGTTTTTGTTTTTTCATTTTGTTTTTTTATTTTTTTCTTATTTTTTTTATGTAGCCTACTAGTAGGCTAAGATTTTGAATGCGGTTACATATGCCCTTGGTGGTAGTCACGAGGTTTGGCGCATCTTTAAAGAAAAAAAATTCTATTCTATCTGAATTTTAATCTGTTGATGTCTTGCTCGAATCCCTAGGAGAGCCGTGCTTTTTCTATAGCTCCCCCGCCCCCACCGCGCCCGTGAAGACATCGTGCCCCCATCTTCAATAAGCTCTTTCCCAACAACCCCTGCATTTTACTATCAATGGGTATAGATACTCGAGTAGCGAACACTAAACGTCAGCTCGGGTTCCCGAGCCTGAACGGGTTCATAAGGTGTCAGTTGGACCTGCTGAGGACCTTTATGGACCCCACTTTTTCTGCCTGACGGCCACCAGAACTGTCTCTTGAAAATAGAGATCAAAAAGAATATGGGGACCAGTAGGAGTGGTAAAATGCTGGCAAACTAATTAAAAACTACCATCTCCAACCGTGCCAAGGTACAAAGGGAAAGACCTGACGCCCAACCCGCTCCGACCCTTGCTGAGTGGATGAAAGGTGATCGGCTCGGCTATTCCCGGTACCGGGACTGATAACGTGCGCGAAGATCACCCAGACTGGGACATTCAACAAGAATGTGTCCAACAGTCTGGGGGAAAACGCAGTCGTCGTAATAAGGTTCACGGGAGCACCCAATCAAATGGCGGTGCGTCCCGCGAACGTCTCGACTAAAAAAGCCGTATATCTTTATTTTTTCAAGCTTTATCAACGTCAAACATGAATAACCAAAAGTTGTATTTTCGGCACGTAATGCTTTTGTTCTTTTAAAAAGGCAAAAAGGCCGCATAAACGTGTAAAACGATTTGTAATGTTTATGATCAAGGTGCTGTAGGCGACTGGGCGGTCTGGAAATGGTTTGCAAAATTCAAACGCACAGATTTCAGCTTGGAAGATGCAAGTCACTCTGGAATCCCTTCTGAATTGGATGACAATCTTTTGAAAGTAAACACTGAAACCAACCCAAAATCACAACTAGATGGCTTGCAAAAATGTCTGAACACTAAGGGAAATTTGGATACATTTGCCGCTATGATGTATGGGTCTCTCACAACTTTTCGAAGAAAACAGCATTTTTATGAAGCGATTGGTGACTGGAAATGAAAATTTGATCGTCTACGATAACAAAGTGCAGAAACGATCCTGGAATTCGCGTGATAATTCACCAAAACAGCTACCGAAGCGGAATATGCATACAAAAAAAGTTATTCTTTGTGTCTGATGGGATTTCAAAGGCATTAATTATGAGCTACTCCCATACAATCTGATCATCGATTTTGATGTGTACTGCTGCCACCTGGAGAAATTAGATACGAAAATTTACCAGATGAGGCCAGAACTAATCAACATGAAAGGAGGTGTTTCAACAAGATAATGCCAGACCTCGTGTGTATTTGGCTACTCGCACAAAGTGCCTGCATGAGCTTTGGTGGGATCTCTCACCGCGCTCACCGTACTCTCCACACATTGCACCACCCGACTTTCGTTTGTTTAGGTCACTGCAAATTTATTTGAGCAGAAAATGATCTATTGATTTAGATGGTGTCAAAAACCACCAGGCTGACTTCTTTTTCTCTAAGAGAGCCCAGTTTTACGCGGATGGAATTATGAAGCTGCCGAATAGATGGACTTGGGTCATTAACAATAATAGTGTACTTTAGGAGTTAAAATTATTATAATACGAAACAAATTCTTTTGAAAACCTCGTCCCATTTATCAACCTTCCCCCCTAAAAAAAAACAGCAAAGCAACCATCATCATACTGCCCCGTCCCTCTCCTAGTCCACTATCCAAAGTCTAAAAAAAACTCATATAAAATGCATCGCCCCACACATCTCGCTAACCTCTCCTTACCATGGATTCAGACAAGACCACTTCCAAACTCTTCTTCGCACTAATCTGTCGCAACATATCTTTGACGGATTCCATCGAAACTCCAGACAATCAGGATTGCTATTGACACCGCAATCTCCTCTACCAGAAAATCATAAAAGAATCGTTCATCAACCTCCTTAATGACAGACAAGCCACTCGCACACAAACACACATTCTCCAAATACATTCATCTCTACAACGGGGCGCCCAAAATACAATCCGGTAGCCTATCCTTTTCAACTTATTCATTTACGACCTTCTTTCCGTAAACCCACGACCCTAACATTGCCTCACAATCACACGCTACATCAATACAAACACTAGAAGTATGTAGACATACATCTAGGCTAGAATGAGGGCTAGACGATAACAGAATGACAGTCTCGCTCACAATTCCCTGCAACCTTTGACCTGACACTAAACAACAGTCCTCCCCCCCCAAACACACACTAAATAAACTTCTCCAATACTCACTTGAACAAGGGCGTGTACGTGTGTATATGTGTGTATGGTCAAAACTATCTCAGCTAGAACTTAGGAAAGAAGGGAGTATATTGATGAGTGCTTTTTACCTCGTGTATTTTTCCCCCAGGGGAGGTCCGCCTTCGGCTGTGATAGAGGACATACGAAGAGGTCAAGAAGGCGTCTTGGTGAAATTGCGCCAGGTCACCAACGAATTGGAGGTCAGTTACGATGAAAAACAGTATGTGATGATTTCTTTCCCGCTATTTATTTAGTTTTTTCACACATAAGCCAAACAATTACAAGAATTCACTAAAAAAGAAATGCAGTTTTGAGAAAAAAAGATCTATAAATTTACACTGATTTGGCCGTATGTGGCAGACAGTTTGGCTATGAATGAATGACGCAAAGCATGGCTACGGTTTCTTGTCTTTTTCTTTCTTTTCCTTTGTGCGCTACAAGGTCAGGAACCCCCCATGAATGCAGTCTTATTTTCCCCACACGAAAGGAAAACAACTTTCGAGTAGGAGAAATACAAGAGGAAAATGCGGATCATTTAATATCACAAAGTATTATTAGTGTAAGCTGAGGAACTAATAAAAAAAGGAGCCAATTTTTCACATTTCTTCGGAAGTATTTCGGATTTCACGACCCAGAATAATCTCGCGTTTCAAGCTCGATCGCAGCTGGTGATCGTGCGGATTACGGGGTCGCGTCGGGAATCGAAAATCGATTGGGATTTTGTTTTTCAATTTCAAGCAAATATAAGAGTGAAAATGAGTAAAAGATAATATACTTATAGCCGCAAATCCTCCCGTGATCATTGAGACCGAGAGGGCATGCACTCATCCAGATGTTAACTGCAGCACGGTTGCCTTTGCACTGATGACACCCCCTGCATGGAAAGGGCCCAATCGGTGATCGAACGGGGTTCATTGGTTTCACATAGCACATACGGAGTTCAATGGACGACCTGTCGATTGGTTTTTAAGCGAAAACCAACCGAAGCATGTGTGTGTGTGGATATGCATGTGTGGAACCGTGAGTATACATATACATACTGTATATCGAATTTATGTACGTTCGAATTTTTAAACTGAAGATTCCTTATAACAAAATGGCTCTATGTTTTATACATTCGAATTGGCACAGAGACGGTTAGAATCGAGCAACGTGAATACAGAACGCAACAACGCAATCCTAAGACGAAAAAGCAACGCCTTGTGTTATTTCCGCTATGGCTACATCCGCACAAGTTGTATTTCCAAATTAAATTGCACCCTTGTAAAAAAAATTATTATTTTCCTTGTTTTTTAAGATATTGACCGATGTTTGGATGCTCTCAAGCTAAATATTTGGGCTCGATGGAACAATTATATTTGTTTTGATTGCTAGATTGACTTACGGGAATGGATTCATTGATGTAACTGTCTTTGTGGCGCTTTTAAAAGTTACATTTAGCGTAAAACCGGTCTAAGGCGCAATTTGAATCAGATATGTAAAATTAGAGCTGAATTGTATTTTAATTAAATTAATCGCTTTATGTTGAGACCCAGAGGCCGTTAGGATGGATGTGAACGATGTCAAAGGAATTTCGCCCATTGTGATCTTCGAGATATTAAGTGACCATTATTTTTGTTAGTCTCTGTTTTGAACGCTTGATTATAAACCGAATTGAAAATCAAGAACCACTTGAAACCTTTATTCGTTTTGCAGTGCCTATCTTCGTTTAAATTGCACGTTGCCTACTGGATTATACCGCTTCCTCCAAGGAACAATTAGGGACTCGCTGAACAGGATATACTTCAAAGGGCATTTTCTTCATTAGCTTTATAAGTCCAATTGGTAATAAATAAGAGGACAGCTAAGATAAATTGGCCTGAATACCCACCTACCCATCCCACGCTCCTTCCCAGGGTGTCGGTCAGTGCTACCTGGAGAGGTTGTATATGGTATCTAATTAGGGGGTACGGGTGATCATCTCAAAAACAAATTAACTTGATCAGATAGCCAAGAGAAGTTACAAGTCTCGATGACCGGAGATATCACGATGCCCGTGGTTCTCGGAGTTGAAACGAGACTCGACAAAAATATAGTTTTACTTTTTAAAGCACCAACATCTAAAGGAAAGATAATCCCTGCAAATATTTTAGTGGTAATTTACTGGATGCCTCTTATACCATCTTGAGTTGAGTCTCCGAAACGAGCACTTATCTTAGTATTATTAATAGACCCATATTTCTGCTGTTTCAGTCCCTACAGACTTTATCTTGGTATTATAATCGCCGTGTCCAGGGACAACATGTTATCATGCGTTGATGAAATTCGATGGGCAGAGAGAGGAAGAGATAAAATCATGAAAAAGAGGAGTTGCAGGGAATTTGGAACCAAAAATAAAAGATTATAGATCGCTAAAGTTAGGGCGAGACCACCGAAGCCCCATCCAATCCGCGGTCGTTGGACATCGGATTAGATTATTAGACTCCGATGCCGGTGTTCATATTTTCCCTCCACAGGAAGTAGCAATTATCTTTCTTGATTAAATTTGCCTCTTTGCCCTCCCCTTGTCAATTAATATTGTGTGACCAAATGGAGCATTTTAACTAAATGTAGTGAGAATTTGAGGGGGAGAGGGAGTGGCACGAACAAGAATAGTATTAATACGATCTAAGCTAAGAAAGATGTAATAGGAAGCGTTTTAAGCTTTAAATATTGCGACCAATATTGTGCATTGCAAATACGGAGTTCATCACTGCGATGACCCGGCTTATTGTTGCTTCCTGCTCACTACCCCGCAGGAAGCCCACGTTCACCTTATTATGATCCTGAGGTGCACCATTTTCTTGATGTGTGAATGCGCCTTCCCGCCCCCACCCTTTATCCTGCTCGCCTGATTAAGAGTCGCCTTTCCGATTTTCCATTCTACGTAATCCCGACAGCCTCTCGAGAGCCTTCCTGATTCCTCCCAGGGGAGATGTTTCCTCAGTCGCCTACTCGAAGTTCCGCTTTTGCTCCGCTATCTGATGGAGCGCTCACCAGCGCCCTATTGCGACGACTGCGTTGTCCCCCAGACTGTTCGGCACATTCTTGTCGAATGTCCCAGTCTGGGTGATCTTCGCGCACGATACCTGTCCCGGTACCGGGATGGGCGGGGTCGTTACCGCCTGTCCCTTGTACTCGGGACGAGTTCGTCGAGCACATTGACTTGTGGACTTGTTGACTTTTGGGGGTGAGGCCGGGCTTCGACCCTTTATTTAAGAAGGTTCTATTTTTTGTTGTTTTTTTTTGTTTGTTATTGTTTTCTTTGTAGGTTGCACGCTTCTGCACCGGGGTGAGGGGGACCTTTCCCCGCTGCCGGAGATTGCTTCCTAATTAAGTTTTTCCAATATTTATCATTGTTATGTTTTCATATTTTTATTTTAAAGTGGCCTAGTTCTAGACTGTCGTGTTTCCGGCGACTTATGCCCAAGTGGGCAGTTGCCAGATGGACTCTAAAAAAAAAAAAAAATCCGCTTTTGCTCACTAGTTAGAGCAGTGGTTCTCAACCAGAGGGTGGGAGAGCCCTACAAGGGAAAAGTTTGGAGGTTTCAAGGGGAAATTTGAACCCACAGATTGGTAGACTTGGCTGTTGAAATATTAATCTTCCTCACTGTGTAAAATATTCGATTTATAGTTAATATTTTGAGTACCCTTTGTGCCAAGCCATTTTGTTGTTGTTTCCTGAAAAGGAGGTAACAACATTGTGAGATATGGTTAAATGGGACCGTGTGGCGAAAAAGGTTGAGAATCACGGAACTGGAAGCTCCTACCTTTCTAAAATTTACTAAGAATATTTAGCAGCTAAGTAAAGTTCTAGTTTTTCTTATTGGTTAGGCGGTTTAGAGTTGTGGTCGGGCATTTGATTTATGTGTGTTTCTTCTTTTATTTTTGTTGTTTCTGGTCGTGTTCAATGAAACATCAAAAGGGTCTAAAAATAGGGACTGGCTTGAATGCGGATCTTTTTTTTAGCGAAGACACTCAATATGTTGTGTAATGTTGCTGTTGTTAATATCTTCCCAGGAGCAGATGACTTCTGCCCCCTACGAGTGCTTGGGAGATTAAAGGAGAAAGCGTTGTTCCCCCAGCTTGTCTGTAGGTTCCACCGTGGCGGCAATTAAGTGGGGCCTACTAACAAAGATTCCTGCACTTGTCGGAATGACCTTTTTATGTATTGCAAGCTCTTTCTAACGAATTCGATTCGATAAGAGAAGAAAATAGATGCAAAAATAGTCTTTATGATTTATTATTACTGGTGGCAAGAACGATGCATCGAGGGTAGACAAAGGTGGCAGGTACGTACATAAGCCAGGGTGAAATTACAAAAGGGATTGGAGGGGGGGGGGGCGAAAAGGGTGGTTCACGAAACAATAAAGTTGAAAAAAATGAGACAAAATATCGAGCCAAACATGAAAAGATGACGGAGCCGATTTGCTGGGTCGGGGATCATCATATCGAGTGTGTAAACAAAGCTCACAAAATGCTCGAATTTCGTCTCGAGAAATTATTCATCTAAGGAAATCGAATTCTACCTTCTTATAAATCTCTGCTCCATTATTCATGGTAGCGGGTGTGAATAGTGGTAAATATTAATTGTAGCAATTTGCGATTACAAACGTCCTAGGCAGTAAGACGAGGAGGTAGTGTATTATAACCTTCCTCCCCATGATCACTGGCCAAAAAAAGGAGAGAAACTTCAACAACATGGGAACTCAAGTCCAGACCGAAATGTGCAGGAGTAGCGATGTGTAGATTAGATGAAGAGGTGTTTGGATGTAGATGTAGAGATGTGTAGGTGGGTGCAGCGATGTGTGGGTTAGTGGAGCGACCTGTGGGTGGGTATAGAGATGTGTCGTTGGTGTAGGCGGATGAAGAGAGGTGTGGATGGGTGTAGGTATGTGTAGTTGGGTGTAGAGCTGTGCGGGTGGGTGTAGCAATGTGTAGAGGTGTAGATATAGATCCGCAGCAAGAGTTTTCGAACACCTGTATTTTTTCTTATTCCTCCGGCATGTCTATGAATAGGTTGGTGGTGGTTTGCTTGCACGTCTCCAATACATCTGGAAAGCAACAAAAAAACGAGCAAGCCTCCTTATAACTTTTTTTTAAATTCCTAAAATGGCGATGCTATTGAAATGTAGGAAATTCTTCTATCAGTTTGCGGATGTTACGGTAGAAATGTCTTCATATAACACAACATATTTGTTGATTAATATGTAAATTCATGCCGACAAGATCGCTAATGGCAAAAACACGTAACTATATCGTGGATGAAAAGAGGTCTGAAACGCAGGCTGCGCTAGGAGGGTCTCGGCTGTCAACAAATAGCTAGGTGGTTCTTTATTTGCGACTTATACATATTTTGCTGATGTTGCAAGTTTTGGCAAATTTTGTTAATTCTTTTGTTCGGGTCATTACTATTTATTTCTCCTTAAAATTTCTTAAAGTTTCCGAGCTATCTGAAAACTTTTGGCCATGGCTGTGGATAATATATATATATATATATATATATATATATATATATATATACACTGAAATACATATATACATTATTTTTCATGCTATGAGAATACTGTTAACAAAATTGTAGTATCTACCCTGTTGCTTAGAGCATATAGAATATGTCATCCTTGTTATTTGGACGAAGAAATCGTTAGAATCAAGACTATTTTTTCAGAACTGTATTACCTAGATTAGTTTATAATATCAGCTCATTTTGCAGCTAGGAAAACTTACTATCGCAATTAGCCTGCACGTTCTAATGACTTCAGCCATTTAATGACAAACTAAATAAGTTAAAGCACTTATTTCAGGAAACAAGATTTAAAATGGCTTTTAAATATAATAATTCTATAAACCAAATGATGACTTCCAGGAATCCTAAAGATCAACAGGATAAGGGTGTATATGTAATTCCATGTAAAGAATGTGATAGTGTTTATGTAGGTGAAACGGGAAGAAATTTAGATAAGAGATTGTATGAACATAATTTAGACATCAGATTTGGCAATGAAACTTGTGGAGTATTTTGTCATGTCAGAGATTTTAATCATGCCATCGATTTCCAAGGAAGTAAATTGGTTTTTAGATTAAAAAATATGTCAAAAGAAGAATTGTTAAATCAAGTTTGATCAGATCTGTCGTGGTATGACATTACATTATATCAATACCATATTATATCTATGAGAGAGGGACCAATAACTTAAAAGCGAACCGGCAAAAGGGACGGAAAACCACGAGTTTAGACGGGCTGAGTAGCGAGAGAGTGCAACGAGGTCAGGTAAATTATGGACAATGGCAAAGCTCAAGGTTATTTAAAGAGGCATGTACAAAAATATAATTTTATTTACACAAAAATAATGAGAGAATTGATGGGTAAAATTACCTCAGAGAATTAACGGACAAAATCACATCAATAAACGAAAGGGAGGATTGTAGTTATAAATCAGACTATGAAGTTAGAACTTAAAGTATTACAGGAGGAGACTATTCAAATGGGGGGGGGGTAACCACAATTGGGTTACTGAAGGGGGGAGAGGGGTTAGCATACGGATGTCTTCTGCACGTGAGCTGAGGCCGTTCGGAACTTCTGAGCGGGAGGTTGGAGTGATGACGGTTCTCCAAAAATAAGGGGGGGAGACTAACGGTCCAGGGGAGAGTATTTCGGATACCCGAAATGAGGAGGGCTTCGACAGGAGTTGATGAGGGAAGTCGGGAAGATCCCTCGTGGGCGATCGTTCAGTGAATTACATCCTGGCTGAGGCTAATTCCAAATACACAAAATAGTCCAGCTGCCACTTTGCTTTGTTGCTAGCACTTGACTTGGAACCATGGGGAATCTCCTGGGGTTTGGGCGAGACTTCTCAACTCTGTGTCTTCATGGGAGTCGAGCGCTATTTATGTCCGAGGCTCTCCCGGAGTGGGGGGCGGAAAGCGGGACACAGCTCTATTCTCGAATGGCCTCGAATCTTCTTGCAGATGCTATTCTGCCCGTATAAAAGTGAGTCGGGGTGGACATGGTTCGAGGCTACCGCTTGTGGAAGGGGGGGGGGGGTGTTAGGCTTACCAATTTAGGCCTAACTGGGCGTTCTGCCGCGCATGGAAGTTCCGTTCTGCTCAAGAGCTTCCACGTGGGGATTTCCTCACAAAATCCATTCCTAATTTCAATTTATCTGAAGGTCAATTTTCTTTTAATAGTTTTATATGTAAGCAGATAAACAAAATTGTAAAACTGCCCAGCCCTAATCAGGTAGTAAATTATGTCCCCCCCTCAGATTAGCCCAAGCGTGGGAGTGGGTCATCTAACATGATCTTTCTCCATCTGTTCAGAGGTGCATAATGGGTTTCTCCGTAATTTTCTTCTTAGTTGCCAGTTGACAAGGGTGTGTGATACACCGAAACTGTTCTGCATTAAATATGTCTTCATCAAGTGTGGTTTAATTTCTCATCTACCTTGCGTTAGTGCATCAACTTTCATCATATATATATATATATATATATATATATATATATATATATATATATATATATATATATATATATATATATATATATATATACACACACCAGGCAATCTTAGTAGAGGAGCGCTAGCTCCGCTACTAAGATTAAAATTTAAAATAAAAAAAAAAATCATCCATGATTAAAAATTTTATAAATTTTCTGAACTTCGCCAATTATAATAATTTTATAAAGGAACTCTAAACTAAATTTTTCCCCTTTCAAAATATCACGTTGCAAAAATATAGTTATAGAAGAAGATATATAAAAATAAAATTTCTGAACTTCACCATTTGTAATTCTTTGGGGTTTAAAAAGTCACAAAATTTCGATACCTATATTTATTTCTGAACTTCACCATTTTGTTTTTTGATATTATAAAAGAATTATTAGAAATAACTTTGATATAGAAAACATAGTCATAACCAAACTAAGATGAAATTATTATTCAAATACTCAAGAAAATCCCCTTCTTAAATTATATATAGAGTCAGTGAATAAAAAAAAATATATATATATATATATATATATATATATGTATATATTTGTATATATTTGTATATATTTATATATATATATATATATATATATTTATATATATATATATATATATATATATATATATATATATATATATATATATATATATATATATATATATATATATATATATATATATATATATATAAGTTTGTCCATTTATGTACCCTTCATCGGAATGTCAATTGGCTTGACTAACAAGAAATAAACCTTTTCTCTCCCCCATCAGAGCGACGAGTTGAAGCTGAACAATATCTTCTACAAACTGGGCAATCATGACACGGAGTTGAAGAGCATCAACAACGGTGTGGGCAGATTGATGGTGACCGGGCGAAAGACGGAGACAAAGCTGAACAAACACGCCTTCAACGTAACATCCATTGCCATTAGTCACTACATTTAAGGACGATGCAACACGAATTTAGAGCCAGCATATGGAAATATTTATTAGTATTGACACTCGGTTGTGTGTTTGGTTTTATTGGATTTATGAAAAAAAAAACCTATTGAGCGAAAACTATCGGGAGCATTTTCACTAAGAGTGTTTGAAAAGAAATAAGACAAATGGAGGTTACGGAAACAAACATATGCGAGAAGTACATAATATTCCGTTCTTTTCTATTGGGATCTCCCTCATGCTGCAGCTGACATTTGGAGGTTTACGAGCCCTTCTGTCTCCATATGCCCCAAGTTACGTTTTCTCACTACCGCAATGTAGGAAAGAGGCTGTGTGGTTTTACCCTACCCCACCCCCCAAATCAGAACGACTGTATTTCCATCACATCATCCACATCTTGCGATAAACTACGTATGGGTACAAATTTGGTCAGGGGGCGTGGCTGCACCGGTCGAACACCAAACATTTACACACCCAGGGTGGAGACCTGAAAAGTCCGAAAACCCAAGATAGGGTAGGCGGGCCCCAGTATATAACGCCTCCTCCCCCGTTTCTTTTCTTTCACTGCTCACAAATTTATAGTGTTGGTTTCTCATCAACATTTGCACGGCAGCACCACTTTCACCGGTGTAGGGCGCTGCCCCCTCGCAATGGGGGTAGCCTGTTACACTTGGTACCCCGGGGAGCTGCACATAGCCCCGGACTAAGTGCACATTAGGGAAGCCACGTCTCTGGGTTGATTTGGACACTGATGGGGTCAAGGAAAGTTGTTGGTACGCTTCCCCTCCCCCCCTCCAATCAGCACTACCCTACCTTTTTATTATTAGTAGTAATATTTATTATTATTATAATTTTTAATTATTATTTAGTAGTAATATTTATCAGTATTATTATTTGATAATTATTATTGTGTATTATGTATTTTATTTTAATTATTATTAGTATTATTTATTATTATGATTACGGCTATCCCCCAAAACTTTTCTACCCGCATTTTTTACCCCCTTCCAAATTTGCTCTGGAATTTCTGATCCTATGTAGACTTTTCTCGTAACCTTCCAAGTCATTGGGGAGGGTCATAGTATCTCCTTTCTATGTGCCCTTTTTTCTCTTTTTCACTAACTATACTTAAAATTGAAAGCATTAGTAGGAAAGCGCATGGAGATCTGCCTCCAAGGGTGGCCTCGCCCTACCTAGGTGTCGTGGAGGATGAGAAAAATTGATGCACCCCTTCGACTGGCGAAGGGGTTTCCCTCTCACAATCGCCATGTGGCAAAGAGGCGACCCCTTTGCCATCTTTGAAGCAGCTCTCGGGCAGTTTCACACCTGAAAAGGATGTGCCTTCCCCCCTTGTCCTTTTTCAGGGGCCCCTCTTCTACGAGAGAGGAGGTTTAGTAATCTCATAGGCCTACGGGTGCGGTGGCTTTCCCCTCATCATCTTTGGAGGCGCCGTCGGGTGACTCCATCTCACTAACGGCAGCAGTTCCTCCTTTCCTTTCACAGGAAACTGTCAAGAGAGAAGACAGGGGTCCAAAAGTGACGGCTGTGAGTTAGAGCTGCTCGATAGGGTCAATCCTCTTAGTGTACAAGGGGAAGCAGGATCCGTTGGTCCGTGTTCCCTAACGTCCTGCACTCGTGCATTTTAAGCATCACGGGGTTCGACATTCGACAAGACAGAGTCTTCGATTGGAATCCAAGATTCCTTGAGGCAGGATGGCCTCCACATCGAGGATCCCCCGCAGATGGACCTGGTACCGGAGGCGATCCAACCGGGTATGTCAGGATCTTCCATGGAGCGAAACTGGGTTCTGTGCTAAACACCAAACCTAGATCCATCCTGTGCAAGATTCTCTTACAATGGTTCGGGCCACCGAGGACTCTCAACAAGAAGAGGGACATCCTCCCCCGGCTTGTACCCCTTTGACAGCTAAGACCTTCTCCATCTCGGATCGTGACCGTTTGCCGTAAGGCGAAAAGACCACGCGTCTCCACCGAGTCGTTAGATTCATAGGAGTTAACACTCCTGAAGGTAGTCGCGAGGCCGTCTTCTGGGGTTCCTAAAGCTGCGCCCCGAAAGGAAGACGGCTCCAAAGGAGCTTCGCCTCATACGCCCTCACCCAAAGCTGGACTGCGTGGTTCGGAAACTGGATCCTCCAAAGGCGGGACACACTCCTCCGAAGTCGCCCCCACGTCACCCGCCGAAGGTTTCGAGGCTAATGGAGGGAAGGACTCGAATAGCGAGCCCAACCTTCCCCAAAACGTCCCCAAAAGCCACCGCGCCCCCTTCGCATTTTGTGGCCAACGGCGCACAAAGTTCCGCCTCTGGGAAGCCACCAGGCCATCCCCGTGAGGGTCTTCTTGAAGACGGCTCCTGCATTTCCGTCATTCAATGGAATCACCGCGGACTCCGAACTGAGAGGAGAAGCGGATGCTCGTATCCTCACGTTCCCGTTATCTACTTTTGTGCGGGAGACCATACTGGGCGCGTGCCCCTTGCTTACCCTCCCGGGGTCACCGCCATGGGTCCCGTGAGGGGCTCGGCGATTTGCAATCCTGGCAGCCGTGCTGACGGGACTCAGCACCCCGTCCGACCCCAGCCTAGCCTCTTCTCCTTATTTTAGACAGCCTGTATTTCTTCCTTACTTCGTCGCTTTTTATACAACCTCTCCCACAACTTTCTCTGATCAGCCTTTAATTTCACAGGGTAGATGCTGACCTTCTTCTCAGCCAACCGTCCCAGATCAGGGCTGGGGGGGGAGGGGACAATGTTCCCTAACCCCTGAGCTCCGGTCTGGGGTGGTTGGTTTTTAACAACCTGCTTCATCCCCACCCATACCTTCCTCACATCCCTTTTCCTCTCCTCTTCACAATCTATCTTTTTTACGCCGTGTCCAAGGTGGAGCCGCCATGCCGATGGACTGCACGGCCACCAGGCGGGAGGGTTATTCCGAAATGGGGGCGCCTGGCTCTGCCGGGCCTGTGAGCACCTCTTGCAGTGCGGGCAACTGCGAGAGGTGATTCACGATTGCGTCCCGTGATAAAAATAGGGTCACCATGCCCAATGATGAATATAAAAAAAAAACAACCCCCAACTTCCCCTGTATCATCAACGGAGCCGCCCTCGGGCAGCTCCACCGAAAAAATGGAGGTTCTCCCCCTGTGCTTGCGCAGGGGACCCTCCATATTTCTCTAACCGCCATACCTTCCTCACATCCCCTTTCCTTCTCACTTCACAATCTATTAAATTTTACGCTGTGTCCAAGGTGGAGCCGCCATGCTGAGGGACTGCTAGGCCACCAGGCGGGAGGGGTGGTCCGAAATGGCGGGACCTGGCTCTGCCAGGCCAGTACGCACCACTTGCAGAGTGGGCTACTGCGAGGGGTGATGAGCTACTGGTTTAGGGGACACCCCTCACCCCCTTCTCTGGATGTGCTTTCGGGCACCTCCCTCTTTCCAGCGGCAGTCCCCTCTGTTCTTTCCAAGGGGACTGCCAAGAAAGCCAGCAGGCAGCCCTTAGCCAGCCGCTCCACATTGAAGCGGCTCGGTAGCGCAAACCCCCTTAGGGGGGAGAGGGAAGCCAGGCCCCTTCGGTCCTTTTCCTGAAAAGACCTGCTGGCAAGAATATTGAACTTTGCCGGGGTCAATGCCTGTGCCTCCCCACTCAAGACTAGTGACGATACTGCCAACGGGACGTGCGATGTCTTGGGGGGGGGAGTGCCAACTGGAGGCCCCCCCTGAGGTAGACATGGTCTTTGAGGAGACCCAGCCTCAGATGGTAGGGCCTTCCATGGGGGGGAATCCGGGCTCGGTGCCAAGCACCAAACCCGAATCCGCCCCTATGCAAGGTCCTCCTCAAACGGCTAGGGTTTCCGAGGCAGTACAATGAGGGGAGGGATCTCCTCCGACCGGTGCCCCTACGACTACCAGAACCTTCTCCATTTCGGAGAAAGACATGGCTGAGGCCTGTCCATCTGGCCTGGGGGCTCCTTCCGTCGGAGGTGACAAGCGGGTTCATTCCCCGCCCTCCTCTCCAAAAAAGAAAAAGAAAAGGACTAAAAAGACAAAGAAGACTCGAGGCTCCTCTCCATCCACAGGGGCTACGGGAACGGATGGGTCTTCTGCCACTTTGGCAAGCGACCAAGCCAAGATCGGCATCTCCGGCCCCTCTGACCCCCCGTATGCGGAGCCCCTGACGAAGAGCAAAAGTGCACAGGGCGGAGCCTCGATGACATCGGCGCCCCTCATTCAGATGTTACCTGGCATTTTCGAGCCAGCTGGCTTAAACGCTTCCTCGTTATTCGATCCGCTGATGGCACCATGTTGGCCAAGGGCAACATGATCCATCAGAGGAGAGGATTAGCTAGTGCAATTGGTAGAGAGCCGAAGGTAACCCGTTTCTCGGACGGGAGCCTTCTGGCGAATGCGGCGAATCCCGCTGAGGCGGCCAAGATAAGTTCTCTTCGGACACTTGATGGCACACTTGTGAGTGTGACACCGCACTCTACCATGAACTTTGTGAAAGGAGTAGTTTATGCGAGGGAACTCGCTGACTACTCCATTGAGGACATCACCTTAGAGCTGGCCGACCATGGGGTGGTCAAGGTCGAACGTGTGATGAGAAAACAGGGAGGGGCCTCGAGACACACCCCTACACTCTTCGTCACGTTCGACTGTGACAAGCTTCCTGAGTCGTTGCGTGCTGGTTTGAACCGCTACCGCGTGAAGGCATTCGTGCCACTGCCGCGGCGGTGCTATTACTGTCACTGCTTTGGCCATACGAATCGATCTTGTAGACGTGCAAAGTCGGGGTCACCCGAAGTCTGTGTAAGTTGTTCTAAGGCCGCACACGATAAGTCTAAATCATGTGTGGCCAAGTGTGTCAATTTCGGAGAGCCGCACCCTGCTTCTTCGAAGCAATGTGGTGCATATCTCCTAGAGAAAGAAATCCTGGCAGTTCAGGCCCAAGATCGAATCTCATTCCGCGAGGCTAAGGAATTGGTCCTGGCGCGCCCGGCTCTGCCTGGGACGTCATATGCCTCAATAGTTAAAAAGGCACCCTATGCTCCTAGCCCATCCAGAACAACGAGCACGGTTGTTTCCACGCCCATTCGGAGCAATTCTGCGGGCTCTACTCAACCCGAGCGCTACCTTGGTAAAGCTGGCGGCTAAAAGGGTTCATACCCAGCGCTGGCACAAACCAGGGCTTCCCCCTTTTCCTGCAGCGTAACTGTTTCCCGTAAGGCGAAAAGGCCACGCGCCTCCACCAAGTCGTTAGACTCACAGGGGGCAACACCCCTGAAGTTGGTCGCCAGACCATCTTCCGGGGTTCCTAAAGCTGTCCCCCGAAAGGAGGACAGCAACAAAGGAGCTTCGGCTCCTTCGCCCACGCCTAGAGGTGCAGCGAGTGGCTCGGAAATGGTGGTTCCTCGAAAAGAGGGCAACCAACCTCCGAAGCCGCAACGCCCGCCTAAGGTTTCGAGGCGGAGGGAGGAAAAGACTCGCATGGCGAGCCCAACCTCCCCCAATAAGTCCTCGAATGCGACAGCGCCTTCAGCGCTTTGTCCGGCCTACAGCACCCGGGATTCTGCCTCGGGGAAGCGTACGGCCATTCCTGTGAGGGTCTTCTGTTGGAGGAGGGCCCCCGCGTCTCCTCCGAGCTAGGCCTGGAGTGCGTATTTCTTCAATGGAATTGCCGTGGACTCCGGGCCAACTGGGATGAGCTGCGGAGGCTCGTCTCGTCCCGTTCTCTGTTAGCTATCTTTTTTCAGGAGACCATGCTAGTCGCATGTCCCCTGTCCACCCTCCCGGGGTATAAGGGTCTTACGACTCCACCACCGCGGGATGGCCGGGCTGGGTGATGCGCGTCTTACACCCGGCATGATGTCTCCGTTCTTCCTTTCTCTTTAGATACCATATTTCAGGCAGTGGGTGTGCAGCTGCACCTGGATAGGATGTATACTATCATTTCTGCGTACATTCCACCGTCAGCTGACTTCGACGCGGGGGACTTCCGCCGCGTCGTGGCACGGTTGCCGAGGCCCTTTCTCTTGTTTGGAGATCTGAACGGCAGGCATCATCTCTGGGGAGATTGCTCAATAAATCCCAGGGGACAAGTCCTTGCCGATCTGATCGAAAAGCTTGAGATAGGTGTCCTAAATGTGGATGAGTTTACGCATCACTGTCCGAGAACCGCTTCATTTTCTTGCATTGATCTATCTTTGTGCTGTTTTGATTGGTGGGTGGTCGATGACCTCCATGGTAGGGATCACTTTCCCATTTAAATATCATTTTCAGGGCAACTGCCACCTGAGAGCCCACCTCGGTGGTGCTTGGCGCAGGCGCGTTGGCCTGCATTTCAGGAAATGACTGAATTCTCTATCTCAGTCGAGGAGTTTAGGTCCGTAGATGAGGCCGTTGAGTTCTTCTCCGGCAACCTCATCGCCGTAGGCCTGACTACTATTTCTAGAAGGTCTGGCCGTTTTGCACGCCGCCACTCCCATGGTGGTCGGCCGAGTGTGAGAAAGCCCTCAAACAGAAGCGTTATGCCTACATGCGCTATAAGCGCCGCCTGAACGATTTCACTGTCGCTGAATTTCGTCGGGCTAGGGCTAGGTTCGGGTATATTTCGAAGCACGCTCGCCGCTCTTCTTGGCGGGCATACGTTTCTTCACTTAACGGGAAGACCCCTTTAGCAGAGGTGTGGAAGCGAGTCAAAAGGGTTCTGGGCAAGTTCTCGCAGGACCCCCCTCCCGTTCTCCAGTAGAATGGGACCGCAAACTCGCACCCCGCATCCGTGACGGAATCCTTCGCGACCGCTTTTTCTAGCCGGGATGCTGCTCCGCCAGCATTCAATGCACGTCGTGATGTCGCGGAAGGCCGCCGACTGGACTTTACCTCCAGAGCCGGAGAACCCTTCAACGACAAGTTTACTGTGAGTGAGTTGCGTTCCGCTCTCGCTTCGTGCGCGGACACCGCCCATGGTCCGGACGATGTCCCGTACGCCATGCTTCGACACCTGGGTGAGCAAGGCATGGCCTTTCTGTTAGATTTGTTCAACAGGATCTGGGTGGAGGGTCTTCTCCCAGATTCCTGGAGAATCGCTAATGTGCTCGCCTTTCGCAAACCGGGGAGAGATCACTCTACTCCGACCGGTTTCCGCCCAATCTCGCTAACATCTTGCGTGTGCAAGTTGATGGAGAAATTGGTAAATGTTAGATTAGCCTTTTTCCTGGAGAGCGGAGTCCATCTGTATTCCGCACAGTGCGGCTTCCGCAAGTTCCACTCCACTTCGGATGCTCTGCTACGACTGGAAAATGCCATCTGCGAGGCTTTCCTTCGTAGACAGCACTACGCTACGGTGTTTTTCTATCTGGAGAAGGCCTATGATACCGCATGGGGATACGGTATCATGGAGACTCTCCACACGATGGGGGCGAGGGGACGCCTCCCAATGTTTATATCTGAATTTTTGCGAGATCGTCGTTTCCGCGTACGGGTGGGGGAGCCCTCTCCGGCCCAAAGGAGCAGGAAGAGGGTGTCGCGCAGGGAAGTGTTGTCAGTGTCACTCTTTTTGCCCTTAACATCAACGGCATCACCTCGGTGCTGCTGGAAGATGTTCTCGCTACGCTCTACGTGGACGACCTTTCGATCTCTTTTAGCGTGGCCTAGATGCCAACTCTGGAAAGTCGACTCCAACAGGCATTAAACCGCGTGTCTCGCTATGCCGAAGCGCACAGGTTTCGGTTTTCTTTGGCCAAGACTAAGGTGGTGCACCTATGCCGCCATCCACGGCTTCACCCCGACCCAGATTTGTTTCTTAATGGGGTGCGCCTGGATGTGGTTGAGTCGCACCGTTTCCTTGGTCTTGTATTCGACCGACGCCTCACCTGGGAAGCTCATATTCGCAGGCTTAGGGTCTCTTGTACCCGCGCCATGGACATTCTCCGTTCCGTGAAGTTCACCGTTTGGGGCGCTGATAGGGCTACTGCCGTACTTTCCTATCGATCCTTTGTTCGTTCGAAGCTCGACCTCGGATGCGAGTTTTATGCATCCGCAGCCGAGCGTTTATTGCGGAAGGTGGATTCGATCCACCACATTGGCTTTCGCCTTGCGACCGTTGCCTTCCGCACTTTTTTCATTGAGAGCCCGTTGTTCGATGCTGGGGAGATGCCACTCGCTCTGCGCCGCGTGCAGTGCATCACTCGTCTGTACGCGCGAGCCTGGCGCCTCCCTCAGTAGCCAACAGCTTTCACTGCATCCGCAGCTGATCTCGATGGTGCTTATGCCGCCGAGAGACGCCAGTCATACCCTAAGCCCTTTGGGTTTAGGGCCAGGAAACTCTTTCGAGAGGTAGATATAGCTCTCGGGCCGGTGGCGACCCTGGTTCTGCCCAGGACGCCACCCTGGATGGTACCGCATTTGGCTATTTGTCGCCACGCCTCTGCTTCCAAAGCTTGTACGGCGCCGGGAGTATTGCGTTCGACCTTTTTGGAGCACACCTCGTGTCACGCTGGAACCGTGCCAGTGTATACGGATGGCTCCAAGTCCCAAGAAGGGGTTTGGCTTCCACGCTATATCTCCTTTGTTTGAAGTCAGCGGGGCTCTGCCAGGCGCTGCGTCTGTCTTCACGGCCGAGCTGGTGGCAATACACCACTCGGTACGGGAGATTACGCGACGTGCCCGGTTCGGAGACCGGATTGTGATCTATAGCGACTCACAAAGCGCCCTGAGTGCTCTCGGGGCATTGGAATCTCCGCATCCCCTGGTTCGCGATATCCGTGACGCCACGGTTTTGGCTAGCCGGGCAGATGTTGAGATTATCTTCTGCTGGGTTCCTGGACATTTAGGAATTGCGGGGAATGAGCGCGCCGATGAGGGCGCCAAAGAGTCCGCGAGGACTCTGCGACCGGACCAGCGTTTTGCTCTTCCTCACACCGACTACATGGCAGGAATACGGGCAGCTCTTCGTACTGCTTGGCCAAGAAGATTAGAGACGGTCAAAGGGAACTTAAAGTTGCGTTCCATTGCGCCGCGACTGTTCCCTTGGACCTATCCCGCAATGCCGCGACGGCTTCAGGTCGCTTTTTGTCGTCTCCGAATTGGGCCCACTCGTGTGACGCATCGCTATCTGATAGACCGCTCGCCAGTGCTCTATTGTGACGACTGCGCCGTCCCCCAGACTGTTCGGTACATCTTCTCGAATGTCCTATTCTGGTGATCTTCTCGCACGATATTTGTCCCGGTACCGGGATGGGCGGGGTTGCTACCGCCTATCCCTTGTACTCGGGACAGATTCGTGCACGCCCACCTGTGGACTTTTAGACTTTTTGGAGGTCGCCATCCTTCTCCCTTTTATTTAACTAGTTTTTTTGTTTTTTTTTGTTATTGTTGTTTTTTTTTAGGTCTGGAGACCTCCTCCCGACGCCGGAGATTGCTTCCTGATAGTTGTGATCTTCCTTTTTTATCATTGTGTTTTCATATTCTTATTTTAAAGTTGCATAGTGCTAGGCTGTCTTGATTCCGGCGACTTATGCCCAAGTGGGCAGTCGCCATATAGGCTCCTAAATAAAAAAAATAAAAAAATCAGTCGAGTTGATTAGGTCGGTAGATGAGGCCGTTGAGTTGTCCGGCAACCTCATCGCCGTGGGTCTAACTAATATTCCTAGAACGTCTGGCTGTTTTTCACGTTAACCGCTTCCATGATAGGTAGCTTAGTGTAATGTGGCTCTCAAACAGAAGGGCCGCCTACATGCGATATTCGCGCCGCTCAAATGATTTCACTGTCGGTGACTTTCGTCAAGCTAGGGCCACGTTCCGTTATGTTTCGAAGCACACCCACCTCTATTCCGGGTGAGCTTACGTGTCTGCACTTAACGGCAAGATCCCTCTAGCAGAGGTGTGGAAGCGAGTCAAAAGGATTCGGGGCAAGTTCTTGCAGGATCTCCATTCTGTTGTCCAGGAGAATTAGACCCCAATCTCGGGCCCGCGTCCGTGGAAGAGTCCTTCGCGACCGCTTTCTCCGCATTCTCTAGCCGAGATCTGTTCCGACAGCATTCAATGCGCATCGGGATGTCGCGGAAAGCTAACAACTTGTCTTTACTTCCAGGGGCGGAGAACCCTTCAACGACAGGTTTCCATTCAGTGAGTTGCGTTCCGCTCTCTCATCGTCCGCGGACATTGCCTCTGGTCGGGACGATGTCCTGTGCGCCATGCTTTGACACCTGGGTGAGCAAGGCATTGCCTTTCTGGTAGATATTTTCCACAGGATCTGGGTAGAGGGTATTCTTCCAGAATCTTGGCGAAGCGCTACTATACTCGCCTTTCGCAAGCCGGGAAGAGATCACTCTACTCCGACCGGTTTCCGCCCAATCTCTAACGTTCTGCGTGTGCAAGTCGATCTAGAAATTGATAAATGTTAGATGAACCTTTTTTTCCTGGACAGTGGAGGCACAGTACGGCATCCGCAAGTTATACTCCACGTCGGATGCTCTGTCCTGACTGAAAAATGCCGTCTGCGATGCCTTCTTTATAGACAGCAGTAGACTAAGCTGTTTTTCCATCTGGAAAAGGTCTATAATATAGCATGGCATTACGGTATCATGGAGACTCTATACAATGGGAGCGAGTGGACGCCTCCCAATCTTTATATCTGTTTTTTTTTCAGAGATAGGCGATTACGTATACGGGTGGGGGAGCCCTCTCTGGCCGAATAGAGGAGGAAGAGGGTGTCCTGAAGGAATGTGTCCTCAGTGCCATACCCTTTTCCCTGAGCTTCAATGGCATCACTTCGGTGCTGCCGGAAGATGTTTTCGCTACGCTCTACGTGGGCGACATTTCGATCTCCTTTGGCGCGGCCCAGATGCCAACTCTGGAGCTTCGACCCCAACAGGCATTGAACCGCGTCTCTCTCTCTATGCCGATGCACACAGGCTATCGGTTTTCCTAGGCCATTAATAAGGTGGTGCACTTCTGCCGCCATCCACTGCTCCACCCTGACCCAGACTTTTTTCCAAATGATGGTGGGCCTGGAAGTGGTAGACTCGCACCGTTTCCTTGGTCTTGTATTTAACCCACACCTTACTTCGGAGGCTCATACCCGCGCCATGAATATTCATCGTTCCCTGATGTTCAGCGTCTGTAGCGCTGATAGGGCTATTGCCATACTTTTTTATCGATCCTTTGTTCGTTCGAAGCTCGACTACTGATGCGGATTTTATGTATCCACATCCGACCGTGTATTGCGGAAGGTGGACTCGATCCACCACACCAGCCTCCGCCTGCCGACCGGTGCCTTCCGCACGTTCCTCATTGAGAGCCTACTTGTTGAAATTGTGGAGCTGCCACTCACTCTGGGTTGTATACAGGGAATTATTTGCCTGTACTCTCGAGCCAGACGCTTGCCTCAGTCGCGAACAGCTCTCACTGCATTCGCAGCTGATCTCGACGGTGCATATTCTGTCGAGAGACGCCATTAATACCCTAAGCCCTTTCTGTTTAGGTCTTGGAAACTCCTTCGACAGCACGGTATATCTCGGGCCGGTGGCGGCTCTGGTTCTGCCCAGGACGCCACCTTTGACTATTTGTCGTCAAGCCTCTGCTCCCGATGCTTCTACAGCCTCGAGAGTATTGCGATATGCCTTTTTGGAGCACACTCCTTGCCACCCTGGAACTGTGACAGTGTATACGGATGGCTACAAGTCCCAAGAAGGGGTCGGTTTCCACGTTGTATCCCCTCTGTTTGAAGTCAGCAGGGCTCTGCCAGGCGCTGCGTCTGTCTTCCCGGCCGAGCTGGATGCAATACAGCGCTCGGTACGGGAGCTAACACCACGTGCCAAGTTCAGAGGCGTGATTGTGATTTATAGCGACTCACGAAGCGCCCTGAGTGCTCTCGGGGCATTGGAATCTCCGCTTTCCCTGGTTCACGATATCCGTGACGCCACGGTTATGGCGAACCGGGCGGATATCGAGATTATCTCCTGCTGGGTTCCTGGATATGTAGGAATTGCGGGGGGTGAGCGCTAAAGGGTCCGCAAGGACTTGGCGATCAGACCAGCTTTTCGATCTTCCTCACACCGATGCCCAAGTGGGTAGTTGCCAGATGGGCTCTATAAATTTAAATTAAAAAATTCCTCACACCGATTACATAGCAGGAATACGGGTATCCCTCCAGGCTGCTTGGAAAAGAAGGCAGAGACGGTCGAGGTGAACTTGAAAGTTACGTGTCATTGCGCCACGACTCTTCCCATGGACCTACCCCCCAATGCCGCGACGGCTTTAGCTCGCTTTCTGTCGTCTTCGAATCGGACACACTCGCGGGACGCACCGCCATTTGATGGAGCGCTCGCCTGCGCCCTACTGTGAAGACTGCGTTGTCCCCCAGACTGTTCGGTACATTCTTGTTGAAGGTCCCAGTCTGGGTGATCTTCGCGCACGTTACCCGTCTCGGTAGCTGGGCTAGCACGGTCGCTACCGCTTGTCCCTTGTACTCGGGACTGGTTCTTTCACACAGACGAACCAGTGCACGAGTTTTCGGGGGAGTCTGGCTTCCTTCGCTTTATTTGTCTGTTTGTTGTAGGTCGCATCTTCCTGCACCGGGCGGAACCTGGCCTACCTCCGACGCAGGAGCGCGCTTCCTTCTCGTTTCTTTTTTCTTTCTTTTTTATTCTTGTTTTTTTTAACTGTGCATTTCTTTTTTTCTTATTTTTCTCTGTCATTTATTTTTAATCTAGCCTAGTATCTGATTGCGGCGACTTTTCCCTTAGTAGGCAGTCGCCAGCCAGATTGGCTATATAAAAAAAAATCCATTGGAATAGTTTAGAACAGAGGATAGAGTGGGATTGTTGAGGTGCGAAAGCGGCAAATGATAGAACTGTTGTGATTGGCCAATGCGTGGCAACTCTTGGCGATGCTGAACCTGTCCGCTCCAGCTGGGATCGAACCACCTTATGCCCTAGGCTAGAAAGAGGCTTGGTGGTTGAAGGCTAAAAGTTCTTTTGTTAAATGGGCGAAATTGGCACCAATTAGTTAGGGCATGAATGCTTTTGGAAAAGGGGAAAATGAAATATATTGGGATTAAATAAAATGTAAGAAATCAGAATGGGAATAAAAGAAGGGGAGAACCCTTAGACCGTATCAGTTATCCTCTTCCTGCGATGTCATATTTTTGAGGGGGAGGGGGGTGTATGCTCTTCCCCACGTGGTAGGGTGGGTCTCTTCTGTTGGGGAAAATAATAGAAAAAGAACTGATCAAGAAAAGTGGATACCACATTCGAAACCTCCTGGAACAAATTCCTTGAGAGATAATAAAATCTCGGGTCTGATAAACGTCCTCTCGATTAGCCGGGATAAAGGAATAGAATTTCCACCCTCAATTTTCATTCATGCTTTTTGCCTCTTTCCAAAGGTCGATTTTTTGCATCGCCAAATGAAGGAAATGCAAGTGAAGATAAATGAACAAGAGGAACATAAATTGAAGGTTTTGTCGCTGCAGAAGACAGTTGACCATTTAGAAGACAGGTTATCCGAAGCTCTTTTCAGAGTCGCGACTGTTGAGAATTCTTCAGGACGACACGACGTGGCCCCAAGTTCTCTGACCATCAGACCAAGCAAGAAAAAAGTCCTCAAACTCGGCGCCATGTCAAATTCCCTCCTCCATTATCCTTTGAGAGATCCAGGTTGGTTTGTACATTATTTTAATTCAAAATTCTCACTAGCTTTGATATCACGAGGATTAATTATCACAGGAAATTTCGTCAATTTAGGTATAACAACTCTTACATGCTCTAACCTCTAATTCCCATCGGATTATCTATGATTTATTAGTTTATTTTCGCGTGAAATGAGAGAGAGATAGAGAGAGATTCATTGAGTAAGGATCAACAATCCATATATGCCTGCATGTCATCTTTGAAGCATTGGCAATAGCAATTTCATCCCCGAATAATCAATATCCCTTAAAATCAATATTTAAGTAAGCCAAACAGAAATTCCATTTTCGCTCTTAATACTCTATTTTCTGCATTTTAATGACTCCGAACACTGGGAATTTGGAAGTTACAAGGTATTGTAGGATTTTAGAAGATAGAATTTTTTTCCCACGGACTATCAGATTCCTAATAATATACAAAAAAAAACCGGGTTTCTAATAGAATTCTTCATTCATTTTCTTTGCTGTCGGGAAAATATGTACCCTCTACCTCTTCTATAAAGTGGGCGGGCCCCAAGAATGCCACCACGTTCCAGGGCGTGTCCGTAAGTCCCTGAGTGAGGAAATAGCGTGTATGTACCGATAACTCATGGGTGGCGCTTTGCCACATGCAAATGAGCATCGGATTCATTCCTAACGCCAAAAATCCCTAGAAAACACAATTTTTAGTATTCAAATTGCGGGTGGTCTGATTATAAAATTACTTTATTTTGTAATAACTTTGAGTACAGGTTTATTTTTTGGCGGTGTCATTGAGCCCTACTATACTGCTTCTGGCAGGTTAATACAGTATCGAAATATCATGTGTTACAGCATTTGAATACAGTGAAACCAATAAGCTAAACTTATATAATTTGCAAAGTCTTAAAGTAGTAAAAGATGGAAATAGGCTAAGAATTTTTTTTTATTTAGTTCTGGTTTTAATTCGAATTATTTTTATTACGAATATAAGCCATCCAAATTCATATTATCAGTTACTATTTCCCAGGCGTTTGTAATATTATAACTAATCTTTGTTTTAGAGGCAAATCGTAACAAAATGTGCGCGCGTGATTTTTATCCTTCACTTACACCAATAATCACCCCACCCCACCTCTTGTGACTTGACTAGACCTCAAATAAGAACATAAGAACATAAGAAAAGAAGGAGACTGCAAAAGACCATTCATGGCCTACACTTGAAAGGGAGAGAGTAGTGGCACTGATGATAAACCATAAATTTATTAATAAAAATAACCGAAACCAACGAGAGAAGGCTGAGAGAAGAGAGATTGTTTAGAATTTTCTCCACTCCTTTAAGCAAACTAATTTTTTCATTATTTTTATATGGTTTCATTTCCTTTTTTCTTTATTTGGGTCGTATCGGTGTTTAAGAAAGAATGGAGAAAAGGCAGACAGAAGAAAGCAAGAACAGAATGAAAAACAGGATTATGGAAGAGGATCACTGCTTAAAACAAGGGCATTTTAAAACTCCGATTGATTCGTCTTTTTAGACCCGAGGGCGCTCTTTTGTAGTCAGCGGTTTGCGCCTTGCCATTTCTCATCTGACCTTTTCTTTATTTTCTGCTTTATTTTGGACCCCTTTGTGGGTCACAGTAATAATTCTTAACTTCACTAACAACTTAAAATGGCACCAACTTTCCAACAAGTTTCATCTACAGGCAATACTTGGTGATGAATAAAGGAGGAGAAATACTGTCCCAAGATAGTAAGGAATGCTATTTTGTCGGGATGAAAATGGGTAAAGATGAACGCCAAATATTGTTCCCACACTCTCTACTAGATATGCATTCCATTTTACTTATATTCCCCTGCCACATTGCTGTTTTAACGCGTACACACGCGCGAGACGCTTTTTTTCTAGATTGTCCTAGTATGTATCTCTCGTCGTAATTTGGACCCCGCATTTGCTAGATAACTAAGGTTTTGGTCACCATTCACACAAAAATTCCCAGTGGGGATGAGACAGCACACAGGTGCCAGATGAGTGCTCTAAAAAAAAAATCACAAACATACCAGTTCACACGTCATGGTCCATCTCGTGGGAGCAGAATTCATTAGGCCACACAAAACCTGCCTGAAATGGAATCAGTCGCGTGCCAGATGAGGTGAATGACCTTGTTAAAACGAACCTCCATCGATAAGGAAGTTGAGTGTGCTATATACTCGTATGTATAATCTCATACGGTCTACGTTACATAAAACTAAGACCTTTTCTTTCTTCGGGGGTTGGTCCCAGAGAGCCTCTGGCCTTCTCGTGGCGAGGGTGGTCAGCCCTGAAGCCCTTAGGGGTCCCCTGGTGCTGCGAACTAGACTTTTAATATACCCCTCTTCCCTTCCTATTACTTTCTTTTACTGCCCTTTATTTTCCCCTCTTCTTTCTTCTCTCTAATGGCCCTGACCATTTCCTGGCCTCTGCTTGTTTTTTTTCGGAATGATTCTGAATTGTTCTTTCAGGAAGGTCGGAGGAGGATGGGCATCTCCACCGCCTTCGTCTGCCGAGGCCCCAGGAAAAACCTATTATTGGCCCCTTTTTTCCGCGCGTAGGAGAACTCGGGCAGCTTCTTTGGTCTATAAAGATGGTGTGGTGGATCCGTATCAATTCTCCAAGAGGACATACCGGACGCAACCGAATCTAGCGTTGCAGTAGCGCCGGGCCCTTGTAGGCCTCCGGGGTGGAGAGTCCCGAGGGAAAATGTGAAGTTATTTCTATTTGCAATGGCTAGCCATAAATCTGAAACTTTCCCTTCTCGAAAGGGCTCTCGTGCCAAATGTTCTTCAGCTCCCCTTCCTTTCATCCTTCCCTCGCTCGTTGGATCCCTTTGCCAACGGTGTGGACCCAGATTATACCCTATTTCTGGTCATGAGTTCTTCATCTGACACCCCACTTGCAAAAGTGAATGTGTTTGACGTTAATGAATCATTTGAGTCCCGCCGTGGTGAACCCCGCCGGATGTGGTCCAGAGGTAGTGGTGATATTTTAGTCGAGGTTTCATCTCACTCTCAACACAATCTTGTGCGAAATCTGTCTTCGATAGCCAAAGTTCCCGTAACCGTTTCGCTCCATCCACGTCTGAATTTTGTCAAAGGTGTCGTCTGTTCAAACGAATAATGAGACTACGGCCTCACCCGTCTTCAGAGCAAGCTTAGTACCCACCGCGTCACATATGTACACAGGTTGACTAAAAGTGTAATCTCCACTAGAGTCCCAACTGCCACATTTATTTTAACGTTCGAACGTCAGGAACTGCCGCAGTATATTAAAACAAGGTTCCTTCGTGTCCCGGTAAGCCCCTACGTCGAACTACCTAGACGTTGCTTCAATTGTAATCAATTTGGAAATGTTGGTTGTGCGGCACTCCCGTTCCTGTGTTAATTGTAGTTCTGATTACCATGGCCCTGAATGCACCAAAACACCGAGCTGCCCCAACCCCACAGTGCTGCGTCAAAAGTCTGTCCAATGTTCTTACATGAAAAGGTCATCGCTTTAGGCAATTATCTGCGTCTGGACGTGAGACTGCCCCGCCGACGTGCAGGAACACAAACCTCACCTCTTGGCCGTCTCTCCTCAGACATTTTGCGTCACGTTGGACGTAACCGACCATCACGTTCGAGTTCTGACACGCCTTAAGCATCTCATCGCCCATCTACCGTTAGTGTCTGAAGCATTCACCATATATCGTCGAAGCATCGCTTTCACACCCAGATACCCAATGTTGCAGCTCTAGCCGGGACCGACGCTCAGGCTGAGACACTTTAAGACATCAGTCGTTATCTGAAAGAATCTACTATATCAACAAGTGAAGGTTCTTCTGCCCGGCCCCGTGATGAGAGGAAGCATTCCTCACTTGAGTCATCAGCCACCAATAAGCAGGCAGCCTCTGGAGCTGACTCGGCTGATCCTCGAGACTCTTCAATGGTTGCTGTATATTCTCTGCCCTCAAGCCTCTCTCGCCTCCCGCCCTTCACAGGAAAAAGGCACCTTAACGGTCCAAACGGTAGCAGAAATCCACCCAGTGCTTCGTACTTTGCCCAGATCGCCTGCTCCACCCACTCACCCTCTTGCTCATGATCTGATGGAAGCCGATGATATCCCAATATCACCAGCCGCGGTTGTTGGGTCAACCCCTCAGACATTGAAAATGACCTCGACCCATGAATCCGGATCTACCGTCTGAAAATCTCTTCTCGACCTTCCGTTTCCACCTGGCGATGCGCCCCAGTTACAGGCAGGGGCCTCGGCCGGTTCCTCGAAACCATCGGGCACACTCCCTGTCACTGCTCCTTCCAGGATATCTTCCCCTACTATAGCAGGCTCTTCGAAATCTGCTCTTTGCCCCCCAAGCTCTTTGGGACGCACTTCAAACGTAACCTCAGCCACAAAGGAGAAAAAGATATCTACTGTCGTATCTATCTGTCCCACATACTATCCTCCATCTTACAATGGAATTGTCAAGACGTTCTTCCCAAGTGGGAAGAACTCAAAGTTCTTTTGACCAGTCTCCACACCGCTGTTATTTGTCTTCAGGAGAACAAACTGGGTGCGTGGCCCTTTCCGGCGCAACCCAGTTTTCGTATTTTCAACTTTATTGCTCCTGTCGGGGGCTCGCCTCATGGTGGGGTGTCAGTTATGATTTCGTCATCCTACCATGTATCTCCCTTCCGCCTTCACAATACCCCCAAGCTGTTGCTGTAAAGGTTTGTCTTACAAGGCTTTTTACTGTTTGGTTTATTTACCTACCTCCTTCTTTACCATTGTCATGACCCGACCCTTTAGAACTTGTAGATCAGTTGCCCTTCCCGTTTTTATTACTCGGGAGATTTTAATGCCGATCACCCATATGAGCGCCATCACTCGGAAAGCCTAAGCCAGTGTTTTAGAGTATTTCTTTTATTATCTAACTTTCTTTGCGTTTTAAACACCGGCGATTTGTCCTCTTATCATGTCCAAACGGATTATTTTAGTTGTGTTGACCTGTCTCTCTATTCCTCGGATTGCCTGACTGACTTTCGATGGTCAACCCTTAACCTCCATGGGAGTGACCACTTCCCTATTTTCTTGTCGGCCGTTCATCTTAACCCACATACAACCATTCCTCTCAAGTGGGACTTAGGTCATGCCGCTTGGGAAAGCTTCCGAGGGGTGTCTTTCACAAGTGCCTCCTTGGGGACCTTCAATGGTGGTGGACGCGGTAATGGCGTACTTCACATCAATTATTACAATGCGGCCATACGGGTCGCTCAACCGTGCCATGGTGGACCTCACAGTGTGCGACAGCCGTCCAAAACCGCAAGTTAGTTCATGCCCGATTCCGGCGGAACCCATCCTTGTGCAATAAGGTTAACCGAAACCGAGCTCGGGCGCTTTGTCAAAGATCCCTTTGTCAGGCTCGCCGAATTTCATGGCGCCGCTACGTTTCATCAATTTACTCTAGGATCCCTACCTCAAGTATCTGCAAGAGGATTAACAAGATCCAGGGTTGTTATGGGGGCCATAATACCCACCACTCAATTTGCCTCGCCTTCGCATTAGCAGCTCGTCGGCTGTAACTGGCAGTCGATGCGGTTTCAAAGAATGCACAAATTAGGGGATTCCGCTTTTCCACGAGCAAAACCAAGACAATATATTTCCACTGGGGGTAAAGGGGCTCTTGTTTCGTCACCTTTCTCCCTACAAGGTGTAGAGATAGAGTTCTTCTCTGGGTTTCGGTTTCTGGGCGTAACTCTTGATCCCAAGCTATCCTGGTTACCACACCTACGCCGTCTTGGAACGAACTGTCTGCGAGCTATAGACTTTTTGAAAATCCTCTCCCACACGTTGTGAGGTAGTGATCGTCAAACACTGTGGTCACTATACACTGCCCTCATCCAATCCAAATTTGACTATGGGTGCCAAATTTACTCCTCGGTTCTCCCCTCAGCCCTTAAAATGCTGTGAGTTGGGGTGCTTCCCTTGCCCTATCATTGACTCCAGATCTGTATGCGATACCTCTATCGTGTGTTGCAGGCCACTTTATTAAACGTTAACAGATGCTGGTATGCTGCCGAGTCAACGGCGGCATTCGATAGGTTGCCGTCTTTACCCCGCCCCTTGAACCTCGGGATAGGAGCTCATCTCTTGTAACCTGGGTGTTCTAAGGGTCTTTGCCCTTCCGTCGTCGCTGACCACTAGTTGGCGTCCTCCACCTCCCACAGTTTGTACTAGCATGTGGAGCCTGGACAATTCGTCCGTAGACCCTTGCTTCCTTAAGAGCCTGTTTATACAGCATGCGACCTCACATATACACGGATGGTTCCATCAGACCGTGGCGTGGGTGCCGCAGTCACCTACTCAGGAGACTTTTTAACTTTGTCTTTGCCGCTGGCAGCTTCTATTTTTTACCGCTGAACTTTCAGCCATTATTTTAGCTTTTAGACTAATCCAACTTTACCTTTTAAAGATTTTGTAATTTACAGACAACTCGGTTTTTTAATGCTTCCAATCCATTAGTCACAGAAATCTGCAACTGGCTGATCCGAAATGCGTCCCGATATCGAGTTCTATTTTTTTTTTTTTTTGGGGGGGGGGGCATGTAGTAGTCTTGGGCAACGAAAGGGCTGATCAGCTGGCCCGTTCAGTCTATTCTATGTCTCGAGAAAACTGCATTGCCTTTCGAGATTTCTTATCCTCTATAAGAGAATATATTTATCAGTTGTGGCAGGACCAATAAGATGGGTGTTCATCATTTAAATTATATAAAATTAAAAAATCTGTTCGCTCTTGGCCATCGAGCCTTCAGGGACTACGGTCCTTAGAGGTGGCTCTTTGCCGCGTTCGCATCGGCCACACAAGACTTACCCACGGTCCTCTTGTTTTGGCTGGTACTCTAACCATGCCTTGCTGCCGTTTTTGTGGGGGTCACCAATCGGTCGCTCATCTTCTACTAGAATGCCATCATTGCGCCATTCTCCAGTCGTCCTGTTTCCTAACCATTTTTATTATCCCTCGCCTATCCCTTCGTTTCCTCATGGCAGAAGAATCTTTTAAACTTTATTTTTTTTAAATTTTTAATACATAGTGGTCTTCTCCCTCTTTTATAACTAATTTGCCTCACTCTCTTTGCGCTGCCATGTAAAATCCACTTGGTTTGGGCAGCTGCCCAACTGGTTCTTTACCTTAAACCCATAAACACCATGTTATCTTGCTGGAGCAAATCCACACTCTATCTGAGTGGGAATACACCCCCTCCAGCCAGGGTTCTCCTTATATTACAAGACCGATACGAGCGAGATCACCAGCAGATGGTAAAGAAACAAACAGGGCGAATCACTCAGATAGACAGCGATGTGTTCGTCATTTTTGCGGGGCTTTTTTTAACAAACGTCAAGCTACTTTTTTAATTTAAAGGACGTCTCACCTGGCGACTGCCATCAAGTCATAGACGCTGAAACTAATGTAGGGCCTATTCTTAGGCTATATTAATAATTATAAAAAACGAACCAATGCCCCACACAAAACAAAACACAACCAAGACCGAAAAAAAAGAAGGCAAGTTCAGACGCCTTTCTCCGCTAGCAAAAAATATAAGGCGTAGCTACTTTCTTCGTTTCGACTTACTTGAAGATGATACCATCGATTGACAATTAATCACGGATAAGTTGATCACTTCACTGGTGTGGTTTGTTTTCATTTCCTCGTCCGTAGGACCCTCGTTTCTATGCATAACAAGACCTCACTGCCAAACACTTACATTACTTCTCAACCTTTAATAACCTTATTGTCCAGTCTGCCTCATTTGTATCAATATTTTTCGCGACACACATTAGGTATTCAAAATATCATGCCCCACCTTAAACATCCTACAACATTACTTTACTCCTCTCTGCCTTTACTTTTAGCCACCCCTTTTCAAGCATACCCTGTCAAACACCTCGATTACATTTACGAATTCATCATGCTTTCACCCAACAAAACCAGGTCATCGGCGCGCACTAATATAAGTAGTCATTCCTACTTGACTTGGCATTTTATCTATGAAGATATGCACGGCAACATCATACAATCATCCCTTCCCCGCACCCGGCAGTCAAACTAGAAGGAAACTAAGGGAGCCTTTTTCCTTCTAGGCATCTTCCTTTAACCCTTCTTTCTCCACTTACCTTAGAAATCTCTTTTCACCTTTTTTTCATCTGCATGGGATCCTTCGGTGACGGGCGGGTCGCGCCCCGAGCCGGCGAAGGACAAGACCGATGTATGACCGTCCGGCTTTAAGTCATCTTTGGGTGGAGGAGATAAGGGGACCAATACCCCAAATAAGAAAAGGGTAAATGGAGACTCTTGAGTCGTCGGAACATGGGGCGGGGGGCACATGGAAGCCCCTCCTGAGATGGACCTGGACCCAGACGCACGCTACCATCTTTGTTGGGGTCGAACCCGAGCTCGGTGCGAAGCTAGGGACCCGACTCCGCCACTGTGCAAGTTCCTCCTCAGATGGCTCGGGTCCCGATGCCTGCCTCACAAGTAGATGAGGGATCTCCTTCCTGGGCTGGTGCCCCGGTGACAGCCAATACCTTATCCATTTGAGAGAAGGATCATGCTGAGGTCGGTCCATCTGGCTAGGGGTTCCTTCCGGCGGACGAGAAAAGGAGGTTTATTCCCCGCCTCCTTTCCTAAAAAGAAAAAAAATCTTGATTCCAAAAAGACTAAGGTATCTTTTTCCTCCGGAGCCACGGGGACGAACGGGCCCGCTGCCAATTTAGTAAGCGACCAAGCCATGATCAGCACGTCCACCACCGGTGCTTCCCCCGGTGAGGAGTCCCTGACTAAGATCAAAATTGCAGCTTCGCAGAGCGGTGTCTCGATTACGTCGGGGGCCCCCATTCAAAGGTTACCTAACGTTTTCGAGCCCGCTGGCTTCAAACGCTTCCTCGTTATTCGCCCGACTGATGGCAGCATGATTGGTAGAGAGCCGAAGGTGACCCATTTCTCGGATGGGAGTCTTCAGGCGATTGCGTCAAATCCCTCCAAAGCGGCATTGATTAGTGTCTTTTGGACACCTGATGGCACGCCGGTAAGTGTGACGCCACAACATGTCATAAACTTGGTGAAAGGAGTGGTTTATGCGAAGGAACTCGTGGACTACTCAATAGATGACATCACCTTAAAGCTGGCCGACCATGGAGCGGTCAAGGTCGAAGGTATGATGAGAAAACAGGGAGGAGCCTCGAGACCCACCCGTACACTTTTCATCACGTTCGACCTAGGGCCAACTGGGAGAAGCTGCTGAAGCTCGTCTCCTCCCGTTCCAGGTTAACTATCTTTTTGCATAAGACCATGCTGGGCGCATGTATCCCTGCCCACCCTCCCCTAACATAAGGAATTTGCGTCCCCACAACCACGGGATGGGGGGTGGGCAGGAGGATGCGTGATTTACATTCGGCATGATGTCTCCGTTGTGTGCAACTGTGCAGCTGCACCTGGAAAAGAGGTATACCTTTATTTCCGCATACATTCCACCCTCAACCGACTTCGACGAGGGGGACTTACGTCGCGTCGTGGCATGGTTCCCGAGGCTCTTTATCTTGCTCGGAGATCTGAACGATAGACACCCCCTCTATGGAAAGTACTAGATTAACCTCAGGGGTCAAGCCTTTGCTGACCTGATCGATGAGCTTGAGATAGGTGTCCTGAATGTGGATGAGTTTGCGCATCACTGGCCGAGAACCGCTTTATTTTCTTGCCTCGATCTATCTGGGTACTCTCCTGGTGCTCAGCCTGATTTGGGGTGGGGGGTAGTCCCTGACCTCTATGGTGGTGATCACCTTCCCATTCAAATATTTTCTGGGTCACTGCCGCACAAGAGCCCGCCCGGTGGGCTCGGCGCGGGCACGGTTATCCGCATTGAAGGAAATGACTGATTTCTGTTTCACTCGAGGAGTTTAGGTAGATAGATGAGGTCGTTGAGTTATTCCCCAAAAACCTCATCGCAGCGGGCCTAGCTACATTTCCTAGAACGTCCGGCTATTTTGCACGCCGACCGCACCCGTGAAGGTCTGCCTAGTGTAAGTCGGCCCTCAAAAAGAACCATTATGCCTACATGCGCTATAAGCGCTGCCCGAACGACTTCACTGTCGGCGAATTTCGTCGAGCTAGGGCTAGGTTCCGGTATATTTCGAAACACGCCCGCCGCTCTTCATGGCGAGGATGCGTGTCTTCACTTAACGGGGCAAGTTCTCGTAGGACATCTTTCTCCGCATTCTCTAGCCGGGATGCTGCTCCGCCGGCTTTGAATGCTCGTCGTGATGTCGCGGAAAGCCGCCGACTGGACTTTACCTCCAGAGGCTGATAAGCCTTCAACGATAGGTTTAATCTTGAGTGATTCGCGTTCCGCTCTCGCTTCGTGCGCGGACGCTGCCCCTGGTCCGGACGATGTCCCGTATGCCATGCTGCGAGACCTGGGTGAGCAAAGCATGGCTTTTCTGTTAGATTTTTTCAACAGGATCTGCGTAGAGTGTAACTTCCTAGACTCATGGCGAATCACACTAGCCTGTCAGTTTCCGTCCAATCTCTCTTAACCTCCTGCGTGTGCCAGTTGATTGAGAAATTGGTAAATGTTAGATTAGCACTTTTTTTTCTGGACAATGGATGCCATCTGTCTTCTGCACAGTGTGGCTTCCGCAAGTTCCACTCCACGTCGGATGTTCTGCTCAGACAGGAAAACGGCGTCTGCGAGGCCTTCCTTCGTAGACATCATTACCTCACGGTGTTTTTCGATATGGAGAAGGCCTATGATACCGAAGAGCGATGCGGTATCATGAAGCTCTTCACGAGATGAGGCGAGGCGAGGCCATCCAATCTTTATATCTCAATTTTTGCGAGATCCTCAATTCCGCGTACCGATGGGGGGGTGACCTTTTTGGCCAAATAGTGGAGGAAGAGTGTGTCCCGCAGGGAAATGTCGTTACTGTCGCACTTTTTGCCCTGAGCATCAACGGCATCACCTCGGTACTGCCGGAAGATGTCCTCGCTACGCTCTACGTGGACGACCTTTCGATCTCCTTTGGCGCGGCCCAGATGCCAACTCTAGAGCGTCGACTCCAACAGGCATTGAACCGCGTCTCTCTCTATGCCGAAGCGCACAGGTTTCGGATTTCTTTGGCCAAGACTAATGTGGTGCACTTTTGCTGCCATCCACGGCTCCACCCCAGCCCAGATTTGTTTCTTAATGGGGCGCGCCTGGAAGTGGTTGAATCGCATCGTTTCCTTGGTCATGTATTTGACCGACGCCTCAATTGGGAGGCTCATATTCGTAGCCTTAGGGTCTCCTGTACCCGCGCCATGGATATTCTCCGTTCCGTGACGTTCAGCGCTTGGGGCGCTGATAGGGCTACAGCCTTACTTTTTTATCGATCCTTTGTTCGTTCAAAGCTCGACTATGGATGCGAGTTTTATGCATCCGCATCCGAGCATTTATTGCGGAAGGTGGACTCGATCCACCACACCGGCCCTCCCCAGGCGACCGGTGCCTTCCGCACTTCCCCCATTGAGAGCCTGTTGGTCGATGCTGGGGAGATGCAACTCGTTCTGCGCCGTGCACAGTGCCCTCGCAATTCTGCGCGAGACCAGCGCCTCTCTCATTCGCTTATAGCTCTCACTGCATTGGCAGGTGATCTCGACGGTGCCTACGCCACCGTAAGATCGGTGGAGCTCTCGGGCCGGTGGCTTCCCTGGTTCTGTCCCCAAGACGCCACTCTGAAAGGTACCACCTTTTACTATTTGTCGCCACTCCTCTCCCCTCAAGGCTTCTACATCGCCAGGAGTTTTGCATTCGGCAATTTTGGAGCACACTTCTTGTCACGATGGAACCATGCCAGTGTATAAGGATGGCTCCATTTCCCAATACAGGGTTGGCTTCCACACCGCATCCGCTCTACTTGAAGTCCGCGGGGCTCTGTCAGTTGTTGCATCTGTCTTCACGGCAGAGCTGGTTGCAATACACCACTCGGTACCGCAGATAACGTGAGCCAGGTTCGGAGACCAGATTGTGATTTATAACGACTCACTAGCGCCCTGAGTGCTCTCTGGACATTGAAATCTCCGCATACCCTGGTTCGCCATATCCGTGACGATACGGTTTTGACAAACCAGGTGGATGTCGAGATAATGTTCTGCTGGATTCATGGACATGTACGAATTGTGGGGAAGACTCCGCGAGGACTATGCTACCAAACCAGCCTTTTGCTCTTCCTCACACCGATTACATGGCAGGAATACGGACAGCTCTCCTGCCTGCTTGGCAAAGAAGATGAAAGAGAGTCGATGAGAACTTAGTTGCGTGCCATTGTGCCACGAGTGTTTCCATGGACCTACCCCGCAATGCCGCAACGGCTTCAGGATGCTTTCTGTCGTCTCCGAATTGGACACACTCGCGGGGCGCACCGCCATTTGATGGAGCGCTCGCCTGCGCCTTATTGCGACGACTGCTTTGTCCCCCAGACTGTTCGACACATTCTTGTTGAATGACCCTGTCAGGGCGATATTCGCTCACGTTACTTGTCCCGGTACCAGGACGAGCGTGGTCGCTACCGCTTGTCCCTTGTACTCGGGACGGATTCGTGTACACTGATTTGTTGACCTTACGACTTTTTGGATGAGACTGGCCTCCTCCCCTTTATTTGACTGTTTTTTTGTAGGTTGCATGTTCTTGCGCCCGGGGCGGCGGGTCTACCCTCGACGCCGGAATGCGCTTCTTCCTTCTTGCTTTGTTTTCTCGTTATTTTTTTAGCGGTTATTTGTTATTTACATATTGTTATTTGTTTTCTTGTTTTGTTTGGCTTTATCTTGTTTTTTCTTAATATAACCTAGTGGTAAGCTGTGTCGTGTAGGGCGACTTATGACCAAGCGTGCAGTTGCCAGCTTGGCTCCCTTCGCAGGTGGTAGGCAGACCTTCACCCGACGCTTAGCGCTCTTCCTTCTCGTTTCCTTTTTGTTTTGTTTTCTTTTTTTTCTTCTTTCTTCTTTGCTTTTTTCATTTTTCTGTTCTGTTTTTTTTTTTAGCCTATGCCTTTCCTTTTTCTTTTTTGTCTTTGTTATTTGTTTCTTAATCTAGCGTAGTAGTAGGCTGTAATCTAATTAGGGCGACTATTGCCCTTGTAGGCAGTCTCCAGATGGGATCTCAAAACTAAAAAAAAAAAATCCCGGGTCACTTTGGTCCTGTTATGTGTCCTTTGTCGAGTGGCAGTGTACACCGTGAGGTCACTACCTACCGCAAGGGCAGAAACTCCGGTGGCTCGGGCAAGTATTAGGTGCAGGTTGTGTTGGGCCGTCAGCTCTGCTCACCTTCTTCCAGTGTACATATGAAGTGGCTACACCGGCACCATCCTTCATGGTTAAAGCTTGAGGACAATTTCGTCTGAATGGCGGGCGGGGTTTTCAAAGCCCACTTTAGCCTGGCCCGTCAATCGAGTAGATGTTCATGATCACATTCTGGAAATTTATGATCCTATTGAGACTTTTCTCTTAACCTACCGTGGCATGGGGACGTCATATTATCTAACTTCCATGTATCTTCTTTACTATGATTATAACTACAACTGAAAGATAGAGTGGGCGACGGTCGATGCACGGAGAACAGCCTCAAGCGCAGCCTCGCCCTCCCTAGGTTTCGGAAAGAACGAGGAAAATCGAGACACCCCTTCAACTGGTGGAGGAGCTCCCCTTTCGCCATGCCCATAAATGGGGCTTTCCCTTTGCCATCTTTGGAACCGCCCTTGGCAGCTCCACCTCCAAAAAGGAGGTGGCACTCCCTTTACTTTTTCAGGGGCCTCTCAAAACTTCTTCCATCTTAGAGGGCGCTTCTCCCTCTCATTTTTTGAAGAGCTCTGAGGTTTACCCCTTATCCCCCTCTTTAGAGTTCTATTAAGCGACTCTATCTTAGGAACAGCGGTAGTACCCCTTTCCAATCACAAGGTACTGCAAAGTGATGGAGATCGGTTCTCCAGCCACAGACTTGACTTTGACTGAAGGTACACCAAATGGGATCCGTGAGGCCATGGTGTGTGGGAATGGCCACATGCAAGCAATGAGCTGGACATGATCTCGAAGGTGACCCAGACACGGATGGGAGCGAACCTGAATCCCACTATGTGCAATTTTCTCTGACACACGAGGGGCAGTCAATAAGTTTTGCAATTCGGATATAAGAAAACGAGATATGAGGAAAAGTGTTTTATTATTTCACAATATAACTACCCTCGACTTCAATGCACTTGCACCACTTGTCCCTGAGGCTTCGAATTCCCGACAACCAGAAATCTCCCGACTGCTGTTCAATCCACTCCTGGACGGCGAGCTGGATATCTTCATCTTCCCTAAACCGGCGTCCACGCAGTGCAGCCTTGAGCTGGCGGAATAAAAAGTAGTCGCTAGGGGCCAGATCTAGGCTGTAGGGAGGATGGTTGAGCTCCTCGAATCCGCACTCTCGCAGGGCAGCTTGTGCAACTCTGGCCTTGTGGACTTTGACGACGTTGAAGTCGATCATGGGGCGTGAGGTTTCTAAGGACCCAACGGGCAAAGACCTTGGTTATGGCCATATTGTCGTGGATGATGTTGATAACACTTCCACGTGATATTCCAAGTTCTCGCTCGATTTCTTCGACCTTCCCCCGTCGATTTTCGAGGATCATTCTCTCCACACGGGCCACATTGTCCTCGTTGGTCACGCCTGACGGGCATCCTGGACGGGGGTCATCTTCAAGGGACTCACGACCATGGCGGAACTCCCTATTCCAGCGAGCAATGGTTGCATAGGAAGGGGTGGTGTCGGTGTACACTGCAACCATGCGTTCATGGATCTCTTTTGCATTATTGCCTTCTTTGGTCAAAAATTTGATTACTGCGCGGTGCTCAACCTTCTTTATTGTTGAAAATTTTTTGACACGATCTGCGATCAGCTACTGCTTCTTAAATAGACGAGGCAGAAGCGTGCGGCTGCAGGTCCTGACTTGTCATAACTTGTCCTAACACCCCGACAAACAGCCATCCCCCTTCCTCTGTTTTGCCCTACCGATTCGCAAAACTTATTGACCGCCCCTCGTAGCTCGTGCCCCCCTCCCCCCCCCCGAGGACTCACAATGAGAGGAGGGCCCTTCCCCCGGCTGGAGCCCCTTTGCTAGCTAAGACGTGTTCAATTTCGGAGGAGGATCTTGCAGAGATCGGTCCATCTAGGCTAGGGGTCTCTTCCGTGAGTGGATAGAAGTGGGTTCATTGCCCTTCCTCCTCTCCCAAAAAGAAAAGGAACATGAAGACAAAGAGGACTATAGGTTCCTCTCCTTCCGCGGAAGCTCCGGGAATAGACAAATCCGCTGCCGGTTCGGCAAGGGATCAGGCTAAAATCGCTATCTTTCATTTCGCGAGGCTAATGACTTGCTCCTGTCGCGCTTGGCGCTGCCTGGGACGTTTATTTCTCTTTTTTTTTAAAAAAAAAGCACTTTATGCTCTTGCCCCTTCAGACCTACAAGCACGGTCGTTTCCCCGCCCATTCGGAACACCTGCGTGTTTCGCTCACCTCGGGCGTTCCCTTGGTAAAGCTGGTGGCACAAAAGTTCACACCCAACTTCGGCTAAAACCAGAGCCTCCCCCCCCCCACCTCCCCGTGTGACCGTTTTCCCGTAGGGTGAAACGGCCGCGCTTCTCCACCGAGTTATACTCAAAGGAGGCAACAACCTTGAAGGTGGTCGTGGGGCCGAGTTCCGGGATTTCTAATGCTGCCTCCGAAAAGGTGGCACCAAGGAGCTTCGGCCCCTCCGCCCCACCCAAGGTTGAGTGGTTGGGAGAAGATAGATCCACCAAAGGATAGACCCTCGCACCCCCGCCCGTCAAATGTTTCGAGAGGAGGAGGTAAAAGATTCGCATAGAAAGACCAAGCTCCCTCGATAAGTCCTTGAACGCGACGGCGGAATTTCGGCCAACACAGTCTCGGAGTTTTGCCTCGTGGAAGCCTGCGGCCATTCCCATTAGGGTCTTCTTTTCGAAGAGAGCCCCCGCATCTCCTCCGAGCTACGCCTGGGTGGCATTTTTCTCCAATGGACTTGCCTCGGACTCCGGACCAACATAAAGGATAGGCGAAGACTCGTCTCTTCCCGTTAGCCATATTTTTTTCAGGTCACCATCTTGGACGCATGCCCTCTGCCCACCCTGCCGAGGTAGAAGGGTTTTATGACCCCACTACCACGCGATAGGGGCCGGGTAAGTGGATGTGCCATTTACACCCTGCATGATGTCTCTGTTCTCTCTGTTTTAACTACCTCATTTCAGGCAACTGCTCCTGGATAGGAGGTATACTTTTAATTCTGCGTACATTCCACCGTCAGCCAACTTCGATTGGCGAGACTTCCGCCGTATCGATTAATCCCTTGGAGGAGGCCCATGCCTACCTGATCGACAACCTCGAGATGGGTGTCTTAAATGTGGATGAATTTACGCATCATTGTCCGAGAACCTATACATTTTCCTGCTATGATATCCCTGTGTTCTCTGGATGCACAGTCTGATTTTGGCTATCAGGTGGTCGATGACTTCCATGGTAGTGATCACTCTCCCATTGAAATATCACTTTCTGGATCACTGCCACCTAAAAGACGAACCCGCTTGTACTTTACGATGACGCAGTGGTCTGCATTTCAGGAAATGACTGATTTATCTGTCCCAGTCGAAGAGTTTAGGTCGGTCAGGATGCTGATGAGTTCTTATCCGGCAACCTCATCATTCTGGACCTAATTACTATGCCTAGAACGTCTGGCCGTTCTGCGCGCATCGGGGGTTATATCAGTGTGAGGCGGCCCTTCAACAGAAACGTTATGCTTCTATGCGGTATAATCACCGCCCGAACGATTTCATTGTCTGTAAATTTCGTAAGCTAGGGCTAAGTTCCGGGGTTTCGAAGCATGCCCGCCGCTCTTTCTGGCGATCATACGTGCCATCACTTAATGGTAAGACCCCTCTAGCAGAGGTGTGGGTACTCGTTAAGTTTAGCGGCGATGAATTTGCGCGCGATTTTTGGGGCTACATTTTTGCCGCACTCACTTCATTGTTTTGAGTGAATGGAAGCTACTTTTTCTAGAAACTAGGGTCTTCGCTCCCTATACTCCCCTTAATTGGGGTGGGGGGCGGGCACCCCTCCTACTTTTAATAATCTACCAGTAATCATTAACAAAATCGGGTAGTATAATTTACTTACTTCAGGCACCGTTCGCTCTTATTTAGGAGAGATCGATAATAAACTTAAGAAAAAAAAAACCCTACTTTTTACCAGTCTTTAGAAACGCGAAAGAAAGCTGGGAAAAATAGACACTTATGATTTGTCAATGATGTTTAATACAGCTCGCTGATTGGCCAGTGGCATACTGAAAAACTATAAAAAAATCGCAAAATAGCCCCCCAAAAAATCGCGCACAAAATCATCCGCCACTATTCTTAACAATTACCTTCTCATTTGCCCAAAATGATTAGAGAGAGGAGAGGGTTCCTACGAGAGAAGTTGCCCCGAATCCTTTTGCCTCGCTTCCACACCTCGGTAATTGTTAAGATTAGCGGTGGATGATTTGGGGGGCTATTTTTTTTAGTTTTTCAGCTATCCCACTGGCCAATCAGTGAGCTGTATTAAACACCGTCATTTACCAATCATAAGCGTTTATTTTTCCCAGGTTTCCTTCGTGTTTCTAATGACGGGTAAAAAGTACGTTTTTTTTTGGGGGGGGGGTATTTTCTGGGATTTTTCTTAAGTTGATTATCGATCTCTCCTAAATAATCTATGCCTGACACTATTGACGTAGTTTTCCTTTGTTATTTTATTAAATAAAATCACTTTTTTGTTGCTAATGAATTGTGTTCGCCGAGTGAAGCCGAAATTGAACTGTAAAAAAGCCATTTTAAATTTTTTAACATTTTTTGGGGGGGTGGGGGGGCTTTTTTACAAACTATTTTTTTTATTACCGTTGAAAAACAATCCATTCTGTATAAGCTGGGTTATTACGAAAAGTTTGACACACAACGAACACACTTTCTCGATGTTTTCACTTTAGAAATCTATGCTTCTTTTCCGTCCGCGTGGGTGGTATAAAATACTCTAGCGTAGGTTAGTCATGCAGTTGTTTTCAAAATGGCAAGTGCTATTACATGTGCTCAATCTTATTTTCTTTTAACCAATAACGCTCAATCCTTTCATTTTTCTTTGTTAAACATTAATTAATAAACACTAAAAGCGAGTGCCTAAAATGTAATTTGAAATTTACAGTTAAAGATATTTTCCGTTGTGGTAAATTGTTCGTTGGGCAAGAACGAACGGTGCCTGAAGTAAGTAAATAATTATACAACCCGATTTTGTTAGCGATTACTAGTAGATTATTTAAAAAAGCGATTTGGGTGCACCCCCCCCACACACACAATTAAATGGGGGTATGGGAAGCGAAGCCCCCCCTCCATTTTTAAAAAAGTAGCTTCCATTGACTCAAAAAAATGAAGTGAGTGAGGCAAAAAAAGTAGCTAGTAGCTAAACTTAACAATTACCAATGAGAATAATATGCAGTTGCAACCCTAAATCACAACGCAGCTTTGTATTTGAATTAAGCACGATTAAATCTTCTAACCAGCTTTAGATAAGTGATTAATGACCGTCTTAAAGATGGTCTATTGTTTGATAGTGATTTCGATGTTTTGCAAGGTGCTGCATATCCAAGAGATATGGGTCCTTTGCTCTTTAGCGCACAAAGTAGGAGTCTTTCTTTCCAGCTTGTGCAACACACTTTCCGCCCCTTTCTCTTTCCCAAAGATGAAGAACGGCTACCCCAATACGAGTCAGCTTATACGGACCGAGGTCTGGCCACCACCTATTTCTACAGTACTGAAAACATCTCGCACAACACCACCTACACAAACTTGCTCAAGATGCATCCACGACATCGAAAACCTAATAGAACAGTCACCAATCTTTGAACTCACCCCCCCCCCCAAAAAAAAAAAAAAACACAACCACAGTTTCGTTGGCCATGAGGCCATCATAGGAGGGCAAAATAGTCAAATCTCTTTCCCAGACTTTACCATTCACTGTTGTTCTTGAACTATGGCCTTTTTAATGGCGATTCTCAAATAGGCGCGTGCACTGATGGATGGCAGCTTCACGAAGGGTTTTGCTTCTTTATCAGTTTAGAGAAAGAGAGTTTCAAGGATGCTTTGTCGTCGTGCTCGTCCAGAGGATCCTATTTACTTTCTCTTACGGAAGCAAAGAGAGAAATCTTCTTGAGAAAATTTATTAACTCGGGTAAGAGACTTTCATGCGTTACTTTTTAAATAACCATTTAATCAAAATATAAGTATCTTTTCTGTGAGAGATTTTGTTTGTGAAGTTACCATGATAACTAACGGCTAATTAATGCGGGTATGCAAGAATGGAAACGGATAATCTATACAAGTATATCGAATGAATAGAAACGGTAAAGAAATGTTGCAACATAAGTTATTTTTAACTTTAACCGCGGACAGTAGTACATTCATAGCTCCCAGGAACATTCTTTCACAAAAAACTGATCTCAAGGCTACTAATTCAATTTGAGTTAAATAAAAAACGAGCCTTTTGTTTCTAGCGGGTTTTTTTCCTGTTGAGGCTCGAGCCGTTTCTTTTATGCACGACCCATTTTTTTTTAGAGTTTAAAGGGTTGGGGTTTTTTTGTTTTTTTTTGGGGGGGGGTACTGGAGACGAGCTATGTTAACAAATGTATTAGAATACACCTAATACATTGAATGAAAAAGCCATTTCTAAGCAAAGACCTCCCTTAGAATTTAATAACCCTATCATTTGCAGAGAACCACCATTACTGGACAAGTGGCACGGATATTTTTAGCCCAAACCAGTGGAATTTCTTGATGAGCGGTGATTCGATTCCGAGGACGATGTGGGGGAAACCTTTAGGTGGTTACCTAACATCTCTTCGAAACGAACACTGCGCTATCATTACCAGAGAAGGCTTGGAATCTGTAAAGTGCGGACGCAAATTCCCCTACATTTGCGAAAGCCTCTGATGAAGGTATCTGACAAATGTCAACACCGACTTTTAGGACGAATATAATTTTTGGAACGCTTAGCATTACTTTTTGTCTAAGAACATTACATCTAAAAGAACTATGTATTCTCGTCATTACTACAGGAGAAAAATGGGCATGATTCGTTAGGAAATTGTAAATTAATGTAATTCTAACGACGATCAAATATATAGGCATGAAGAAAACTATGATAATATTTAGTGCCAAAATTTAATCATTATATGGTTTTCATTTTTATTTAATTTCACAAATATTTAAGTAAATAAAATAAGTGTAATAATCAGTTTGGTGTAGAAGTTGTTTGTTAAATACGTATATATATATATATATACTATTTGTGTTATCATTTACATTCAAAATTGTTTGAGGTATTGTAGTGACCACTGTCGTCCGTATTCCAGTGTTGAATATTTCATTAAGTACAACTATTGTTATAGTACTGAATTATTGTCTCACTAAAGCCACTTGAAAGTGTAGCAAAAGGTGAGAGATGAAGGAATTTCAAATTTCTTAGAGAAAATAGAAAACTACGGAGGCGGCAAATTCAAACTCAAGATAGGGAATATTTTGGAAATATAATAAATTTTCTAATTTTTATTAAACTTTGTTTACCTCTTCAGTAGTACTTGGGTCTGGTCACGCGGAGGAGAGGGTTCAAAGAAAAAGGTTCGTGTTGGGTTTATGCCCGCCCTCGAATTTTGTGGGCGCTTTGCGAAGCCTCGATTACGTCGGGGCACCTCATTCAGAGGCTACCTGGCGTTTTCGAGCCCACTGGCCTCTTCCACTTTTTGGTCTTATGTGTATGCTCCGGCACCAGGTGAGGCGGACCTTCCTGACCCAGGAGCGCGCTTGATTTTTCTGTTTTTTATTGATCTTTCAATCCAGCCTAGCTAATAGGCTGAGATATTTTTACGGCGACTCATGCCGATGTAGGCAGTCGCCATGATGGCCCTTGAAAAAAATTAGTCTTGTTTTTTTTTTTAAGGTAGCTTAGAAATAAGGTAAAATTGATTACGATGACTTTTGCCCCTGGTGGCATAAGTGCCTTAACGAAATGGCATTTGTAGGGTCACCCAAATGCTAGTTTCCTCGTAAGACCGCATTTCTTGTTTTGTCATTATAAAATGTACCCCGTACCCTTGGTCCTTTGAAGACTTTTTGGCGGAGTCTTATTTTTGTGCTCTCCTTTTATTTCGTCCCAACTTTTGACAGCGTTTTCTCCTAATCTGAGGTTGAGGCAAATGTCGCGACTTTTTATGTTTGAACCGCTGTATAAGAAAGACCCTTGGGACTTTGGGGCTACCTCACAGATTATATATTTATATTCTCCCCCAACTTTACATCATAACACTTATCACTACCAAATCTGCCTATGCAGATAAAGTATTCATCACGTATCCCAATCTCCACGCATAGCCATCGAAAACATAAGCAGGTACCCACATTTGCCAGACTGGTTCCGATTAAATAATGTCTACCTCCAACACAAGTTTTTTGGCGGGTGGAATGGAGAGCGATCATGATGGCAGGGCTAAAGAGGGGGTGGCATGATGCAACATTGGTTGGGTATGAATGTGTGAGTGAAGTTGAGATTTGTTTTACCATCAATCTGCACTTATTTAAACTCCGATTTCCAGGGTGGATAAAGGAAGAGGGAGCCGATAATTAGACCCCCCCCCCTTCCCGCCGTTTTCAGTAACAGCAAATTATACTTAACATCTTAACTTTGATCATCTTCGTGACCATGACAGCATCGAGAATGGGCAACCTTGTTGACCCCCGACTCCAGCAAAAGGCTAACCATATATAGGAAACAACGGTATCATTCCTATATAAAAAGCATTACATTTCTATAAAAAAAGGTGAAAAAGGCAGCCTTATAAATAAAAGGCAATCCCTTCTCTCCGGACTGCAAAACTCCTCCACCAGATGTCGCCCCGACATCTGCCGAAGTAAGAGACTCGGCCACAGGCGCCGTACAATTAAAACGAGGCAATCTTTTATCTACCGAATGGTCCTTGGGACTATTAAGCAATTTCACTTCTCCAAGTACTCAAACAAAATTAGATTTCGAAACCTACACTACTCGTTCGCTATTCTTGGAATATTGGACAATGAATGGGTGAAAAATGGCTTCTTCCGCACTTATTCTAGTCTGCGGGTTTGGGTCGAGCAACTTGTAAAGAAGATCATACAATGAAGCGGGATAATCGTCTTCCTCTGTTGCTCCATTTCCTGTTGTGCTAGAGTAGATTTCGCTATATGGGATGAGTGAACAAGAGGGGACTTTTGGCAGATTTGTTAAACAGACGCAGTCTATTGCCAACTGTTTGCATCCCTTACATTTACCTTGATTTTCCTCCACCACTTTAACTTTGTCCCGTTTTATATTTTTTCTTAACTTTTCGCAAATCAGCCTCACGTCGAGAGAAGGCACAGTTTCGCTCGATGTAAATAATTTTCCTGTAAAAGTCGAATGTATTAACATAATATATAAATTAGACCTTTGATTTTTTTTGCGGGGGGGGGGGGGGGGCTAAAATAATCATCATCCGGGTTTATCTGCTCCCCCCCCCCCCCATTCTATATTAAACACAAAGCCACCCATCAAATGATCACGCCGAAAGGCATTTCATAAGATGGGGTGTTATGTGCTGTAAGAGACTAGGAAGATTTAAAGAATTTTTAACATCCTACTGACTTTCAAAAGGAGTTTGGGCGATGATAAAAAAGTGAATTAACCAGTTGATAACCGTGTTAAATTAATTACTAATCGGATTTAATTCATATGATCAAGAAAAACACTCTCTCCCATTGCAACGAGGTTAAAACAATAAGATATGGATGGAATAATCGAGTCGACACCAAAATGCATCGATCGGAGTTGGCTTAGATTTTCCTTAAAGGAAATCCCAGATTCACCTAGCGGTAGGAGGGTAGAAATAGATCACGGTTGCGTGAGCAAAGAAAGCGACGAAATGCAAATACATTGGTAGAAGAGTTGGATGAAAACACACTTCTTTATGTCATAACCACATGCGATGAAGGAGGTCGAAAGGGGGTGGGGTGTTCCCCTCCATCTTATCGCAGACGAATGCCGAAGCCAACTTACAGGTATCAAAGTTATGATGAATAAACAAATAACTTTCATTATTGTATTAAAAAATATTAAACCACAAAGAAAAGACGTAATCACTTGCGGAGCCAGTTTTTAATTACTTCCCCACAAAGTAGTTCAAATGTCTGGTTCCCAGTAGCTGCTACCTGTGCTCTAAATCCATATTTGTTCCGGGAGACTTAAAATGCGCCCTTAGTATTTAGGATCGAGGTGACATGCTTTAGCAGTCACTCTTTATCTGTTTAACCACTAAAACGGTTTTCATTTTTTTATGGGTTCGATAAGGCAGAAGGAGGTAGGGCTGGTTATTTTTCTTTTACCAGCACTCAAATGCGCCGACCCACCGTTGTAAGAAAGCATTTAATGATGACGATGGTATGTTCTTTCGCCTTCTTTCAAATGTCTAGACAGGCAAGTATAGAAATTACCCAAAAGTCACGTACTATGTAAAGTGTGTATATATTACCACTTAGTACACCTCCCTCCAAATGTCTTCCATTATTGTCTACCTCTGGCTTACCTAATTTCGCGCTGGCTTTCTTGACAACTTTAGTACCGAAGAGAGTAGTTATCTCGGATAGCGATGAAAGGTCGTCTAAAGCCCTGAAGAACGGATAATGTCCACTTGCGAGGCTCAGCAAGATCACTCCAGCTGACCACATGTCCACGGCTGAGGAGAGCAAATGTGGAAGGCATTAGCCGAGCCTTTCATTAACGACCACGAAAGGATTTACGGGTGAAAGAGGGTACGACTCTCCCACTGATTGAAATCCAATCACAAAATCAGTGCATTTAGGATTTTTTGTATGGGGACAATACCCTTTTTTTTGAGAAGCAAATAATCACTCATAAGGCTGTTTTTTAACCATAAACCAGTCTGTAGGGTAAGAGAAAAATAGTGGTAGAATGGTCACGTCATTTTTCAGGAAAAACGAGTATGACACGACCACTTCGCCTGGATGCAATCCGCCTGAGGTTAAGCGCTGCAATTCAACTTCCACTTCCTAACTGTTGCATGGACCGCTAGCACAGTTTAGCGGGCAGGGGGTGGAGGTGCTATAAAATTCACACAGCATGCAACTGCCTCTTTCCATTCTAACCTGGTCTGGCTACCAATTGGTGGACACGCTGCGCTTTCCCCTGAATTCCTGAATTAGGGGTGGGTAGATCTTACACTTCTCACAACACACATAGCCAATTACAACACTGCTTTCTTTCCTCTCCCGTCTTCGCAGCACAATACACACACACACTCTCTGTTCCAAGGAATCCTGTCGACGGGTATATTATATCCAGGTACCTCTGACGGGGCGACGAAGGTTCCATCTGAACGCCGTTTGGTGCCAAAGCACAATACTTCCTGGCACCTCTCCCCCAAAGAGGACCAGCCCTTGGTGCCCCCAAACTCAGCAGCGATTGTCATACTGACCTTTATGTAGATTTCATTATCCGGTCGGGGATCCTCCTGGATAAAGGAAGGTTGGCGAACGGAAACGAAACAAAAGTTGTAGGATCAGAGGCTTTCTCTCTTAATTTCCCAAGCAGTCGGAGGGATCAGAGGTGTTATCTGCTCCTGGGGAGCAATACAGCAACACCAGTTTTTAAAATCTATATTCTGGCTGCGGCCAGAAATGGCATAGACGCGGAAATTACGTCAGGAAACTTTAAACAAAAGCAAAAATAAAGCCCCTCCCCCCTAAAAAAAACAACCAGGGGCCTGAGCATGGAACCAAATATTTACATAAAATATTAGGAAGAAGGGCCCCGCCTTCTCCAGAAACTCAATTATATACCAGTCTGATGTTCAGGGTCCCTTTTAAAGATTCAGATCAGGAGGCAGACATCGCCACCTGGGGCCCAAGAAATCTTGAGGATCAGATGAGGCCGCGTCCCGAAATGTCCGAATGGGAACAAAGAAATGACCTGAGAGCGTCGAGGCATTGAGAGGGAAAAGTAGCCGGGAAATGTCAGGCCTCAATGGCACGGAACTTTAAATTGTCGCGTACATCCTCTTTGCAATGCTACCCGAAGGGCTGTCCTGATTCTCGTCGTGTAGTCAGTATGGAAGGTTTTTTTTTGAAAGCCCATCTGGCGACTGGCTAGTAAGGCAAAAGTCTAGAAGTAGCTGTAATCATTTTAACACCTAATGCTAGACTAGATTAAAAAAAAAACAGGCAAGCAACAAAAAGAAAAAAATTAAAAAACAAAAGAGGCAACAAAAAAAAAGCCAGGAAGCACGCTCCAGCGTCATCGGGAGAGCGGGCCTCCCGCCAATAACAATACACCGAAAAGTCTGGGTGAAAAGGCAGGCGAGCACTCCATCAAATAGCGGCGCGTCCCGCGAGAACATCTTCCGGCAGGGCAGTGTGTGAAACTGAGGAAACTGCCTGCAGGAGACCCTCTTCCTGCTCCATTGGGCCGGAAAGGGATGCCCCCACCCCCGTAGGCGGAATCAAAGATCTCGCAAAAAATCAGAAATAAAGATTGGGAGACGTCCCCTCGCCCTCAGCATGTGGAGTCTCCATGATACCGTAACGCAATGCGGTATCATAAGCCTTCTCCAGAGAAAAACATGGTGCTGCCTACGAAGGAAGGTTTTTGCAGAGGGCATTTTGCAATCGGAGCAGAGCAGCCAACGTAGAGTGGAACCCACGGAAGGTACAATGTGCATAAGACAGGTGGTCTCCGCTGTCCAGGAAAAACTAATCTAACATTTACCAATTTGTTCAACTTGCAGCGGCATGAGAACTTGGGTGGAAACCGGGCGGGGTTGAGTGATGTCACCCAGTTTGCGAAAAACGAGCACATTAGCCAAAATTCTGAGAAGATACCCTCTACCCAGATCCTGTTGAACAAATCTACCAGAAGGCCGTGCGTCTCTAACCTAGGTGACGAAGCATGGAAATACGGGACATCGTCGGGACCAGGGGCGGTGTTCGCGTACTAAGCGAGAGCTGAACGTAACTCACTCAATGTCAACCTGTCGTTAAAGGGTCTCCGCCTCTGGACATCAAGGCTAGTCGGTGGCCTTTAGCGACGCCACGACGTGGATTGAATGCTGTAGGGGAGAAGCTCAGCTTCCCAGAGACAATGCAGAGAAAGTGATCGCGAAGGACTCGGACGCGGTCTAGTTTTCCTGGAGAACGGGAGGGGGGTAACTCAACGGCATCATCCACCGACCTAAACTCCTCGACTGGGACAAAGGGATCAGTCGTTTTCTGAAATGCGGACCCCGCGCCCGCGACAAGCAGCACAGGGGGAGGGGGGTGTCACAGTCGGCATCTGTCCATAAATATTTGAATGGGAAAGTGATCACTACCAAGGTCATCGAGCCCTTCCTACCCAGAATCAGTCTGTGCATCAGGAAAGCTCACGGATATATCAAAACAGGAAAATGAAACGGTTCTCGGGCAATGCTTCGTAAACACATCTACATTTAGGAGACCTGACCGCTGAGATTAATCGACTAGTCAGCCCAGAGGGGGTGTCTACCGTTCAAATCTCCGAGCAGTAAAAAAAGATCCCCCCAAAAAAAACGAGGAACGGGATGAGACGAGCCTCCGCCGGGGCCTCCCAGTTGCATCGAGTCCGTGAAAATTCCATTGAAGGAATATTCCCTCTAGGCTTATCTCTGAGATGCAGGGGCCCTCTTCCAAGACTCTCCTGGCAATTGCCGTACGCTTCCCGGAGGCAGAACTCCGGGAGCTGTTGGCCGAACAAGGCGCTGAAGCCTTAGAAGACTTATCGGGGGAGGTTGGGCTCGTTATGTGTCTTTTTCCTCCCTCCTCCTCGAAACCTTAGGCAGGTGGGGCGGCTAGAGAGGCGGGGGTACCTCCTTTGCAAGATCACCCATATTCGAGCCACCCAGCCTAGCACTGGGTGTGGGTGTAGGCCTCACGACCAACTTCAGGAGTGTTGACTCCTGTGAGTCTAACGACTAAGGTGGGAACGCGCGGCCGTTTCGCCATACGGGAAACGGTCACGCTGGGGAAGCTTTGTTCCGCCAGCTCTGTCAGGAGAACGTCGGGGGCAGAAAAGTTCCAAATGTGATCATGAATCGTGTTCCAGTCGGCGCCGGGCGCGCCAGGAAAGGGTCCTTAGACTAGCGAAAAGATGCACTATCCGTTGCCTGAACGGCCAGGATGTCCTGTTTCAGAAAATACACACCACATTACTTCGAAGAGTGGGGTGCAGCTCTCCACACTTTACATAATGGCCATACACGATAGGGACTTATCATGTACGGCCTTGGAGTAACTTACAGACTTCGGGTAAACCCGACTTTGCATGTGTACAGGAGCGATTCGTATGCCCTGTAAGCCAAGAAAGCGAACCATCAACCTCCGAGGACGATGATGAAGAAAGTAACAAATATGAACGTGTGCCCGTGAACAAGAAAAAAATAATATTAAACAAGGGCTATCTACTTCACGGAGGAGACGTCGATCTCAAAGTGTCCAGTACGCCCCTGTGCAAGCCGCCGAAGGAGGCCTCGAGGCAAATGCTTCAAGGAATCCAAGCTGGGAAGTTAAAATGGAGATTTGAACGACCGAACTACCCAAAAGAAGTGAAAGGCTAGATATCGGAGGGCGCATTGTACATCCCTGCCCCTTGCATCCACACAGTGAAGATGCAACTTTTAAACAAATTAGAAGCGGAATAAAGTCATCAGAAATCAACTAACAAACAACAATGAACAAAAGTGAATAAATAGAAATGATGTTAAAATAGTGGAAGCGACGAATAACAGTGGTCAACAAATTTTAACTATTTTTCTGCTGACTTGAGTTTGAGACCTGTTCTTGGGAAATTCGGGGTCAGTGAGTTTAAAAATGGCATTAGTTTTCTTCTATCACGTCTAGTTTTTTATTTATGGATTGGTCTATATTGGTCCCACTCATAGCAGCAGGCTCTCTTACGACCAAGTGAACGGAAGTGGAGGCGTTTGGTATTCTTCTAGATATATAAAGCAATTGTGTATAATATAATTTTGTGTTTTTTCAGATTTGTTTTATGAAATAAGATTCAGTAGTATGGCCTCATTATGAAGGAAATGTTTGAATTCTCCTGACTCATTTTGCAATATATGTGGTTGTTTTACTGCAGCAACTCAAAGAATGAACATTAGGTGATCAGGATAAACCATGGGCCTCGCACAATGTTTGTAAACCATGTGTCGAAAATTTACACCAATGGACAAAGGGCATAAGGAAACAACTAGGATTTGGCATTCCTATGGTGTGGCGGGAGCCGAAAAAAACCATGTAAACAATTGCTACTTTTGTCTCACAAAAACTTCTGATTATAGCAAGAAAATGTGACATAAAATAAGTAACCCAAATCTTGATTCTGTAATTCGTCCACCTGTATTCAATAACTTCCTTCCCTGCATGATGTAAGTGATATACGTGAATCTGATGTAAGCAATGAACTTGACAGTGATCCAGACTTTGTACATAAATCGATCGACCCAAGAACGTGGAAACTTCAGCCAATTAGAACTGAATGATTTAGTTAAGAGACCTATGCCTGTCAAAAGAGTAGGCAGAATTGTTAGTTTCTAGACTTAAAGAGAAGAATTTGTCGGAACAGGGAGAGAGATCTCTTGGCATTCTTTAAAACTGAAGATTGTGTTCGCTGTTGTGACATGGCGGGACTGTTAAACGCGATGGGTGTTTCATAGTATGATCCAAGTGAATGGAGACTTTTTATAGATAGTTCAAAGAAGTCTAAAATGTGTGTTACTCTGTAATGGAAACTTGTTCGGTGCAATTCCTATTGGTCACTGTGTGCATTTAAAAGAGAAGCATAAACACATAAGATCTGTATTAGATTTACTCAAATATGATAAACACAAATGGATCATATGTGTGGATCTGAAAATGGTAATTTTTTTTACTTGCCCAACAAGGAGGCTATACAAAATATGCGTTTCCTGTGTTTATGGGACAGCCGACCCAAGGAGAAACATTGGGAACAAAAACTCTGGCCAGTTAGAGAAAGTTTGACTGTTGGAGAGAAGAATATTATACACCACCACTTGTTGAGCGAGAGAAAATCATCTTTCCACCCCTTCATATTAAACTAGGGCTGATGAAACAATTTGTGAAAGCTCTTAATGTGGAGGGTGACTGTTTCAAATTCATATGTACACTATTTCCTGGCTAAGTTATGATAAAATAAAGGCTGGAGTTTTTGATGGACCACAAATCAGAAAGTTAATGGAAAACCAAAACTTCTCAAGTTCGATGAATGACATATAAAAAGGAGCATGGGATTCAATTGTGGTTGTTGTGAAAAGATTTCTTGAAAAAAAAGGCTTCTAACTACAAGGATTTGGTACAGATATTACTTGATAGCTTTCATCGTTTAGGCGGCAAAATGAGTATAAAGGTTCATTTCCTCAAGAGCCATTTTGATGAATTTCCTACTAATCTTGGCAATGTGAGTGATGGACAAGGAGAGCGTTTTCATCAAGATTATGGAGGGAGAGATATCAAGGCCGATGGAACACAAACATGATGGCAGACTACTGTTGGACAATTCAACGAGACTGTGTAGACATCAAACACTTCAGACACCCTTGCAAGCGAAAACTTCTTCCATGAATGTATAGGTATGTGTACGATTGCTTATGTTTTCTCCATTATATTATAAAAATAACCTGTATGTATTTAGTAATATGTGATGTTATCTTACAATGCATTTATCCTTTCAAATTCTGTTGGCATTTTAAGTTATGGTTTGAAGCTATAACACTTAGGAAACTATCCTTACCGAGTAAATACATGCAGTATGTCGTAAAATAGGAATATGCTGTAGAATGAAAACTTGATGTGTTACAAAAGAAATGGATGTCATATTTGAAATCAGCACGTCATAATTAGTTAAAAACAACCACAAAACATAAGTCAGCAAAAAGTGTGTTTACCAGTGTAATCAAACAGTGAATTAACATAAAATATGTTAATAATGACGAAATTTGAAGTTATTTTAAAAGTGAATTTTCATTTAAAATATGAAAAATGTTAAAAACGATTTAGAACAAATTGAATTAGTATTTTAAATTACAAAGCCAAAGAAATTTTATATGTGAATAATCAAACAGTGAATTAACAAAATATTTTAATAGTGAGGAAATTTTAAAAGTGAATTTACAGTCGCGGCGCAATGGCACGCAACTTTACTCCCCTCTGAGGAAGAGCGAAACGCTGGTCCGGTCGCCCAAGCCTCAGGGACTCTTTGAGGCCCCCGTTACCCTCAATTCCTACATGTCCAGGAACCCAGCAGAAGATAATCTCGACATACGTCCGGCTTGCCAAAACCGTGGCGTCACGGATATCACGAATCAGGGGATGGGCAGATTCCAATGCTCAGAGAGCACTCAGGGCGCTTTGTAAGTCCCTTTAAATCACAATCCGGTCTCTGAACCGGGCACGTCGCGCAATCTCCCGTACCGAGTGGTGTATTGCCACCAGCTTGGCCGTGAAGACAGATGCAGCGCCGGGCAGAGCCCCGCAGACTTCAAACAGACGGGATATGGCGTGGACGCCAACCCCCTCTTGGGACTTGGAGCTACTCGTATACACTGGCACGGTTCCAGCGTGACAATATTGCCAAGTCATCTAGATAAAGAGTTGTCATTACCTCGGCAGGAAGATCAGTAATAATGCTGTTGATAGCCACCGAGAAGCAGGTGACGCTCAAAACGCTTCCCTGTGGCACGCCCTCTATGTGATCAACAGGCTCCGATATGACATTTCCTACCCCAACACGGAACGTGCGTCCAGCAAGAAAATGCTGTATGAACCTAGGAAGATGGCCTTTGATACCCCAGTCATATAGTTGCTTCAGGATACCATACCTCCAGGTGGTATATGCCTTTTCTATATCAAAAAAGACAGCAATGAAGTGTTGTCTCTTTGAGAAAGCTTGTCAAATGCAATCCTCCATCCTGACCAGCAGGTCTGTGAGGCATTGTCTCTTTCTAAAACCCGACTGTGAGGGAGAAATAAGGTTGTGTTTCTCCAGAAACCATACCAACCTGGCATTCACCATCCTTTCAAAAAGCTTGCATGATGGGAAACAAGTAAGGGCAATTGGGTGATAGTGGGTCGGAAGTGTCCCTTCCTTTCCTGGTTTACGAAGGGAAAGTATGATTGCTTCCCTACAATTGGAAGGGAAACGGCCCTTAATCCAGACATAGTTAAATATATCGAGAAGATGTGAAATGATTGTAGAATGCATATTCCTGATCATATCATAAGAGATACCAGCAGGACCAGGTGCGGTGGATCCACATCTTTTAAGAGCACTTCGAAGTTCATGAATGGAAAAGAGCTTATTGTATGGTTCATTATCCATACAAGGATCTACGAAGTTCAAGAGGCACCGCTCTTGTATTTTCCTGACATGTTGAAATTCTAAGGAATAATTGTTAGGGCTGGAAATGTCAGCAAATGTCTTTGACAGGACATTTGAAATTCTGGACAAGTCTCTCAAAAGCTCGCCTGCTTTAACTATATTGGGGGCAGAGAAACCACTTGCTCTGCTCATGAGCTTTTTCACTCTTTTCCAGACTTTTTCTGGTAGAGTTTGGTGGTTGATAGAGTTGATGTACCCTTTTAAGGAAATTCGGCGAGCTTGGCGGAGGGTACGCTGTCGTACTGCCCTGGCTCAGCTACGAGCATACTTGTTGATGGCAGTAGGGCTTCGATGAGAGCGACGACAAGCTCGCTTGCACTCTGTCACCACTTTACTGCATTCCTGACCAAAAAGGGAGATGGGTCTTGTGGAAAGCAGTTTTGGAGGGGCATGGAAGAATTTTCCGTCTGGTTGACATGATCATGGAAGTTCTCCGGGACCATGTCAATGTCGCCCTGAGGAAAGTGTCCAGAATGGTGAGAAAGGTATTTAAATTTTGGCCAATTGGCGTTCCTGGTGTTCCACCTATTGCGCGGTGGGGATGGAGGGCCACCCAAGCATGAGGTCAGAACAACTGGGAAGTGATCGCTTCCTCTCAGATCAGGATCCACCGACCAGCTGTAATCTGTTCTACAGTTTGAGGAACAAAGTGACAAATCTACACAGGTAGAGCTGTTGGTCTGGACATGGAAGGATGTTGGAGTGCCATCATTAAATAATGACACATCCAAAGTCTCCATAAGACTCAGCATCAGATTTTCCTTGGGGTTGTTATCATAGTGGAGGTACAGTAAGCAGACTATGTATAAACAGTTGGTATACACATGAATCACCACTGCTTGAAGGTCTGTTCTCAACGGGATTGCTAAGTGAGAACTGTCTTCATGGACAAAAATAGCCGAACTATGAATGGGTTCTGGTGGATTCTTAAAATATCCCACATAGTGGGGGATATTGGGTAATCGACGAATACCCAATTGGGTCTCCTGTAATGCTATACAACTAGGGTTGTAATTATGAAGCAGGAGTTTGAATTCTTCCCATTGAAGAAGATCCCTTGTAGATTCCAATGAACAATTAGAAACATATTCATCGTTTAAGGGTAATTAAATTTTTCTTTGCACCTGGTGAAGGTGACTGGGGTTTTGAACCTTTTTGATTTTTAGGTGTAATTAAAAATTGAGGCAAAGGTAGTTTGAATGTTTTGGGGATGGCACTTTTATTAGAGGGCAAAGAACCATATGTCAGTTGTGAATATGATGCAAAGATGCCTCCGAAGATATTGGGTCCTCTGTACTGGTAGGTAGCAATATCGAGAGAGATGGTACCGAGTCATTCTGAGAGGTGGTTGGTGGGTCAGCTGGGGTGGGTGAAGAAGCCCCAGAAGGCTGTTTCTCCTCTTCCAAAAGGGCCACAGCGAAAGCTGGAACAGAACAAATCCGTTCAGCTACTTCTGGAGTTACTGATGCTGTAGGTGTAATAGGCTGGCTAGTTGTGACTGATGGACTCAAGGCAGATTCAGTGGGAGGAGGGTGGATGTCCAAAGGTGAAACGAACACCACACGAACATCCTCGGAATATGTCTCCCTGTCTTCAGGACATGTCAATGGTTGGTTGGATGCTGATGGAGAGGAATCTGAGGAACGGCAAGTCCTCTTGCGACTTGGTTTAGGAGAAGCAGGAACCTCACTAATGATTGGAGAGAGAGGAGGAGCATCATTTTGAGGCAGGCAGAGATTCTATTGGGACTTCTTGATGGATATTCTGCAGCCATAAAAGTGGAGGTCTGAATGGTCTCTGCTGTCTGTTACAGACTGGTCTGGTTGCTCTAAGAGCGTCCGCAAAACTCACTTCTGGTTGTATGTATAATTCTTTAGCTCTCCTTCTAGCATCCTTCATGCTAATTTGGAATTTATTCCGAAGAGCAACAACCTATCTCTCATACAAGAAAAAGGTGCACTGCTTAGAGGTGGCTAGGTGGTCACCACCACAGTTAGTACAAGGGGGACGAGGGCACGGTGTTCCATGGAAATCAGAGGAACAATTGACATATACCCTCACCTGTCTGCAGTGCTTACTGACATGTTCAAAACGTGGACAATGAAAGCACTACGGAAATTCTCCCCGTAGGGCTTCACTGGAATACACAGATAACCAGCTTTGATATTCTTAGGGAGTTCCAACCTATTGAAAGTTAATATGATAGTAGCGGAAGAAACTCTGGTGCCATTAACATTATGAGTGACATGGTATGCACCAACTACCTTCTAAGAAGTCAGTTTAGCAACAAGCAGGTCTACATCATATTCAATAAGCTCCCCCCGACCTGATAACCCCCTTGCAGGTGTTAAAGGTAGGATGGGCTGACGAGGAGATATTGAGGGAAGCAAGACAATCCAGTGTTGATTTTTTGATGCTGATCAAATGAAGAGGACTCCACAACAAGGAAGACATCAATCCTAGGCGACATTTGGGCAGGTTAACCACATTTGCAACAAAGTCTTCATAGACATTGAAAATGTCAGCCTTACTTAATGGTGTATCATTGTCTGATTTTAAAACTACAAATCTATCATATTCAAGATCATCTTTACCTCGGGACCAAAAGGATCGCGTCTACGAAGATCACGGTCATTTGGTGGCACGGGAACCAGAAGCCAGGGGCCTCTGGGAAGTTATTATTTTTACCCATAAATAGTTGTATTAAAAGAATACGTACCCCTGGGGAAGTGGAGTCCTCTTACTGTAGCTGCCCCCAGACTAGGCGCTTTACACCGTCCTCAGGGTAGCCCTCTCCCACGCTACAGCTGTCGTTTTAAAAACAGTGCAACGTCATGAATGGAAGTTTGAGGACGGCTAGGCTAAAAACCACGCTGTGAACCGCTATCAGCCCCAGAACAAGTGCGGCCTTCAAGGTGGTACCTCCAGCGAACATGATCGGCAACCCGTACAGCGGTACTCAACACAAGGTTGTGAGGATCCTTAGTCTGACTCCTCCACAGTGGCCTGTTCAGCAAGGTAGGACCCCTGAAGACAGACTGATGGATAACAATGTCCATCACAGTCTTCACTGACATAGCCCACTGTGTCAATGAAGTACGCAAGCCCCTCCAACGCGAGGTGATCCTCATGGAGGGGTTCTGACGTGGAGTGGAACTTGCGGAAGCCGCACTGTGCAGAAGACAGATGGCCTCCGCTGCCCAAAACAAAAGGCTAATCTAACATTTACCAATTTCTCCATCAACTTGCACACGCAAGAGGTTAGAGAGATTGGGCGGAAATCGGCCGGGGTAGAGTGATCTCTCCCCGGTTTGCGAAAGGCGAGCGCAGTAGCGATTCGCCAGGAATCCAGGAGGACACCCTCCACCCAGATCCTGTTTAAGAAATATAACAGAAAGGCCATGCCTCGTTCACTCAGGTGTCGAAAGCAGGGCATACGGGACATCGTCCGGACCATGGGCGGTGTCCGCGCACGAAGCAAGAGCGGAACGCAACTCACTCAAGGTAAACCTGTCGTTGAAGGGTTCTCCGCCCCTGGAGGTAAAGTCCAGCCGGCAGCCTTCCGCAACATTTTTTTTTTAAGGGGCTATTTGGCAACTGCCCAGTTAGGCATAAGTCGCCGTAAACAAACAGCCTAGTTCTAGGCTACTTTAAAAAAAATAAACAGGAAACAACAATAAAAAGAAATAACAATAACAATAACAAAAACAACAACTAAACCTAGTTAAAAGAAAGGGAGAAGACCGGCCTCCCCCAAATAGTCAATAAGTCCACCAGTCAATGTGCACGCACTCGTCCCGAGTACAAAGGAGAGGCGGTAGCGACCCCGCACATCCCGGTACCGGGAAAGGTAACGTGCGCGAAGATCACCCAGAATGGGACATTCGACAAGAATGTGCCGAACAGTCTGGGGGACGATGCAGTCGTCGCAATAGGGCGCAGGCGAGCGCTCCATGAAATAGCGTTGCGTCACACGAGTGTGTCCGATTCGGAGACGACAGAAAGCGACCTGAAGCCGCCGCGGCATTGGGGGATAGGTCCATGGGAACAGTCGCGGCGCAATGGCACGCAACTTTAAGTTCCCTTCGACCGTCTCCCATCAACATCACGACGCGCATTGAATGAAGGCGGAGCAGCATCCCGGCCTTTTTTTTAGGAGCCTATCTGGCGACTACCCACTTGGGCATAAGTCGCCGCAATCATGACAGCCTAGCACGAGGCAACTTTAAAATAGGAATATGAAAACACAACAACAATAAAAGGGAAAATCGCAACAATTAGGAAGCAAGCTCCGGCGTCGGGGAAGGTGTTCCCCCTACCCCCGGCGCAGGAGCGTGCGACCTACAAAGAAAACAACAAAAAAAAACAACTAATTAAATAAAGGGGAAAAGGTCGGCCTCCCCCAAAAAGTCTATAAGTCCACCAGTCAATGTGCACGTACAAGGGACAGGCGGTAGCGACCCCGCCCATCCCGGTACCGGGGCAGGTAACGTGCGCGGAGATCGCCCAGACTGGTACGTTCAACAAAAATGTGCCTAACATTCTGGGGGACAACGCAGTCTTCACAGTAGGGCGCTGGCGAGCGCTTCATCAAATGGCGGTGCGTCCCGCGAGTGTGCCCAATTCAGAGACGACAGAAAGCAACCTGAAGCCTTCGCAGCATTACGGGGTAGGTCCATGGAACAGTCTCGGCGAATAGCACGCAACTTTAAGTTCCCTTCGACCGTCTCCTATCTTCTTTGCCAAGTAGCACGAAGAGCTGCCCGTATTCCTGGCATGTAGTCGGTGTGAGGAAGAGCGAAACGATGGTCCGGTCGCAGAGTCCTTTAAAGCGAAGAGAAGAGCGGAGACATCATGCCGGGTGTAAATCGCACATCCTCCTGCCCGGCCACCATCCCGTGGTGGTGGGGTCGCAAAACCCTTATACCCCGGGAGGGTGGGCAGGGGGCATGCGCCCAGCATTGTCTCCTGTAACAAGATAGCTAACAGGGAACGTGAGGAGACGAACCTCCGCAATTCCTCCCAGTTGGCCCGGAGTCCACGGCAATTCCATTGAAGGAATATGCCCTCCAGGCCTAGCTCGGAGGAGACGCGAGGGGCCTCTTCGAAGAGAAGACGCTCAGGAGAATGGCGTACGCTTCCCGGAGGCAGAACTCAGGGCGCTGTTGGCCGGACAATGCGCTGAAAACGCTGTCGCCTTCGAGGACTTATTGGAGGAGGTTAGGTTCGCCATGCGAGTCTTTTCCTCCCTCTGCCTCGAAACCTTAGGCGGGCGGGGAGGGGGGCTCTCTTTTCGAAGATCCAAAGTCTGCGAGCACCCCAGCCCACTATGGGGTGGGCGAAGTAGCTGAAGCTCCTTTATTGCTGTCCTCCTTTCGGGGGGCAGCTTTAGGAGCCCCGGAAGATGGCCTGGCGACGAACTTCAGGGCTGTTGCCCAATGTGAGTCTAACGACTCGGTGGAGGCGCGTGGCCGTTTCGCCTTACGGGAAACGTTCACGCTGGTGACCCCTGGATTTAGCCGGGGCTGGGTGTGGAACTTTTGTGCCGCCAGCTTTACCAGGAGAACGCCCGGGGTGGGTAGAACCCGCAGAAGGGTTCCGAATGGAAGCGGAAACGACCGTACTCGTAGGCCTGGAGGGGCCAAGAGCAGAGGGTGTCCTTTTCAGCATTGAGGTATATGACGGGCCGGGCGCGCCAGGACCAAGTCATTAGCCTCGCGAAATCAGAGACGATCCTGAGCCTGAACGGCCAGGATTTCCTTCTCAAGGAGATACGTACCACATTGCTTCAAAGAAGCGGGGTGCGGCTCCCCACAATTGACACACTTGGCCACACACGATTTGGACTTATCGTGTGCGGCCTTGGAGCAACTTACACAGATTTCGGGTAACCCCGACTTTGCATGTCGACAGGAACGATTAGTATAGCCAAAGCGGTGGCAGTAATAGCACCTCCGCTGCAGTGACACGAATAGCTTCACGCGGTAGCGATACCAACCGGCACGCACCGACTCAGGTAGCTTGTCACAGTCGAACGTGACGAAGAGTGTAGGAGTGGGCCTCGAGGCCCCTCCCTGTTTTCTCATCACACGTTCGACCATGACCGCCCCATGGTTGGCCAGCTCTAAGCACTGCCTCTGGGCTACTGGTCTCAAAGATACAAAGGGTGACTATGGTAGCAGTAGGCCTGCAAGAATCCCAGAAATATTAACTAATTGCTTACGATATAAAAACTTAACCGGTTATACTAGAGTTTTTGTTATTTATCTGCTTTCTTTCACAGAACCAGTATTTAAATATAACTTAGAAATTTTTTTTAAGCTTCTGAGCATAATAATAGTATGTAATGTGTGTTAGATATTTTGTTGCTTTTTCCTAGATTCTGGCAATGCAGCAGAGTTGCTATATGCAAGCTGATGACTGCAAAGCTAAATTTGCTTCCTTTTCCTTATACAAATAGGTCATTTTTTTTTTCTTAATTCTAACACAGCATCGAAATATCCTAGATAAAAATCATAAAACTGTAATGACTGTATATTATTGCTAAGAAAAGCAAAACATCTTTTAAACTATTCATTCCAACGCACCAAAAAGCACAACTATTGTTGAAATTAAGAGAGAAAGAAAAAGAGAGTAGAAATCTGGACGAAAAGGATGCATTTCTTGAATTGCAGTCGGGCTTATCAGGGTCTAACGCCAATTCTATTGAAAGTGAACGGTACCGTATGGCGTATACAAGTATAGGCAGGCATAAATGTGATAATAAAATTGATTCTGCTGTCATATTAATGATTTGTGTATAATTTCTTTTTTTTCTTCTTAAATAGTGGAAGCATTGCTTCCATTGACTGCATGCCACTCACTGGCTGCCTGAGTTTTCCTATGCACAGAGAAAAGGGGGCAAATGATGCGTTGCTACTTGGGCATTGGCAGATGAAGGTGGTGGGGAAACGCCCAACTTCCTCCGGCCTTCATAAAAAAACAATTCAAAATCAGTCCGCAAAAAAAGTAGAGGTCAGGTAAGCTTCAGGGCCACTAGATAAGAGGGGTAAGAAGGGGAATTAAAGGGCAGTAGAAGAAAGCAATAGGTGGGGGAAGAGGGGTGTATTAAAAGTCTAGTTCGCAGCACCAGGGGCCCCCTGAGGGCCCCAGGGCTGATCCCTCTCACCACAAGAAGGCCAGAGCCTCTCTGGGACCAACCCCCGACAGATTTAAAGTGTTTGTGGCAAAGAAAGTGAAGTTAGAACAAATAAAAAACGTGCCAATTACATAACCGGGGCCAACATATCCGAGACATTGCTTTTTTTTATTTTGTACAAACCTGGTTCTGGAAGGTACAAATGCCGCATTCAGACGCCACCACTTGGTGGTAGCAACGGTTGCGAGAAGGTCCACCAAAAGCACACCTTAATGCCGGCGCCGCTGCCATCGGCAAAATGCGTCGCCCCCAACCCCTCCTGAGTTATTAACCCTCAGAGGCGCTGACGCACTTAAAATTTCCGAGAGATGGAACAAAACCTAGGTGGATCCATCCCCACCCACGCCCCTCCTGCAGACTGCCATGAAAATGGGAGCGGGCCTCTCATTATGACACAAGCATAATAATCCATCACAAACACAAAAATAGCCATATTAGTTCACTAAATAGCAGACCGTCTACCACTACCCAGTGTACCTCAGCCAAGAAATATACTAACACCACTTAATTCTCACTCGCCTACCCCTACCAACACGACCCCCTCCTCATAACACTCTCCTGGGATAACTTCAACATAAATAGCATACTAAACAGACACACGAGGCTGACTTCCTCACATAAACATACATATATCGCTTTTTATAAGAAATACGAGCGCCCCAACAATACCGCACTACACACACATGATAGGGAGAGGCCCAGAAACGCTGGAGGCGGAGGTATAATCGCATACGTCAGATGCTAATCCTTTCACCAAGTCCCCCCCCCCGCCCCCTCGACTATAGAGCCCTATGGAAATCCAGACCATCCGTACATATACAAACAAACCAGAATACCCCTTAGCCAACCACTACCCCCCCCCCCCCTCCCACACACACTCCTTACTCTTTAGTCTTCTGACGTCGAGGTACAGTTCAATCCCAGCGAGACCTCACTAAAGATCTAGCCGCCGATTGGAGGAGGCTTAGCCTCAAAGGGGGCAGGTATGCCCCCGCGGGTTTACCAGGGATTGTGATTTTAATTTTATATAAATTTAATTATCCAATTTGAGACTTCGTCAACGATTGAAAAAGGAAAGATGGCTCAATTAGCCCCTTTTTACACTAGGCAATAGCTTGATTATTGTATAGAGCTCTTTCTACTTTTCGTTGGCTCTGTTGGAGGGAGGGAGGGAGGGGGGGGGGTATAAAAGCTACAAAACCTATTATCGAAAGTTAGTTGGAGAGAGAGAATAGTGAGCTAAGATAGCAAAAATTCTAGCATTATTTTCATTGTCATTTTTTTAAAGTAGATTGGATAAGAAATTGGGTGAAATTGTGATAGTTTAGAATAAAGTCCCTGATGGTCTCTTATTTCCCCTTGTTTTTTATGGTTCTAGAGCAAGTCTCTGTTGCAGATGGGCACAACCGCAATCATTTATATTTAAGATTTCCTCACCTTTTATCTCTTCTCACAATCATTGTGGTACTAATTATTAGCTGTTTCTATAACTAATTACCTGTTGTCTGATCAGGATGCCTCATAAGAACTTCAGGAGCTCGAAATCCTGGAGTCCCAGCTCTAGGAGCATACTGACTTCGGCGGCCCATGCAAACTGGGCACACTTTGGCATGACCATAGCAGCTGCAGGACAAAGAGCGAGGATCTGCTTGGCCCGATCTTGTTCTCACCTAGTAACACACATTAATAAGATTCCCAGAGAATTCTGGACAATAAATCATCACTAACTCTATAATTTAAGAAGGGGATTTTTTGGAGTATTTGAATAATAATAATTTCATCTTAGTTTTAGTTATAACTCAAGTATATTTTAAATTTTTATCAAAGTAATTTCTAAGAATTTCTTTAGTTTGAAAAAACAAAATAGTTTAGTTCAGAAAAAAATAAATATGACTATCCAATGCTTTATAATGTTTTAAAAGAAAATGAATTACAATTGGTGAAGTTCAGAAAATTTACTAAAATTTAAGTAAGGCTGATTTTTTATCATCATCATCACTAACTCTATAATTTAAGAAGGGGATTTTTTTGAGTATTGGAATAATAATTTCATCTTAGTTTGGCTCGGAATTACTTTTTTATCAAAGTTATTTCTAATAATTCTTTTATAATATCAAAAAACAAAATGGTGGTTCAGAAATAAATATAAGTATCAAAATTTTGTGATTTTTTTAAAATACAAACAACTACAAATGGTGAAGTTCAGAAAATTTATTTTTGTATATCTTCTTCTTCTATAATTCTACATTTTAGCAACGTGATATTTTGAAAGGGGGAAAATTTAGTTTAGAGTTACTTTTTAAAATTATAATTGGCAAAGTTCAGAAAATTCATAAAAATTTAACCATGGTTGCTTTTTTTTAGATTTTAAATTTTAATCTTATTAGCGAAGCGCAAGATCCCCCCCGTAGGGGGAGGGGCGAAGCCATTGCCTGGTTATAACTATAAATATATGCCTCTAGATTTCCGAAAAGTATGATCTACCCCAACTTTCAGTAACATTACAACCTTATCAAGGTCAAGCAAAATCAATCCTATATACAATTTCATTCATCAACAAAACTATTTTGTGCACAATGTCGCAGAAGTCAACTAAACGTGACCGAATCTATGAGTAAAATAGGCATAGATGGCACCATCGTCCATTGGTATCCACAACCAAGAGATGAGCTGCAGTAGATACCATCACTCAGAAGACAGACGCTGTCCCCAGAGAAACTGCTCCCTCCAAACTATCCAGGGGTAATGCCCATACAACGGAAACCGGGAGGAATGGCATAGCCCCCACTCCACCTGTCTATATATCTTCCACTATTTTCACTTTATCTAACTTCACTACTTACTTTAAACAGCTCTTCTTACTAACCTCCGGGCGATATTGCTTCGTTGCTATTGCGCTTAAAATTTAATTAAAAAAAAAAATCGCCCATCATCTGGCAGTCAATCAAATCGTGACAAAAGAAAAGTAGAATTGATATATGCCTGTGAGGAGACATAAGGCTAAATCTTACCAATTTAACTACATATATTAGAAACCTAGCAGCAAAGAACCAACCGCATGGATCACACTAAGATTAAATAAACTTAAAGTAAATTATCTTTTTAAAAATTTTAGAAAACTAAACAAAACATGACTTTCAAAACCAGTTTTCAGCTTAATTATGGTCACAATTCGTTGGCGCTGGGGGAACTAGCGCTCCTCTTTAATATATATATTTTTGCAAGTGAGTACAGTTATAAGCATTATGCCAATAGAAACTGAAGGGGGACGTGCCCCCTCAGATATTAAATACATAAATAAAGATGATATATATATGGGCATGTATAAGGAAAATACATATACAGAGAGACAGGGAGGGATGGTCTCGCATTTAAAACGCAATACGGTGGGTTGATTATTTGAATGAGGGGTTGAGAAAGAAAGGGGGTGATTGATGATATTTTGTGTGATGGGTGAGCATTGAAGCGGTTTGTGCGGGAGCGTGGTCGGGTAGTTCTTCTCAGGGATGAATCCTAACCAGAAGAGATGCTATAGCACACCATTGATATAAAGACCAAAGTAGTGTTGTGTCTCTTTGTGCTTTAATACGACATAAATGGGTGGGTAGTTTGGAATTGATGCACGCCAACCCCGCTTGCAGGAGAGCGGTTCAATTCTGATGTTCCTTCCTTTTCTCCTTTATAACATTGGCGCATGCCAATAACGATTCGATAGACATGGTAGCTAGCGCGTATATAATGGTAGAAAGCCGGTGGCAGTTATTTTAGTGTATTTTAACACGGAAGGGAACGAAACCAAACCTCCCCAAGTAAAGAAGATCGCCGGCTACTTCCGCGAGAGCCCAGACGTCGAACCCCATTCATTGAGTGACTGGACAAAGAGGCGGCGAAAGACGGGGTGTCCTTTACAGTCCTGCGAGTCGCAAAGTCGATCAATTCACTTTTCCGATGTGACGAAGAGAAAGAACCAGGAACGTCTTAAAACAAAAGCAACCTTTAAATGGCAAAAATTCGAGGGATTCTACCAACAGTAAAGCCTGAGCCACAGATGCTGAGAGTAAATACAAACTGATATTCTACAAGATAACCCTACCTCGAGTAAATGATTTCCAGGTAAGGGGGTTTAGGGGTTTTCTGGGAGATCTACGGACAGGTGTGTGCAAATCTAAGCAGATGTCAGCTTTGGTGGATTTCACTGGAAAAACATAAACTTTTAATAATTAAAAAAATTCAACTGCACAATCAGAAAAGATACGATAACAAACAGCTATCAGATTCTTTTTTTTTTAACCCATACATACCTTACCTACTGATTAGGGCGTTATTGGCAACAAAACAAGCAGGGAACCCCAAGCGGAACACTGTTAACCAAATCCAAGCTCAGGTAAGCAAGGGGGAAAGAATAAAGAACAGATAGTGGGGAAAAAATCATAAGAGATAAAAAAATATGGCCAGTCACATAGGGTCAGTAGGGTCGGCATGTCGACCTGCATAAGGAAAAAAGGGGGAGGGGGTATGGCGACTTCTATCAAGGTCAGGAATCTCGGGTTTACGGTGTCGTGACAAGGCCCAGAGAACGCCGCCGCCTCATATCCATCTAAGGGGGTTATGATGAATCGCCTGACCCCAATGGGAGGGGCGGGAATAAAGGTGACGGGTCCTCTATCTTGCCATGTTCTTGGCGGGCCCTTGAGAAAGCAAGGGGGAGGGGCTACAAATGGAGAGTCGCCCCCCCCGGAGGCAACTCTACAAAAGGGGGTAAGGGGGGGGAGACCTCTAACCCGGTCAATAATGGAGAGGAAGAAACACCCTCTCAGCTTAGAGTCTGAAAGGGCCCCTAAGAAAGCACAGGGTAGAGGGGGCCACCTCCGTCACAGAAGTGGAGCTACCCAGGATGGCTCCGAAGATGGCAAAGTAGAAACCCCCCTTTGCGCAATCAGATAGATGGTTGGAGGGGTTTCCCTAAACCAGACAAGGGTGGTCCTTGAACACCTCATCCGCCCCAACACTAAGGTCAGGCGAGGATTTAGAAAGAGGGACGTAATGCGAAATTTTGAGAACTTATGAACACTTGCCAACCCATGAAGGATTCCTCCACCTGTGACAACTGAAAAGGAAAAAAAGGGGACGGGGGTTACATCCCGCGTCCAGGCGCTCCAAGCTAACCCAACCCATCTCAGGTTTTCGGACTTTTCAGAGGTCCACCCTGAAGTCTTTACCCTCAGTTCCTTCCTGTTCTTTTCCTTTACCTCACCTCACCTATATTTTAAATACCTCTCTTGTCTGGAAAAGAACCGACTGACTTCAACACGCAGCTGTTCGCCCTAGCCTAAAGGAACCGAACCTGAACCCAAATGACTGGAGGCTACGATCCAATTTCTTAACTCTTCTTGCTCTCCATAGTCCTTAAAAGGAAGGTGTTAATTCGGATCCTAGATCCCAGGTCCTCCTCAAACACTGATGAGATCTTTCAATCTAGTTCCAAGGCAGTTCACAATACTGAATCTTCTCTCCTACATAAAACGGACCACCTTCGCCGTGCGGCCGACGGTGGTCAGCTTTCCATTCTGGTACTTCTGGAATTCTCGCGACATTTGAGACTATTGCACACACTGTTCCGTCACCGCCTCAGAGAATTCCTTGTTGGCTTTGAAACTGCTCTCATCTGGTTCCGCTCATATTCAATATATCTACATTGCTAATGATGAATTTCGGGTGGCGGAGGTGCATTTTGGTGTTCAACAAGGATTGGTTCTTAGTCCACTTCTGTTTCAAATCTCTTCTCCCTACAGTATTCTTGTACGTCTTCTTGATCTATCATTTCATTTCTCTCCTGATCACACGCACATCTCTCTATCCTTTTCCCCAGCTTAAAGGATCATCACTGAATGGCTCTCAGATAACTTTCTGAAATTCAACCACGACAAAACAGATGTATTACTGACCAGTAGGCATCCTTGGTGATGTGGCACACTGCAAAACTATTGCTACTTATCTGAACTTTAGCGCCTCCATTACCCATTTTCTGATAGTTAAAAATCTCGGGCCTCACATTTGATAGACATCTCTGCTCTGTGCGTAATCTCTGCTACATTCATCACCTAATTTGACCACCTTTTGAATTCTGCACCTCCCTTCTTGCTGGATTTTTTTTTTCTTTATAGTGCCCATGTGGCGACTGCCACTGAGGACAAAAGTCGCCTCAATTACTTCACAGCTTAATACTAGTCTACATCAAAATACACAAAGGTACAACAGTGTAACCCCAATCAGACAAGAAGTAGAGATAGAAACGTCATCCTAAACTCTAGTCATCGACATTCTTCAATGGGAGAGAACAAGGGGAGTCCATAGGTGGCTTATTGGTGAAGAAGTGTGTTTGGATGGTGGAAAAAGAAAGAGAAAAGAAAATATGAAAAAATAAGAGTATGAGGGAAAAGTTCAACTCCGACGAGGAGGCAAGTCCCCTTACCCAATCCAACGGACATTGAAGGCATTCATTATACAAATCATATAACCAAGGCAGCATTTCTGACATTTCACATGGGTTCGATCAAGTACATAATCTTTTACAACACAAAGCTAACACCAAGGAGCTTGAACTCTTACTCTGAAAAGACAGGGAGGAGGTAGATATCTAACCATTAAAGGACAATGCCCACATTAGTGGGTGTGAGGTGGCACCCACTAGAAAGGTCATTAGGAACGAACCAAATGTCTTCCAAATCCTAACTCCTCTTTTATACGTTCCTCTATCCCATTTTATCTTCAAAAAGTGGAAAGGTGATATTTCCATAATTACCAGTTTCTCACAGTGTGGGGTGGGCGCACATCGACGCCACTAAAACCTCCCACCTCAGAAGATCATTCATCATTTTGCGCTTCCTGAAGGACCTTCATAGTGGTGGGGTGCTATCTATGTACTGTAGCATCTGGTCAAGTCAGGGTTCATCCCTGAGCAGAAAGTCCCAAGCAAACACCATGCACACCTATCATACACTTCCTCCTCGTTCAGCCCTTTCTCTCTCAAACAACCATTCACATAAACCCACCCACACATTTTACGCAGTCTTCCAACCCTTTTCATAACCCTGGCACGCTTGTATATTCTCTTCAAAAGTCTATTTCCAGCCTTCTTACTTATCCACACCACCTCAGAACACGGTCACAGCCTCATTCCCACCATAAACATCTCTTACAAAGTCCTTCCTCAAGCCAAGCATCCATCTAAAGTTGTATATTTGTACTACTCTCACTAGAGATCTTTCATTCTAAACCTTTCCATACAATAGTAACACTTCAATACACCAACATACTCTCATGCAGCTTCCTGGCATATTCCACACTCAAACCCTTACCACTCACTAAAAATCTAATTGTATCAGACTCTTACCATTTAAAAACTTGTAGTAGTAACCTACTTCATCTGTACCTCTATCATTTACATTAACAATACATTCTACACACTTAAAACTTCGCACTTGTTCAAAGGTAACAGACGATGCACTTGAAATCACATTCTACCAAATTTTGACCACCAGATACCCATTACCTCTTCTAGACCTCTCCTCTCACACACCCTGGCAAACCTATGATCAACATTTCCAAATCCCTCTTACTCTCAGCTACACCCACCAGGTTATCAGCCTATATCAACATAGATAGAATCAAGCCCTTGTCAATCTCACACACCTTTCCCTCATTTCAATATGTACTTCTATCAGTACTCTACCCATAACCAGCTATGCCAACATCAAACAACCTTCTGTACGCCCTCACATATATCAAACCAAGGATTCCTGCTATATTTCGCACTAATGAATGCCTTACAGATACTACATGATGTATGTCCCAATGATCCCCAAATAAAATTCCGTCCCCAATCAAGACTGGGCATACAAGCAGTTATTTCCCCACTAAGAGGCTCTAACCCAGCACTTTTAACGAAGTACGACTCCTCTTTCACTGTAGTAGGTCCACGTTTGTGGAACTCCCTGCCACTAGAGCTGACATTGATTCTTAGTCTTAATGCATTCAAGACACAGCTAACCAAGTTTTTCTTCTCTCTATCTGACGAGCCACCAGTACTCCCCCAGGATCACAGCAACTCTGTGACTGAATTAGCGAGAAGAGGATGGCGGTCTCGACAATGAGATGACCAGGCGGACTCCGCGCACCTTCTTCAAGTATTCAAGTAAGTTACTTCCAACATAAATTCTTTTCAACAGTATCCAAAAGTTTTACCATTCACTCCATACATTATTAGCCCCTGCTATAATGCTTCTCTATCTATACAGCGATAGGGTTGCTAAATAAAAGACAAAAACAAATAAGAATCTACCGTCTGAAGACTCTCCATGTCCACTCGAGGGTTTCCCCTCCCTGTGGGCAACTGCCAATCGAGTGTGTTTGCTCGGAGAATCCTGAAATTAGTGAGAAGTTAAATATAAATACCAATTGTGTCATGACAAGGCCATGATATTCGGTATGAAAAGAGGTTGGCCCCCCTTGGGCTCTCTATAAGACACCCCAGTCACATGCATTTAAGTCAGCCGGGGAAGTTAGTTCAAATTTCTATTCACTAGAAAAACACAAGCAAAGATACATAATGAAAAAGAACAAAATCGAATAAAAAGAGTAGGCCATCCATCCTTCGCGTTGGGAAATAAACAAAGATCAGAATGACAGCCATTGGCGAGCACAAAGGCACCGAGGGCCGGGCATCGTTGAGGGGTGTCTTGGTTGTAAGTGTTTTTGATACCAACCAGCGATTGGGAAATACTTCGCGACTCTGCGTCCTAATAATGTGGAAATGGCATGAGGGTATGTGGATATGAGAGCCCTCATAAGGGGTACTATTGACCCATAGGCGAGGTTCCGCAACAGAGGGGAGGGAGGGGTATGTTGTGCTGTAAAGACGGGAAGGGACTGGCAACTGTTTGGGGCTAAGTGCATGATGTGTGCGGCGCTCATTACTCCCACAGGGCTAACTTCAACTTATCCGCCAATGGGTGGCCAGCTCATAAGGCCGCTGATGAATGGGTTCAATGGCCTTGACTAGAAGTGGCCAACCCTCATTTCGGTAGTATTTTCAGTCTATGGCACAGTCACATGCAGAGACCCCCATCCTTTGGGCATGATGGCCAAGATGCTGTTGCCACTACACATAAAAATTAACTCACATTGGGTGTGGCAAGTCACCAGAATGAGTCCCATTTGTGTTGCCTTCTGAGATGCTGCCATACACTGGAGATAACCCAAGATTCGGAGCGTACATTGGACTGTAGGCTCCCTCTGAGAGGTCAAAATAGTGCGACCAGTGGTAGAAAACCCCACCAAATCATTTCTCTGAATTCATGTGTGATTGTGTCTCCTATCGCTCAAGAGCCCAACAGTACATACACTAAATCGGTCTAAAGGCACCTCAATAGCCCCTCTTTGTTTAGTTCATTTAACTTACATTGAGATAAATAGGCTTTAGATGAATAAAATGACTTTAACTTACAGTTAGAGAGGACTCAGTTTGGGAACCCTTGACTTTTGTTTTCAATGGAGAATTCTCTTTAGCGCTGCAATCTGTGCAAGTCGCTGAAAACTTTCGAGGTGACCTCCGAGCCGACTGAAAAGAAGACTTGCTTAGTGGTAAAACAGTGAATTGCATGGCAAAATTGAACTTGTTTTCATTAAAATGGTTGGAGTTACAAAATTAGCACTTTGTGTGGCAGAATTCTTTGCTGCAGACTTGATATTGAAGTGCTAATGATACACAATTCATCAATTGGAAAGGACCACTTTCTCCCTCGTCATGAACACTAAGCGAGTATATGAGAGCGGTAGAAACCAGAGTAAAAGGGAAAGGGATGGGGGGGGGGGGGAGCTTAAAAAAAATAATAATTACAAGTAGCGAGAAGCCAGCCATTAATAGCCCTCCGAAGGAAACCTCAGATAACAGCCTTGAATCACAGGAAAAGTGGACAAGATAGTGAATGTACAGTACCTTCCCCCCAAAAAAAATCTATACATTTTCACTGCAACAAAAATCTGTACACGAGATTTGGAGCATAGATTTCACTTGGGTTTCTGCTATGGAAAAAGTGAGCAGAGCCAGTGATAATGGAGCGTATTAGTCTGACTCACAGCAAATTTTCAACACACCGAGCCTGAGCTCGGTGAGGAATGATTGGATTTACATTGCTACTCAGTGACACTTTTTGCACTCAATAACCAAATTTGCTGCCCTATATCATTACTATAAGTGGTCAGAATGGGTTGAACTACACTATCAATAGAAGAGAAGACCGTACCCTCTCCCTATTAGAACAAGGCTAGTCTCTTGATACACCTAGCCCTAGAACTAAAAGTCACGAGGATGGCAATTTACAACCTCAAGAAAGCTGCTGCATCAGTACCACTCAGGAAGCAGGTCTCTAAGGTCCCTAAAATGACTTCTCTTTGCACAGACAATATCCTCAAGAGATGTGATATCAGATCCTGCCATAACCATCAAGGGAAAGCATACTGAACTCCTGAAAGACGTCTCAGTTCTCAGTACGAACCATTCAGCACCACATGCAGAAGGCCTAAAAATGCCTAATCGTTGTGCCGCAAAGAAGCCAATGGTAACTGAAGCTATGAAGAAACGGTTACAGTTCTGCAACAGGTACAATAATTGGGCCTCAGATTAGTGGCAGAAGGTGATGTTAGCACCTTCAGGAAGGTCAGGGGCTGCTCCAAGTTCATCCATCAACCGAGTGATGCATCCCGTTATGAGCTGCAGTACACAGTGAAGACAGTGAAGCATCCTGACAGCGTTATGGTATGGGGTGCCTTTCGTGGAAATAAGGGCAGTGGGGGAATATACTTCTTCCTAAGAACATAACAATGAAAGTTAAGCAATTATATGGAGGTGTTAAGGGAGCACATGCTTCAGTTTTGGGACATTCACATTTACAACTTTTTTTATGCATGATGGTGCCCGTGTCCATAAGTCAAAATGAGTGAAAAAGTTCTTTGAAAATAATAATATCAGTGTTTTGGAGTGGCTAGGCAATTTGCCAGACCTAAATCCCATCGAAAATGCATGAAACGTCATGAAAAGCAAGCATGAAAAAACTCATCCAACCAACATGACAGAGCTGAAGAAGCTTGGGGTCACCATGGATGATTCTTACTTCTCCAACTTCGCCACTTCAATGACCAAATGAGTTCAGATGGTGATCAAGAGCAACATGACAAAGTACTAGTTGTAAGTTAAAAGTGAAAATAAAATACATGTAAGTTGCATTTATATGTTTTATCATCCAAAAATTGTCATTTTTTGCAGGCACTGCATGTTATTATTTCTGCATTGCTCCCTAGGAGCAGATGACATCTCTGCTTTGCTCAACTGCTTGGGAGATTATAGGAGAAAGCCTTAGATCCTACCTGTGATGTAGGTACCATCAACATTACCAGAATTAAGTGGGACTGCACCTTCTGTAAGGCTGTCCTGAGAGACCAGGTTAGAGTTCATGCTGGGGGAATTTTATAAATCCTCCTGTGCTAGCAACCCGTGGGAGAGAGAGAAAGTGGGAGTTAAAATAGCAGCTTAACCTCATGCAGATTGGATATAAGTGGGGTGGTCCCGCAGCAGGATTGCATCCAGGTATGGAAGGGGAGATCATAGTAAATGACCGACCACTCTACAATTCTATTTTTTGCTCGATAGGACAAAAATGGGTTGTAATTTTTAATGTCATTGGTGCTGACTCCAACTTGTGAGAAAGTTAAAGATTGAAGGAATTAGATAAGCATTATCAAGACCTCGTTACAGTGGTTGTGTGGCAGCATGCATCGATGCCATGTACTAGAATGGAAAGTGGAAGGCCAAGTTGTGATTTTAGTTGCAACATTTAGATTAAACTGCAAATAAGATGTGATCATTGATTTTACTCTCTCTTTTAGCAGCCATCAGTGAGGGCATGAGACAATATTAATCAGCTATTATATGGGATAGCCGTGCAGACCTAGATCGATTCCATGGGCCCTAACTTGTGAAAGATAGATTCAGCAGTTGTTTAGCAGCTGTCTATGAAGAAAGGCCTTACATATAGCACTTTCCAGCCAAAGCAGAGCATTCAACATGAAGTGGAACTTGCAGAAGCTGCAATGTGCGAAGACACATGGCTTCGTCTATCCAGGTAAAAAAGCTAATCTAACATTTAAAAATCTCTCCTTCAGCTCGCACATGCAGGAGGTTAGAGAAAATGGACAAAAACTGTTGGGATAGAATGATCTCTCCCTGGTTTCCCTAAAGCCATCAGAGTATCCATTTGCCAGGAATCGGGAAGGAAACCCCAAGTGCAGATGCTGTTAAACATTTTTTTTTCTATTATCTCATCTGGCGACTGCCTTCTAAGGCATAAGTCGCCGTACTCAAGCTAGCCTGTATCTAGGCTATATTAAAAGCCAAATTTAAAAACGAAAAAAACAAAAAACAAACGAATTAAAAAAATATAGAGCGAGCTCCATCGGCAGGGAAAGGACCGCCCTTCCCCGCCGAACAAGATCGCAGTCAATATTTGAATATTAAATATGGGGAGAAAGCCAGCCTCCTCCAAAACGTCTAAAAGTCCACAGGTCGGTGTGCACGAAGCAGTCCGGAACACAAGAGAGGCGGTAGCGACCCGGCCCATCCCGGTACTGGGACAGGTAATGTGCGCGAAGATCACCCAGACTGGGACATTCGACAAGAATGTGCCAAACAGTCTGGGGGACCACGCAGTCGTTACAATAGGGCGGAGGCGAAAGCTAAATCAAATGGCGACGCATCACACGATGTGCCCAATTCGGAGACGGCAGAAAGCAACCTGAAGCCATCGCGGCATTGGGGGATAGGTCCATGGGAACAGTCGCGGCGCAATGGCACGCAACTTTCGTTCCCATGAACCGTCTCTCATCTACTTTGCCAGGCAGCCCGAAGAGCTGCACGTATTCTTGCCATGTAGTCGGTGTGAGGAAGAGCGAAACACTGGTCCGGCCGCAGAGTCCTCGCGGACTCTTTGGCGCCCTCATTCCCCGCAATTCCTACATGTCCAGGAACCCAGCAGAAGATAATCTCGACATCCGGCCGGCTCGCCAAAACCGTGGTGTCACGGATATCGCAAACCAGGGGATGCAGAGAATCCAATGCCCCGAGAGCACAGAGGGCGCTTGGTGAGTGCTATAGATCATAATCCGGTCTCCGAACCGAGCACGTCGAGTAATCTCCCGTACCGAGTGGTGTATTGTCAACAGCTAGGCCGTGAAGACAGACGCAGCGCCTGTCAGAGCCCCACTGACTTCAAACAGAGGGGATACGGCGTGGAAACCAATCCCCTCTTGAGACTTGGAGCCAACCGTATACACTGGCACGGTTCCTGCGTGACACGGTGTGCTCCAAAAAGGTCGAACGCAATACTCCCGGCGCTGTACAAGCTTTGGGAGCAGAGGCGTGGCGACAAATAGCCAAATGTTGTACCATGCAGGGTGGCGTCCTGGACAGAACCAGGGGCACCACCGGCCCGAGAGCTATACCTAGCTCTCGAAGGAGTTTCCTGGCCCTAAACCCAAAGGGCTTAGGGTATGACTGGCGTCTCTCGGCGGCATAGGCACCGTCGAAATCAGCTGCGGATGCAGTGAGACCAATTGGCGACTGAGGGAGGCGCCGGGCTCGCGCCGACAGGCGAGTGATGCACTGCATGCGGCGTAGAACGAGTGGCATCTCCCCAGCATCGACTAATAGGCTCTAAATGGGAAAAGTGCAGAAGGCACCGGTCGCCAGGCGAAGGCCGGTGTGGTGGATCGGGTCCACCTTCCGCAATAAACATTGGGTTGCGGATGCATAAAATTCGCATCCGAGGCGAGCTTCGAACGAACAGAGGATCGCTAAAAAAGTAAGGCAGTGGCCCTATCAGCGCCCCAAGCGCTGAACGTCACGGAGCAGAGAATATCCATTGCGCGGGTACAAGAGACCCTAAGGCTACGAATATGAGCCTCCCAGGTGAGGCGTCGGTCAAATACAAGACCAAGGAAACGGTGCGATGCAACCACTTGCAGGCGCAGCCCATTAAGAAACAAATCTGGTTCGGGGTGGAGCCGTGGATGGCGGCAGAAGTGCACCAACTTAGTCTTGGCCAAGGAAAACCGTAACCTGTGCGCTTCGGCATAGCGAGAGACGCGGTTCAATGCCTGCGGAGTCGACGCTCCAGAGTTGGCATCTGGGCCGCGGCAAAAGAGATCGAAAGGTCGTCCACGTAGAGCGTAGTGAGATCATCTTCCGACAACACCGAGGTAATGCTGTTGATGCTCAGGGCAAAGAGTGTGACACTGAGGACACTTCCCTGCGGGACACCCTCTTCCTGCTCCTTTGGGCCGGAAAGGGCTCCCCCAACCCGTACGCGGAATCGACGATCTCGCAAAAATTCAGATATAAACATTGGGAGGCGTCCCCTCGCTCCCATCGTGTGGAGAGTCTCCATGATATCGTATCGCCATGCGGTATCATAGGACTTCTCCAGATCGAAAAACACCGTAGGGAAGTGTTGTCTACGAAGGAAAGCCTCGCAGACGGCATTTTCCAGTCGGAGCAGAGCATCCGACGTGGAGTGGAACTTGCGGAAGCCGCACTGTGCAGAACACAGATGGCCTCCGCTGTCCAGGAAAAAGGCTAATCTAACATTTTCCAATTTCTCCATCAACTTGAACACGCAAGAGGTTAGAGAGATTGGGCGGAAACCGGTCGGAGTAGAGTGATCTCTCCCCGGTTTGCGAAAGGCGAGCACAGTAGCGATTCGCCAGGAGTCTGGGAGAAGACCTTCCACCCAGATCCTGTTGAACAAATCTAACAGAAAGGCCATGCCTCACTCACCCAGGTGTCGAAGCATGGCGTACGGGACATCCCGGACCATGGGCGGTGTCCGCGCACGAAGCGAGAGCGGAACGCAACTCACTCACAGTAAACTTGTCGTTGAAGGGTTCTCCGTCTCTGGAAGTAAAGTCCAGCCGGCGGCCTTCCGCGACATCATGACGTGCATTGAATGCTGGCGGAGCAGCATCCCGGCTAGAGAATGCGGAAAAAGAGGTCGCTAAGGATTCCGCCACGGACGCGGGGTCCGAGATTGCGGTCCCATTCTCCTGGAGAACGGGAGGGGGGTCCTGCAAGAACTTGCCCCGAATCCTTTTGACTCGCTTCCACACCTCAGCTAAAGGGGTCTTCCCGTTAAATGAAGACACGTATGCCCACCAATAAGAGCGGCGGGCGTGCTTCGAAATATACCGGAACCTAGCCCTAGCCCGACGAAATTCACCGACAGTGAAATCGTTCGGGCGGCGCTTATAGTGCATGTAGGCATAACGCTTCTGTTTGAGGGCCGTCTCACACTCGGCCGACCACCATGGGAGTGGGCAGCGTGCAAAACGGCCAGACGTCCTAAGAATAGTAGTCAGGCCCACGACGATGAGGTTGCCGGAGAAGAACTCAACGGCCTCATCTACCGACCTAAACTCCTCGACTGAGATAGAGAATTCAGTCATTTCCTGAAATGCAGGCCATCGCGTCCGCGCCAAGCACCACCGAGGTGGTCTCTCAGGCGGCAGTTGCACTGAAAATGATATTTGAATGGGAAAGTGATCACTACCATGGAGGTCATCGACCACCCCCCAATCAAAATAAGGCTGTGCATCCGAAAAGCACAAAGATAGGTCAAGGCAAAAAATTAAGCGGTTCTCGGACAGTGATGCGTAAACTCATCCACCTTTAGGACACCCATCTCAAGCTCTTCGATCAGATCGGCAAGGACTTGTCCCCTGTGATTTATGGAGTAATCTCCCCAGAGAGGATGCCTGCCGTTCAGATCTCCAAGCAAGAGATAGGGCCTCGGCAACCGTGCCACGACGCGGCGGAAGTCCCCCCGCGTCGAAGTCAGCTGACGGTGGAATGTACGCAGAAATGATAGTATACCTCCTATCCAGGTGCAGCTGCACAGCCACTGCCTGAAAGGAGGTATCTAAAGAGAAAGGAAGAACGGAGACATCATGCCGGGTGTAAACCGCGCATCCCCCAGCCCGGCCGTCCCGCGGTGGTGGGGTCGCAAGACCCTTATACCCCGGGAGGGCAGGCAGTGGGCACGCGCCTAGCATGGTCTCCTGCAAAAAAATAGCTAACGGGGAACGGGACGAGGCGAGCCTCCGCAGCTCCTCCCAGTTGGCCCGGAGTCCACGGCAATTCCATTGAAGGAATATGCCCTCCAGGCCTAGCTCGGAGGAGACGCGGGGGCCCTCCTCGAATTGAAGACCCTCACGGGAATGGCCGTACACTTCCCGGGGGCAGAACCCCGGGCGCTGTTGGCCGGACAAAGCGCTGGAGGCGCTGTCGCCTTCGAGGACTTATTGGGGGAGGTTGACCTCGCCATGCGAGTCTTTTCGTCCCTCCACCTCGAAACCTTAGGCGGGCGTTGCGGCTTCGGAGGCGGGGGGGCCTCTTTTCGAGGAACCACCGTCTCCGAGCCACTCGCTACACCTCGGGGCGTGGGCGAAGGAGCCGGATCTCCTTTGTTGCTGTCCTCCTTTCGGGGGACAGCTTTAGGAACCCCGGAAGATTGCCTAGCGACCATCTTCAGGGGTATTGCCTCCTGTGAGTCTAACGACTCGGTGGAGGCGCGTGGCCGTTTCGCTTTAGGGGAAACGGTCACGCTGGGAGAAGAGGGGGGAGCCCTGGTTTAAGCCGGGGCTGGGTAGGAACCCTTTTTGCCGCCAGCTTTACCAGGCGAGCGCCCGGGTTGGGTAGAGCCCGCAGAAGGGCTCCGAATGGGCGCGGAAACAACCATGCTCGTTGGCCTGGATGGGCCAGGAGCAGAGGGTGCCTTTCTAACTATTTAGGAATATGACGTCCCAGGCAGAGCCGGGCGCGCCAGGACCAAGTCCTTAGCCTCGCGGAATGAAAGTCGATCCTGGGTTGAACGGCCAGGATTTCTTTCTCAAGGAGATATGCACCACATTGCTTCGAAGAAGCAGGGTGCGGCTCTCGGCAATTGACACACTTGGCCACACACGATTTGGACTTATTGTGTGCGACCTTGGAGCAATTTACACAGACTTCGGGTGACCCCGACTTTGCACGTCTACATGAGCGATTCGTATGGCCGAAGCGGTGACAGTAATAGCACCGCCGCGGCAGTGGCACGAATGCCTTCACGCGGTAGCGGTACCAACCGGCACGCACCGACTCAGGGAGCTTGTCACAGTCGAACGTGACGAAGAGTGTAGGGGTGGGTCTCGAGGCCCCTCCCTGTTTTCTCATCACACGTTCGACCTTGACCGCCCCATGGTCGGCCAGCTCTAGAGTGATGTCCTCAATGGAGTAGTCAAAGAGTTCCCTTGCATAAACTAGTCCTTTCACAAAGTTCATGGTCGAGTGCGGCGTCACACTCACCGGGGTGCCATGAAGTGTCCGAAGAGCACTTATCTTGGCCACCTCGGCGGGATTCGCGCATTCGCCAGAAGGCTCCCGTCCGAGAAACGGGTCACCTTCGGCTCTCTACCAATTGCACTAGCTAATCCTCCCCTCTGATGGATCATGTTGCCCTTTGACAACATGCTGCCATCAGTGGAGCGAATAACGAGGAAGCGTTTGAAGCCAGCGGGCTCGAAAACGCCAGGTAACCTCTGAATGAGGGGCCCCGATGTCATCGAGGCTCCGCCCTGTGCACTTTTGGTCTTTGTCATGGTCAGGAGCTCCGTACCCGGGGGGGGGGCAGAGGGGCCGGTTGTGCCGATCTTGGCTTGGTCGCTTGCCAGAGTGGCAGCAGACCCATCCGTCCCCGCAGCCCCCGCGGATGGAGAGGAGCCCTGAGTCTTTTTGGTGTTTTTTCTGTTCTTTTTTTTTATATGAGAGGAGGCGGGGAATGAACCCGCTTCTCCTCTCCACCAGCAGGAGCCCCCAGGCCAGATGAACCGACCTCAGCCAGGTCCTTCTCCGAAATGGAGAAGGTCCTGGCAGTCGTAGTGGCACCTGTCGGAGGAGATCCCTCTCATCCTTGTACTGCCTCAGAAACCCTAGCCGTTTGAGAAGAACCTTGCATAGGGGCGGATTCGGGTTCGGTGCTTGGCGCCGAACCCGGATTCCCTCCCAAGGAAGGCCCTACCATCTGAGGCTGGGTTGCCTCAAAGACCATGACTATCTCAGGAAAGGGGCCTCCAGTTGGCCATCCCCCTCCCAGGACATCACAGGTCACATTGACAGAGCTGTCTCTAGTCAAGTCTGGGAAGGCACAGGCCTTTACCCCAGCAAGGTTCAATATTCTTGCCAGCAGGTCTTTTGAGGAAAGTGACCGAAGGGGCCTGGCTTCCCTCTCCCCCCTAAGGGGGTTTGCCCTACTGAGCCACTTTAATGCGGAGTGGTCAGCTATGGGCTGCCTGCTGGCTTTCTTGGCAGTCCCCTTGGAAAGAAAAGGGGGGACTGCCGCTGGAAAGAAGGAGGTGCCCGAAAGCACCTCCAGAGAAGGGGGTGAGGGAGAATCCCCTTCATCCGTAGGCAAAGGAGAGGAGTGAGCCTCCTCTCCGGTTAGAGAAATTTGGAGGGTCCCCTGTGCAAGCACAGGGTGGATGGGGGACCTCTATTTTTTTCTGTGGAGCTGCCCGATGGCAGCTCCGTTGATGGAACAGGGAGAATTAAGGGGATTTTGGGGGGTTTGACTCATCATTGGGCATAGTGACCCTCTTTTTATTACAGAATGCAATAGCTCATCCCCCCCTCACAGTAGCCCGATCTGCAAGGGGTGTGTAAGGGCTTGGCAGAGCCAGGTGCCGCCATTTTAAGGCCATCCCCCCCCCCCCCCGCCTGGTGACCTGGCAGCCCTTCAGCATGGCGGCTCCACCTTGGGCACGGCGTAAAAACAAAGATAGATGATGAGGTCAGAAGGAAAGGGGATGTGAGGAAGGTATGGGTGGGGATAAAGCAGGTTGTTAAAAAAACACCATCCCAAACCGGAGCTCATTGGGGAGGAAACATTGTCCCCTCCCCCCTCAACCCCGATCCGGGATGGTTGGCTGAGAAGGAGGTCAGCATCTACCCTGTGAAATTAGAGGCTGACCAGAGAAAGTTGTTGGGAGAGGTTGTATGAAAAGCGAGGAAACAGTGGGGAAATAAAAGTGTCTGAAGGCAGGAGAAGAGGCTAAGCTGGGGTCGGACAGGGTGCTGAGTCCCGTCAGCACGGCGGCCAGGATGGCAAATCGCCGTGCCCCTTATGGGGTGCTGTTAAACAAACCTAACACAAATGCTATGCCTCTCAGCTAGGTGTTGAAGCATGATATAGAGGATAATTTGCCCTGAATCCTGGGATTAACTTGCAGACCTGTGCATGAAGTTTTCCTATTAAATGAAGATAAGTATGCTCAAGCAGTGGGTGTACTTCCAAACATACTGAAACCTAGCCTACACTCAACAAAATTCACCCATGGCAAAATCATTTGGGTGGTGCTTATAGTGCATGTGGCCATAGTCCTTACTTCTGAGGGGTCTTACACTTGAGTGATGACCAGGGAAGCGGACACCCTGGAAAATGGCCAGACATTCTAGGAATGGTAGGGTGGACCACTGCACTAAAAAAAAAATACTAAAATTACCAGTAGGGGTTTTACCACACATCTGCGCTCATTTAAGATGTTTTTTATCTCAGTGCGAACCTAATGATTAATGTGGTATCCGAACCACAGGTATCTGCACCATATGGCAGCCAACTGGGAGTCATCAGAATCAGGGCTTAGCTGGTAAAATTAGCAGCAGTGTTTCCACTCGGTTAAGCCATAGTCCACCAATGAACATAAATTTGCTGGAGAACGCAATGGCCTAATCAACCGAACTAAACTATTCGACTGATACAGAGAAATCAGTCATTTCATTAAATGCAGACCACCGAGTCTGCTCTAAACACCACTAAGGTGTTTCTCAGGTCACAGCAGCTCACAAACTAATATTTGAATGAGAAAGTTGTCACTACCATGAAGGTCATCAAACACCTCTTATCTAAAATCCGGGTGTGCATCCAGAGTACACCAGGACCAAATCCTTAGCCTTTCATAAATTCAGACTGCAGGTTGGACCAGGACCCCTTTCTCAAAAAGAGAGATGCCTCATCGCAATTTACTCACTTGACTGTACACAATAGGGAATTACTGTGTAAGCTTGGAGCAATTTGCACAGATTTGGGGTAAACCAGATTTTTCACATCTGCATCAATGATTTGTGTGGCTGAAGCGGCAGCAGTAGTGACACAAAACCCCTGACACACTAGAAATACCAACTCAGGCAGCCTGTCATGATAGAACATGATGAAGTGTAGGGATGTTTCTCAAGCCCCCAACCCCCATTTCCTCATTAAATGTTCAAACTTGACCACTCCTTGGTTGGCCAGCTCTTCAGTGATGTCTCCCAAGAGTTAGTCCATAAGTTTCCTTGAATATATGAGGGACTGTAGCAAAAGCTATTTTGAGGCTATATAATGATAATGGCTTTTGTAGATCTAAAAAAACATAACTTTAAGCTTCTTTTTATATCTTTATTCCATGGGACTTTTACAATTTGTGTTATTTGAAATTAAGAAGCAAAACAAAGCCATTTCCACCACATTTGAAAGGTGAAATCTGTAAATGAAAGTGAAGATAGAGGCAGATCCACTTACAGGCATTGGGGCTGGAAGGGACAAAACTTTCCAGATGTTAGTTACAGCATGATTGCCTAAGGTACATCTGACATCCCATTGTTATGGGATTTTTGTTACCAGTACAGTGAATCCCATGGAAAAACATGTACAGAGGAGCAGAAGAACTTGAGAAAGGCATAAAGTTATGAAAAAACACTGATGGTGGTTCTTACTGATGTGGAAGAAGTAAATGGCGAAGACACACACAGTTTCTTGAGAGTTGATTGAAGACCTACCGCAAACCCCTGAGGAAAGTAAAACAAAAGCTAGCAAATAGGCAATAAATTACTTTCTAATAGATATAATCAATAATTATCGATGATTGCTTCTAATAAGGCAGGTTCAAAATGAGTAAAAAGGTAAAGATAATAGCCACATTTCTTTATCACAACATTTGGGGTGTTAATTAACTCTCCCCATCTTCTTGTTAACAAAAGAAAATACAAACATGAGCTAAACTTTAATTAAAAGCAAATAGACCACACAATTAAAAACACATCAAAGGTCATAACATAACATACAAATAAAGGATGAAAAGAGCCACTAGGAACTATCAAAGACATCCTACTCAGACTATCCCAAACCCAACCATGGTATAGTCTGCATCAATTGAATTGCGTTATCAGCCATCAGCCAGCAGGCTCATCATAGTGAGTTTATAATACAAGACCCCTAAACATGCAAGTATTAACAAAAGAACCTGCAAAATCATGTTCTTTAAATATGCTCTTCTGCCATATACAGCGATACCTTGACTTACAAGTTTAATTTGTTCTGTGACTGAGCTTGTGACTTAATTTACTCACATATCAGAGCAGTTTCCCTCATTGAAATTAATAGAGGATGACCAGAGAAAGTTGTTGTAGGGAAAGTGAGGAGGTAGAGTAAAAATACAGGCCATCAGAGAGAAGAAGTGGCTAAGCTGGGGCCAGACAGGGTGCTGGGGCCGGACAGGGCACTGAGTCCCATCAGCACGGCAGCGAGGAAAGCAAATCGCTGTGCCCCTCACAGGGCTCTTTTCATTATCTATTATCTCCCTAAATCTAAGAGATCAAACAAATATCTTCTCTAGAACAAGTGTAACACTTTCCACTTCCTCTTTGAGCATCCTACAGTGAATATTGAGGCATAACCAATGGGCCAACACAACTTGGGTAGAGAATTTGCCGAAGCCTAGACAAGAGATTGCTTCTTGAAACAGAACACTAGTTTGATTATAATGCGAGTTCAAAACGCCCAGAAACTCTTGGTAGTAGGGTATAGTAAATTCTGGAAGGAAACCCTGTAGAGAGCACAAGTCCCCCTTAGGGAAACAGGCCCAAAACTCATAGAGGTGCTTCATAGGACAGGTCTATTGTTGGCATGAAAGTTACAGACTGGTCTTAATAATAGCCCAGTGGGTGATAGTTAAAATTTAATTTGGAAACAATTTGTCTCATTCTCTAAATTGAGCAAAGAGATTATTTTACTTCTATGGTCTAAAGGTGGGTCATAAATCTGATATGCTATAAAGGAATAGCAAACTTATTAATGACTTCTTCACTAAGTCATCATGGCAAAAGTAATGAATATACATTTAAGAGTAAAGATCCAGGAAAGGTAGTGAATTTCCCAATTCCTAATTTGCTTTAAAGTTTATGGTAGAGTAGAGAGTATTGAAGTTATGGAACAAAATTTGGATTATCTGTAGGTCCACTGATAGAACAGCATAGTGCAATCACATTAATAGAGGGTAGGATGGAGGGAGGAAAAATCATTTTATGGACACCTCCATGAATGCTGCAAAAAAGGTGGAGGATAGGAAGTTACACACTGACAGACCATATTTTTAGTGATAGAATTGCCCAATTGCTGATAAAACATGATGCAGGGTCTAATGGAATCAATGTGTTTGTTTAAGGGCAAAGGGAAGTGAAGTTCATGGGGAAAATTATTCAATTCCCTCTTAAATGCAGAGAGCACCTTTTACTGGAACATTTGTGAATAAACTGTCAACATCAAACATTCAAGTTTATGCTTTGGCAAATTAAATCTCCATTAATGTCTTCAATGAGTAAAATGGTTGATGTGGGAATCTTAAATAGGACCTCCTAGAAGGGGAAGAAGGATAGAGGCTAGGGATTTGGAAACAGAGCATGAGCAAGAACCAACGCATGAAATGATGTTTTAAAGTAATGCCAAGTCTAGGTATTTTCAGCTAGTGGTGACACACTGTGTGGAATGAGCTAACAGAGGAAACAGTGAGGAGGAAGCTGATCACCTACACATCGACAAGTTATACATGTCTCAAGATGACTGAGAACCTTGATGAAGACAATCACCCACAGCAATGTTACCTCCAGTGAAACTATCCCTTACGTCTGCCTCTGAGTGGCACCTCAGGGAGGGATCCCAAGAGCTGCGAGTCTAGATGCATTTTACCACATCCCAACTTACATCAAGTGCACAGCCTAGAGCTTGCCTCATAGAACACACTCTAAAACAAGGAACATAGAAGAAAACCTGAGCTCATGCTACACATGCCACTTCTGCAGACTGCCCTGTAAAAAAGGCCAAGCCACATCCGTTGAAGCTAGTCCCAATACACCACATGTTTTGCTGGTTTCTGGTACAACACTATTCACTTGAAACTCAATTCACCTGAACTACAAGCACAACTCACTCAACCCAACACACCAGCCTCGCACTCCCATGCCACAGCAACACACAACCTTTCCTCACCTCAACAGCCCAGTCGCACATCCTCCTCTAAGGACCCCATGAGACTGAGAATGCCCATCTGCATGACTGCCTCTGAGGGCATAAGGCCAATGAATAATAAAATGTATTATCTTACACAATCTGCTGTGGATAGTTTCCTTTTGACTTGGGGACAAATAGGTAACCGAGGAGTTTCAACAAAAGATGTTTTCTTGCTTTGTCCCCCTGTTCTGGTGAATAAAAGTGATGATTCATTCTTCTGAGAGAGTGGGCTGACCTTTTCCACTTCTTGGGCTAATCCAAAATCGATAAGTGCATATCTGAACAATATTTAAAATATTAAAATAAAACTATAGGTACAAATTTGAAACAAACAAGAAAGAAATTGCTGTAGATGATATACAGAGTTGATCAAGAGTTTTTGTTTGATATTATACAGTATATTATAAAGGTAAAAATGATTAAAACTATTTAATCTTTTCAAAAGATATAATCAAAGATTGGCTGAAAAGACCTAATAGAACACTGCCCAAACTTTGAGCTCTAGCAACAAACAACATTTTGCTGGGTCCCGCCCACCACTGTGGTGGATTTCCTGATGGATAAAGTCTGGCCATGATGCCAGCACTGAGGACGAAAAAGTAAAAATATGGCAAAACAAAAACTGAAGAAAACGGATTTTAAAAGAACATTAGAAAAATTAAAATGCAGAAGCTGTTAGAAGAAAGTGAGGTAAGGCCAAGTGGAAACAACACTTCTAATTACAGTGAGTCAGTAGAGTCAGGTGTGGTAAACTCAGATGGAGTTCCAAGTCAGGCCACTTTTGCAATGGCTTCCCATACATTAAAATATAGATCCCTAGTGAGAAATAGAAAACATCTTAAATAGAGTCCAGATGGTAAACAAAACAGCAAGTTTTGTTGTTTGGAGAGAGAGAATTTGGGGATTTTCACTACTTTTTGAAAAATCCATTTTCTTGATCCGTATTTAAGAATTTTGCCTTACTGTGGTAGTGGATTTCAAATGCCATGGTACCAGGCCAAATTTTAGCATGACTGGACACAAACTTTCAACCAAAGTGAAGGACTTGCTACTAGTGGCAAACTCACTATGCCTACCCCTGCAGGAGTAGGCATAGTATGTGCCAATAGTAGCCAGTCCTTCACTTATGTTGAAGAGGTAGATAGTTTTGTACACATCATCACACACATAGACACTTACAACACAACTGGGAGGTCTTCAATCTTCAAAACAATATAGTAGTCGTAGTTGGCTGTCATTCGCGAGCGAGGATGATGGCCTCTAGGTCCTCAGGTGGCTGAGGAGGCCCAGTGGTGACTGGCAATGTTTCTTGCATGTCCCGATAGATGGTGCCGGGGGAAAGTTGTTGCCGCAGCGCTGGATTGAGGCAGCTTTTGCATGCCTACGCTCCCTTTGCTGATGTTCGTTGTCACGTCAGGAGGTTTCAAACCTTTCCACTTCCCGGTGGGCTGCACATCACCAATCAGGGCGATAACCCGCAGAGGTCTCCCTTTCATGAGTTGATGTTAATGTTGCCTTTCTTCATATAGGACTTCAATGTATCCTTGCATCACTTTTTCTGCTGTCCTCTCGCGTGGGTGCCAGTTTGAAGTTCTGAGAACAAGACTCGCAGAGGCAGTCTTGTCTCTGGCATCTGAGTGCAGTATCTCACCCATCAAGTTGATGTTTTATTATGAGGGCCTTGATGCTGGTAGACTGCCTCATCCAGAACGCTGATGTTTGTTCTTCAAAACAATATACACATACATGGATTCAATCCTAGTCAACATAAATATAAAACTTTCCTCACTATCATAAGTTAGCTGCCTGCCCATCAGGCAGATACGCTGATACCCTAGTGTAGGTAAGTAGCTCCACACGCATCATCATACACATTTGCCAATCACCGCACAACCTCCACTAATCTTCTGTTCTGAAAGCTTGCCGCTGCAGCACTAGTGTCCCCTATGAAGCACTCATATCCACATACTCTTGATGCAGAATGCCTCCCACCCCCCAAACCCTGGAGTTAGGCAGTCTTCCCCCATCATTATTATCAAAAACACACAATGACTAGGACATGTTCCCCAATGAGAAGCATCTGGCACCTTAAACTCATAACTGTCATTCTGATCTTTATGAACACATCCCTATATAGTCAAAATATCTTATCCACTCTATCCATATCTATAGTGGAACTAATCAATGTTTTTCTTCTTTTCCACTCTTGGATTTAAAGCACAAGGACTATGAGGCTGTATCACAAAGTTTGTAAGAATAGATTTGGAAATAAAAGTAAAAATGTATGGTGAACATATTTAAATGTCTCGCCCCAAAGCCTGCAAGAGGCCTGGGAAGGAGAGCTGCGTGTGTTTGAAGCTGGGAGGGCACATAACCTTCAGATGTTACCCAACTCCCCCTTAGGGGTGCATAAAATGATCCATAAGGAAAATAAATAAGAAAGACAGTAGGAGAAAAAGGGTAGGATGAATGCAGACATGTTAAAACCAACTATCCCCCAAAAGGAATGAGCCAGCTCCCCCGCCCTCCCATGCATACAGCTAATTGGTAACTATCCTGCAACAACCACTGGACAAGAAAATAGGTAAAAAGAGGCTTGTAAGCAAAGTAGCAAAATGGAAATGTCTAAAAGGAATAAAGCCCAGTTAGTCTCAATCTAGTTTGACCCTGCCAGGAGAAAAGGTATATCCATATACCCCTGATGTGCTACAGGTGCCCTCAGTCACTCTGAAGAATTTGCAGATCAGTTTGACATCAAAGCACTACCCAGGTCCTATCCCCTCCTCTTTAAGTGATGACTGGCCCATAGTACATTTGGCATTGACAGATATTGCCATTCTGATCTTTATGCAAATTTCATATCTAGTTGGAGGTGTCTTGTTCATGAATGAAAAGCGACATAGGTAAAGTTTAATCAACTTGACCTATGTGATATCAAACAATAACTGTCTACTTTAGGCACCTCTTGCGCAATCAAGAATAATTGGGAGTACAACATACAGTTAATAATGCATTTTAACCCTTTAGCGCCCAAATATCCCAAATCGGATACCTAATTGCACCATTTTTAAATGAATGCCCAAAATTTTATAATGCTTAAATGGTTGATTTTCTGCTTTTGGGTCAAATAAGAACTCATTGTCTTTCAAATGCAACCAATCAGGTTTCAGTAATGTTCCCCCGCCTGGCGGCACTAGAGCACAGAATTTACCTATCCTGTGCAAATGCTGAAAAGGCTGACATTTCATGTAAATTGTTCCTACATTCAATCTTCTTACGCCAATACCAATGGAGGTAAGTTTATCATTACTTAACCTAACCTAACTACACAAAAACTGGAGAATTTTTTAAAATGCGCATGAGTAAAAATATCTTGTATTTGCCTGTAGTTTAACATCCTAAGAGCATTTTCCAAAATTCTTAAGGAAAGGCAAAATGAACCTTAAAGGGTTAAAAATCAAAATATCTAAACAATGCCTTTGCTACTCATAATTAGCTCAAGGGCACCAAACTTATCAAAGCATGACACTAAATTCATGTATGCCTAGTTATAAATAAAATATAAAAGTAATAATGGTGTCTAGATATGCTAAATATAAAGCCAATTTATCCTACTTTCTATATTTTCTGTGATAAAGAAAGTTTCCTGGCTTGATATCTCTGTGAATAATGTTGAAATTATGAATTCTCCTCAATGCTATGAAAAGATTCAGGAGATAGTCGCAAATCTCTTCTGTTGTGAGGGTACCAACATAATCCTGTAAATATATGCAGATAAATGATAATAAAATAGCCAATTACAAAAAGTTATAGACATTAACAACTCTAAACCAAATAATGAAATTATATCAGGCTAAAAATATAAAATATAAGCTTTTAAAACCAACCATAATGATTTTGCATTTTTCAGATATTTTAAGCAATAAAATTGAGAAAAATAAATTTATAATGATACTTACAATAAAATCATCATGAGCAAAATATGGCATAACAAGAATGATATGATGTGCATTTCGAAGACAGAGCGAAGCTTCAATAATATTATTGTCGCCTCTGTAATTTAAAAAGAAACATAATAAACTATTCACATTAACTTGCATTATCTTTTAATAACCTCCACCAAAAGAGCCATAAACATCCCAACATTGTTAATATATTTCCCTAAATACCACATTACTGATAAGGGACCTTTAATTTTTAAGTTAACCATTTATTAGATTTTCTTTGACAATAGAAAGTGGCAATTTTCTTCTTTAGAGCTGGCACCATAATTTTGTTTTGTTTACTGTACTAGCCCCCTTTTATAGCTTCTTAAAGATCTATTGTGTAATAAAGACAATGGACCCAGTAAATCAGAGACTGGAGACATTTAATTCAAAAATAAATATCTTTTACATCTATGTAGGCTGCAGTTTAATATGGGTAGTTTTCTAGGCAAGGATATATTGCTCTCAATCAACTGAAGATAGCAGGGGCAGAATCATATTCAATTAACAAGTTGATAAATAAATACTACTAATACTACTGTATGTTTTGGTGTTAAAGACTTTTTTTAACCAAATTTTATATCTAAAATTACATTCATTCTATACACTAAAGATATGAATATAATAATAATTACTGTATGTATACAGCACTATATACAAGCCATATACACCATAAGTGTGGCTGCATATTTCAATATTAAGCATGTATAGTTAGTTTATTTGAATAAACTAAGTAATAATAATAGTCATCCCTCAATATTAAAAATTAAAAAAATATACAGTGGGCAGAAATAAGCATTTGCACACTTTCAAAATTCAAATTTAATAGACTTGCAATAATTCTAACTTCATGAAATTTACACAATAGATATATATTGATGTAAAGTTAAAAGTTCTATGCACAAAAGGACATGAAACTGAATTGATATTCTGGAAACTTAAAATTAATGAAAACATGGATGAAAAAGTATTTGTACAAATCAATATTTGGTGATTAATACTTAGTTGCCGAACCTTTGTTGGCTTTCACCACCATAATTCATTTCCTGAAGTTCTTCACTACTTCTACTTCTTTGATGTTCTTGGGACCCTTCAAATAAATCTTGCTCTTCAATGTTCACCAAAAGTTCTCTATTGGGTTCAAGTCTGGTGACTGACTAGGCCACTCTAGAATGTTTACATTGTTTTTACAGAACCATTCATGAGTAGCTATTGCAGTTGCTTCAGATCATTATCTTGTGAAAGATCCATCACTCTCCAAGTCCAAGCTTATCTACAGAAACAAACAGATGTTCTTTTAAAATGTGTCTGTAGATTACTGAATTCACATGGTCAGATCTATGATATCAATTTTGCCAGTACAGTTAGACGAGAAACACTCCCAAACCATGATGCTACCTCCCCCAAACTTCACAGTAGGGATGGTGTTCTTAGAGTCGTAGGCACTGCTGTCTTTCCTCCATACAGGACAGCACTCATTATGGCCAAACAATTCTATTTTTATCAAATCTGACCACAGGACATTATCAAAGAAGTGAGTAGGTTTCTCCAAATACTCACATGCAAACTTCAACCTTGCAGCTCTGTCTCTTCAGCACCAGAGGTGCCTTCCTTGGCCTGAAAAATTTAAATCATGCTGGTTCGCTTTGTGACCAACATTCCTGCCACCAGTAGGTCAGCTTGAATTTCCTTATGGGTCATCATAGGGGCAGCTCTAATCTTCCTGAGTATTACAACAGAAGCTTTCCAATTCCACTTCAGAATGACAGAGCTAATGGTGATAAAAGGTATTTTCAGCTGATCAAATATCTTCCAGTAGCTCAGCCCATTCATGGCCTACACTTGGCAGCTCCATAGTCCTCCTTTTGCTTTCTGAACAGCATTGATGCATCTTGGAATTGATTCATACAGCTTCCTGACTTCATTGAGAGGAATCTTGAGCCATCCTTTTTGCAATACCTGCTCCAGCTGTTTCAGACACGATGGTGGAAGGTAAAGACTTCTAACTTATGGCTCCAAGATGCACCACAAATGGTCAATAATATTAAGATCTGGAGATTGTGGGGGCCACTCCATATGTTGTAGCTCACTCTTATGCTCTTCATACCAATTTTTAACCACATGAGCAGTGTGTATTGGGGCATTGCATCTTGGAAAAAGTACTCACTATCAGGGAATACTATCTGAACCATGAGATGGACTTGATCTTCCAAAATATTCAGATATTTGTTTCTGGTAATCCTACCATGTAAGGCAACGATTGGACCAAGATAATTCCAAGAGATGTCTGCCCAAACAATCATTGACTCTCCTATGTGCTTCACTGTAGGAAGAAGGCAGTCAGGATTAAAAGCTTCTCCAGGCTGCCTCCACACATAAACTCACCCTACAGTGGGGAAAAGAGGAAAAACTGGACTCATCAGAGAATATCACTTGATTCCATTGGTCTGTCGAGTGTCAACCAGCCCTTATGATCTCTACACCAGTTCAGCCTTTTCTCAATGTTTTGATGAGAAAGCAGAGGTTTATTGATGGCAGCTCTTCCATGATATCTGGCTTTATTGAGCTCACAGCAAACAGTTTTGGTCAAAACTGGGCTAGTGAGATGTTAATTCAACTCTGCAGTCACTTTAGGGGCAGTTGTCCCAGGATTTTTCATCACAATACATTCTAACACTCGTCACTCTTTCAGCGAGCTTTGAAGTCCTGCTACAATTACTCCTCCTGCTGGAGGTTTTGCCCTGCTTCTTGAATTCTGTTGTGTCCTTGATATGGTAGCTCTCGATAAACCAAGGAGTTTAGCTGTTCTGGTGATGGAAGCTCCTGAAATTTGCCCTTTTTCGAACTCAGCATCTTAGCATATATACCACAATCTGAAAAAGAAATACAAATAATCATTAAAGCTGCTAAATAACACTGTATCTACAATATAAACAAAAAACTCACAATAAAATTTGGATGGATATTCGTAATATAATGGCTCATTGAAATATTGGTGTTAAATTTCTACTGGTCCAATTATTTGTCCAACCCCTGTATATATTTATTTATTTATTTATTTATATATATATATATATATATATATATATATATATATATATATATATATATATATATATATATATATATATTAATTTGCTGCATGTGAAGTTTCAAAGGTTTTAGACAACCTTGGAAACTTCATACATAGTGGAGCACATGCATGCAGTCTATACACACCAGCATCTGGCTAAGCCAATTCACATGATGCATCATGGTCCAGTCTTTTAGCAGCATTGTGTGATGAAGAACATTCCTTAGCAATTTCCCACTGATTCTACGGTTCATTTTACCTACAGTATACTTTAGCCTGTTAGCATGGTGCCTAAATGTAAGTCTAGTGATAGTGATGATAGTAAGTCTAAACATTCTAATAAAATGATGGCTATCACACATAAAATAGTGTTAGATACGTTGTAGGAGGGTGAGAGTTCTGTAGCCATAAGTAAGCATTTCAACATCAATGAGTCAACTGCAACCTACATATGGAAGAGAAATAACATTTGTGAAGCCATAACATCAGCTTCTCCCGTTGCTACATAAGTATCTATGTCAGAAGTGATAGTGAAAATGGAAAATGCAGTATAGATCTTCCTTCAAGATTCAAGTGAGCAAACCCATCCATATTAGGGCTTCACCACAGCAGCCTGGTAGCGAAGGCAGTAAATGCGCTAGAGTGACTGCAATTAGGTGGTCAGCCCATTACATCCAGTGATGGGATTATTGGGGAAAAAACTGATCTTCCCATTAATTGCCCCCCAAAGCCCAGGTTCCTTCAAGTCCTGGTCTCTTCTGACATAGAATGCAGCAACTGGTCATGTCTTTAAGCCTAGCAAAAGATTAAGGGGGTAGTCATTGAAAAAAGATAGTGCTGAGAGGGCACGATGAGGAAGTGTACCAACAACTATCCCAGGTCTCCTCAGTCAAAATGAATCCAGTGATGAGTCTTTCCTAATTTTCACTCAGACTAGGAGGACGGGCAGCTCCTCTAGGTAGCAAGTGTAACAGCCTATGCAGGGTAGCCCCCTGCGAGATATACTATTGCAAAGCAGTATCATAGGCCTGCTCCAGATCAAAGAACAAACTATGGTAGGTCCATGGGAACAGTGGTAGTGGAATTGAGTCAACTTAAGTTCCCATCGGCTGTCTCCAATCTTCTTAGCTTAGCAACCTGGAGGGCTGCCCTAATTCCTACCATCTAATTGGTGTGAGGAAGAGCAAAATGTTGGTCTGGTCGCAAAGTCCTCACAGACTCATTAGAGCCCTCATTCCCTGCAATTCCCACATGTCTAGGAACTCAGCAGAAGATAATCTTGACATCAGCCAGTCTTGTGACAGCCATGGCATCACAGATACTGCAAACCAGAACTTGTGGAAATCCCAATACCCTGAGAGCACTCAGAGCACTTTGTAAGTCGCTATAGACCACAATCTGGTCTGAGAACCAAGCATGATGTGTTATCTCGCATACCAGGTGGTGTATTGAAACCAGCTCAGCCAAGAAGGCAAATGGAGCACCTGGTAGAGCCCCGCTGACTTCAAACATCTGCAGATGCATAGAATTTGCATCTGTAGTCAAGCTTCAAATTAGCAAAGGAGAGGTAGAAAAGTAAGGCTGTAGCCATATCAGCACCCCAAGTGCTGAACATCACAGAATAAAGAATGTCCATGGTACAGGTACAATAGACTCTAAGGCTGCAAATGTAAGCGTACCAAGAAAACAGAGTGAATCCAGCACTTCCACGCAAACCCTGTTTAGGAATAAGTCTAATTTAGGATGGATTCATGGATGCTGGCAAAAGTGCACCACCTTATTCTTGGCCAAGGAAAACTGAAACATGTGTGCTTCAGCATAGCAAGAGATGCGATTCAATGCTTATGGAATCAACATTCGAGAGTTGGCATCTGGGCCGCACCTAAAGAAATTGAAAGGTTGTCTAGATAGAACAAAGAGAGAACATCTTCCAGCAGCACTAAGGTGATAGGTTTGATGCTAAGGGCAAAGAGTGTGACACTGAAGGGTTCTCCGCCTCAAGAGTTAAAGTCCAGTTGGGAGCCTTCAGTGACATTACAACGTATATTGAATGATGGCGGAGTAGTATCCCTGCTAGAGAATGTGGAGAAAGTAGCCACAAAGGACTCACTAACGGATGCAGTGTCTGAGATTGCGGGATGGAGTGCTGCAAGAACTTGCCCCAAATCCTTTTGACTTGCTTCTACACCTCTGCAAGAGGGTCTTCCTGTTAAATGATGACACGTATGCCCACCAGGAAGAGGGAGAACATGCTTTGAAACATACCAGAAACTAGCCCTAGCTCGACATAATTCATTAACAGGAAATCTTTCCGGTGACGCTTATGTGCATGTAGGCATAACGCTTCTGTTTGAGGGCCATCTCACACACTCTAACAACAACAGAAGCAGTCAGTGTGTAAAACAGCCACAAGTTATAGAATGGAAGTTAGGCTAACAATAATGAGGTTGCAGGAAAACAACACAATGGCCTCATCCACTGACCCAAGTTCCTCAACTGGAACAGAGAAATCAGTCATTTCCTGAAGTGCTGACCACTGTGTCTGCGCCAAACACCATCTTGTTCTTTCCATTTTGGGGAGGAGGGTATTAAGTGAACCCATTTCTCTCCACCCCTGGAAGGGACCCTAGGGCAGAAGATGCTGCCTTCTGGGGCTGGGTCACCTCTGGAATCATGTCCAGCTTGGGGGGGATCCTCTAGCTAGCCCTCCCAACAAGGCATCACAGATTCCATTCAAGGTAACTCCAGTCAGGGTAAAGTCTCTGGCCGACAAACTGACTTTCATTTGGGAAGAGAGGAGGGTGTGATGGCCCCCTGCAAAAGGCATATGCATGCCTGCAGGATCGCAGGGGGCACATCCCAGTGCTCCTCTAAGCAGATTAGCCCGATCAGGCTGCTACCACCTGATCAAGCCGCTCCCGCCAGGATTAGTCAATTTTGGGGTCATCTTGCCTGCTTTCTTGATAGTCCTTTATGATAGGAAAGGAGGGAGTGCTGTTGTTCCTGAGATGGAGTCACACAAGGGTGGCTCCAAAAGAGGAGGTAATGGGGGTGGGGAATCCCAATACCTTTCAAGAGAGCAGAGGAGAGGCAACACCTTTTCGAAGGTGGAGTTGCCCAGAGGAGCTCCAAAGAAGGCAAAGGAGAAGCCTTTTTGCCCTATGAGGATGGTGAAAGGGGAGCTTTAGATTGGTTGAAAAGGTGTCTTGTTTACCTCATCCTCCTTGACACCTAGGTAGGATGAGGCTGCCCTGAGAAGTGATTCTACATGCGCCTGCAGTCATCCACTATCACTTTGTATTGTCACCATAATCGTAGTAAAAAGAAAAAGAAAAGGAAAAAAGGCAGGGAAAGTAGATACTATGACCTCCCAATGCCTTGCGGGGGGGAGGTTAAGAGAGATGTCTCCATAGGGTCTTAAAATTTCAGAATGTGATAATTATTTACACATACTCGGCACACAGGGTTTTGACAACCTGGCCCACCAATCAGGCAAAAATGCCCCCAAGCTTTAACCATCAATGAAGGTGCTGGAGTAGCCACCTTATCTGTGTACTGGAGGAAGGTGTGCAGAGTCGACCGCCCAGCACACCCCATACCTAATTCTTGCCCTACCCAGCAGTCTTTCAGTCCTGGCAGTAGGTAGGATCCTCATGGTATCCACTGCCACTCAACTAATGCTCATAAGATGAAAATGTGCCAGGCAACCAGGGGATAGGTGGGTATGTAATAAAGATAAGTAGAAATAGGCGGGTCCACTAATGAGTAGGGTGGGTCATCACTTATTATTATCATACCCTGGTGCTAGGTGATCCCAAGATATACAGTCAACTCAGGCACCATGGTTACCAGACTGAGCTCTGTACAGGTGGGAACAGTCTTCCTGGTACAAAATGCAGGTAGAAAAAGTTGCAGGGATAGCCATTATAATAATAACAATAATTGGTAATAATCTTAAATAATAATACTAATAAAAAGAATAAGAATAATACTACTACTAATAAATAAAGATAAAGTAACGCTGAGATGGAGGGAGGGGGAAACGCACCAACAACTTTCCCAGGCTCTATCAGAGTTCAAATCAATCCAGTGAGATGTAATCTCTAATTTACACTCAGACGGAGAGGATGCGCAGCTCCTCCATATACCAAGTGTAACAGGCTGCAAAGGTTACCTCCCTGTGGGTATAGAAAGAGGGGTTTGAAGTCTCAGTACTTGATGCCAATTGCAAACTCCTATAAAGAATTAAGCTATACCCCATCAAAATCCCCCTCTTGAAACCCAGACTAATTTTTTACCAAAATCACCACACTCATAAGAAACAACACCAACAGACTTAGAAGTTGAACTAATTTGTGACCAATACGTGAATTAATCACTCATCTAAATAAAAAATGAAAATTGGAAACAATACATTCAAACAATCAACCACAAAAACAGCTCCCAACTCTGACAATCGGAAAAAAATATTATACACCCAACCTTACTGGAGACAACAAAATTCCTAACCCAATGGAACAATGCAACCTGCTCAAGACTGACTACTCCAAAATCAGCCAACACACGACCACAACAAATGAAATAATAGGAAAACACCCAAAACCTATGGAAATTAAGCACAGAGCTCGACCCTCAACCTCAATAACACTAGACTAGCTATCAAATCCTCAAAAACGTGCAGGCTGAAGGCCCAATCTGTCTACCTATCCATCAAATCCCAATCCACCTCACTCAAAACTAATTCAGATAAAAAAGAATGTCCACACATGCTGCATGGCAAACATCCATCACTCAACCATAACACCACACCATAGACCAACAAATGACCTTCATACAACAAACACAAAAACATTACCTCAAAGGCCATATCCAAACTCAACACTCTCAGAACACTAACAAAAACACAGCTTTGGACAGCCCAAAGAAAATGAACATTCCTTACAGACCATGTGGCTGAGTGGAAACACTGGTTGCAATGTCAGCAAAGTTAAATGACATCAGGTGTGGTTAGTCACTGGATAGTCTTGATTCTGGGTGATGCCATGATGGTCTCCACAGTGTTTATACCTGTGGTTTGGATTCCACATTAATCAGTAGGTCCCAACTGAGAAAGAAAGGCATCTTGAATGAGTTCAGATTGGTGGTAAAAGCTCTGCCATCAAGACTGGGCACCAAATGTATCTAAGTGACACCCACAGAAGATACAAGCTAGCTTAATTGATTAAGCATTGGTCTTCTACCATCGAGGTGCAGGTTTGATGGGTGTGAGCATAGACGCAAAACTTTAAGCATGGGTGGATACGGTGAAACCCTGGCAGGATTAACTAGTTCTAATATCTTTTTTTTTAGAGGGTTATCTGGATTTCCATAGGCATCACCATGTCCATGGTGAATCAAAATATACTCTCTCTCCTCTGTTCCAGAATCTTGTTGACTAAGTACTAATATCACCTATGGGGTACTCACTTCCCCATAACTTGTTGATGGAGTACTAGCATCCCCTATGGGGGGTACTCACTTCCACATACACTATTGATGGAGTACTAGTCTCCTCTATAGGAGTACTCCCCAAAACCTTTCAAGTACTAGTGTCCCCTATGGGGTACTTATTTCCACATACCCTGTTGATGGAGTACTAGTATCCCCTATTGGGTACTCATTTTCCCACAAGCTGTTGATGGAGTACTAGTATTCCCAATGGGGATACTCACTTCTCCATACCCTGGAGTACTAGTATCTCCATAGGGGGCACTCCACCATAACTTGTTGGACTACTAGTATCCCCTATGGGGGTACTCGCTGCCACATACCCTGTTTAGGTAATAGTGTCCCCTATGGGGTACTCACATCCCCATACCCTGTTGATAGGGTACTAGTGTACTCTATGGGGTACTCCTCCATATCGTTGATGGAATACTAATGTCCCCTATGAGGGTACTCATTTCCCCATACCCTGTTGATGGAGTACTAGTGTTCTCTATGGAGGTACTCATTTCCCATTAGCCTGTCAATGGAGAACTAGTGTCTCCTATAGGGGTACTCACTTCCCCACACCCTATTGATGGAGTGTCATAGAATTGCTCATAGCCTGGTCCAATAATTATTCTAGTCCTTGATCTGGACACACCGCTTTTGTTTAAGTCGATGGTATAGAGACCCTATGACTCAATCTACAATCATTATATATATATATATATATAGGCCTTAATTCCTACTGAACGTGTGAAAGCTGGTTAGAGGCGGGTTGTGCCACGGCCAGGATTCTCACTATAAAAGTCCCACTTGTTACTGGGGGGAGGTTTGTGATTGTTAAATTCTAAGAGTGTATAATACAGGTTGAATAAATTAGCCGAAGGGATTCTTAATTAAAGTCTTGCCAAGGGGACGTCAAAAAGGAGGAGCCACAAATAAACACACGTACAAAAATAAACTTTACTTTACACCAAAATAATAATTAGTAGAAATAGTTAAACGGGCATTTAGGTAAATAAGGATTAAATATTAAACACAGATTAGTCCGGGCTGACAGCAATTATAAATAATAATATCAGGGAATGACTCACTTGAATCTCTTTAAAAAAGGAGGGGAGGATAACACTGACATTAAGTGTCTAGATTTATAATGACTCAATGGGAGTATCAATCACTGTTAATTAAATAGGTAATTTAAGAATAGAGGGACACTGGGTTTACAGATTACCATTAATTATGATGGATTGGAGAGACGACTACTCAGGTCCAGATGGGGTGGTTCGGGTGGCGTTAACACGAGTTCTCGGGGAGAGGGGGGATAAGACGACGGGTTTGGGGCTAGTGACTGCAGTTCCGGTTGGTTCACTCCTAACTGGATGACACTAACAAATAGTTACTTCCAGTAACTATTTGGATGTTCCTTTTTCTTTCTCAAGTTACGTTGAGCAACAGAGCGTATTCTTCTAGTCACAGACTCTGCAGGGTGGGATTTGCCTCAGGAACACTTTGAGACAGCGACCAAGTTAACTCAGCAGCGCATTGGCAGTTGATACATTACGGCAACGACTCTCGTTCAACGTGAGGGTTACGCGAGTAGGTTTGGAACACTTCTGCCGAGGGCTGAACGGCGTTGTCATTTATACCACGGACTGTGTGAAATCGAGATATATTCCATATACGACAATTCGCTTATCGCAGCACCTTCTGGACAATCTCCATGGTATCATAAAGAAAGCAAGTAGAATTTAGGCTTCTCTGTGAGATATGCCTTCTTTCGTCAGACTTCCTGTCGCCTGTTGGGGAAGTTTGGCACGGATAACAACTTAGGTCAAGGGAAGGGCGGAGGAGGGCGGTAGAATGTCAGGGGAGGGTGGGGGAGGAGAGAGAGGAGACGAAGGTCAACTCAGACGACAAATTTCTTTTGTTCACATGATTGTTTGGCGGAATGCATGTATGTACATTCCATACCCTCACATGGAGTACTAGTGACCTCTATAGGAGTACTCCCCATAACCTGTTGTAGTACTAGTCTCCCCTATGGGGGTACTCACTTCCAATACTCTGTTGGAGTACTAGTGTCCCCTATGAGGGTAGTAATTTTCAAATACCCTGTTGATGGAGTACTAGTGTCCCATATGGTAGTACTCACTTCCCCATACCTTGTAGATGGAGTCTAGTGTCGTCTATGGGAATATTCACTTCTACATATCCTGTTGGAGTAATAGTGTCCCCTATAAGGGTTGATAGAGTACTAGTGTCTCATATGGGGGTACTCACTTTCCCATACTTTGTTGATAGTATGTGTCACCTATGGGAGTACTCATTTGCCCATACCCTGTTGATGGAGTACTAGTCTCCTATGGGGATACTTCCTCATACCCTATTGATGGAGTACTAGTGTCAACTATGGGCATACTCACTTCCACATACCCTGCTGATGGATTACTAGTGTTCCCTATAGGGGTACTCATTTCGCCATATCCTGTTAATACAGTACTAGTGTCCCATATGGGGATACTTATTTCTCCATACCCTGTCCCCTATGGGGGTACTCACATCCTGATTCCTTGTTGATGGAGTATTAGTGTCTCCTATGGGGTACTCATTCACCATGCTCTGTTGATAGAGTACTGGTGTCCCCTATAAGGGTACTCATTTCCACATACCCTGTTGGAGTACTAGTGTCCCCTATGCAGGTACTCATTTCCTAATACCTTGTTGGAGTACTAGTGTCCCTTATGGGGGTACTCACTTCCCCATACCCTGTTGATAGAGTACTAGTGTCCCCTATGTGGGTACTCATTTCCCCATGCTCGGTTGGAGTACTAGTGTCTCTTATAGAGGTACTCACTTCTCTATACCCTATTGATGGAGTCCTAGTGTCCCCCATGAGGATACTCCCCTATACCCTGTTGATGGAGCACTAGTGTCCCCTGTCGAGGTACTCATTTCCTCATACCATGTTGATGGAGTACTAGTGTCCCCTATGGAGGTACTCATTTCTCCACACGCTGTTGATGGAGTCATAGTGTCTCCTATCAGAGTATTCATTTCCTCATACCCCGTTGGTGGAGTACTAGTGTCCCATATGGCGGTACTCACTTCCCCATATCTTGTTGATAGAGTCTAGTGTTCCCTATAGGGGTACTCCCCCATACCCTATTGGAGTACTAGTGTCATCTATGGGGGCATTCATTCCCCACACCCCATTGATGGAATACTAGTATCCGGTATCAGAGTATTTATTTCCTCATACCCTGTTCGGAGTACTCACTTCTTCATACCCTGTTGGAGTGCTAGTGTCCCCTATGGGGGTACTCATTTCCCCATACTCTGTCCCCTATGGGGGTACTCATTTTCCCCAGCCCCTGTTGGAGTACTAGTGTCTCTTATGGGGTACTAATTTCCCTATACCCTGTCAATGCAGTACTAGTGTCCCCTATGGCGGTACTCATTTCCCCATACCCTGGAGTACTTGTGTCCCCTATGGGGGTACTCATTTCCCCATACCCTGTTCCCTATGGGAGTACTCATTTCCCCATACCCTGTCCTCTATGGGGGTACTCATTTCCCCATTTCCTGTTGATGAAGTACTAGTGTCCCCTATGGGGGTACTAATATCCACATACTCCTGAAGCAGAATCACAAACAATTCTATGATCGCTTATTGGTGGCAAAACACAATACTAAACCCTCACCCCTACGGAGTGGCTCCTGGTACCTTCAGGCTTGCAAGGGATTGTCATTCAAATCATTATATGCATTTCATTATCCAGTCTGAGAGCTTGTCCATAATAGTACACAGTGCATTGCAAATAGCTGCACAAAACTCTGCCCAATACACCACCTCCATGCTGAAACGTAACTTCTTCCCATCGAAGACCACCTATATAAAATAGGCGCACAATTCTTCCACAAACTGTGATACCCCTAGAACCAACCAAGTCATCCAATTACACCAAATTATTAGCTAACCTTTCCCCAACCCAAGAGAACCAAAACACTATCAAACACATACACATTGCTCTAGCTGCATAGCAATTCAAAATCGCCCGTAAAACGTCCCAGTTCTTACTCAATTTGACTTTTATGGGGTAACTTTTAGGTGTATTTTCATTCCCTTTGAAAACCAGATATTGAGACTATCCTAAAAGGAAGGCAATTCCCCAAATCACATTGATTTTATTTTATTTTGTATTAGTCTAATTTAATTTTTTACTGTTAATATACAGTATTTTGTTTGTAATTATATATAAATCTTCGAACTTTTTAAAATTTATATTTAAGTAACTCTGTGGCCCGCTGAATATACTTAAATTTCAAATTTGGCCCGCTGGGAAAAAAAGGTTGGACAACCCTGCCCTAGATTGTCAAACCAGTCTCACTGACCCACCTACAATCATGATACCACCATCCCCTAACATGAATATAAAAATAGATTAAACCCAAACTTCTTACCCCTCTTGAATATCTTAGAACCTCTTTCAATATAACTTCTTAGGAAACCTCTGGAAAAGACCACAAGTGCTGCTGGGTTAAACAAGGAGTACCAAGGGGGAGGAGGCAACAAAGTAAAACAACCTAATAGAATGTGTAATGAACAACAAGTAAAAATTGAATGAAAAAAGGGAGGGGGAGATTTGGGGGGGGGAAATCCCCAATCAAATATCTCCCCATGAGAAATATGTTCCAAATAAAGCACAATTTTCCATGAGAAATCCACTTAAGCAGACTGCTTGCCATATTGTTACATTTTCACTGCCTTATGTTTGGAGAGATATAGACACGTGTCATTTGTGCCATCTAAAGTTGAATAATGTGTTAATCTGTGTGTGCCAGGTTTCTAAATCACAGTACCAAGAATTTCTTTACATAGTCATGAACTAGTGAGATGTCCTTATATCCACTAAAATGGATAACAGCAGCTCTATGAATTGTTTTAAGAATGACCATTTAAAAAAAAAAATTAATTGAATTAAAGGGGGCTTGGCTGAAAGTAACCAAAAGGTTTTCAGATTTAAATTTTTATAATCTTATGACATTAACACTCCAATGCTCATTAAAGGTCAGTGAGTAGGTCTGTCTCTATATATCTACTGTAAAATGGGCAAGTGGGCCCACTTTTTTTTAGTTTTTTTAACTGGCAAATAAATATAAATTTGAGTTTCATCAATTTTATTGTAAGAACATATATACCGATCCTTTGGTTCTTTAGGGTAATAATATGGATTACTTAAGACTTTTGATTAAAGAGGCATAAGAGTATAAACACAAGGCCCACTTACCTCGGGTTTGGGGCCAAGTGGGTCAACACAACAAAAGTAACACATGGAACATAAAAGATGACCTTTAGACTTTAATAGTTGTGGGCCATGACAAACTTAATTTGCCCATTTTGGAGTATCAAACTAAGGAAATTAGCAAAACCTAACCTCTTACCCCTAATTAGCTCTTTCATAATTGACAAAAATAAACTGGTGTATTAAAAGGCAATACAAGAAACACAAGCGCAACACTCCTGGTTCAGCGTTTGAAATGCTAACGCACTGGTGCTTCAAAGTTGCGGAAAAATTGAGCAGGGAATGTTATCCTATCTTTCACAATGTTAGGTAGGGGCAGTTTCTTTACAGGGAATTTCATATTCATCAGGATTTGCAGGTTTTCTGAACGAAATGAACTTATCACATAATGCATTTTTGCTTCTCAGATACTTAATCAACCATATATCATCAGTACACTTATAAAGCAGCTTGCCTACATAATGATATCCTTGTTTTTTCTCTGCAAAACGCACAATTACATAGTCTTCTGGATGAAGAGTTACCTGTTCATTGGCAGGAGACTTGGTTTTATCAAGGAAGCTTTTGACAAACAGATGCAATTCTAGTGCATCAAATGCATAAACATAGTTGCCTAAAACTGCTACATGTTGGGCTGTAGACTGCTCTTCTAGAGGTAGCAAGGCTGTAGGACAACCCCCAGTAGACCATGTCATCCTACGGGATCCAGATAGATGGTTGCAAAGAGTGCAGCTTGGTATGGATGTGGCATTTGCAACTTTTTGCAGGTTTTTGTCAGCTTTGATCGGCTTGAGAGCTGCAAAAAGATCCTCTTTTGTGTAATTCTTTACACATCCACCTACAATAGGTTTATAGGTATGCACCATAATGACCTGTTGAATGAAGTAAACAATAATAGAAATATCTAAAATTATATTTGTAGGGCCACTTGCCCCAAGGGGTCTGTGCCCTCTTATAATTAAAATGAAAGTTTAATTATTTCAGGTGATAAACCTCATCATAAATGTAGTTCACAACCAAAGTTTCAGTAATTTTGCCCAAAACTTTTGTTGTGTGCCAATGTATTACATTCCCATACTCGGGAAAACTTAATTTTCAAAATAATAAAATTTAAGATTACATACTTACCAAAATGAGCTTGGAATCAGCAAGTAGTGTTGAAATATCTCTCCACTGTTTTCTTACATAAGTTACATCAAAATAAGAAGAAATAAGAAATAGTAATCTAAAAATTTTTGTAAAATGCATTCAATTATCCTACCCCATTCTAAGGTATGTGAATAATCTATAACAGCTTAAAATAAGTTGTCTTACCCCATCAGCTTTAAGCATTTAAGTTCCATATGAATTCTGGAAGGGTGTGAAGTCGGTATAATCTTTTTAATGGCAAAGTGACGCCTGCCACTTAAGGAAAGGCCATGTTTAAAACATCCAAGGTAAACTGAACTGAATGTTCCTCGACCAATTATTTTCAGGATGTGGAAATTTGAATCGAGTTGAGGAACACTGTCCACCAATACAGCAATGTCATCCTTATCACATAAATCTGAAACATAATTCTTAATTAGACTGACAGAAACTACAAAAATTCAACATTAATAAACAAAAGGTTTAGTCTAGAAAGGATGCAATCCTTTCTTCACTCTTAAAGGAAGGCACAAAATCACATTAAAATACTTATCTGTGGACTTTATATATATTTTTATAAAAGGGTCTAAGGAAAACAATTCAGAATTCATATTGAATTAGGAAAGGTTGCAACGTATATATCTCCTAAAAAATAGTTCCTACATTTTGGTATGGATTTAGGACACCAATTGAATGTGTGGTTATCATTCACCATATGTATAAAGATGATTCTTCACTGTGGCTGTATAATTGTTTGGTATTTTTAGCATACTCGAAGTTCTTCACTAGTATATATAAAATAAAATTTTAGGGAAGAATTGCAACCTATTGAATAAACAGCCTTGTATATAATAATTTTATGTCTAAGCATTATTGTTAATGTTGATCATTGCTTTCTGTTGCAGGTTAAGACCAAGGGTGTTTCTATTATCAATATTGGTAAGTCTACCAACATGATAGCAGAACAATAAGTGATCATCTCGGTTTCTGGTGTGACCGATTAGTTCTGTTTGTGTTGAGTGGCAGAAGCACCAAGGTTGTACTTTGCAATATGGCAATGAACAATTTGAAAATGCCCCCAATCCTTGTTGATGAAGACTCATACTATGAATGGAAAAATGATCTTGTGATTTGGCAATTGTATATGGACATTATAGGAAAAAAACAAGGGCCAACAGTGTATTTGATTTTATTGAGCAGAGCTTGTGAATGTGTTAGCGACTTAAAGCCAGAGGATATTGGTGTGGGCAATGGGGTTAAGAAAATAACTGATAAATTGGATACATAGTTTCAAAAAGATGTTAATACACAGACTTATTTGGCTTTTAAGGAATTTCATGATTATAGGCATCCGCCTGATGTCAGCATAACAGTTTGGGGTTCACTATGAATATTTATATCACAAATTGGCTAAATATTAGTGATGTGCCGATCGATCAGCATCGGCATATTATTTTTTGATCAGCATCGGCATATTATTTTTTGATCAGCATCAGCATATTTTTTGTGATGTGCCCAGCCTTTATATAAGCCAATTAACATGTTATGAGATTTTATCCTCACTTGCATACATTTATTTTCATATTACTAGAAAAGTTTTATCAACTCTCACTATTTTTTCGCTTAAAACTTTTTAGAATGGTTGGTGAAAAAAGTGTTAGAAGAATTTCCAGCGACTAAAGTGAATGTTATTAGCTTGATTAAGATAAAAGCTTGAGAAAACTAGATCAACTGGAATAAAGAAAGGTAGTGGACTTCCTAAGTTCATGACCATTCCAGAAAATGTTGAGTCACTAAAATGAGTATAAGTAAAATGGTGGGTATGGTTTATCCCTTCCTACAATTTGTATATAAATAAAAAGTTCTCACATACTTTTTTCACCAATCATTTTATAAAAATTTGTAATTGAAAAACGGTGGTCAGTGGCACTTGTATCGTAAATTGAATGAGTTCTATGTTTCGCACTGAGGTTATAATAGCAAAATTTATGACTTTTTATCATTTACATTCCTGAAGCAGTAGAAACCTTTTTACATATTATATATAGCATGCAAAAAAACAATAATTTATAAATATTTTCTGCTAATTTGCTTGACCAACCTAAATGAGCATTATTTGCTGATAGGCAGGCAAGGTTGGAAATTATATTGCAAAGTGAGGTGATTAGCCTTATAGCCTTGACAGTCCTAAGAGCATTATAAGTGACTATAATAGTTGAGCCTTACTTTATGATTTGAAAATTTACTAAAGCTCGGCATCGGCACCAGAATCTATATTTTTCTAATAAACCAACATCGGCCAAAATGTGTAATCGGTACATCACTACTAAATATGATATCAAACTTCCTGAGGGTGTTCAAACATTTTTTGTTCTTGAAGCAGTGAATATCTCTGAAGAAAATGTGAAGAAATTTGGGCAAATGACTTAGCTAACATAAAAGAATGCATTCAGAAAATTTGGGGAAATCCATTGAGTGATGGAAGTGGATGTACTCCAACAGTCAAGAGTGAGCCAGTGTTTCATTCTGATCATTCCAAAAATGTGAATTATACCAGTGGGTACAGAGGTGGAAGAGGTTGTGGTAATAATACATATAATTGTTCTCAGCAAGGTGGACCCAGTTATGGAAAGAATCTTGTTGACAAGGATGCCAAGTTGCTAAAGTGTTTTAAATGTGGTGCCACTAATCACTTTGCAAGGTCATGTCCCTCAAGAACTGTTGATAGTGAATCTAAAACTCAAGAAGTACACATTACTCTCTTTAATGAGAGATCTGATACATACATAGCAGGTCTAGTTGGAGAATGCTTTGGTGCTTGCACAAAGACTATGTGGTGAAACTTGGATTGATGTGTATTTGGACACACTCGATGAGGATGAGATGAAACTTGTTGAAACACTGCACTCTGATACGAAATTTAGGTTTGATAATGGCATAGAAGTTAAGTATATCAAGCTTATGAAAATACCAGCTACTATTGGCAATAAAAGTGTAATGATTTCTACTGATCTGATGTAGTCAAAAGTGATATTCCCTAAGAGAGTAGATCATCCATGAGAAGATCTAATATGGTATTGGATTTTGTGGATGATACTGTGAAGGTTTTGGGTTCTACAATGAAGTTGGAATCTACTTTTTCAGGCCACTATTGTATGCCATTGACAAACAAATTGCTTGATACCAGCAAAATATTTTCTAATATTGTTTTACATACATCAGCGTTGAAAGACCTCTCAAAATAAGACAAGAAAAAGAAGGCAATTCTCATATGCTTCTAAAGAAAAACTTTGTAAGTTGTCAAGAGAATTGGGAGATTTCAATGATAATGAATTTTGGGAAATGATTGAGGAGTGGTGGGACTCCTGTCATATATGTCAGAAATATAAGAGAGCTTCTTTAAAACCTATTGTAGGCTTACCATTAGCAAACAGATTCAATCAGGTTTTATGTATGGACCTTAAAGAGTATATTCATAATAAATGTTGGATTTTGAACTTGATTGACAGTGCTCCCAGATACTGTGCTGCTTCTCTCATAACAAAGAAACATCAAAATGAAATATTAAGGTTTGTTTACTTAATGTGGATTAGCTATTTTGGTTACCCTCAGAGAAATTTATGAGTGATAATGGGGGTAAATTCGCAAATGAGAAATTTTGTGAAATAAATAAAAAACTCAACTGCTGCTGAGTCACCATTTAGTAATGGAATCGTTGAAAGGCATAATCTTATACTGACTGAAGCAATGTGCAAAACTATAGATTACGTTCACTGTGAACCTAAAATTGCTCTTACATGGGCAGTGTGTGCAAAGAATTCTTTGCAGAACTATAATGGATTTAGTTCATTAAGCTAGTTTTTGATCATAATATAAATGTTCCATCAGTATTAACTGATGAGTTGCCTGCTCTTGAGTCTTGGACCACCAGTGACATTATAAGGGAGAATATGAATGCTATGCATGTGACAAGGCAGAAATTTATTGAAGCAGAATCCAGTGAGATTAGAAGGGCCTTGCATCACAGAGTTAGGTCTTATGCAGATGTTAAATACTGTAATGTAGACAAGGTGTACTATAAAAGGAAGAACTTCAAAGGATGGAAGGGTCAGGCCATTGTATTGGGTCAGGATGGTCAATTTGCCCAGGTGCGTTATAGTGGGGCATATTTTAGGATTCACCCTTGTCAACTCATGAAAATTAGTTAGGAAGTGATAAATGATAAGGGTAAAGTTGCAGAATCAGGAAATAACATATTGTCTGGTAAAGGAAAATCTATGAAGTTCTTGTTAATAATGAGGATGATTCTGATGAAGATGATCAGTGGGTTGAAGCTGTTGGAGACATAGATGAGTATGAAGACATTAATGTTGTGAATTCTATGTTAAGCAATAATGTGAAAGCCCAGAAGAAATTCTCTTGTCAGATATAAATTGGGAGAGAGTGATTGGAAAAATGCTAAGGTATTTAGTGTACAACCTAAACGGACTGGAAAATATAAAAATTGGATAAATGTGCATGTCACCTGGGATGAAGGCCCATTTGTGTAAATTGGGACAATGTTGAACATTGGAGTGAACTTCCATATCCAGAAGAAGTTATCCTCTTGACTAGGGATGGTGAGCTGGCCCAAGAGGTTGTTGATGCAAAGGAGAGGGAGATTAACAATTTGGTAACAAATGAAGTTATTTCATATTCAAATCAAAAGACAATTTCATCTTGATGGGTACTTACTGAGAAATATATATAGAGGGTGGAAAGAAAGTTAAAACTTGTCTGGTTGCCAGAGGTTTTGAGGACTCCTCAGGGTAATGCAAAGACTCCCAACCTGCGCTAGAGAAAGCTTTAACTTGTTTTTGTGACAGCGACCTTAATGTCCTGGAAATTGGAATCTAGATGTTACTGCAGCATTTTTCCAGGGAGGATCATTGGAAAGGGAAGTGGTTTTGAGACTACCTCAAGATGTATGTTCCCCTGATAAGATATGACGACTGCATAGATGTATCTATGGCTTAAATGATGCCCTCCCCTGACATTGGTTATCAAAGAGTTCGCAAAGTATTATTGAAACTTGGTGCTGTAGTGAGTGCTTATAACACTGCTTTGTATTTGTGGTTTGAGAATGATGAACTGATGGGAATGTTGGTTAGTCATGTTGATGATGACTTTGCCTTCTGTGGAAATCAGAAATTTCACAATACTGTGATAAGAAAGTTGAAAAATACCTTCCATATAAGAGCATGAAGCTGGTACATTTAAATACTTGGGGCTTAGTGTTGATCAGCACAGTAATGGTTTCTGTACATCAAGATAATTATATTTCTTCCAACACTCCAATATCTGTTCCCAAGGAACATTACTCTATGCACAATGAAGAATTGACTTCAGATGAAAAGTCAAAATTGAAAAGACTAAGTGGTCAGATGTTATGGGTATCTTCACAAACGTGTGCTGATCTGAGTTATGAGACATGCATAATAGGAAATAGTGGGAAGCTCCACTATGGATATGATACTAACAAAGCCCTTGTAAAACTGAAATCCAAGAGAGTGGACAAAGTTCCCAATATTGGGAAGGCCTGAGGGTTTGAAGATGATTTCCTATTTGGATGCTACTCATAAATGCCTTCCGGATGGATCTTCTCAAGGTGGCTATATGGTCTTCTTAATGGAAAAAAAATGGTAGAGTTGCTCCTATAAAGTAGCAATCAAGGAAATTAGATAGTCACCAAGAGTCCCTTAGCCTCAGAAACCTTGGCTTTGGGTGAGGTTACAGATGCTGAATTTTTGATTGCATGTATGGTACGAGATATTTAGATTGGCTTCTCTCCCTATAGTTGAATGTTTCACTAACAATGCCTCATTAAAAGAAACATGAAAACTTCTAATCTTAATATTGATACACGACTAAGAGTAGACATTTCAAGACTAAGAGAAATGATTACTGAAGGTGAAATACATGCATCATGGGTGGAAGGCAGGGTTGGCAAATAAAAAAAAACAGCCCTAAAAAACCTGGGTTTTATTCCCAGGTTTTGGGCAGCTTTTTCAAGTGAAATTTGAATAAACCAGGGTTTGGGTTTTTTTTTTCAAAATTACACTTTTTTTTCAAGAAATAAATGCTACTTATTATTTTGTTCAAAATGCATATTTATGTTATAATTTCAACAAATATGTATCAAACTAAAATTATTTCTGATTCTGAATCATAATTCATCTCTCCTGCTACAGGTTATGGCTATCATGGGTACCAATAATTCCTAACATAATATAACATAATTTCACGGATGACAAAAGCTACAAGAGTCTATCAAAGGTCATCCGCATCTGTTAAAACCCACCCACAAAATGCATCCATAGGATTGTGTCAGATCATGCATCTACAATATACAATTAGAATCATCAACAGGAATGTGTCAAAAACAAAAGGCATCATCATCATCAAGACTCGTCAACATCCAAATCAATCATAATATACAATAATAAAAAAACTGTATCCACAGAAAGAGTCCCCCCCCCTCCACATATAATCATCTAATCTGAGTTTGAAACGATTAAAGTTTGGACTGTCTGCTGTCTCAGATGGCAAACTATTCCAGTAATCTACCACTCTATTGGTGAAAAAATATTTCTAACATACAACCTGCACCTTTGTTTTTCAATTTTTAAGTTGTGACCCCTAGTCCTACCTTCCAACTCAAATAACTTGGTAAAATCCAACTTATCCATCCAAGATCAGATTTTAAAAAGCTCAATCTTATCTCCCCTTACCCTCAGTCTATTTTCATATTCAAGGTGCTTCAGGAAAGGTATTATTTTTGTTGCACTCCTTGGTACTGACTAGAAGGTTGATGTTATGTCTAAAATGTGGTGGCCATGCTTTTATACAGTACTCTAAATGAGGCCTTACATACGAGCTGTAGAGTTTAAGGATAACCTCTTTACTCTTGTAGCTAACATTCCTCTTAATGTACCCTAGCACCCTATTTGCTCTATTTTTTGTCCTCAATACACTGCTTTGAAAACTTCAATGACCTATCTACTACTGCGCCTAAGTCCTTCTCATCCTCAACTGAACTCAGCCAATGCCCATCCATTTCATAGCTAAATTCCCTATTATCCCTTCCCATGTTAAGAACTTTGCATTTTTTAAGGTTGAAAGTAATCTGCCACTTCTGAGCTCAAGCTAATAACTTGTTTAAGACACTGCACTTTAAAGCTACCCTCAACTTATTTGACTACAGCTACCAATTTAGTATCATTAGCAAAAATTGCCACTTTTGCTATTTACAGCCTCCCCGAGATCATTTATATAAACTATGAATAATAAAGGGCCTAGAACGGATCCCTGAGGTATGCCACTGATAACGTCCCTCCACTGTGACCTCACCCCATTCAGCACAACACTCTGTTTCCTGTCTTTCAGCCATTCATTTATCCAATTCAAAACTTTACCACATATCCCATGCATTTTTAATTTGTGAACTAGTCTCCTATGTGGAACTTTATGAAAAGCTTTGCAAGAATCTAAGTAAATTACATCAACATTTTCGCCCTTATCTAATTGCTTAGTAACATCATTTATTAACCTACCATACTCTAGATGGTCAGAAATCCCCTTCTTAACTATCTTCACAAGAATTTCAAAAACTATAGAAGTTAAGCTTAACAGCCTAAAGTTATTCAGGTCCTCTTTACTTCCCTTTTTAAAAATTGGCACTACATTCACTAATTTCCAATCATTAGGTATTTCTCCAAACTCTAGTGATCTAGTATACAGTGGCGGCAACAAAAAAAGTGACATTGAAAATTGGCAACAGAAATCGATACACAAAATCGCTTTCACGATTTTACTTGCCAACAAGCCAATGAAAAGGGGCGGGGCTTATGCCGCGAACAGACGACTCTCCTGAGCTAAGACAACAGAACTGCGCTTTATTGCAACTCAAGTGTCTCGTTTGAGCTCGTACAGTGAGGTTTTAGTGTACGGCGCTCCAGCGTGCTGATTTCCTGCATTCGTAGCTACATTTGACCTGCAATAACTTCTGTGTAAATGGATACAATGGGGCAGTAAAAGCTTTCTATGACAGAGAAAAGCTGTGCCTTGACCCTATTTGAGCAGCGAAAGTCTTTTATTGATGTAGCAGCAGATTTAGGAACCTCAAGAAATACGATTTATCGCCTAAAATGGGCAGCTGAGTTATTGCCACCAGGTACCATACCAAAGAGGAATGAGGGCACTGGTGCAGCTAGGAAGACATCTCCAAGGACTGATAATATCCTAAGGCGTGAAGTGATGTCAGACCCTTCTGTAACCTCCGCTTCAATCAAGAAAAAACACCCAGACCTCCTCCAGAACGTCGCCCTCAGGACCATCCGTCATCGCTTACAGAAGGACTTAGGCCTACCGGCTCGCCGCGCTGCCAAGAAGCCACTTCTTACCAAGGCTATGAAGATGAAAAGGCTCAATTTTTGCAAGACCTATAAACATTGGGCAGCTGCCCATTGGAAGAAGGTCATGTTCAGTGATGAGAACACCTTTAGACTGGTCAGAGGAGAGTCAAAGATCGTGCGTCGTCCCAGCAATGTGTCTCGGTATGACCCAAAATATACCGTGAAAACTGTGAAGCACCCTGATAGTGTGATGGTGTGGGGTGCCTTTAGTGGAAACAAGGGTAGAGGAGGTCTGTACTTCCTTCCCAAGAATGTAGCCATGAGGGGGGCTAACTATCTCGAAGTTTTGAGGCAGCACATGCTGCCATTTTGGGAAATTCATCAGTGTGAATTTTTCATGCATGGTCGTGCCCCTGCTCACAGGTTCCAGTTAGTAAAAAAGTTCTTTAATGATAATAATATTAGTGTTTTGGAGTGGCCTGGTAATTCCCCGGACCTAAATCCTATTGAGATTTCTTGGAATCTCATGAAAACCAAAGTTCAAGAGACAGCACCCGGCAGCATCAAGGACCTGATAGAATCACTGAAGAAGATCTAGGTTACGATCGACCCCACCTACTTCGCAAACCTGGTTGAATCAATGCCCAATCGACTTACGATGGTCATCAAGTGCAAGGGCAACATGACCAAGTATTAACTTTCATGAAATATTCATAATAAAATATGTAAGTTACATTTTTCTGTTTCATTTTCCCCGAATTGTCACATGTCACTTTTTTTGTTGCCGCCACTGTATAACTTCTCAAGAGCTACTGCAATACTATCTACATCTTCTTTGAGTAACCTAGAAGGAATGTTGCCTGGGGCAGATGACTTACTAGTATTTAACTCCAATAAAAGCCCTTTAATTATTTCCCTGTTCACATTAATGGTATTTATTCAACACTACTTCCCATGACCTAGAATTATCATTAATTAATTTATCGGGATTCTCTTGTGTAAATTGTGAAGAAAAATGATCATTAAGAACGTCTACTATTTCCTCATCCGATTCTTTCAAAACCCCTTTCATATCTAATAGGCCCTATTTTATCACTGTTAGATTTGTTATTAATTTTATAATAGCTAAAGAATTTTCTTGGATCTTTATTATTATTTTGAGCTAAATTAATTTCTGCCGCCTTTTTGCTCTTCTTAATAATCTTATTTAGCTCATTTCTGGTCGACCCATAATGATTTAAATTCTCAAAAGTACTTTCTCTCTGTAATCTTTGGTATGCCATTTTCTTCTCAGAAATTTTCCTAGTTATCTCCTGATTCCACCACAACAGCTTGCTACATTTCTTCCTAATAGCCTTCATTGGAATACACTGCTCCTGGAATATGCTTAATATAGTCTTAAAAGTGTCACACATCTCATAAGTATTCTTCCCCCTGATTCTATATCCCACCTAATCTGATTTAGTAAGTTTCATAATTTATCGTAATCTGCCCTATAAAAATTTCGAGTTTTTGTGGAGTTTGTTGTTCTACCTTTCACTATTCCCAAGTCAAAACAAACCATCTGATGATGATCACTATTTCTCAATGCTTCCGACAGTCAATTCCTGAACCAAGTGATCATCATTTGAAAGAACCAGATCTAATATATTGGCACCCCTTGTTGGGTTATTAACAAATTGAGTCAAAAAATTATCCTCAAAGGATTCTATAAACTTACAACTTGCTCTATCCCTTCCTATCATATTTTCCCAGTCTACAGAATTTAAATTAAAGTCACCAAGAATAACTGTATCTACTTCACATCCTTTCCTTATTTCCCTGATCATTAGCTCATCAATACACTCAGTCTGTCTGGGTGGTCTGTAAAAGGCTCCCAAGTGTATTATCCTATTTTTACTGACCCTAATATCTATCCACAGTGACTCAACTTCTTCTTGCTTTATAAATTATTTAGATTTGAAGAAATGCCATTTCTGATATAAATAATCAACCCACCACCAGTCCTATCTCTCCTTTGACTAATGTACATATCATAACTCTGTAGTTCAACTTCACTCACGTTGTCATTAAGTTTATTTTCATTAACCCTTGATTCTATTACACATTATATCTATATCTTCATCAATAATATAACTAAATAACTCATCTTTCGTATTTCTAAGACTACGAGCATTGGTATAAAGACAACTCAGCCTTCCTGTCTCTGAAGCACCTCTTTTAGAATGTATACCTTCCGCTCTATCTCCTCTGCATCTCTTTCCTTTCCCTGCCCCACCCTGTACTCTTATATTTCCCTGACCACTATCAGTAACTAGTTTACTGCCTGCAAAGACCCAACGACACTATCTAACTTGTGCCACAACACATCAACCCTAGCCCGGATTAGATGGCATCCATCCAATGCATACAATGCCTTATTACCACAAAACCCATTCCAAACATCTACAAACACTAATTCCGACTCCTCACACAGTACTTTCACATACTCATTCAGTCCAATTGCATGAGACAACCATTCAATCCCCACATCCAATCTTGAAAGCATGCCTTTCACTCATCCTTTCAACTAACCTTTTGTACTTCTCTCATAACTCACATGAACCCACCTTCTTTACATCATTTACTCCCACATGCGTAATCATAACTGTATCCCTCTCACACCCAGACACCAAACTATCATACCTCTACCTCCCAGACACATCATTTACACCAGCACCCGGCAAACAAACTCTCACTCCCTTCCATTTTCTCGCACTCAACTTCCTATCTAAATATCTAATCTGAGAGTCACCCATCACAAGCACCTCAGTCATACTTCTAGTCCCCCTAGGCCTAGCATTACCCTCCATCCTGTTCTCATTCAAACTACCACTTATTTCACTTTCTGCCATGACCAAATCAAATAAATCACTTTCAACTTCTTCCTCTCTCAGAGCATCAAATTTGTTAGTTAAACTAACAGGTTTCATGTCCCTCTTACTCACAGAGCTAAGCTATCCTAACCTATCTATTTTATCCATATTCACCCACCATTCATCTTCGCACATCAGTCACTTCTTTCTCTCCAGTCTCTACTCTCTCTAGCTCTCTCTCTCTCTCATAACGAAAATAGAGGGAGAGGTGATGCCCCCTTGTCGCGGGAAGAGACCTTGTGTGGACCTTGGACTTTTAGAGCTATGTCGGCGGGGGTACCTCTTCTGGGTACCCCTGGTAGGGCTTCCCTTGTCGATTTGGTCGGAAACGAGGTTCCAGACTAAGTGCGTCATTCCTTCTTTTTTCTACTCTATCCCTCTCCTTTTTTACTTTTATCCTATCTCCCACTCATACAAAAAGAAACAAAAAAGCCTACTCCTATCGTGTTACTCTTTCCCTTGCTTCCTCTATCTACCTATAAGGACCTGGCAGCTACCTCATGCATCAGAAGAGAGGCTTTGGAACCTCTATAAACAACGCCAATCGACGCTCACTGGTTGCGAGAGACTAGGACTAGAGGTGTCCTAGGCGTTGGGGCTCGATGAATGGGATGAAAGTAGTGCCCCGTTAACCCCTTCCTTGGCGCGTAATTATTGACCGTTCCCAGTGCCCGTTGACGGGTGCTTATGGTAGCATTGGTCCGAGGTGATGGCCCTTTGTTCCCATGTTGGTTGCCAGGCCAATAAAAAGCCTTGGGTCGAGTTCCTTGGTGTGGCAGGATATCCATTGAACGCTACTCCGAGATCCTGGCCGTTGTGAAGGGAACTAGTAGGAGTTTAGTAAGGGGCGTGCTTCGTTGTTGTTCACCTGGTGACAAATCGATGGCCCCTTCGGGGACCGTCAGTGCTGCTTGGTTAGGAGCCACGGCCCGCCGAGGTTTGACGACTTGGTCGGACAAACAGAAGCACATGGAGCGTGCCTTCTGAAAGATCCGAAACCTCTCCGATCTATAGGCAGGAGCGACTCACGCAGGGAGAACTCACCAACCCCCCTTTTTTTATCATTGATTGGTTACGAGTTTTCAGAGAGAGAGAAAGCACTCAAAATGACAGGCAAAAAAGGACCCGTTCGTCTCAAACACAACTGTGCAATATGCCAGTAGAAAAGTGGTGCATTGACTTTCCGGAGGGCTGCTACTCAAAATGCAGCCCTGAAAGTATCTGCACTACTTGCATATTGACGCGAGAGGTGGAGAAATTAAAAGACCTCTATAGAGCCTCAGAGGAGAGAGGTAAGGTCCTTGAGGGAAAGTTGGAGAAGCTCGAAGCCCTTAACGTAGCTCAGGTTCGATGCCTAGAAGAGGCGCCGCCCACTGACGTGTCGGAATCCCCTGGTAACCAAGCAGACATTCCGGCATCATCTGAGGCTAAGCTAGCTGAGGCGAGAGAAAAGGCGAAAAAGAAGAAAGGAGAAACGAAGAAAAAAAAGAAAAAGATAGTTGAAACAAAAGTAGAACCAAAAATAGAAGAAAAACAGATAAACAAGAAGAAAAAGAAAGATAAGAATGTGGAGAGTAAAGAGGAAAAGGGAAGGCCTCTTCCACAAGGGAAGACCCCGTCTTCAGAGACCAAGTGTCCGAAGGTCACCCTCATTGGTGACTCGCAAACACGGGATCTGCAGCCACTGCTAGCGGCCCGCCTTCGCACTAGCGTGAAGGTAAGCTGCCTGTCAGGACAGAGTAACCACAACATCAGAGTAGAGGCAGAGAAAGCTCAGATTTCTGAGAATTCAGTTGTTGCTCTGATGGTGAGCGGCAACGACCTCTACCTCAGAGGGGGTAAGGTTGGCCTCAGTGGTAAGACCATCCAAACAGTGATGGGAGCCGTGGACGACAAGGTTGGCGGATCTCTGCACGGCAGAAGGAGTCTTCTTCGTGGACCCCTATCGTACCTTTATCGGTAGAGACGACCTCTACCAAAGGGACGGGGTACATCTCTCCTTTAAAAGGAAGGCCTTTCTCACCAACCTCATTCAAGATGTCGTGGAACGCACCCAAAGGAGCGTTCGAAACAGAGCGAAAGCGGACGTGCGCCAGCATGCCCGTGTCACTCCTGGAACGACCTTCTCGGAGGTCGTCAAAAAAAGTGTGACCACGAAAACAGAGAAGCCGGGAAACGGAAGAGCGTATGGAGTCCTACACTAGGAGACTCCCTCAAAGTTCTTCTGTTCAATGTGAGGTCAATCAGGAATAAGTTTCTTGAGCTCCGTGGCCTCGTAGTAACGGAGGAACCTGAGATGGTGACCATAACGGAGTCGTGGATAAAAACCTCAAGCCGAGATTTTGAAGGTGAATTCACGATTCCCGGTTACCAGCTCTTCCTGAAACATAGGCTAGACAGAGAGGGTGGCGGTGTGATGTTGTATGTCAAGGATACTCTCAACTCGACGGATTGCAACATCGTATCCGACCATGAACTACTAGGTGTTGACCTAGAGATAGGTCCTGCCAAATACAGGACCCTGGTGCTTTATAGACCTCCTGCCCAACTCGTTGAAAAGGACAGAAATCTGTACCAGCTACTAAGAGAACTTGTCGAAGACAGTGTGTATCGTCATGGGTGATTTCAACACACAAGTTGACTGGGAAACCAGAGAACCCTGTGGCGAGAACGCACTACTCCTGGAGTTCACGAACAACGAGTTCCTCACTCAATGGGTGAGAGAGCCAACGAGAGGAGACAATATCCTCGACTTGGTTTTCACCTCTGAGGATGACATCGTTGAGGACCTCTCTGTTGGCGAAGAGCTGGGTGGCAGTGACCACCGACTAATTAGATTTTTAGTCAAAGTCCCCAAGGCAGAGCCTGCAACTAGTAAATCAAGGAAACTAGATTTGAGAAGAGCAGACTTTGCAGGTCTACGCACGGGACTGAGTAATGCGAGGCTAGAAGAGTGCGATGCTGTTGAAGACTCTTGGAACAGTTTCAAAACCACATTCATGAGTCTTCAATCGCGTTTTATCCCTCTGAAATGCCCCCGTTGGTCCTCTGTTCAACCAAAGTAGTTTAATCGAGAAATCGGGCAACTGCTTAGGGAGAAGAGAAATGTGTACCGGCAAACGAAGATCTCGGGTGACTTTGACGAATACCGGAGGCTAGCCAGGAGAGTGAAGTCCAGCATAAGGGCGGCTAAGCGGTCTGAGGAACTACGAGTGGCGAGACTCTGTAAAGAGAATCCCAAGGAGTTTTTTGGATATGTGAACAGCCATAAACTAATCCGTCGAACGATTGGCCCTTTGATGAATGAGGAGGGGACATTAAAGCATTCAGATGCAGAAACTGCTAACCTCCTCAACGACTACTTCTCTTCAGTGTTTACTGAAGAGTGTGGTCCCATTCCCCAGCCGACGGATTCCTACTCGGGGGGAAAAGCTGGAGGCAATGGACTTCACCGAAGGAGAAATAAAGAAAAAGATCGCTGACCTAAAGACTAATAAGTCCCCTGGACCGGACGGGTTTCTACCTAAAGTGTTGAAGGAAGTGTGCAATGAAGTATCACGACATCTGTGCGCTATCTTTAACATGTCAATCCGGACCGAATGCGTTCATAGAGACTGGCGTGAGGCGGAGGTGACTCCTATCTTCAAGAAAAGAGACCGTAACCAACCGTCGAACTACCGACCTATCAGTCTGACTTCGATAGTCGGTAAACCTCGTGGAAAGCATCATGGGACAAAGTGACGTCGTATTTAGAGTCAAACCTGCTACTGAGGAGTTCCCAGCATGGCTTCCGAAGGCAACGGTCATGCCTGACGAACCTTGTGGAATTCTTCCACTTCGTTTTCAGTGAGCACGATCGGGACAAGGCGGTGGATGTGGTCTACCTAGACTTTCAGAAAGCCTTTGATAAGGTACCACACCGCCGCCATCTCCGGAAAGTGCGAGCGCTTGGCATAGATGGAAAGCTAGCCGGCTGGATCGAGAACTGGCTAAGTGGCAGACGGCAATGGGTGGTGGTGAATGGACAGTCTTCTGAGTGGGTGCCCGTTACTAGCAGGCTGCCTCAAGGTTCTGTCCTGGGACCACTACTATTCATCATCTACGTCAACGACATGGACGGTGACATGGTTGCTAAGATTTATAAATTTGCCGACGATACCAAGCTTGGTATGAACGTTGCAAAGGATGGAAATACTGCCCGCCTGCAGGAAGATTGGGGAGTGGTCGGACACGTGGCAAATACCTTTTAACGTGGGCAAATGCAAAGTGATGCATATCGGCCACAGAAACCCCCAATCTCAGTATATCCTTAAGGGCACTGCTATTGAATCCACCGACACTGAGAAGGACTTGGGTGTAACAATCACTAGTGATCTCAAGTTCTCGAAACAGTGCATTGAGGCGGAGAAAAAGGCCCAAAGGATGCTAGGCTATATTAAGCGCCAGTTTGGTTATCGAAACCAGGAGATTGTACTGTGCCTGTACAACTCACTTGTCCGACTGCACCTTGAGTATGCCGTACAATTTTGGAGTCCTTCATTGCGAAAGGACATCGCGAGATTGGAACACGTACAAGCTAGGGCAACCAAACTGATTCCCTCTATCCAACATAAAAGTTATGAGGATAGACTAAGGGAGTTAGATCTGTTCTCGCTGGAAACCCGTAGACTGCGTGGTCAGCTCATCGAAGTCTTCAAAATACTTTGAGGGTTCGACAATGTTGACTACCGGGATATTTTCACACTGAGTGAGAACAGAACATGCAATCACGGCTTCAAACTTGAACTGAAGCGTTACAACCGCAATCTGTGTGGAAACTTTTTCACCTACAGTATCTGCGGTAAGTGGAACGCACTTCCAGTGGAAGTTGTCAACAGTGAATCTGTTCACCAGTTCAAGTCAAGACTAGACAAAGTCTTGAAAAGTGGCCATTTAGGGACGCAAAACAATTGAGCAGCCATGTGCCCGCTCGATTGCTAGTCCAAAGGTACCCTCTTTGAATGGACCGTAAGGTCTCCTAGGGTACTTACTTTCCTTGTTACTCCTTGTTACCTTCCACCCTTCTGGTCCCAGCCACATTCTTTATGCATACACTCGCATCCCTTCTTACTTCATCCACCAACTCACTTAATCTCTTGCACTCATCACGCAACTGACTCACCTCCTTTACCAAAGCCACATTTAAACTAGTCACATAACACACCAGGCATTCAGATACATTTGCTCTTCTTTCAAAATCACAAAACTCACAAACTACATACACTGCTTACATTAAAAGGCATACTCACTTCCTCCAAAGTAACAGCCATACTGAGAAAAAAGTGGAGAAAATTAGGCCATACTGAGAAAAAAGTGGAGAAAATTAGGCCACACTGAAACGTAAACAAACTAGAGCTATTTCACCAAATGGGAGCTATTTCATGACTTAATTTAAGATATAATTAAAAATTCCTTTAGTATTATGTCTAAGACTCAAAGTTAACTATCTTCCCAAAGTTTAATATATTACACCGAAAAATTCAAAATGAAAAAACATCACTGAATAGAGAGCTCGCTGAGAACACATCCGATCAGTGAACTGTTACTGTGATCTTTTCTTATTACAATATAATTATTAATCTAATTAATTATTAATATTATATAAAAATAGATAGCTATTCTTTTCTTACGTTATTCTAATGCTTGTAGCAATTATTTTTTTTTTTTTTAAATGAGATTTAAAAAAAAAAACAGAATAAATCAAGTTTGAATTCACCATGAATTAAAACTTGACGTGTATAGGAAACCAACCCACTTGAATGCCTATATACATTCTTTTTCGTTTCACGATAATACTGTTAAAAAATCTGTAATTTCTAACCTTTTCCTTAGAGCATACAAAATATGTCATCCTTCCTATTTAGATGAAGAAATTGTCATTATCAGGACCATTTTTTCTAATTTGTATTACCCCGATTGGTTCATATCATCTGCCCATTTTGCAGCTAGGAAAAGATTCTATGGTAATAAGCCTTCCTGCACTAATGACTTCAAAAAATGTATAACATTGCCATTTAATAATAAATTAAATAGTTTAAAGGACATATTTGGAAAAGCGGGTATTAATCTAGCCTTTAAATATAATAATTCCTTAAACCAATTGATGATTGCCAGGTAACCCAAAGAACATCATAACATAGGAGTATATGCAATACCATGCAACGATTGCCATAAAGTTTATATAGGGGAAACGGGGAGAAATCTAGACAAGACATTGTATGAACACAAAAGAGATATTAGAGTGGGCAGCGAAAGCAGTGGAATATTTTGCCATGTTAGAGACTTGAATCATACGATACATTTCAATGGAAGTAAAATGGTATTTAAATCGGCTAACTATGTTAAGAGAAGAATCGTAGAATCGAGCTTGATATCGTCAGTTCCTAATTTAAATCTATCTGAGGGTCAATTTTCTTTTAATCCTGTAATAAGAAAGCAAATAAACAAAATAGTAAAATGTCAGCCCTTCAATATGTTTAGGCCTAACCCCCCCCCCCCCCCAGATTAGCCACAAGTAGGGGATTGGGGAAAAAAGAGGGGATCTTTCACGACCTGACCTTGTGTTATGCTTGTATGCACTTTTCTTATATTTTCTATCCAGTGTCAGTTGAAAAAGGGTGTGAGATACACCGAAACTGAATTAAATTGTCTTCGGAGAATGTGGTTTAATTCCTCATCTTTTCTTGCGATATTGCATTAATTTTCATCATATATATATATATATATATGCATAAAAGGAGATCAGATCAGAACAAAGTTATTTCCAAATGTTAAGAAAGAATGGATACTCTCTCCAACCTGCATCTCAAATAGGAAAATTCAACATGTATCTCAAATTGGAGAAGACAGAAGACTAGCAATGTTAATGTTGATCATTGCTTTCTGTTGCAGATTATGACTGGGGGTTTCTACTATCAATATTGGTAAGTCTACCAACAATTATAACCTTCCACAATTTTAATAATCTATATAAAGAACAGAATGACAATTGTGGATGGGGTCAGATAATGAAATACACATAAAGAGCAGAATGATAAGGTGGGTGGGGTTAAGGGTATTGAGGGTTTTGAGACTCCTTCAGCAGGTTTGAGGATAGAAGTGATGTTGCATGCTGAAGAATTAAATGACACACAAAGAGAATATGTAAATAAAAGAGTAACTTACCTTGTGAATACAAAACTTTTTGTGGATGTTCAATGAGAGAATTGGGACAAAAGTTTGAAGTAGTCATAATTTGAAACCTTTGCTGTAGCAAAAGTGCTTTTATAAATTATCTAATAATTACATCCATTTTAAAACAAACTACTGAGAAATTGTATTCATTTTCTATTAACTTTATATCCTAAAATAATAAAATAAAAACTAGCAATTTATAAGTTATGAATTTAAATATTTTTATCTGAATTTCATTATAGTATGCTAGAATTTTTATAAAGATAGAAAAATGAAGTATTATATAAGTTTACCATAAAGTCAGGAAACCTTGGGACCAGACATGTTAGATTATTGATATTTAAAGATAACTGAAGGCTTGCTTTCCTAACCCTTTACGTTGTACAAATAAATACAGTACTGTAAACAAAGAAAATTTCTTTGACCCACTGTCAGCATAGAAGCCATTTCATTTTGTTGTTGTTTTTTATCATAAATTATTGAAGAAAATGTTGTATAAATCACAAATACTTATTAAAGACATGCTAATAGGTTTATGGTTTTTTAGTAGTTATACTTTATCTGCAATGGACAATAAAGATATTTACATTTTACAGCACTTTTTAACTTATTAGATTAATGGTTAGGCTATACACAAATTATAAAGATAAGTGCACAAAATGAGCATGAATGCCTTCTATGTTTTTCCCCATTCATGCCAATTGATTATTGAGCTAGCAGCGCATCAAAACATGAACATACCAACCTGGAGAGTTTGAATTGAACTCAGTCATTTTTTAAGGAAAACTCAAGGTTACAGTATATTGCCTAAGTTTGTTCACTCATAAATCAAGGTACCACTGTAAATTGTAAATATTTATTGGAAATAAAAGTGAAAACTGAGTTTATGGGGGTGGTGCATTGAACCCTGCCACACAGGTACAGGTAAGATGATGCAGAGCTCTCCCAGATTGAGACATTCAAGGAGAATCTGATAAATCTAGGAGACCAAACAGTCATCAGAGAGAGATTTAAGGGTGCACTGAATCAAATGGTGGAGACATACTGTGAGTGTACCTAATTTAGAGGAAACAGAAAATAATCTGAAGCCATTGAAGGGTAGGTCCATGGGAAGAGTCACAGCACAATGGCACACACTTTGGATTCCCATCATTTTTGCCATGTAGTCAGTGTAAGGAAGAGTGAAATGCTGGTCTGGTTGCCCAGTCCTTGCAAACTGTTTGTCTCCCTTATCAGCACACTCATTTCCTGCAATCTCTACATACCCAGGAACCCAGGAGAAGACAATTGTGACATCCTCCCAGCAGCATAACAGATGCTGTGATCAAAGGGGTACTGAGATTTGAATGCCTTTAAGGCCACTAACAATCTGGACTCCAAACTGATACCGAGTGATGGATAGAAACCAACTCAGCCATGAAAACTGATGCAGCACCCAGAAGAGCCCTTACTAGCCAACCCTGGCTATGGAGTCATCCATAACTAAATCCAAACCCAATTGGCTTCTCACAGCAACATAGGTACTGCCAAGATTAGCAAGGAATGAAACAATAGCCATTAGTAAATGGAGGAGACAATGGGCCTGCAGGTAGTAGCACATAATGCAGAGTATACAGCACAGAGCAAGTGGTATCTGTCCACCATCAAACAGGAGTGTCTCAACAGGGTGATGTGGAGAAGGTGAGAGTTGCCAAATGAAAGCCAGCAGACTGGATCAAGTCTATCTTCCACAGTTCACACTCAACTTTAGATGCATGGAAGACAAATCCATAGTCTAGCTTGAAATGAAAGGATTGGTAAAAAGGAAGCCTTATCATTATTTTTTTTTAATTTTATAGAGCCCATCTGGCAACTACCCACTGGGGCATAAGTCGCCGAAAAACATGACAGCCTAGAACTAGGCTACTGTAAAAAAAATATATGAAAACATAACGATATAAATTGGAAAACTTAACAATCAGGAAGAAATCTCCGGCAGCGGGGGTAGGTCTACCGCACCCCGATGCAGGAGAGTGCAACCTACAAAACAACAATATCAAACGAAAAACAAAAAGAACCTTAAATAAAGGGGAGAAGCCCGGCCTCCCCCCAAAAGTCAACAAGTCAATGTGCACGAACTCGTCCCGAGCACAAGGGACAGGCGGTAGCGACCCCACCCATCCCGGTACTGGGACAACTATCGTGCGCGAAGATCACCCAGACTGGAACATTCGACAAGAATGTGCCGAACAGTCTGGGGGACGATGCAGCCGTTGCAATAGGGCGCAGGCGAGCGCTCCATCTTATAGCGATGCGTCACACGAGTGTGCCCGATTCGGAGATGACAGAAAGCAACCTGAAGCCGCTGCAGCATTGGGGGATAGGTCCATGGGAACAGTCTTGGCGCAATGGCACGCAACTTTAAGTTCCCTTTGACCATCTCCCATCTTCTTTGCCAAGCAGTCCGAAGAGCTGCCCGTATTCCTGCCATGTAGTCGGTGTGAGGAAGAGCGAAACGATGGTCCAGTCGCAGAGTCCTCACGGACTCTTTAGCGCCCTCATCGTGCGCTCATTCCCCGCAATTCCTACATGTCCAGGAACCCAGCAGAAGATAATCTCAACATCTGCCCGGCTCGCCAAAACCGTGGCATCACGGATATCGCGAACCAGGGGATGGGGAGATTCCAATGCCCCGAGAGCACTCAGGGCGCTTTGTGAGTCGCTATAGATCACAATCCAGTCTCTGAACCGGGCATGCCGCGTAATCTCTCGTACCGAGTGGTGTATTGCCACCAGCTCAGCCGTGAAGACAGACGCAGCGCCTGGTAGAGCCCCGCTGACTTCAAACAGAGGGGATACGGCGTGGAAGCTGACCCCCTCTTGGGACTTGAGCCATCCGTATACACTGGCACAGTTCCAGCGTGACACGATGTGTGCTCCAAAAAGGTCGAACGCAATACTCAAGGCGCAGTATAAGCTTTGGGAGCAGAGGCGTGGCGACAAATAGCCAAATGTGGTACCATCCAGGGTGGCATCCTGGCAGAACCAGGGGTGCCACCGGCCTGAGAGCTATATCTACCTCTCGAAGGAGTTTCCTGGCCCTAAACCAAAAGGGTTTAGGGTATGACTGGCGTCTCTCGGCGGCATAGGCACCATCGAGATCAGCTGCGGATGCAGTGAGAGCTGTTGGCGACTGAGGCGAGTGATACACTACACGCGGCGCAGAGCGAGTGGCATCGACCAACAGGGTCTCAATGGGGGAAGTGCGGAAGGCACCGGTCGCAAGGCGAAGGCCGGTGTGGTGGATCGAATCCACCTTCCGCAATAAACGCTCGGCTGCGGATGCATAAAACTCGCATCCATAGTCGAACTTCGAGCGAACAAAGGATCGATAAAAAAATAAGGCAGTAGCCCTATCAGCGCCCCAAGCACTGAACGTCAAGGAACGGAGAATGTCCATGGCGCGGGTACAAGAGACCCTAAGGCTGCGAATATGAGCCTCCCAGGTGAGGCGTCGGTCGAATACAAGACCAAGGAAACGGTGCGACTCAACCACATCCAGGCTCACCCCATTAAGAAACAAATCTGGGTCGGGGTGAAGCCGTGGATGGCGGCAGAAGTGCACCACCTTAGTCTTGGCCAAAGAAAACCGTAACCTGTGCGCTTCGGCATAGCGAGAGACGCGGTTCAATGCCTGTTGGAGTCGACGCTCCAGAGTTGGCATCTGGGCCGCGACAAAAGAGATTGAAAGGTCGTCCATGTAGAGCGTAGCGAGAACATCTTCCGGCAGCACCGAGGTGATGCCGTTGATGCTCAGGGCAAAGAGTGTGACACTTACTAAGGACACTTTCCTGCGGGACACCCTCTTCCTGCTCCTTTGGGCCGGAGAGGGCTCCCCCACCCGTACGCGGAATCGACGATCTCGCAAAAATTCAGATATAAAGATTGGAAGGCGTCCCCTCGCCCCCATCGTGTGGAGAGTCTCCATGATACCGTATCGCCATGCGGTATCATAGGCCTTCTCCAGATCGAAAAACACCGTGGTGTAGTTCTGTCTACGAATGAAAGCCTCGCAGACGGCATTTTCCAGTCGGAGCAGGGCATCTGACGTGGAGTGGAACTTGCGGAAGCCGCACTTAGCGGAAGACAGATGGCCTCCACTGTCCAGGAAAAAGGCTAGTCTAACATTTACCAATTTCTCCATCAACTTGCACATGCAAGAGGTTAGAGAGATTGGGCGAAAACCGGTCGGAGTAGAGTGATCTCTCCCCGGTTTGCGAAAGGCAGGCACAGTAGTGATTCACCAGGAGTCTGGGAGAAGACCTTCCACCCAGATCCTGTTGAACAAATCCAACAGAAAGGCCATGCCTCGCTCACCCAGGTGTCGAAGCATGGCGTACGGGACATCGTCCGGACCATGGGCGGTGTCCGCGCACGAAGCGAGAGCGGAACGCAACTCACTCACAGTAAACTTGTCATTGAAGTGTTCTCCGCCTCTGGAGGTAAAGTCCAGCCGGCGGCCTTCCGCGACATCACGACGTGCATTGAATGCTGGCGGAGCAGCATCCCGGCTAGAGAATGCGGAAAAAGCGATCGCTAAGGATTCCGCCACGGACGCGGGGTTCGAGATTGCGGTCACAATCTCCTGGAGAAAGGGAGGGGGGGTCCTGCGAGAACTTGCCCCGAATCCTTTTGACTCGCTTCCACACCTCAGCTAAAGGGGTCTTCCCGTTAAGTGAAGACACGTATGCCCGCCAAGAAGAGTGGCGGGCGTGCTTCGAAATATACCGGAACCTAGCACTAGCCCGACGAAATTCAGCGACAGTGAAATCGTTCGGGCGGCGCTTATAGCGCATGTAGGCATAGCGCTTCTGTTTGAGGGCCGTCTCACACTCGGCCGACCACCATGGGAGTGGTCGGTGTGCAAAACGGCCAGACGTCCTAGGAATAGTAGTCAGGCCCACGGCGATGAGGTTGCCGGAGAAGAACTCAACGGCCTCATCTACCGACCTAAACTTCTCGACTGAGATAGAGAATTCAGTCATTTCCTGAAATGCAGGCCACCGCGCCAGCGCCATGCACCACCGAGGTGGGCTCTCAGGCGGCAGTTGCCCTGAAAATGCTATTTGAATGGGAAAGTGATCACTACCATGGATGTCATCGACCACCCCCCAATCAAAATCAGGCTGTGCATCCGAAGAGCACAAAGATAGGTCAAGGCAAGAAAATGAAGCGGTTCTCGGACAGTGATGCGTAAACTCATCCACGTTTAGGAAACCCATCTCAAGCTCTTTGATCAGATCGGCAAGGACTTGTCCCCTGAGATTTATGGAGTAATCTCCCCAGAGAGGATGATAGTATACCTCCTATCCAGGTGCAGCTGCACAGCCACAGCCTGAAAGGAGGTATCTAAAGAGAAAGGAAGAACGGAGACATCACGCCGGGTGTGAACTGCGCATCCCCCAGCCCGGCCATCCCGCGGTGGTGGGGTCGCAAGACCCTTATACCCTGGAAGGGCAGGCAGGGGGCACGCGCCTAGCATGGTCTCCTGCAAAACGATAGCTAACGGGGAACGGGACGAGACAAGCCTCCGCAACTCCTCCCAGTTGGCCCGGAGTCCACGGCAATTCCATTGAAGGAATATGCCCTCCAGCCTAGCTCGGAGGAGAAGCGGGGGCCCTCCTTGAACTGAAGATCCTCACGGGAATGGCCATACGTTTCCCGGGGGCAGAACCCCGGGCGCTGTTGGCTGGACAATGTGCTGAAGGCGCTGTCGCCTTCGAGGACTTATTGGGGGAGGTTGGGCTCGCCATGCGAGTCTTTTCCTCCCTCCGCCTCGAAACCTTAGCCGGGCGTTGCGGCTTCGGAGGTGGGGGGCCCTCTTTTCGAGGAACCACCGTCTCCGAGCCACTCTCTCCCCCTCGGGGCGTCGGCGAAGGAGCCGAAGCTCCTTTGTTGCTGTCGTCCTTTCGGGGAACAGCTTTAGGAACCCCGGAAGATGGCCTAGCGACCATCTTCATGGGTGTTGCCTCCTGTGAGTCTAACGACTCGGTGGAGGCGCGTGGCCGTTTCGCCTTATGGGAAACGGTCACGTTGGGGAAAGCCCTGGTTTTAGACGGGGCTGGGTAGGAACCCTTTTTGCCGCCAGCTTTACCAGGGGAGCGCCCGAGTTGGGTAGAGCCCGCAGAAGGGCTCTGAATGGGCGCGGAAACAACCGTGCTCATTGGCCTGGATGGGCCAGGAGCAGAGGGTGCCTTTCTAACTATTGAGGCATATGACGTCCCAGGCAGAGCCGGGCGTGCCAGGACCAAGTCCTTTGCCTTGCGGAATGAGAGTTGATCCTGGGCCTGAATGGCCAGGATTTCTTTCTCAAGGAGATATGCACCACATTGCTTCGAAGAAGCAGGGTGCGGCTCTCCGCAATTGGCCACACACGATTTGGACTTATCGTGTGCGACCTTGGAGCAATTTACACAGACTTCGGGTGACCCTGACTTTGCATGTCTACATGAGCGATTTGTATGGCCAAAGCGGTGACAGTAATAGCACGGCCGCAGCACAGTGGCACGAATGCCTTCACGCAGTAGCGGTACCAACCGGCACACACCGACTCAGGTAGCTTGTCACAGTCGAATGTGACGAAGAGTGTAGGGGTGGGTCTCGAGGCCCTCCCTGTTTTCTCATCACACGTTCGACCTTGACCACCCCATGGTCGGCCAGCTCTAGGGTGATGTCCTCAATGGAGTAGTCAACGAGTTCCCTCGCATAAACTACTCCTTTCACAAAGTTCATGGTAGAGTGCGGCGTCACACTCACCGGGGTGCCCTGAAGTGTCCGAAGAGCACTTATCTTGGCCGCCTCGGCGAGATTCGCCACATTCGCTAGAAGGCTCCCATCCGAGAAACGGGTCACCTTCGGCTGTCTACCAATTGCACTAGCTAATCCTCTCCTCTGATGGATCATGTTGCCCTTGGATAACATGGTGCCATCAGTGGAGCGAATAACGAGGAAGCGTTTGAAGCCAGCGGGCTAAAAAATGCCAGGTAACCTCTGAATCAGGGGCCCCGACATCATTGAGGCTCCGCCCTGTGCACTCTTGGTCTTAGTCTTAGTCAGGGGCTCCGCACACGAAGAGGCTAAGCTGGGGCCGGACGTGGCGCTGAGTCCCGTCAGCACAGCAGCCAGGAAGGCAAATTGCCACACCCCTTATGGGGCTGTGTACACAAACCCATCCTAAGTACAAGTGGTAGTGACCCTGCTTGTACCAATACAATAACAAGTATAGTGTGTGAAGATCACCCATACAGAGATTCAACAAGAATGGGGAGGGACAACGCAGTAATCATAATAAGGTGGAGGCGAGCGCTGCTGTAACCCACAAAAGTGTGACCAATTCAAAGACAACAAAAAGTGACCTGAAGCCATCATGGCATTGGAAGGTAGGTCCAGGAAACAGTGGCAGCCGAATGGAATGCAACTTAAATTTTCCTTCAGTTGTCTCCAATCTTCTTTGCCAAGCAACCCGGAGGGCTGCCCTGATTCATGGCATGTAATTACAGATACTGCGATTCCAATGCTATGAGAGCACTCAAGGCACTTTGTGAGTCACTATAGATCATAATTCAGTCTCTGAACCTGGCACAACACATTATCTACCATACCTACTGGTATATTGCAACTAGCTTGGTGGTGAAGATAGAGGCAGCACCTGGCAGAGCCCCACTGACTTCAAACAGAGGGGATTCAGTGTAGAAACCTCCCTACCTCTCCTGGGACTTTAAGCCATCCGTATACACTGGCACAAATCTAGCAAGACAAAGTATGCTCCAAAAGGACCTAAAGACAATACTACGTGAGCTGTGAATGCTTTGTGAGTAAAGGGGTAGCAACAAATAATCAGAGGTGGTACCCTACAGGGTGGTGTCCTGGGTAGAAACTGAGGCAACACTGGCCCAAAAGCTACACTGAGCTCTTGAACCAGTTTCCTAGACCTAAATGCAAAAAGCATAGGGTATGACTGGCATCTCTCGATAGCATATGCACCGCCAAGATTGACTGCAAATGCAGTAAGAGCCGTTGGCAACTGAAGGAGGAAAGGGCTTTGGCATAGAGGCGCATAAATCACTGTATATGGAACTAAGTGAGGGGCATCTCCACAGCCTCAACAAGTAGGCTCTCAATGGGGGATGAGTGGTAGACACCAGTCACCAGGCAGATACAGGTGTGGTGGATTGAATCTACCTTCCACAATACACACTTAGCTGCAGTTGCATAAAACTGTAATCCATAGTCAAGCTTCAAACAGAGTTGCTAAAAAAAGCAAAGCAGTAGCCTTATCAACACCCCACAGATGTTGAACACAAGAAAATGAAGAATGTCTATGGAGTGGGTAGAAGAGTCCCTAAGGCTGCGAATATGAGCATCCCAGGTGAGGCATCTGTCAAAAACAAGACCAAGTAAAGGGGGGGGGGGAGCTTTCTTAAGAGTAAAGTTTACAACTGCTTGATAACTACAATATTGAAATAAATTGTGGATTATGCCCGCCCTCAATTTTTTTAAATAATATATATATATATATATATGTTTAAAAACAACCATTTTTTAATGTAGACTTTTTTTCTAGTCAAATTCCAAAAAATTGCTTTGGGTTTTTTTTTTTTAGGATATTGCAATCACATCATAATGTATTATATATTTTTAAGGTCATTTTGAAAGGGGGCTTCATGCCCAATATTCCCAACTTAAGTGTGCAGGGTTACACCCCCCCTACAATTTTTAAATAAACTAGTAATATTCTTAATTTGAAAGCCTAAAATTAGATTTGAATTCAAAAGGCGGTTGCTAAATGTCATTGTGCCTCTAGTTTTTCTACCGCATTGCTTGACTTCAGATATATAAGCCTCATCACTGAATATTATTTAAATCAATCATATTTTCTTTAAAATTATTAATATAAAATGTCTATATCATATTTTAATTCAGAAAGAAAATCACTTCAAAATGATATAGAATAAACTATGATGAGATTCTAATTCACAATGTCTCTCCCAAGATGGCCGCCAATCTATTTTTCGACACAATATCAGAATTAGAAATTTGCCCACATTAAGTAGTGAAAGTGCTATCTATATAGAGTATATCTATGATATACTCTATATATCATGTGCATATTTAAAAAAAAAAGATATTTATAACAAAGCGCTCACAAAATTCGAGAGTGGGCATAATCCCAATATTGTAACATCTTTCAAATTAGTGGAATGCATTGACATCATGATGGATATGGAGTGCAATTGCAGCATATTATATTATATATCATTTTGAAGGGATTTTTTTACTGAATTAAAATATGATAAGGACATTTCATATTAATCAATTTAAATAGCATTCAGGGGTGAGGCTTATATGTCTGATAACAAGGAATGCTGTAAAAAAAAAACTAGAATCCTAACAAAATTTAATGGTATTTTTTACATTAGAAACTGAGGCATTGTTGTTGTTGAGTTTCATTCCAAATTGAACGATATCATGTTTCATCTTTCGTTCATCGGCTCATGAAGGCACCATTTTTGTTGGATTGAACATTGGGAAAAATAAGACTAACTAAAAATTCTTTGGTTACTGTAAGCCGGTTTTAAGCTGTACTGTGTGTTGCCATTATGGTGGGGCGGCGCCCCCTATACCCCCCCCTCCCCAGATAAGTCATTAAGGTTTTCTAAGCAGTGTATTGAAGCAAGAAATAGGGCAAATAGAGTGCTGGGTTTTATTAAGAGAAATGTCAGTTACAAAAGTAAGGAGGTTATTCTTAAACTCTATAACTCTTATGTTAGGCCACATCTAGAGTACTGTATACAGGCATGGTCCCCACATTTTAGACACGATATTAACCTTCTTGAGTCAGTGCAACGGAGGGCAACAAAGATTATTCCTTCCCTGAGGCACCTTGAATATGAAGATAGACTGAGGGTATTAAATATGTTCTCGTTCGAAAGGAGGTGTGTGAGAGGGGATATGATTGAGCTCTTTAAAATTTTTTCCGGGATAGATAAATTGGATGTTAGCAAGTTTTTTGAGTTAGATGATGGAAATCGGACTAGAGGTCACCACTTGAAAATTAAAAAGCAAGGGTGTAGGTTGGATTTAAGAAAATATTTTTTCACCAATAGAGTGGTAGACTTCTGGAACAAATTGCCGCAGAGGGTAGTAGGTAGTCCAAATCTAAATGTATTTAAGAGTAGGTTGGATGAGTTTATGGGAAGGGAAGGTTGTGATGGTTCCTAAGTTTTGTATATATTAATATTGTTTGTATATATCTATAGCTGCATGATTTAGTTCTTGACAAGCCTTGATTGGTGATACCCTTGTTTCTGGATGCAATCCTCTGGATGTAGTTTTCCTGGGAGTTTGGGTGCCTTGAAAAAGAGGCCGCTTGACTCGGATGACCTATGATGAGCCCTTGTGGCTTTTGTCATCCGTTATATTATATTGTGGGGGACTTTGCTTTTGTCTTCCCCTGGTGATGGTGCTTTTTGTGGGTGGGTTTTGACGGAGGCGGATGACCTTTGATAGGCCCTTGTGGCTTTTGTCATCCGTGTAATTATGTTATGTTATGTTATGTTTTAGAGCCGGCCGGTTCATCAGGTCTGTCAAGTTGTCTGGGTCAGTCTTCTCAGAAGATATATCCTTACTACTTTCTCTGCCTTCTACACTGTCACTACTCATCATCCCATCAACTACACTACTCACTCGGTTCATCATCTCTCTTGCATTAGCCAGCGCCATAAACAGTGGATTCACATTTAAGCTCTCATTCATATCCCAACCTTCAATCACAGCTTCCATCAAACTTAAGGCATACTCAGTGGCCATAGACAACTCTTTCACACTATCTACCACTTCAGCATAACTGGTTTGATCACCCCTAATCAGAATAAACCCAGAAAAATCATTCACTCTCAAACTACTCCCCAAAACATTCATACTTTTATCATTCACACAAGGGCTAAATCCAGAGAAATCTGCACTTCATTCTTACTCTCTGTCATTTCACTAACTGCAGACTTCCTAGGTCTCTTCTTTCACTGACTCACTATTACTAACTCTTTCCCAGCCAAGTCAATCATTCCTTTCTTCAACTGCACTACTTCTATTCTTATAAAATTCATACACTGGATGCAACACCAAGTATTCAGGAGGCTCTCTCCATTTTCTCAACTGACTTTGGTGGCTCGTACCTCTTCATTCCCATTCACACCCTCTCTTTCTATCACATAAATCATCCCATTCTCCCACACATTCTTAATCACATAAGGACCCTCAAAATTATCAACATTCAATCTTCCCTTTTCCACTCTTGCTTTCAGAACTTGTTCACCCACTTCAAATAACTGAAATCTTTCATTCACCTCATGCCATACATCATATTCTTTCTCTCCAATACAGAAATCTTCTTTCACTCTTCTTTCATAACTCAATATATACTGACACAGACATACCTATCGCACTATGCACTGTCGAGTTGTTGCCCATAAAACTCTTCCTAACCATACATCCCAATTATACTTACCCATCATTCGCAACATCTGACAATGTTTGTACTGTCCTCTCTGCTAACCCATTTGAGGAGGGCATATACAGAGTTGTTCTTATATGCTCAACCCCATTCTCACACAACATTTGTTAAAAACTCTGGACTATTATCACTCAGACACTTCTTCGGCTTCCATATACACATCGGATAAAACAACTACTCCATGACTCGTGCAACAGTCATACTCCTTTTATCCTTCACAGGTGCAGCATATTCAAACTTACTCATATGGTCCAGCATTACAATCGTACCAACATTCCCAGCACTCATTCTCAGCAAAGACACACAGTCAATCATTACCATCTCATATGGCTCATTTACATCAATTTTCAACAATGAGGGTTTTGCCTGCACACCCTGAATTTTTCACATGTGGTAGCAACATCATTCACAACAGCCAACACTCCCATAACTTAAACTTACCTGTGTCCAAGACTATCATGCATAACTTTCATTAGCCCTATCATACCAAAGACATCACAGGCACAAGAACATCATCTCCATCCTTAAGGTGTCTTACATAATATACTACATCGATAAATATCACAAAACCCCTTGGATACCTCTTAAACCCACTCAAATATTTAGGTCATTCATTCAAGCTAATTATCTTCTCAATATTTGTCCTTAGCTCTCGAATTATTGGACACATCTCTTGCATTTCCAAAATATCATCATCAGTTAAAACTTCACTTTCATTCACCATTTCCAATTGAATCATCCCACTAAAATTCATTGTTGATGACTTTTCTCTGGTAAGAAATCTTTTGTGTGTTGACTGGAACAGGAGCTGCCAAGTGTAGGCCATGAATGGTCTTTTGCAGTCTCCTTCTTTTCTTATGTTCTTATGAGCATAGAAGTAGAGATTGTAAGTCTGGCTTTGTTAAATGTATTAATTGTGTAAGAGGTGGTGTAGATTATTTGAATTAGAAATTGAGAGGAGAGAAGAAAAAACATGACTGATCATTCATTCTCAGGTTATAAAATGTGGTGTAATAAATATTCAATCTGTGGTGAACAAGACTATTATGATCAGAGAAGCAATTGGGGAATTGCTAAAAAACTTAGGAGACAGAAAGGAAGGAAGTGGAGAAGATTAAAAACAGAAGAATTTAAAAATGATTATATCTATGCAAGGAACTATGTAAATACATTAATAAGGAAATCTAAAGTTACTTACTACAGACAAAAAATAATTGATGCAGGTACAAATATGAATAAGCTTTATGCTCCGTTTAATTCTTAAACTGGCTATAAAATAAAAACTAAATTGCCAGAAGGATATTCTAAAGAAATACAGTGGGTGCAAAGGAAATGTTAACATTAGGAATTTTTTGGATAATTAGGCACAAAAGTACATTTCAGGTTTGTTTTATTGGGTCCTTTTACTTACATTTCTTTACATTTAGTACTTTGTCATGTTCCCACAGGTCTTCAATACCTCCTGGATCCTCTTGGGCATGGATGTTGAAAGATTCTCAAAGTAGGAGCCGTCCATTGCCATCCACAGCTTAATGAGTGTCTCCTTCAGGGCGGGGATCGAGGTGGGCCGGGACTTAGCAACTTCATTTTTCATTTGGTTCCAGGCATTCTCTATGGGGTTTAAGTCGGGTGAGTTGCCTGGCCAGTCCAAAACTTAGATGTTCTGCTCATTAAGGAAGTCTTTGACAGCTCATGCCTTGTGTGCAGGGGCGCCATCGTGCATAAAAAAGTCGCAGCCATGGAGAGCGTAGAAATGGAGCAGATGTTCCTCCAAAACCTCAATGTAATTCTTTCCCTTCATGGTGATGTTCTCGGGGAGTAAATAGAGACCACCCCTACCCTTCTCCCCACTGAAGCATCCCCAAACCATGACACCATCAGGGTGCTTCACGGTCTTCACGGTGTAGCGGTGGTCATATCTGCTCACATCACTGGGCCGCCACACCACTTTCGAGCCACCCCTGATGAGCCGAAAACTGCTCTCGTCACTCCACATGACTTTCTTCCACTGCTCTGGTGTCCAATCTTGATATTTATTCGCAAAAGCTAGCCGTTTTTTCTTCATACCCTCTGTCAGCAGCGGTTTCTTGGTGGCACAGCAGCAGGGCAAACCAAGGTCTTTTTGTAGCCAGTGCTGGATCGTATGAATAGCGACATTGTGGAGCAAGTCAGGATGTTTCCCCTTCAGTTCAGCCGCTGTTATCGTAGGGTCCTGCTTCACTCCACGTAGCAAAACCTTGTCAGTACGAGCAGTTGTCTTCTTCTTGCCCCCAGAACCAGGTTTGCGAGGCGGTGCGGTGCCAGGAGGGAGTGTGGTGGCAGCTTTTTTTTTAGCTTAAAGAGTGACACACGGCTCACGTTCAGATCGGCAGCTACAGGCTTTACTGGCCCTTCCTGCTCAATTAGGGTTAAGGCATGGGTATTCTCCTCCATTGTCAGCTTGCTACGCCCCATTGCGATGGTATGGTGGTGTCTGGTAGGGCATCAAAGTCAGCAGAAAGGTGAAAAAGATAAAAAGATGCGGTCTGTAGGGAAGCGTAACACAGATGTACACTGTCTGAGCTCTGCAAGCACACTTAAAACTGAGCCTGACAGGAAGTTGCAAGGGAGCCCCAGCTGCAGGTACATGTGTCATACCAAGCTCCTCCCACTACCTATATGGCGGGAATGCAGTAAAAAAGTTAACCGCAAAATTTGAGTTAACATTTCCATTGCGTTTAAGAGGTTAACATTTCCTTTGCGCCCACTGTACTTGCAAAAAACTTTTGGAAACATTTTAAGGAAAAAATATCACATTTAATAACTAATTTTGGTAATGAAGTGAGTCATTGTGGGTTTTTCATACCAGATGCCCCATACATAAAGTTAACCAAATTTGCTCAAGTAGATGTCACAGTGATAGACAGCATTGTGAAAAGAGTAAATAAAACCTATTATAAAATACACCTTGCCCTGGTCTCTGATATTTTGATTGCTGAAAGGTTTTTGTACATTGTATATATTTTTTCAGTAGAGAGTCCAAACTTGAATGTTTTCAAATGCAGATTAAATGATTATATGGGGAGGGAGGGTTAACTGGGGGGGAAGAGGGGTATTCTGGACTCATTCCTGTGGATGCATTTTTTTATAGATTTTGACGAGTTTTGATGATGATGCTTTTTGTTTTTGACACATTCCTGTAGATGGTTAAAATTGTATATTGAGGATGCCAGATCTGACACAATCCTATGGATGCATTTTGTGGGTAAGTTTTGAAAGATGTAGATGACCTTTGATAGGCCCTTGTGGCTTTTGTCATCCATGAAATTATGTTGTTATGATAGGATCACCCCAGCGCTGATCGATCTTCATTGGCTCCCTATTAGAGCTAGAATTATATTTAAGATATGTACACTGACCTATCTTGCCATGAATGAGGGTTCTTCCCGACTAGCAATACACGGAACTAAGAGGTTACAACTCTTGTGCATTCCGGCTCTTCAATTGCATGGCATACCTATCGTAATAATTAGATTTAAAGATGTTCAGATTAGCACTGTTAACAACTTCTGCTGGCAGGTTATTCCACTTCTTGATGATACAGATGCTAAAGAAATATTTTCTGGTGTTTGTGTGTACATGTGGAACGGCTAACTTGAATTGGTGACCTCTTGTAGTTAGTCCTTGCCCCTATGGAGCAAAGTCAAACTGTGAGGGGTTGATGTTGGTTAGGCCATGGGTCATCTTATAAACTTCAATAAGGTCACTCTAACTCGCCTTTCTTCGAGGGTAGTGAGACCCAGGGCTTCGAGACGGTTAGTATAAGGGAGATCCCTGAGTTCGGGGACCAGGGCGGTGTCTCATCATTGCACTTGCTCCAATAAGTTAATGTCTTTCTTAAGGTGAGGGGACCAGCACTGGATGGCATATTCAAGATGAGGATGGATTAAATTCTTGTAGAGGCTTTACTAAACAATTAGATAAGGGAGAGAATGTTGATGTAATTTACTTAGATTTTAGCAAAGCTTTTCATAAGGTTCCACATAGGAGACTAGTACATAAATTAAAAATGCATGGGATATGTGGTAAAGTTTTGAATTGGATAAGTGAATGGCTGAAAGACAGGAAACAGAGAGTTGTACTAAATGGAGTGAAGTCAGAGTGGAGGAATGTTATTAGTGGCGTACCTCAGGGATCAGTTTTAGGCCCTTTATTATTTATAATCTATGTAAATGATCTTGGGCAAGGTGTAAATAGCAAAGTGTCAATTTTTCCTGATGACACTAAATTGGCAGCTGTAGTCAAAGAGGTTGAGGGTAGCTTTAAAGTGCAGGGTGACTTAGATATGTTGTTAGCTTGGGCTCAGAAGTGGCAGATGACTTTTAACCTTAATAAATGCAGTTATTAACATGGGGAGAGATAATAGGGAATTTAGCTATGAGATGGATGGGTATTGGCTTAATACAGTTGAAGATGAGAAGGACTTAGGAGTGGTAGTAGATAGGTCACTGAAATTTTCAAAGCAGTGTATTGAGGCAAAAAATAGAGCAAATAGGGTGCTAGGTTACATTAAAAGAAATGTTAGCTACAAGAGTAAGGAGGTCATCCTTAAACTATACAACTCTTATGTCAGGCCACATTTAGAGTACTGTATACAGGCATGGTCACCACATTTTAGACAGGATATAAACTTATTAGAGTCAGTACAAAGGAGGGCAACAAAAATAATACCATCCCTGAAGCACCTTGAATATGAAGATAGACTGAGGGTATTAAATATGTTTTCATTTGAAAGAAGGTGTGTGAGGGGAGATATGATTGAGCTTTTTAAAATCTTTTCTGGGATGGATAAATTGGATTTCAGCGAGTTATTTGAGTTAGAAGGTAGTAATAGAACTAGAGGCCACCACTTAAAGATTAAAAAACAGAGGTGCAGACTGGATGTTAGAAAATATTTTTTCAACAATAGAGTGGTAGATTACTGGAATAGTTTGCCATCTGAGACGGTAGACAGTCCAAACTTGAATGTATTCAAACATAAATTAGATGATTATATGCTTTATATTATATGCTTTTTTTGTTTTTGACACATTCCTGTGTATGGTTTGAATTGTATATTGTAGATGCATAATCTGACACAATCCTATGGATGCATTTTGTGGGTTGGTTTTGACACATGTGGATGACCTTTGATAGGCCCTTGTGGCTTTTGTCCGTTCAGTTGATGGTTTGAGATATTGCCTTTACTTCGGCACCTCTAAAACATATCTTTTTCTTTTATCTATCAATCTACTCTTAGAATGAGAGAGTGTAATACATTTCAATTAAAGTATCTTACATATACACATACATAAGTTTACCAATACATTATTGGTCATCACAACTTAACATAACATAATTTCACGGATGACAAAAGCTACAAGGGCCTATCAAAGGTCATCCATATCCATCAAATACCACCCATATAATGCATCCATAGGATTTTGTCATATCATGCATCTACAATTTAACAATCCATAGGAATGCCCAACCATGCATCTACAATATATAATTTAAAGCCTCCATAGGAGTCTGTCAAAAACAAAATCAAAGTCCCCCAAAATATACAATAAAAAGAAATGCATCATAACATAACATAATTTCACAGATGACAAAAGTCACAAGGGCCTATCAAAGGTCATCCACATCCGTCAAAACCCACCCACAAAAAGCACCATCACCAGGAAAAGACAAAATCAAAGTCCACCCACAATATAATATAACAGATGACAAAAGCCACAAGGGCTCATCATAGGTCATCTGAGTCAAACGGACTCTTTTGTAAGGCATCCAAACTCACAGGAAAAATATATCCAGAGGATTGCATCCAGAAACAAGGGTATCGCCAATCAAGGCTTGTCAAGAACTAAATCATGCAGCTATAGATATATACAAACAATATTAATATATACAAAACTTAGGAACTATCACAATCTTCCTTCCCCATAAACTCATCCAACCTACTCTTAAATACATTTAAATTTAGAATACCTACTACCCTCCGCAGTAATTTGTTCCAGAAGTCCACCACTCTATTGGTGAAAAAATATTATCTTAAATCCAACCTACACCCTTGCTTTTAAATTTTCAAGTGGTGACCTCTAGTCCGATTTCGGTAAATATGTAGATTAGCGGCCCGGCCGGAAAAAAATTTGTGTGTAAATATTATCGTTCACTCGTGTCGGAATATTCATGCGAGTTTGAGTCCTTTTCAAATTATTATTCTATAAGCAATTAGGATTATATACTGGGGGGCTGTGCCCCCCAGACCCCCCCCAATTTAATGAAACTCAGGATCATCATAGTGTAGTCCCCCCATTGTGTTTACCCCCACACAAGCCGTCAACTTAAATGTACTCCAAAAACGTGAAACATTTTGGAACACGGACGAAATAGTACATCCCATCGTTCGCGTCGATAATCTACATATTTACCCCGATTTCCATCATCTAACTCAAAAAAACTTGCTAACATCCAATTTATCAAGGCCAGAAAAATTTTTAAACAGCTCAATCATATCCCCTCTCACACACCTTTCGAACGAGAACATATTTAATACCCTCAGTCTATCTGTATATTCAAGGTGCCTCAGGGAAGGAATAATCTTTGTTGCCCTCCGTTGCACTGACTCGTGAAGGTTAATAGGAATACCCATTTTTGCTTCCTTAGTAATGATACTTTATGTACCTTCTGAAACCACAAAATACTAAATAAACAAAAAAATGGGTCCAGCAGGACAAAGAAATTATATAATGACCTAAATCTGAAATTGAGCGTTCCATAATACGTCATTACTCAACCGAGGAATGGAAATCTCCATGTCAAAAACCTGCCAAAGTTCTTTCACGTTTGGTTGCCTCTTCTTGACAGCTTTGTCATTGCTATATACTTCAATATCCTTTCCTTTAATGGTGTTCACATATTCGCATATCTTTTTGCTTCCTTCCTATTTATCTTGTTTGTCAACTATTTTTCATATCTAATTATTTTCTTTTAGTTCCTGTACTGTTTTCTTTTGTTTTAAATCTTCAGGTTGTATATTTACGCTTTATTACCATTAGAACTTGGCGCCAGGCAGTGAAAATTTACGAAATGAAACTTTAAAGGAAACAGCCAAATGTGAATTGTTCGAGGACCTTTAAAAGAATTGATTTTTTTCAGTAAAACTTAATAGCTCCGTAAATTATAATGAAATACTTCCTTAAAAGTATTAATAACATTGGCTTGAGTGCATGGGCGTCCGCAGGGGGTGCAAGGAGGGGCATTTGCCCACTCCTGAAATTCATGAATAAGTAAAATATAGGAATATATGGGAAATATAGGCGGCTAGCATTTGATAGCAGTCGTTTTTTTTAACATTTGATATCAGTCGTCAGATTATTATACTATTAATACTATTAAATTAATAGTATGTACTGTAGTTTTGTTTTTACCTGTAATAGTTAGTGTATGTTTAAATATCCTAATTGTAAGACATCTAAAATACTTAAAAATAATTTTCATGGGGATAATTTAATATATATATATATATATATATATATATATATATATATATATATATATATATATATATATATATATATATATATATATATATATATAGGTAAACATGTAGACGAGCGGCCCGGCCGGAAAAAATTATTTTATGTAAATATTATCGTTCACCCGTTTCATTTCTGACGTCATACCCCACCCCCAACCCCTATTATAATTAACAAAACGATTAAAGACGCTGACATGATGTAGTCAAAGCATTCACCTCTGTAAACGTCAGAACATTCTAAAAATTAAGATTATATACTGGGGGCTGTGCCCCCGAGACCCCCCCCCCCAATTTAATGAAACTCAGGATCATCGTAGTGCGGTCCACGCATCGTGTTTCCCCCCCATCCCCCCCACCACGAGCTGTCCCCCATAAATGTACTCTAAAAACGTGAAACATTTTGGAACACGGACGAAATAGTACATCTTATCGGCCGGGCCGCTCCTCTACATATTTACCTATATAAATATATATATATATATATATTTCTTTTTTTCAGTATTGTGAAATGGATATCAGGGGGTTCTTCAAAAAACGTAAATCTGATTACTCGGACGACAATCAAGATACCCCAGGCACATCGGAGATGCATGCTGAACCAGCAGAACAGCGTAGAGGAGGATATGATGAGCATTTACTCACAACAACCAATCAGATGCTACCCCAAACACCACCTGCTACAGTGGCCAATGACTTGCCTCATCCTTTGGATATCGGATTATATGTCAACACTGAAGAACATTTGACAATGATAGAAGAGATGATCTTCTGATGAACACATATGTCCCGTCACCAACAGAGTACAACTATCAAAATGATGCACAAGGCTCTCGTTATTTCCGTCACCCGTGGATAAACCAATATTTTCCATGGTTGTCTTACTCAAGTCACTTGAAAGGTGCTATGTTCAAATACTGTCTGCTGTTCCCTCAACCAGTTCACCGAGGTCTAATGGCTGCTTTCATTGTTAGTCCTTTTGTCAAATACAAAGGCATCAATGAGCACGCAAGGAAACACATGCTTTCATCCTGGCACAAAGGCGCACTACAAGATGCCAACAATTTCTTCACCACTGTGAAAAATTCAGAGTTGACCATCGTAAGCCAGATAAACCGAGCAGTCAACCAAGCAGTCACTCAAAACCGTGAGAAACTGTTTCCTATCCTATCTAGTATTCTGTTCTGTTTCAGTCATGACATTGTTTTGAGAAGAAAGGAAAGTACATCGGGAAACCTTTGTGACCTACTGCGATTCAGGATAGAAGCAGAGGACACGGTCTTGAAGGATCACATGGAGAGTGCGAGTAAAAATGCGAGGTACACATCAGTTGGTGTACATAAAGAGCTGATACTTCTCTCCGAAGAGGTGATAAGAGAAGATATTGTGAAAGCTGCAAATAAATCAAATGGATTCTCGATCATTGCTGATGAAAATGCTGACACATCAGGCACCGAACAACTGTCCATTGGCATACGATTTGTTGAGCTGCCGGAGAAACGGAATGATTCAGCCATCATACGCGAAGAATTCCTTGGATTTGATCCACTGGAGATGATGGACGCTGCAACAATTGCAGATACTATCATCAACCAAGCAAAAAGAATTGGTCTTGACCTCAACAAGCTTCATGATCAAGGTTACGATGGAGGCTCAACCATGGCAGGAAAAGACAATGGTGTACAGGCCCGTATCAGGAACACTTATCCCCTGGAACTGTGAAATATATCATCATTTTTCCGTGACAGTCCCAAGCGCAGAAGGCTGGTTCCAAATTTACCTTTGTTGTGTGACACTAGATGGAGTGCAAAGTACAAAAGCATCCGCATCTTTTCAGAGAACTTTTGTGATATCTATGCAAAACTGGAGCAACTGAAGGTAAGCCAACATGAGTCACAGAGTACCCCTCAACTGGCACATCAGGTGAGGTGTGCAGCAGGTACCACAGTGTTCCTCATCTGTGTTAAGATTATAGCGAAATACTCAGCGATGTTGGAGCCAGTGACCCAACAGCTACAGGCAGTCGAGATTGACATGATGGGAGTCCGAGATAACATTGATTTGTTAATGAAGGCTTTCCGAGATCACCGGGATGAAGAGGATCGTGTGTTTTCAGAAGATATCATCTCTGAGGTGAAAATATTGTCAGGAGAACTTGGTATAGAATTGACTATGCCTCAACGATGCGCACGCCAGATCAACCGGCCGAATATAGGAGGCTCCATTGAGGAGTACTATCGCCGCACCATATATATATATCCCTGTAAGGGCGACAAAGTTCGGTGCCCCTATATGAAGTTATTTTATCGCCTTTGAGCCCTGAACCGTTTGGTCGACGCCCCGCGCGGGAGCTCGAAAGTTATTCCAGAAAAGTGGCGTGCGCATGAGGTTATTACGTCACGGCCACCCGTATAAAAGGACACTTCCTTCTCTCGAAAAGAAGAACCCGTTCAAGTCCGTACAGCGAGGACTCTTGCCTTATCTCCTGCCAGTTTTGACGCTGATCTTCCAACCTGCTGTACGAGTGCTACTAATTTTGGACGTTTTACAGTTCTTCATTGAGAAGTCTGAAGACCTTGGGCTCGGTTTGGCTCCCGCCTACCCTTTTTGTCACTCAAAATTATCCCGTGGGGTTCGCCACAATACTCATTGATTAGAGACAAGACTTCATTCGCTCTTCTCAATCCCACTGAATTAGCTCCACTCATCTCATAGATTAAGAAATCCAAGACTAGTCTCTCCTCAATCCTCAAATTCGCTCCACTTTCTAGAAAGGGACTATGGAACCGTTCTTATCTTTAGGAGGATTCACCTTATCCCCAAAACTGAGTTCTTTATCTGACGAAACATTGAAGCAACTGATATTACTTAAATGTAATGCTGATTTAAATAGCTAACTGACATTTCATTCTTTGGAACGTTCTAATTTTTTTTGTAGTACCTAAGTCCAATTGTCATCAAATCCTACATTAGTAATTATAATATACAATTTCATTTTAATGGATATTTTTTTGTTGCAATACCAATGGTCCTTATTGATTGTCATTATATATCATGTATTTGAAATGTATTAAAAAATGTATTTAGTATCTAATACAGTTTTCTCATGTATTTAATATTTAGTATTTAAATACTTTAAATCTATTTTGTGCCCACCTCTGGTGCCGGTATGTTACTCCGCATGAAGCAATGTGTGTCTCTCTGAATTTAAGCTACATGGAACATCATTCACAGTGTACATGCTGTCAATACATCTGAACATTGTACAGCCTGGCAATACATCTGAAGAACCATTAGATGATTTACTTTCAAAGAGGTAATGCCCAGGATACGGTAGGGAGGCAAATGCAAAATGATACTACTCCTACTGCTTGGTTTAAACTCAACGAAGAATATGAAAATGCTCACAATTTCCTATATCCAGAAATTCATGAACATTTCGTGTTTCATCAGACTAATAGAAAATGGACACAAAGAAGAAGGAGTATAGGTGTGCGGAGATGTATCAGAGAGAAAATTCCTTCCAACGCGAGAATATAAATAGCCCATTAAATTACTAACTCAGAACGGACTCGCCGTAGCGTGATGGCTAGAGTGCTGGCATTTGGATCCAAAGTCCCACGATCGAAACTCCTAAGTCCACAATTTTTACGAAGAAAATTCACGAAAGAAAACGGAAATCAAAGAAAACGATTTCAAAGGCTAACTCATCTCAACTCATCAAATCATCAAACAGAAGAAGAAATCATCACTGCATCAAGAAAGGAAGGATACGAAGATCAAGAGCTAACCCAGCCAACTTAAAGAAGAAGGAATCTCCGCCAACAAGAATACCTAAGATAAATAGAAGACAAATGTTTGAAGGTGCAACTTCAGTTAAGAAAGTAGTAAATAGATTCGACGATAAAAGATAGAGATGAAGAATGATATTGATAAATAAGCAAAGTTATAATAAATGCCCCCCCCCCCCCCGCCCATAGGAGCACTAACATAATTAGCAGAATGTACAATGTCACTCCTAGAGATGTTGAGAAATTCCATCTTAGAATATTGCTACTTCACCTGCCAAGTGCGAAGAGCTTTGAAGACTTGGTCTTATTGATAATGATGAACATTTGAAATAAGCTCTGTTGGAAACTACTACTCACCATATGCCAGCACAACTTCGTGTGATGTTCGCTGCTCTATGAATTTATAGTGTATCTACTAATCCAATTGAACTGTGAAACAATCATAGGGCGGCAATGATTGAGGACTATCTGCGTCAAGAGATGAAGGAAGAACAAGCTGAAAATCTGGTAATCCGATACATCAACTCAATAATGAGTGAAAATAGAACCAACTGCGCAAGACTAGGGCTACATCATCCCAATAATAGGCTTCAACCAGATCTTCCACCAGTTATCGACCATCCTGACATTGATTTTTTAACTGATGAGCAAATAGCGATTGCTGATTGATGCAGTGCAACAAAGAAAAAGGGGTGAAAACCCTGCACAGACCTGCTTCTATGTGATGCTCCTGGAGGATGTGGCAAGACATACCTGTAGGTGGGGGGGGGGGGAACATGCATTATATTTTTATTATTTATCTGGTATCATACTTCATCTTGAGGTTTCTATATTCGAATCTATTTATTTCTTCTTTCGGGTGAAGTTGCCCCCTTCAAACATTGTGTTCCATTTATCTGACTGTTGGCTGAGATTCCTTCTTCTTTAAGTTGGCTGGGTTAATTTTTGATCTTCGATTTTTTTTTATTTCTTGATGTATCTTCATATTAACTTGCATTTATCTTGATGTGATGATTCCTTCTTAGTTCTTGATTACGTGATGATTTCTTCTTAATTCTTGATGATGTGATGATTTCTTCTTAATGACGTGATGATTTCTTGTTGATTTGATTAGTTAGCTCTTGAAATCGTTTTCTTTGAGTTCAGTTTTCTTCGTAAAAATTGTGGACTTTTGAGTTTCGATCGCGGGTCTTTGAATCTAAATACCAGCACTCTGCCGTCACGCTACGGCGAGTCCGTCTTGAGTTGGTAATTTAATGGGCTATTTATATTCTCGCTTTGGAAGGAAGTTTTCTCTTATACATCTTCGCATACCTACACCTGTTTAACACAGTAGTTTTTTACCTACGGAGGAATAACTATCAAGTATGTTGTGGTGTTTGGACCGGCATAGTGTCTACACTGCTGTTGGGAGGTAGAACTGCACACAATTCATTCAAATTGCCTGTTCCACTAACGGAGACTAGCGTCTGTAATTTTTTCCTGAACCAGTATTCAGTCATGGTTAGTTGTACGCCACTCTTTCAAGAGCACGCAGACAGACAAATATAAAAGGTAAAGTGTTGGAATCTGACAGGCAAGGAAGGAGACGTTACAAAACTGTAACAACGAACGTAGTATGCAGAGAAATAATATCACAACTGTGAGCAAGAATAGAATGGGCATGATAATAAATATTTCCAATGTGTAATGAGCTTATATACGATTTATATTTTTTTAAATAAATTTAGCATTAATATATATTTCGTGGAATTTCCACGGGTCCCGCTAGTAATTTAATAATGTACAAAGTCGGTAATTATTAATGTAAAGTTAACTCCTTTTAAGTGTGCATAGTCCGTGTATATATTAATTTTAAGATTGACTCAGTATGCTTAGGTTCAGTCCGGTTAAAAGCGAGGTAATGTGGCTTGCACAGGCAAGTTTTGTAGCACCCATTGCAAGATAGAATGGATTCAGGAATGTAACCTCACATATGAGTAACATGTAAACCATATTTTAATTGGACAGATAAGCGTATAATTATGCAAATACATATAATCAAAACAAGGTATTATAGCGAGAATTCCTTGTTTGAATAATATATTTGTAAAAATAACAATGTATAGCTATCGCCCATGTTAATAATAAGACAAAAGTACATTGCAAGGCAGAGTAGATTCACTAATGAAGCCTCACAAATGAGTATCATATGAATTCTATAAAGGCTTGTAATTGGTAAACGAAGGCAAATAATCTAGAAAAGGCCATAGCGGTGTTCATGAATATGAATAACTCATTGTAAATAATATATATATATAAAATAATTGTAAAATAATGATGTAAAATAATAATGTTATATATGATATCTTTGTAAAATAGCAATGTATAATTTTCTACCATGTATGTAATAAGAAAAGTGCGTCGCAAAGCAGAAAAGGCTCCATGGTGAACCCTCCCATATGAATATAATGTGAATCATATAAGGCTTGTAATTAGCACGCCGAATGATTTTGTACACAACTTTTTGTCTGTGAACCCATTCATATATATATATATATATATATATATATATATATATATATATATTGTTAAATGGGCCGTGAGTTTGGCCGTTCCCCGATTCACGTAAGGACTCTTTTATACAACTTGTCTGCGGCTGCAGTAACCTTATCAATGCTCGTTGGGTTCGAGCTTAGGATGAATGACCTGATTCCCTCGTGACTCCTCTCATAAAAATCTCAGTGAGGAGAGGGCTAAAAAGTTCGATTTAAGCACCTCTTACCCTGATAAGGTCCTTCAGATGAGTTAAAAAAGAAGTAGGACTCTTATCTTCTATTTCCTGAGTATTCAGGAGCTCTCTAGGTCATCTATTTGGGACCTACCGTATTTATTGAGGAAAGCCTCCTTCAGGCGGTCTATAACACCAGCCTGTTCCCCGTTAATTAGCACTTTCCTGAATCGAATAAAGGTACTTATGGGCAACCGCTGGATTATTGCTGCTACTTTCTCTTCCTCAGTGACGTTCTCTGGTTTAAGGAGGAGGGACGAGACTTCCAACCATGCAATTGGGTTTGCAGGATCCTACTCCGGAAGAGAGAAGTACGCATGTGGTTGTCTATGCGCGGACTGTGGGTTCGAGGCAGACAGTTGGTCATGATAATCAGGTTGGCCGCTAACTGATGTCCTTACTTGGTGTGTTTGGTCCACCATAGTCACTGTTTTATGTATACTTGTGCTAGTTGAAGGAATGTGTTAACGTGAGTGAAGTAGCTGTGGCTGTGTGCACGTGTGTGTGTGAAAATTATTTACGAGCACAGGAATTTGAAATGAAAAATAAATGAGAAATAAAGGAAATTGTCCACTCATTGAATATAGGGGATAGCATTAAATTAAAATGACATGAATTATGATAATTAAAAGAATGATGTTAAAGATAACACGCGATATAAAAAAAATGAACACGTGAATCGAAAATGCTCAAGCGAGGCTTTGGGAAAATTGACGCGTGGAGTTAAGAATCATTTTAACGTTTAAACTTATTTATTGATTGACGGGCGATTATTAAACTTTGGGCACCACTGTATAGTATATGGTTATTCATGTGATTTATTTTCTGTCAATAAATCAGCCTAAATAGCGTTTCGAAAACCATAACCATAAATTTGTTTGATCGAAGTTGTTGCCTGCTAGTTTTTAGGCCTAAGACGAAAGTGAAATATATTTTGAAATAATGAACTGGGTTTTAAGAAAAACAATTAAACAAATATATATATATTCATAGAATCAACGAATGTACAATGAGATAAGTTGGATTGGATATGGTAAAATATGATTTACAGTAACGAGATGTGAAGAGAAATGAAGTACGTGAAATAAATATGAAATAATATGGTGAAATAATATGGTGACTACTTTAGACTGAATTAGGGGCTTTATACGGAGAATGGTGAGAGTCGAATAGGAAAGAATATTGTTCTAGAAGGTCGAGCTGAAAGCGTGTGTTTGTTTGTTTATGTGTGAAATTTTAAGAGATGTTGTTTGAAACAGTAGTACGTTAAATGAATTGACAAGTAAGATAAATGAATTAATTAATTATTAAGTTGTACATAAAATGTGATTTAATTTACAAAAGTTAAGAAAAATAATTGAACGATTTAATTGACAAAAGTAAAAGAATTGCATGATATATATTTTACATAATAATTGATGTATATATATATATATATATATATATATATATATATATATATATATATATATATATATATATATATATATATATATATAAGTTTCCCATGAGGTTTTTATTATAAGAATGCCCAGAGGCCATTGCTATAGTGATATGATTCTTAGAAATATAGAATCATACATATATTAAAAAACAGACAAACAATATAAAATCAGAGCATGATTACTCAGTGAACATAGTTCATTTACAAAATGAAAATCAAACTAGTGTAAATTTGTTTTAAAAGTATCTAGTAACTCAGCATTTTTACAAGCTGCTGACAAAGAATTCAAACATCAATGACTGTGTTAGACCACAATCACTTGCGAACACAAGTTCTGCAAAGGATTTTGTACAATTTTAAGTTTATGACATCTCGTTAAATTATTATTCAAATTAAAAAATGCTCTTACCACTGTTAACAAATCATTTGACATTAATTGATTACACTTTATTATCAAATAACTTTTACATAAATTACATCACAACTTTATGCAATTTTGCAACTGCGAATTAATCAATCAGTTTTTTGGTGTTAACTTTACGTAGTAAATCACTTTCAATGGTCAGAACCTCTAGCATTCCAAGTTGTTGCTGGTCCATTGTTGATCGTTTCACGTCCTTATAATTCTTTTCGGATGATAAAAGGAATGTATAGGGTCACCTGTTATGGGGGAGTGATCACCACTTAATGGGGCTCAATATTAATAAATGGGTAGCAAATTATGGGGTAATGTGTTATGGGTGTACTCCAAGTTAATATGTTCCGAACGTTCTTGTGTTCTGGTGGTAGAAGATTCAAGGACCTTTAATTTTAGGTGGCGGAGAACTTGGTAGGCTTCGGAGTACAGAGGAATTCGCTTGACCGAGGCTTGATATTAGCTAGGCTGGGTAAGAGGATCAATATGGATTACAGGTAGCCAGAAATCCCAAACAGAGGGATCTCGGACTCTTTATTAGGGCATAGAACTCCGGTAGCTTCGGCGTAAGAAAAATTCGAAACGGGAGTGTAGTCTGTGTTAGCGGGCCAACTACTCTATGCCGCCTCTCTGGCTTTTTCTGTTTCTGAATCCTTCTGATATCTTTCTCTTTCTTGAGTGTTTGAGTATAGCGACATATATTTGTGTTAGAAACAGTGGGCGTGGACTATTATTATCCACTGATGATGTTTGGGTCAAGCCTATTCCATTCGGTGTTAATTCGTGTTTATGGAGATAGAGATTTGTTTTAGCCTCAAATACTAAAGATGCGACTTTGCGTTTCGCACTTCTCTGTTAGCAAATACAGTCCGCTACCATTGTTTTGACACAGCATCCGCTGCTAATCTTGTTTGAACAGCCGACCTTTTATCGTGGCTATGAGAACCACTTTTGCTCCGCTTTACTGTGTATGTGTGTATGCATGTGCATATGTTTGCTGCTGTGTGAACGTCTCGAATTCATTCTTCTTGCCTCGAGCAAAATATATATTATTATTTACATAGACCAAAGCTATACATTATTATTTTATATATCATTTATCATTTACACAGAGTTATTATTATTTATGAAAACTGATATACAGATTTTAGATTATTTGTACGTGCATACTATTTGTGAGCCTGTTACAAGCGCTTTATAGAATTCACATGATACTCATTTGTGAGGCCTTATTGTTGAACATATTCCGCCTTGCAATGCAATTTTGTCTTATTATTTACATGGATGAAAGCTATACATTAATATTTTACAAAGATGTTATATATTATTTTCACAAAGTTATTCTTATTTATGAAAACTGCTATGCATATTTTAGATTATTTGTATGTGCATAATTATTTGAGTGCTTGTTACATGCCTTTAAGGATTCACTTGATACCCATTTGTGAGGCTTCATTGTTCAGTCGATTTCGCCTTGCATTGCACTTTTGTCTATCTTTATAAAAAGAGCGCATGTATCTTATTCCTTGATACAGCGTAGTGCAATTTGCATGTGCATGATTATTTGCGTGCCCATCTCAAGACTTCATAGGATTTATATGCACTAGGCATTCAGGGTTCCTTTTAACGTTGCTTAACAGAACATGCTAACTATGTGTTGATGCAACAAGGAATTAACACAAGCTTCCAAGGAATTGAAAAAAAAAGAAGAAACTGCTTCAACGTAACAATCCACCGCTGACCTTCCAATAAAATTCAGAGAGTGGCCTGCGAAGGAATATAATCCACTAAACTTCCTTGTTTTCAAGATTTGCTGCATGCCAGTATATTTACCAGACAAATTAATGGCATTGTCGTAAGTCTGACCACGGCAATTTTCAAAGTTGATTCCCTTATCCCGTAAGTAATGAAACAGAGTGTCAGCTAGATTCTCTTATGTGTGTGACTGGAGATTGTTATGATAGTAAAAACGTTCCACTGGGTAGTAATCCACCATATTTATATAGCGCAGAATGATGGTTAACTGGTCAGAATGTGTAATATCTGGAGTAGAATCCACAGAAACTGAAGAGTATTGTGTTTTAAGAGTCTCATCCTTGATGACACTTAGAGCTCGCTTAGCCATCATAGTAATTAGTTCTTCGCAAATTGTTTTTGACAGGTAAGATATGTGGCCACGTCCAAGTTAAATCACGAGGCAGTAAGCAATTGAAGACAAATACATAGGATAAAATCTCATTATAAATACGGAAAGAAAACAGGGTAGGTACACACTTCATTTAGTGTGCGTCAAAGAAATTCACCAATATCTCGGATTAGAAAGTCAACCAGAGGAGTCGTAATGCTGCAAGAATGACTTCCAGAGCTATTAACGGCTAGGCAGCTTCTGGCTCTACTTTGGGAACCCTTGATGTCCTTGGAAAAATACAGCTTCACAAGTTAAAATATCTTTAGGGTATTACAAAAAATACAAAAAATAAATAACTCATTATCCTTCCACTCATCCTTTACTCATAGGTGGGCGTTATCGCGATAAATTATTGCGATAATTTATCGCGATAAATTATTGCGATAATTTATCGCGATAACGATATTGGGTTATCGGTTATCCGATATTTTTTCCGCGTTATCGATTCATCGGTATCGCCGATACTTTTGGTTCCAAACTAGCGATAATCGATAATTTAAGTTTTTGGTTCCAGTTTAGCACAGGGGCGAGCCGCGCGTGCCTTGGAGGCAGAAATAGGTAGGTCCGAGCTGGGAGAAGGATCCTCAAAACCTATGAGGAGATGAAGGAGAGCCTCACCAGGTAAGAAACTAAGAAACAGTATTCAAATATTCTTACTATTATACTATAACGCTATATATAGTCAATAATCCATATTGTATTATAATTTTGGATCTATCGATTTATTGGTTATCACCTTGTCGGGCGATAAATTTGTCGCCAGTTATCGATTATCGCTGATAAGGTTATCGTGATATATCTTTTCGCTATCGCGCCCACCTATGCCTTTACTAAGGATGATGATTCCAGAAAGTATTCTTCTTAAATTATTACTTTTTAAAGGAACATTTAACTTAATTTTACACTCACAATATAGATTAAATTGGTGTAACTGTTTAGCAAATTTACCAAATTTATCATTTACAAATTGAATTACAACTCTTGTAATCATTTAACTGCCTATAACCTTAACTTAACACATGAGAAATAACTATGCACAAGAGATACAATAATATATACCCATAGATACGTGTAATAATATAAGACTAAAAACTTATACTAATGCTCATTATGCCTCGTTCTAGATAAGCAACGAACTTCGTTGATTTTTTCTCTTGCCATATCGTCTATACATTCATTCTAAGGGGCCGCTCACCTTATCGAGCACTTCAGCTTAGGCAGGCTAGAATAAGTAAGATTCTGGTGAAGATCCTTGAGAGTTTCTTGTAATGCATAAAAGTTCCCAGCTTCTAGTCTAGATAATTTCAATAATATGAATATAATAATTAATTCCTGAAATGAAAAGAAAGGAGAAGCTAATATAAAATTTTCTTACAACATGTAAAGTAGTTAGAAGCATTAGTAATCAACAATAACACTAACACCAAGCTTCAACATGATCTAGAGAGGATTAATTAAATAATATTGATTTAATACGATTATGTATATTACTTATTACTAAAATTAATTCTTGATACTAAGCACTAGTCATATAATAATTAATATAATAATTAATTCCTGAAATGAAAAGAAAGAAATTATCATAAAATTTCTAGTAGACCCTACAACATGTAAGGTAGTTAGGAGCATTAGTAATCAACAAGGACACTAAACTTCAACATAATCTAGAGAGGATTAATTAAATAATATTGATTTAATAGGATTGGGCCTATTACCTATTACTAAAATTAAGTCGTTATACTAAGCGCTAGCCATATAGACTCTAAATGAATTTATGTTGTACATAGATTTTGAATACCTTTTGTAAATTGATTTAATATATTTTGTACATAATGTATGTTGACACCTACATAAACCTTGCATGGATCTTCTTTGTCTGTAAATAAATGTTTTAAATGATTAGGACGTTTTTCACCATTCGAATTTTATTTTTTTGTAAAGAAGTAAAGTGATATATATTTTTTAAATTATTTTTGGTGGCCTGGAATTTTGGCTGGCCCTAAGCCAATTGCCTTGTTTGCTTAGTGGTTAATCCGGCACTGGATTTGTGTTTAGGTGGTTAATGTCATCAAGGAATTTCAGATTGGGGCAAAAAGCTATCGTGTCGTCTCCCATATCACATGTAGAATGTAAGACGGAATTGTAGTGGGTAATTAATTGCCAAGCAATTCCTCCTCAAGGAAGCCATGAAGATGTTTGCTAGTGGGGCGGCAACAGGATTACCCAATGCGAAGCCATCTTTTTGGCGGAATAATTTCTCATTGAAGGAAAAGTAATAGCCTTGAGGAGAAAAAACAATGAGTATTTACTTAATTTGTTTCTGGTTGAAACCGTGAAAGAGAGAGTTGGGGGAAGGGGAAGGCGCGGGAAAGAGGGGTATTTTCTGGTTTCTAGAAGTGGGACACTGTTATAGAGGGAAGTTACGTCAAAATTGGTCTTGTATAATTTAAGATTTAGTGTTTTATTTAAGGCCCTTAAGAATGGGTTCTAACCTGAAACGTATTTACGGAGAAAATAAAATTCCAAGATAGATATCAGAAATGCAGCGAAGAAGGAGCAAATCGAGACCAACCGGCGCCTGTTGGTTCCGATCATTGAGAGCATCATCTTCTGCGGACGAAATATGCTGCCTCTCCGTGGACATCGAGATGACGGTCAATTGGACCTCTCTATTCCAGGCGAAACAGGAAAAGGAGTATTCAGAGCGCTTCTGAATTATCGAGCCCAGGGAGGAAATGCCAACGTCAACCGCCTCCTCACCAGCTTGGCCAGCCGAGCCAACTCCACTCTCATTAGCAAAACCATTTAGGACGAGCTAATTGATATAACAGGTGGGTGACACTGCAATTGCTTTCCCCAAAATAGGTCTCTTATTCCAAAAGTAGAAATCATGCTATTTTGACATTATTAGCAGGTGTCAACATAACTATATTCCACTTTCCAGGTCGATTGGTGCTGGAAGAGGTCTTAGCCGAAGTGTCGGGTATTCGCAGTACTAATGGACGAGACCACATACTTCTCAGGAAAGGAGCAAGCTACCATTATCCTTCGACATGTCGAAGAGGACACCAAGGAGAACTTTCTTACTTTCGTCCATGCTGAGAACTTCGCCGGTGAGGGCCTGGCCCAACTGCTCATTCGCACTGTACATGGCCTTGGCTTGGACATGTCAAACTGCCGGGGCCTCGGCTTCGACGGAGTGAGTGTCATGATTGGAAAGTTCAGTGGTTGTGCCGCCATCATCATGGAGCAATACCCCCTCCCAAACCGATCCACTGCTTTAATCACCGACTGAACCTCGTGCTGGCCTAGGCCTGCGATGTGAAAGAAGTGAAACGCCGTCAACAATAACATTCAAGTTTGAAATGATCGAGTGATTGACAAGTTTATGGAGAAAAACCGCCGTCTCTTCTTCGCTTAAGCAAATGAAAGGAGACATTGGGCATGGACCTACGATTTTGCGAGAGCCTACTCCTAGAATCTAAAAATACTTTTTTATTATGTGCCTTGTTACTTAGAGGGAAGTGGGCGAAATGACTTGCAAGTAGCCTACATCCTTATAGTCTACACTACATGAACATATTCAGTATTTATGCCTATAACGTATTCGTATGTATTCATCACTGACTATTTTTACCATCATACATGTATTACTCGTACAAAATTTGTATCATAATAAGCAGCTTTAACAAATTTCCACTCATAAAAATCCTGGTATCGCCCCCTTTCCCCCTACAACTCGCTTTTTCTGGTCCCCCACGTTTTGTGGCGTTTAACAATGAATGCATCTTCAAAACGAAGAGCCTAAAAATCATATGCAGACTAGCCTAGCCTAAGACTAGCCAAATCCATCTAGACTAAACATCTTGGATGCCATCATAATCAACGATTACGATATTAATGAAAAGAGTATATAATGAGTATTTTACAAATAAGTAAACAAAAATTACATATAAGTAAAATTAATTGGGGTAAACAGTGTTGAATATAGACAAAAAAGGAGAGCAGAGATGAGAAAGTTGCATCTCGAAGTAGGAAGAACGAAGCTCCAGGTACAGTGAAATTCATCAATCATTTTTTATACTATGTATAGAGTTAATTTTATTTACAATTTTGAGTTAAATAATCAAATTATTACACATTATTTTTTAGGTATATCATATCTTTTAGTTCATATTTATATATTTTTATTTATTATCCTCAATTTTTCTCAGTTCGGTCTACATAATACGATTTATTTACAGTCCTTTAACTTTTGAGTGATTTTATTTTATTTATTTCTACTTTTTTCCATATTTTACACTACTTTATTTTTTGTTTTAATTCTATCTATATTTTAGTCAATTGCATTGTCCAATTCTTTTTATTAATCCTATTAGTATTATTTATATTTATTCACTTATCTTAGAACATAATTTTAAGCACTTTTGCTTTTGAGTCTTAATTCACTTTATCATTTCATTTCTTTTTACTTATACTAATATTATTATTATTATTAATATCACTTTACTAATATTATTATTATTATTGTTAATATCACTTTGTTAATGGACTTAAACATTTTAATTTGCTTTGCTCAACACTATTATTAACATTTTCTTTCATTATTATTATTATTATTAACACTTCTATTTAGATTGACTATTATTATCACTTTCTTTTATTATTGTTATTAACAATTACTTTCTTTTATTATTATTAACACTTTTTAGCACTTTCTTTTTACAAACTTTACTTATTCACTTTAATTTATTCAATTTTACTTCGTTCTTTAACACTTTCTTTTTGCGAACTTTACTTATTCACTTTTAATTTGTTTACTATTAATTTAATCAGTTTTGTTATTTCTATCTTTACTTGTCTATTTCGGACGTCTTTTGGACGTTTCTTATCACGTTAAATTTAACACGTTCAGACTTACACTGTGCACGCACGAATACGGAATGTAGACGATGCCTTCTTCCCGCAGTTCTGCTACTTCCTTTGGAGAGTAGGGTCCCTCGTAGGTCCATTTGTACTTCCTCCGGAGGATCCCCTAGTACTGTTGTTCCGAGTCTCCTCTTGGGGGGTCTATACATAGGAGACCCAAACACTGTGATGGCTACGTCCTCGCCGTTAAATTGAAAATTATCTTTTCTCCAGGATTTCCTTTTTTTCGGATAGGGGAACTCTTGGATACTTCAGCACTTCGTCCTCTTCTTCCGTTATAGGAATTTCCTTGTCCCCTTCAGTTTTCTTTTTCTTCTTTCTTTTGTGTTTTTTCATGTTTGGGATTTTATTTGTGTTTTCGTTTCTTGTATTTCTTCTTCTTTCGATTGTTCTTTTTTCCGGTCGTTTCCTTTTCTTCCCGTTTCTTTTGTTCTTCTTGCTCTTGTGCATCGGAGAATTCGATTTTCAGGATGTCTTTGGAGGCTGGGTTAGGCGGGAACCACAATGCCTTTTTCACCCCATTCATCTGCAGAAGATGGTTTAGTTCTCCTGCAAACGTCCCAGGGTTAGCCAAATTCGCCAGGTGGGCAAACATGATCATAGCTATGATTTCGCGACCTTCTTAAGGCATTCCCAAATTGTCGCGGTGATTGTCTCAGTGATTTTGGGCGTTGCTGCCTCCACGTAAGTTCTTGACTTTGCCTCCTTTTCTTTTTTTGCTAGTCTTTTTTCTCTTGAATTGCCTTCTTGCGGATGGGGCATTTCATGGCCATGGCCTTGTATTCTCTACCGCAGTACCACAATGCGTACCACGATGGCGTGTCGATTAGCCATATGAGGGAGATGTTTATTATCCCTAAGATGGACTCCATGACTCTCATCCGCGTTGGTTTGCCCCATCCCGTAGGGTGCGAAGGGGGATCCTTTTGTTTTCACTGAGGGCCGACCCCGTGGGCCCACTTGGGGTAGCGCTTCTTCTCCCTTTGCGAGTTTTGTTCCTCTTCGTCTGAGATAAGGAATTACCGTCTCACGATCGAGAAAATTGACTGCAGGAGGCTTCTTCAAAACTTTCCTAAGCCTTTACCTGCTTTTCCGCATCCAGTAATTATGCTACAAGTTGGAATCCAACACTAAAACTGTTCTAAAAATTCCATCTTACTGATTGGCCCGTTCCCTTTGACCTTAGATTCAAGCTTGGGCTAATAAATACCCCTTCAAAACTCTCCTGCTTAATGAAAAATCAGAGTTGGGCTAAAGTGATAGAAATTATTAAATTCTGGAATAAGAGAGGAAACTCGGAGTATACGCATGTTTTCAAGATCGTATTCAGTGACACTTAGATGGCACAAAAAGCAAAAGAAATGGGACTTCTGCTTTTTAACGCCAAAATCAGTGGGTAGCAGATAGAGAGGGAGGACTTTACTCCCACTCAATTCGGCTTCCGTTGTTACAATATGGAGGCCCACACAACGAAGGAATGTAAAAAAAACCTCAGGAAATATGTTCTAAATACAATGAGCCAGGCCACCACTGGAAGGAATGTAAAAGTCCTCGTGTAAGATGTGAGAACTGCAGGGAAGGCCATCGTTCCATGGCTATGGCCGGCCCACTGAAGAAGGAACTCATAAAGAAAATGGTACAACAGAAGAAAGATGAACAAACCAGGAGGTGCAATACTACGTATGCACAGGTGGCAAAGCCAACCTATTCTTAGGCTGAAACAAAAAAGACATACCTTAAATTGGAAAATGAAAACTCGACGAAAATTTGGACGTGCATCTTGTGCGCGCACGTCAGAAACTTGACACAACCTGGGGTATTTGCCAAGGAACTAAGCCGAATGCTCGCCATGAACCGCATGAGCGAGATGGGGTTCCCTGATGATCCTTCATCGGGGGATGTGCTCCAATTGCAAATTGTACCAAATAAGATTACGGAGCAGATCTAAGAACCCCAAAATAATGAGCCAAAACCAAAAGAGTTGGGCAGATGACCCGACCCGAGGATAGAGGCTGGTAAAGAGAGGGAGGCTGTTGCCAAAGCAGCGAGCATGGCTAAACAAAAGGAGGCACCAAAATCGATTAAGGAAGACACGGAATCCTCAGGCTCCTCGGACTCAGTTGTCGTTACCAATGATGTACGCTGCAAGAAGGGAAAGCGGTAGACCAAGAAAAAGCTCGATGCTGATGAGGGGAATCTCTCAATCTATGCAACCGAGCAGATCTTTTTCCGCAAAGACCTAGATACAAAAAAAAATCGTTGGCCTCAGAAAGAGGTATTACAAATGGGACTTCAACGCTCAATGTGACGAGGAAACTGTCGAGGAGGCAATCTATAACCAAAAATGCTACCCTTCAGAGGTAAACATTTGTAAAGCTCACCCGGCATAATTCAAAAGGAAAAGGAACGGGAAAAGGCGGTCCACGACTAAGAAACACTAAAGGCCAGAAAACAGGATGGAAAACCTGAACAACAGGTTAAGGATTGTGACACTCAACGTAAATGGATAGGATAGAAAATCTACCGCGTATGGCAACATATTCCGCGTGCTTGACCACGACATCATTATAATCACGGAGCACGGTAGAGATATAGGGCTATCGTGGTATGAACCTAGATAAATACTTCACAACAAACCTATATCTATAAGTTTTTGAGGAGAGTTATTGAATCGTAAAAAGACTCAACACTCTCCATTGTTGAAAAATTTGTGACTGACGATCTGCGATCAGCTACTGCTTCTTAAATAGACGAGGCAGGAGCGTGCGGCTGCAGGTCCTGGCTTGTCATAACTTGTCCTAACACCCCAACAAACAGCCACCCCCTTTCCTCTGTTTTGCCTTACCGATTCGCAAAACTTATTGACCGCCTCTCGTATGTTTAGAAATCTCCGTGAGAGCAACAAGAATAAAATCTACCAAGGTCATTGTAAGATCTACGTTGCTCTACCACGCTTCCGCCCCCTCTTGTATTTCGAGAACACAAAAGAGGACACTTCACGTGGTACAGAACAAATGCATTTAGATAATCACAGATACACGTTGGCGAGATAAAAGACGCCAAGAAAAGCTTCACAGGGAGGCGTGAATAATCCCCATTAGCAGTTTTATCGAAAAATCGCCCAGGAATATGCAGGAGCTTGTTAATCGAGAATTGAATGATGAAATCATTCATATGATTAACCAGAACAGAAGAGCTATAAGTCGCGCCAGATTTCTGGATTCTGCTAGCCTATTGGCTGCCAGAGATGAAATGCCATTCTACGCCTGAAAAAGATAGTATTTTACCAAAGATATGACAAAAACCGATTAAGACAACAATAATCCGAACAACAGAGAATCACTAACTTTTGACTACAAATTTACCGATGAAAACTTATCTATACCGATTAAGACATCAAGAAAGAAGAAACAAATGGCACAAAAAGTACACTCACTAGAAAATAAATGAAAACAAAGAAACTAAACACAAAATTTAAAGTAATTTATCATAGCAATAGCAAATGCGCATTACATACCCAAGAACATTAATTTTATTAAAGACAAATAACTTGAACGTTATAATAATAAAAATTATAACGCTAACAACAAAGGAAACACACGATCAAAAAATATTGAAAACGATAGGCTTGATCACCAGGCTTTAGCATCTCTTTGCAAATCTCTCGCGTGCTTTCTCTTTTCACCCCTTTTTTATTTTCGTCTATCTACACACACACACACACACACACACACACACACACAAAATCACATCATTCGCAATTCACTCTTCAACATACTTTCATCGATAAAGGAGGAAAAGAACAGCTATTTCTAGGCTGAAGATGATCACACAAGATCAAAAATTCACTAATTAAAGTTTGTTATTTACCACACATAATAACTTGACAAAAGAAAGATAAACATAGGAGAAATAATTTACTATTTACAGGATGGAGAAAATAAATAAGGAAACTATAAAGTTAATAATAAAATTAATTAAGGCTAAATATACAATGGTCTTCAACAAAATATGTATTCAAGAAAAGCAGCTACTTATTTATACTAATATATATATATATATATATATATATATATATATATATATATATATATATATATATATATATATATATATATATATATATATATGAATAACGTTACAGCCACAAGGAAAATGAAACAACGGAGAACTGCGAGGCCTTTCGACTAATGGTCCTTTACTGAGCAGACCATTAGTCGAAAGGCGTCGCAGTTCTCCGTTGTTTCCTTTTCCTCGTGGCTGTAACGTTATTCATAAATTCCTCACGTTCCTTATTTTCGTGATTCAGTTATATATATATATATATATATATATATATATATATCAGACGACACGCGCAAGTTTTATATTCCACCTTTCACGCAGAGAGGAAATAAACCATGTTGTGCTTTTTCTTAAGAATATTAATTTAGGCTCTTCACGGGAATAAATTAAGTGCTCAGCTTCCTTATTTTGCATTACTTTAACATTTATTATCAAATAATTTGCGTTACAAGAAACTTTTGTTCCCATGCACGTATTGTTAAATCAGTGTTATCCATTTCAGACTACATCATGTTATGGGAGGGGGGGGGATAACCGAAGATTACTAGTTGTGGGTGCTTGAGGTACCCTTTATAGGTGATTGGAGACCCAGTTTGGGGGTACGAGCTTCTTCAATGGAATGCAGGGCGTTGTGGAGTAATTGCTTACTGAGCGTTAACTTTGGTCTGACTCCAATTGGAGATGATTATCCACCCGTTTGATTTTAGCGTTGTATACTGGGTAAGACGACCGTTTGATTGCCCGTAGGAGAAGGAAATCCCGGAAGGCGGATTCATTGACTCTTTTTCGGACGGAGGGAGACTCGGTAGGTTTAGGTGCAATGAATTCGTTTATGCCTTGTCGGTTATTTGGGGCTGGCCTACAAATGTTTGTAAGCGAAACTGCTTACTGTCTTACTGTTCTTCTGATCTTATTGTTATTTCTGATTTTACTATTTGCCCGGGGTCTACTTCAGATGGTATTTAATGTGTCGAAAAGTGTAGGCGTGGCCCTTTGTTAGCCAATCATGCGTTTGGGCGGAGCTTACTCAGATCGAAGTTTATTCATGTGTATAAGGGGATAGAAAGAAAGTGAGCAGGGAGTTTTGATTCAGGCCTCTGCTAAATAATTTTATCTTGGGTTCAGAGATAATTTTAGGAAATAAGATATCGTGTTTTACGGCTCTGTGAAAGTAAATAAAAGTCAGCGTCTTCCCTGTTTCTCAGCTTGGTGTGTTTTGATAGGTATTTCTCCACAATTGCTATAGCGTCTCCCAGAATTTTTGCGCGACCCGAATTGTTAGTGCGGGAAGCGTCTTTTGGTCGCGGGTGCGTGTGACCATGTGTATGCATGTGAGTGTGTATGCTTGTGAAAGCGTCTCGAATTCACGTTTGCCTATCTAGCCCTTACAAAAATAGGGTATATATTATTATTTACATGACAAAATGTTATATATTTTTATTTACATGAAAAGAATGTTATATATTATCATTTACACGCACATAATTATGTGCGTGCCGATTTCCAGATTTCCTAGGACTCCCATGACACTCATTTATGAGGCTTCATTGTTGATCCTAAGCTACCTCGCAATGTCGCACTACAATATAGTCTCTTTTAAAATTAATTTTTCTTATGAATTATTACACCACGTTTTCAAATATTCAAAAAAGGTATATTTCATCCCATTCTACAACTAACAAGAGAATTTGGGACGCATTTTGTCTCAACGCATCTATGGAAATGCATTTAACTTTTCCAAAACTATCAATCCGAATTCTTTCCTACTCTGAAACCCTTTCTAACCCCACCCACCTCCAACTTATATTAGGTAAGTTCAATACAAGGATCCTAGAAAATTCAACATTACTCTGATTGATATTGGGATAATATTCATCTCCAGTAATTGACTTATTAGTTAGTTCTTTTTCACTCACTCCACGCGGTCATTTTAAAAGTTATTCCTCTTTCAAATTCTGCCCTTTCAAAATATTGCATCCTTGTATACGCTTGGAAAATTATGGTCAGTGCGAGAATTGTACTTTTCTTGGAAATTCCTTTGTTGGTTTTCCACATATTCTCTTCAATTATTGAGGTTTCCTAAAATACTTGTTACACACGCTATACAAAACAGAGTGAGAGAATTTAGCTTTTCTTCCAACTAGATTCCATTTCCCAACTTGAATTGCATAATCGAGTTGGTTGGGGAAAATATCTTCCCTATCCTGTGGAAGATTTAAACGAAAAAATAAATCAGATTTAAATTTCATTCAACATTGACGAAGCGAATAACTTTACTCGTAGAAGACTTATTGTCTTAGATTGAATTCGAGATCAAAATCAATTTAAATTAAACGATCTTCGAACGACTCATAAAATTCACTTAATCTAACTCTAGTACTTCCCTCGGCGCCTCAAATTTGGATTTTCACGGAACCTTTGAGTAACTATAGTCCAAAACACCCTGTCAAATCAATCAACTCCCAAACACTGTTCAGATTCAGATTCGTTACTTCCCATTTCACAGCTACATTCTACGTCAAATCATTCAGAAGAGCCCCTTGTTTTCTATTTTTTTCAATATAACATTAAAAATTTCTGAGCTAGGCATGGAGGGCATATTCCTTTAATGGAATTGCCGCGGACTCCTGGCCTACGGGAAGGAGCTGCGGGGGCTCGTCTCTTCCCGTTCCCTGTTAGCTAGCTTTTGCAGGAGACCAGGCTAGGCGCGTGCCCCCCGCCTACGTTCATGGGGTATAAGGGTTTTGCGACCACACCTCAACGCAATTGTGGCCGGGCAGGAGAATGCGCGATTTACACCCGGGATAGTGTGTCCTTCCATCTCGTTGTTTTAAATACCCCTTTTCAGGCAGTAGCTTTGCAGCTGTACCTGGATAGGAAGGATATTGTTATTTCTGCGTGTATTCTACCATCCGCCGACTTAGAGTCTTTCCCTGCATCATGATACGGTTGATGACACTCTTTCTGAAACTCGAAGATTTGAACGGTAAACACCTCTTTTGGGGAGACTACTCGATCAATCCCAGGGGTCAGGTCCTTGTCGAACTGATCGACGGAGAGGAGATAGGTGTCCTAAAGTGGATGAGTTTACGCATCAATGTCCGAAACCCGCTTCATTTTATTGTATAGATCTATCTTTGTGCTCTCCGGATGCACAGCGTAATTTTGGGTGTGAAGCTGTCGATGACCTTCATTGTCATCGACCATGAAGGTCAGCCGAGTGTGAGACGTCCTTCAAAAGGAAGAGTTATGCCTACATGCGCTATAAGCTCCGCCAGAACGATTTCACTGTCAGGGAATTTCATCGAGCTAGGGTTATGTTCCAGTATGTTTCGAAGCACGCTCGCCGCTGTTCCTGAAGGGCATACGTGTCTTCACTTAACGAGAAGGCCCCTTTAGTAGAGGTGTGGAAGCAAATCAAAAGGATTCGGGGCAGGTTCTTGAGGACCCCCTCCCTCCTGTTCTTTAGGAAAGGGATCACAATGACGGACCCAGCGTATGTAGGGGAGTCGTTTGTGAAATCTTTCTCCACTTTCTCAATGCGGAAGGCTTCTTCGCCAGCATTCAATGCACGTCGTGATGTCGCTGAAGAACACCAACTGGAATTTAATTCCAGAGATGGAGAACACTTCAACAGCAAGTTTACATAGAGTTAGTTGCGTTCCACGGAGGCCACATGTCTTCTGCCCAGTGAGCCTTCCGCAAGCTGTACTCCACGTCGGATGCTTTGCTACGACAAGATAATATAGTCAGGTAGGCCTCCCATCGAAGACAACGCTACGCCTTTGTATTTTCGATCAAGAGAAGGCCTATGATACTGCATGGTGATACGGTATCATGAAGACTCTCTACACGAGGAAACGCCTCCCAATCTTTATTTCGGAGTTTTTGCGAGATCGTCGATTCCACGTACGGATAGTGAGAGCCAACTCCTGCTCAATGGACCAGGAAGAGGGTGTCCTGCAGGAAAGCGTCATCAGTTTCACACTCTTTACCCTGAGCTTCAACGGTATCACCTCGGTGCTGCCGGGATTGTACCACATCTCTCGTTATATCGAAACGCACAGGTTTTGGTTTTCCTTGGCCAATGCTATAATAGTGCACTTCTTCCGCCATCCCCGGCTCAAACCCAACTCCGACTTGTTCCTAAACGGGGTTCGCCGGGAAGTGGTATATTCGCACCGTTTACTTGGTCTTGTTTTCGACTGACTCTGCACCTGGCAGGATCAAATTCGCAGCTTTAGTGACTCTCGTACCCTCACAATGGACAGTCTTCTTTCCTTGACCTTCAGCACCTAGAGTCCTGATAGAACTACTGCCTTGCTTTTCTATCAATCCTTCGTTCGAAACTTGACTAAGGAAACCAGGTTTATGCATCCGCACTAGCATATTGCGAAAGATGTACTCGATTTACCTCACTGGTCCATACCTGGGGACCAGCGCCCTCCGCACTTCCCCCATTGATACCCTACTTGTAGTTACTGGGGAGACGCCACTCGCTCTGCATCGTGCATAATTCATTATGCGCCGGCCAGTGTAGAGTTTTTCGATGGACCTTTATTGTTGCCGAGGTCGACGTTCCTATTCTGAGCCTCGATTTTCTCTCTGCTCACTACCTTTTGGTCGACTCTCGTAACTGCATACTTATCGATCGCACTACAATGCTCACATTTTGGGTTCATTTTTCCCGTCGCAGAGTTCTCTTTTATCTATCCAGTTTTCTTCAGCCAATCCACAGTTTCAGCGCCTGCTACAGGAATTTCCTGCACTTAGCATACCATCCTCTAAAGACAGGCTTATGAAACACGATGTGTTTCACCGGATAAAAACGACTGGCTTGCCTGTATTTTCCCGTCCCCGTCGATTAGCCCCAGATAAACTCGCCTTAATGAAGCAAGAGTTCACATTCATGATGGAAGCTGACATAGCTAGCCCCTCTACTTCTCCTTTGGCCTCTCCGCTTCATATTGTACCCAAATCTACCCCCGTGAGTACAGAGCTGTAGGTAATTACAGGCGGCTCAATGTCTGTACTATCCCTGATATATATCCTCTCCCTTATCTGTCCAATTTCAATTCTGCTCTTTTCGGTTGTTCGATCTTTTCTCGACTTGATCTGTTTCGTGCTTTCACCCAGATCCCTATTCATCCAGAAAACATACCAAAGAGGGCTATCACCACGCAATTTGGTTCCTTCGTCATGAACAGGATGCCATATGGTCTCCGTGACAGTGGTCAGACCTTCCAATGTTTTATGGATAAGGTTCTGAGAGCTCTGCCTTTCGTCTACTACTACATATACAACCTCCTGATAGCATCTTCATCTTTAGAAGAGCATCTATCTCACCTTCGTCAGATTTTAGGTCGATTTGAAGAGTACGGTATCGTACTCAACTCCTCCAAGTTCCTTTTGGTGTCCCCCAACTCTCTTGCGTGGGTCACCATGTCTCGAGTGATGCGAAACTTTTCTCGGCCCACATCACGCAAGTAACTTAGACGTTTCTGTGGCATGGTTAATTTCTACCACAGATTCATACCTAATTGTGCCAAGGTCATGCAACCTATCAACTCTGCTCAGCAAGACCAAAAAGAATTCTCGTCTTGAATGGTCTGCTGAAGGGTGCGATTCGTTCTTTCGCACCAAAGAGGCTATTGCCCGAGCTGCGGAATTGGCTCATCTTTCTCCAGGAGCCCCCATCAGCGTTACCTCCAACGCATCATCAACCGACGTAGGTGTAACATTGCAGCAGAATGTTGGTGACCAATGATAACCTTTTGCTTTCTTCTTTCGATCTCTTTCAGACTCTTAAAAGAGGTATAGTACGTTCTCTCGAGAGCTCCTCGGAATATACCTCGTAATCTGTCACTACCGACAATACTTGGAAGGACGTGACTTTACCATTTTTACGGACCATAGGCCTTTGGTCGGTGCTTGTTCTTCTCGTAGTACTTCGTTAGTACACACTGCAGTTGACACTCGTCATATTGAATTCAACTTGCAGTTGGCGAACGATATTCGCTATGTTCCTGGTTCTTCAAACGTCGTACCAGAAGAGCTGTCTCGCATTTCAGCGATTTCGAGCAGGCAACTCTCCCACATTGCGCCCATCGACCATGCGGCAATAGCGCTTTCCCAGGAGCAAGATGAAGACACGCAAACGCTCCGTCACTGTTCTCAACTCGTCGTTCGTGAGGTCGATTTGACGGACAGTCCTTCCAGGCACATTCTCGAAGGACTGTCATCGTCCTCTCATTCCTCTCGCTTACCGTCGGCACATTTCCGACCAAATTCACGTTCTCTCTTATCTTGGTGTCAATGGCACACATAAGCTCGTTGTTTAACGCTTCGTTTGGCCAGGTAGGAATACCGATGTGGCAAAATGAACTCGCTCATGCCTGCCATGTCAGCGCGCCAAAGTCCATAGTCACACAAAAGCTCCTCTGTTCCCTTTTCATCATCCTTCGTCGCGTTTTGACACCGTTCACGTCGATCTAGTAGGTCCTCTTCCTTACTCTCGTGGTTGAAATTATCTTCTCACCATGTTCGATAATTGTACTCGTTGGCCAGAGGCAGTTCCTATCTCGGACATCAGAACTTCCACCGTCACTCGAGCCTTCGTCTTAACATGGGTTGCTCGTTTTGGTGTTCCTTCAATGATCATGACTGATCGTGGCAGCCAATTTGAATCCCACCAATCGGATGCACACATCGCAGTGTTTAGCTCCCTTCGTCTACGTCCTACTAGCTACCCCCCCCCCAATCAACGCAAAAGCAGAACGGTTGCACAGGAGCCTCAAAGCAAGCTTACGCTCCACCGATCCAAACATCACTTGGGTGGACAAGCTACCCTTGGTTCTCCTGGGTATTCGTTTGTCCTTGAAAGAAGACTTAGCCTGCTCTGCGGCGGAATTCGTCTACGGTAGTCAACTTCGTCTTCCTGGTCAATTCTTTTCTTCTTCTTACCGACCTCTACCCCCTCACCTCAATCCTGCTTCTTATGTGCACGATTTTGTACGGGTAATGGCTGAGGTTAAGCCTACCACCCCTAGAGTGCTTGCTAATCAAAGACCTCTCGTGCCGAAAGAGATCTCGACGTGTTCCCAAGTTTTTGTCCGTCGCTATTCTACTTGCTGCTCATTGCAACCCGTTTATGACGAACCCTTTCTCGTCATTGCTATAAACCGAAATTCTATGTAATGCAGTTTGACGCCAAGCAGGATACTTTTTCTCTGGGTCGCTTGAAACCTGCCTTTATTGATGCTGTTCATTTTGAGCAGTCCTCATTTTCCTCTTCTACTATCTCTAATAATTGTAACAAGGAATAATAAGAAAAAATAAGTACCCTAGAAGACTTTACGGTGTATTCAATGAGGGTACATTTGGACTAGCTGTCGAGCGGGCACATCCCCACTCAATTGCATTAGGTCCTCCCTAGACGGCCACTTTTCAAGACTTTGTCTAGACTTGTCTTGAACTGGTCAACAAAATTGCTGTTGACAACCTCCATCGGAAATGCGTTCCACCTACCACAGATACTGTACGTGAAAAATTTCCAACACAGATCGCGGTTGTAATGCTTCAGCTCAAGTTTGAAGCCGTGGTTTCTTGCTCTGAGCTCATTAAGACTAAAAATATCCCTGTAGTCAACATTATCAAACCCTCGAAGTATTTTTGAAAACTTCAATGAGCTGACCACGCAGTCTACGGGTTTCCGACTAGAACAGATCTAATTCCCTTAATCTATCTTGATAACTTTTATGTCTGATAGAGGGAATCAGTTTGGTTGCCCTGGCTTGCACGCGTTCCAATCTCGCGATGTCCTTTCGAAATGAAGGACTCCAAAATTGTACGGCATACTCCAGGTGCGGTCGGACAAGTGAATTGTAAAAACAGAGTATTATTTCCTTGTTCCGATATCCAAACTGGCGCTTTATATAACAAAGCATGCTTTGGGCTTTCTTCTCCGCCTCAAGACACTGCCTCGAGAACTTGAGATCACTAGTTATAGTTACACCCAATTCCTTCTCAGTGACGGTAGATTAAAGAGCAGTGCCCTTAAGGATATACTGAGATTGAGGGTTTCGGTGATCGATTTGCATCACTTTGCATTTGTTCACGTGTCCGACCACTTCCCAATCTTCCGAAGATCCTCCTGCAGGCGGTCAGTATTTCAATCCTTTACAACGTTCATACGAAGCTTGGTATCGTCGGCTAATTTAGAAATATGGCAACCATGTCACCGTCCATGTCGTTGACGTAGATGATGAATATTAGTGGTCCCAGGATAGAACCTCGAAGCACGGCGCTAGTAACGGGCACCCACTCAGAAGCCTGTCTATTCAGCACCACCCGTTGCTGTTTGCCACTTAGCCAGTTATCTATCTAGCCTGCTAACTTTTCCGTCTATGCCCAGCGCTCGCACTTTCCGCAGAAAGCGGCGGTGTGGTACCTTATCAAACGCTTTCTGAAAGTCTAAATATACCACATCCACCGCCTTGTACCGATCGTGCTCACTGAAGACGAAGTGGAAGAATTCCACAAGGTTCGTCAGGCATGACCATTGCCTTTGGAAGGCGTGGTGGAAACTCCTCAGTAGCAGCTTTGACCCCCAAAGCGACGTCATTTTGTACACCATGATGCTTCCCATGAATTTACCGACTATCGAAGACAGACTGATAGGTCGGTAATTCGACGGTTGGCTACGGTATCTTTTCTTGAAGATAGGAGTCACCTCCTCTTCACGCCAGTCTCTATGAACGCATTCGGTCCGGATTGACACGTTGAAGATTGCGCTCAGGTACCGTGACACTTGATCGCGCACTTATTTCAACACTTTAGGTAGAAACCCATCCGGGTCAGGTTACTTATTCGTCATTAGGTCAGTGATCTTCTTTTTTATTTCCCCTTCGGTGAAGTCCATATCCGCCAGCTTTTCCCACGAGTAGGAATCCGTTGGCTGGGGGATGGGACCACACTCTTCATTAAATAATGAAGCGAAGTAGTCGTTGAGGAGGTTAGCATTTTCTGCATCTGAGTGCTTTAATGTGCTTTCCTCATTCCTCAAAAGGCCAATCGTTTGATGGATTGGTTTACGGTTGTTTACATATCTAAAGAACTCCTTGGGATTCTCTTTACAAAGTCTCGCCACTCGAAGTTCCTCAGACCGCTTAGCCGCCCTTATGCTGGACTTCACTCTCCTAATTAGCCTCTGGTATTCGTCAAAGTCACCCGAGATCTTCGATTGCCGGTACACATTTCTCTTCCCTCGTAAGCAGTTGGCCGATTTATCGATTAAACCACTTTAGTTGGACAGAAGACCGAGGGGGGCATTTCAGAGGGACGAAACGCGATTGAAGACTCATGAATGTGGTTTTGAAATTGTCTCACGAGTCTCCAGCAGCCTCGCACACTTCTAGCCTCGCGTCAGTCAGTCCAGCACGAAGACCTGCAAAGTCTGCTTTTCTCAAATCAAGTTTCCTCGATTTACTAGTTTCAGGCTCGGCCTGGGGGACTTTGAATACAAATATAATTAGTCAGTGGTCACTGCCATCGAGTTCTTCGCCAACAGAGAGGTCCTCAACGATGCCATCCTCAGAGATGAAAACCAAGTCGAGGATATTATCTTCTCTCGCTGGCTCTCTCACCCATTGAGTCAGGAACTCGTTGTTCAGGAACTCCAGGAGTAGTGCGTTCTCGCCACAGGATTCTCTTGTTTCCCAGTCAACATGGGTATTAAAGTCACCCATGGTGATACACACTCTTCTTTTACAAGTTTGCCCAACAGCTGGTACAGATTCCCGTCTTGCTCTAAGAGTTTGGCAGGGGGTCTGTAAAGCACCAGGGTCCTGTATCTGGCAGGACCTACCTCTAGGTTAACACCTAGTAGTTCATGGTCGGATACGGTGTTGCAATCCGTCGAGTTAAGAGTATCCTTGAAATACAACATCACACCACCACCCTCTCTGTCTGGCCTATCTTTCAGGAAGTGCTAGTAACTGGGAATCGTGAATTCACCTTCAAAATCTCGACTTGAGGTTTTTATCCACGACTCCATTATGACCACCATCTCAGGTTCCTCTGTTGCTACGATACCACAGAGCTCAAGGAACTTGTTCCTGATTGACCTCGCATTGAACAGAAGAACTTTCAGGGAGTCCCCGAGTGTAGGACTCCATACGCTCTTCCGTTTCCCGGCTTATTTATTTGTTTGCGACCTCCGTGAAGGTCGTTCCAGGAGTGAAACGGGCTTACTGGCGTACGTCCGCCTTCACTCTGGGCCTGACACTCCTTAGAGTCCGTTCCATGACATCTTGTATCATGCTGCAGAGTACAGCCTTTCCTTTAAAGGAAAGATGTACTCCATCCCTTTGTTAGAGATTGTTTCTACCATAGAAGTTGCGGTAAGGGTCCATAAAAAAGAGCTTGAGCTGACTGGGCCTCTAATTTAGAGGCTAGCTCTTGGATTCTCTCCTCGAGACGCCGAATCTGAAGCGCGTGCTCCGTTTCTAGGGTCTGTAGATGTTTCCAGTGCCCTAGATATTTCCTCGGAAGTTGTGAAGAGATCTTTCAGTTCATTGCAGTCTGCCACTGCCTCTCGGACCTCTCCTTTAATGATACAGTCGGTGCATACACTTCCTGGGCGGCATTTCGAAAAAAATCCCTCCCGGAAGTCCACGCACCACTTATCCTTCTGGCATATCGCACATGATTATTTGAGTGCAGCTGGACCTTTTTTCCCTATAATTTTGAACACTCTATCTCTAAAAACTTTGCATCCAATCAATAGTAAAAAAGGGGGTTGGTGAGTTCTCCCCGTGTGAGTCACTTCCGCCTATCGTTTGGAGACGTTTCGGATCTTTCAGAAGGCACGCTCTATGTGCTGTTGTTCATCCGACCGAGTCGTCAAACCTCGGCGTGCCGTGGCTCCCAACCAAGCAGCACTCACGGTCCCCGAAGGGGCCATCGATTTATAACCAGGTGAGCAACGGAGCACGACCCGTATTAAACTCTTAATAGTTCCCTTCACTACGGACAAGATCTCGGAGCAGCGTTCAATGGATATCCCGCCACACTAAGAGACTCAACCCAAGGCTTTTTATTGGCCTGGCAACACCCCTGGGAACAAAGGGCCGTCACCTCGAAAAGATGCTACCAGAGGCACCCGTCAACGGTCACTGGGAATGGTCAATAATTACGCGCCAGGGAAGGGGTTAACGGGGCACTACCCTCATCCCATTCATCGTGCCCCAACGCCGAGGACACCTCTAGTCCTAGTCTCTCGCAACCAGTGAGCGTCGATTGGCGTTGTTTATAGAGGTTCCAAAGCCTCTCTTCTGACGCATGAGGAGGCTGCCATGTCCTTATATGTAGATAGAGGGAAAAAAGGGTAACAGGGACATGATAGGAGTAGGGTTTTTTCCTTTTTTGTATAATAAGTCGAAGAGATAGGATATAAGTGAAAAAGGAGAAGGATATAGTAGAAAAAGGAAGGAAGAAAGCACTTAGTCTGGAACCTCGTTTCCGACCAAATCGACAAAGGAAGCCCTACCAGGGGTACCCCCGCCGACATAGCTCGAAAAGTCAAAGGTACACACAAGCTCTCTTCCCCCGACAAGGGGGTGTCACCTCTCCCGACCTCATCATCTTCTAACCTCAAACCCAATCTCCTCTACCTCGCCCATATCTACCTCCGCCACCTCTTTTGTTGTAAGAAACCTCGTCGTCAGAGCTGGCCAGTCAGGAGACCATACCTCTACCTCTGGTCACCCCGCAACTATCAACCCAGGCACAGAGCGTCATGCAATCACCAGACGCCAGCTCTGAGAGGTCACCCAAACGGATCACCATCAATCCGTCCACTCTTACTAGTAACAGTGCCTCACCCGTATTTTGTGCCATTCCCAACAATCGTAGCCAGCCCCCCGGCGTCATCACACGGTCTGGTCGCATAGTCAGAAGGCCACTGAGATATCTGGATTAGCGTAATATTATTTTTCTTTACGGGATGGGTAACTCTCTTGGGGAGGACGGGGGCGGTATTATAGCAGCTGCCGTCTTGGCAAGCTTCTACAAAGTTCGTAAAGAGGCAGTTGGCATCACGGATATCGCGAAACAAGGGTGGGGAGATTCCAATGCCTCTATAGCACTCAGGGCGCTAGGTGAGTCGCTATAAATCATGATCCGGTCTCCGAACCGGGCACGTCTCGTAATCTTCCGTACTGAGTGGTGTATTGCCACCAACTCAGCCGTGAAGACAGACGTAGGGCCTGGCAGAGCCCCGCTGACTTCAAACAAAGGGGATACGGCGTGCAAACCAACCCCTTCTTCGGACTTAGAGCCATCCGTATGCACTGGCACTAGCATGGTTCTAGCGTGACACGAGATGTGATCCACAAAGGCCGAACGCAATACCCCCGGCGCTGCCCAAGCTTTGGGAGCTTAGACGTGGAGCCATATAGCAAACGGTGGTAGCCTCCAGGGTGGCGTTTTGGCCAGAACCAGGGGCACCACAGGCCTGAGAGCTATATCTAGCTCTCGAGTGAGTTTCATAGCCCTAAACCGAAATGGCTTAGGGCATGACTTGCGTCTCTCGGCGGCATAGGCTCTTTCGAGATGAGCTGCGGATGCTTTAAGAGCCGTTGGCGTCAAAGGAAGACGCGGCGCTCGTGCGTACATGCGAGTAATGCACTGTAAACGGCGCATAGATAATGGCATCACTTCAGCATCGACCAACAGGCTATCAATAGGGCAAGTGTGGAAGGCATCAGTCGCGAAGTGAAGGCCGGTGTGTTGGATTGAGTCCACTTTCCGCGATAGACGTTCGGCTGCGGATGCATAAAACTCACATCCGTAGTTGAGCTTCGAACGAACGAAGGATCGATAAAAAAGTAAGGCAGTAACGAAATCAGCGCCCCAAGCGCTGAACGTCACGGAACGGAGAATGTCCATGGCGCAGGTACAAGAGACCCTAGAGCTGCGAATATGAGCCTCCAAGGTGAGGCGTCAGTCAAATACAAGACCAAGGAAACGGTGCGATTCAACCATATCCAGGCGCACTCCATTAAGACACAAATTAGGGTCGGGGTGGAACCGTGGATGGCGGCAGAAGCGCACCACCTTAGTCATGGCCAGAGAAAACCGAAACCTGCACGCTTCGGGATAGCGAGAGACGTGGTTCAATGCCTGTTAGAGTCGATGCTCCAAAGATGGCATCTGGGCCGCGCCAAAAGAGATCGAAAGGTCGTCCACGTAGAGCGTAGCGAGAACATCTTCCGGCAGCACCGAGGTGATGCCGTTGATGCTCAGGGCAAAGAGTGTGACACTGAGGACACTTCCCTGCGGGACACCCTCTTCCTGCTCCTTTGGGCCGGAGAGGGCTCCCCCAACCCATACGCGGAATCGACGATCTCGCAAAAATTCAGATATAAATATTGGGAGGCGTCCTCTCGCCCCCATCGTGTGGAGAGTCTCCATTATACCGTATCGCCATGCGGTATCATAGGCCTTATCCAGATCGAAAAACACCGTGGCGTAGTGCTGTCTACGAAGGAAGGCTTCGCTGCAGCATTTTCCAGTCGAAGCAGAGCATCCGACGTGGAGTGGAACTTGCGGAAGCCGCACTGTGGAGAAGACAAATGGTCTCCGCTGTCCAGGAAAAAGGTTAATCTAACATTTACCAATTTCTCCATCAACTTGCACACGCAGGAAGTTAGAGAAATTGGGTGGAAACCGGCCGGGGTAGGGTGATCTCTCCCCGGCTTGCGAAAGGCGAGCACAGTAGCGATTCGCCAGGAATCTGGGAGAAGATCCTCCACCCAGATCTTGTTGAACAAATCTAACAGAAAGGCCATGCCTCGCTCACCCAGGTGTCGAAGCATGGCGTACGGAACATCGTCCGGACCATGGGCGGTGTCCGCGCACGAAGCGAGAGCGGAACGCAACTCACTCACAGTAAACCTGTCGTTGAAGGGTTCTCCGCCTCTGGAGGTAAAGTCCAGCCGACGGCCTTCCGCGACATCACGACGTGCATTGAATGCTGGCGGAGAAGCATCCCAGCTAGAGACTGAGGGGAAAGCGATCCCGAAGGATTCCGCCACGGACACGGGTTCCGAGATTGCGGTCCCATTCTCCTGGAGAACGGAAGGGGGGTCCTGCGAGAACTTGCCCTGAATCCTTTTGACTCGCTTCTACACCTCTGCTAGAGGGATCTTACCGTTATGTGAAGACACGTATGCCTGCCAAGAAGAGCGGCGGTTGTGCTTCGAAATATATCGGAACCTAGCCCTAGCTCGACGAAATTCAGCGACAGTGAAATCGTTCTGGCGGTGCTTATAGCGCATGGAGGCATAACGCTTCTGTTTGGGGGCCGTCTCATACTCGGCCAACCACCAAGGGAGTGGTCGGCGTGCAAAACGGCCAGACTTTCTGGGAATTGTAGTCAGGCTCGCGGCAATGAGGTTGCCGGAGAAGAACTCAACGGCATCATCCACCGACCTAAACTCCTGGACTGAGATAGAGGATTCAGTCATTTCCTGACATGCAGGCCACCGCGCCAGCACCAAGCACCACCGAGGTGAGCTCTCACACGGCAGAGGCCCAGGTAATGATATTTTTTTTGGAAAGCGATCACTACCATGGAGGTCATCGACCACCCCCCAATCAAATCAGGCTGTGCATCCGGAGAGCACAGAGAGAGAGATCAAGGCAAGAAAATGAAGCGGTTCTCGGGCATTGTTGCGTAAAGTAATTCACATTTAGGACACCTATCTCAAGGTCTTCGATCAGATCGGCAAGGACTTGTCCCCTGCAATTTATTGGTTAGTCTCCCTAGAGAGGATATCTGCCATTCAGATCTCCAAGCAAGATTAAGGGCCTCGGCAACCGTGACACGACGCGGTGGAAGACCCCCGCGTCGAAATCAGCTGACGGTGGAATGTACGCAGAAATTACAGTATACCTCCTACCCAGGTGAAGCTGCACAACCACTGCCTGAAAGGAGGTATCTAAAGTGAAAAGAAGAACGGAAACATCATGCCGGGTGTAAGCCGCGCATCTCCCAGCCAGGCCCCCATCCCGTAGTGGTGGCGTCGCAAAACCCTTATATAGCAATGCCCTCGCGGCATTCCTATAATAAAATCCTCATGGGAAACTTAAATATATATATATATATATATATATATATATATATATATATATATATATATATATATATATCAATATGTATTAAATTCATATCATGCAATTCTTTTACTTAACTTTTGTAAATTAAATTATATTTTATGTACAACTTAATAATTAGGTAATTCATTCATTTTACTTAACTTGTCAATTCAATTATTTCATGTAACCTTCAATAATTCAAATATCCTGTGACGAAAAGCTGAATTCATTTAATGTATTATTCTATTGATTCAAACATCATTTCTTAAAATTTCACGCACACACAAACACACGCTTTCAGGTCAACCAAATTGAACACTATTCTTTCCCATTCGACTCTCGCCATTCTCCGCATAAAGGTCGGTAATCATTCCTTCTACATTTAGAATCTGAAAATTTATTGTTATTTTAATAAGAAAATTATATTCCTTGTTCACCATTTTAAAAGCTTATTCCGTCTATAATATACAGGAATAAAGAATCCAGATATAACATATATATTTTTCCTTCATCCCGTAAGGAAGCTGATGATCACTTAAACCCAGCCTGCAAAATTAAAGAAAGAGAATACCATAACTGACTCAACCCTATAAGTTTATCGGCCATTTATATTATCGAGTTGGAAGGAATTTTCTCTCATACATTTTCGCACCCCTACATCACCATATTATTTCATATTTATTTCACTTCACATCTTGTTACTGTAAATCATATTTTACCATATATTACTTGTATTACTAATCCAACTTATCTCATTGTGCATTCGTTGATTCTATGAATATATTTGTTTAATTATTTTTCTTAAAACCTAGTTCAGAAGTTCAAATTTATTTCGCTTTAGTCTTATGCCTAAAAACTAGCAGACGACTAACTTTCATCAAACATATTTATGGTAATGGTTTTCGAAACGCTATTTAGGCTGATTCATTAACCAAAAAATAAATCCCATTAATAACCATATACTATACTTATACCCCGGGAGTGTGGGCAGGGGGCATGCACCTAACATGGTCTCCTGCAGAAAAATAGCCAACGGGGACGAGACGAGCCTCCGCAGCTCCTCCCAGTTGGCCCGGAGTCCGCCGAAATTCTATTGAAGGAATATGCCTTACAGATGTAGCTCGGGGAGACGCGGGGGCCCTCTTCGAAGAGAAAACCCTCATAGGAATGGCCGTAAACTTCCCGGAGGCAGAACCCCGGGCGCTGTTGACCGGACAAGGCGTTATCGCCTTCGAGAACTTATTGGAGGAGGCTGGGCTCGCCATGCGAGTCTTTTCCTCCCTCCGCCTCAAAACCTTAGGCGGGCGTTACGGCTTCAGAGGCGAGGGGCCCTCTTTTCGAGGATCCACCGTCTCCGAGCCACCCAGCCCACCACTAGGCGTGGGCGAAGGAGCCGAAACTCCTCTGTTGCTGTCCTCCTTTCGGGGGGCAGCTTAGGAACCTCGGAAGATGGCAAGGCGACCAACTTCAGGGGTGTTGCCTCCTGTAAATTTAACAACTCGGTGGAGGCGCGTGGCCGTTTCACCTTACGGGAAACAGTCACGCTGGGGGAACCCTGGTTTTAGTCGTGGCTGGGTGTGAACCCTTTGTGTCGCCAGCTTTACCAGTGGAGCGCCCAGGTTGAGTAGAACCCGCAGAAGGGCTCCGAATGGGTGCAGAAACAACCGTGCTCGTTGGCCTGGATGGGCCAGGAGCAGAGGGTGTCTTTCTTAGCATTGAGGCGTAAGACGTCCCAGGCATAGCCGGGCGCGCCAGGACTAAGTCCTTGGCTTCGTGGAATGAGACAATCCTGGGCCTGAAAGGCCATGATTTCTTTCTCAAGGAGATATGCATCACATTGCTTCGAAGAATCGGGGTGCAGCTCTCTGCAATTGACACACTTAGCCACACACGGTTTAGATTTATCGTGTGCGGCCTTGGAGCAATTTACACAGGCTTCGGGTGACCCTGACTTTGCACGTCTACATGAGCGATTCGTAAGGCCAGAGCGGTTGCAGTAATAGCACCGCTACGGCAGTGGCACGAATGCCTTCACGCGTTAGCAGTACCAACCAACACGCATCGACTCAGAGAGTTTAACACAGTTGAACGTGACGAAGAGTCTAGGGGTGGGTCTTGATGCCCCTACCCGTTTTTTCATCACACGATCGACCTTGACCGCCCCGTGGTCGGCCAGCTCTAGAGTGATATCTTCTATGGAGTAGTCCACGAGTTCCCTCACATAAACTACTCCTTTCACAAAGTTCATAGTAGAATGCGGCGTCACACTCACCGGGGTGCCATGAAGTGTCCGAAGAGCCCTCATCTTGGCCGCCTCGGAGGGATCCGCCATTAGGCCCCCCATCCGAGAAACGGGTCACCTTCGGCTCTCTACTAATTATACCATCTAAAGTCTCCTCTGATGGATCATGTTGTCTTTGGCCAACATGCTGCCATCAGTGGAGCGAATAACTTAGAAGCGTTTGAAACCAGCGGGCTCGAAAACGCCAGGTAGCCTGTGAATGAGGGACCCCGACGTAATCGAGGCTCTGCTCTGCGCACTTTTGGTCTTATTTTGGGATTCCTCAACCAGGCGAGCACCGGGGCCGGGCGTGCCGATCTTGGCTTGGTCCCGTTCAGGGATGGTAACGGCCTCGTCCGTCTGCGCCGCCCCTCCTTTTCCCCCGAGACTGGGCTGCATCGGAGAGATCTATCTCAGGAGGGCCTCCATTTGCCCTTCCCTCCCATGACATCACAGGTCATGTCAGTCTCGTCCATGCTCTTTTGGAGGGCATGGGCCTTAATCCCCGCTAAATTCAATATTCGGGCCAGCAGGTCTTTAGAGGGAAGCGGCCGATGGGTCCTTTCATCCCTCTTCCCCCTAAGGGGGTTTGCCCTACCGAGCCGCTTCAACGGGGAGCGGCCGGTTATGGGCTGCTTGCTAGCTTTCATGGCAGTCCCCTGTGAAAGCAAAGGCGGGACTGCCAGATTTGAGCTGGTCACATGGCGACTCCAAGGAAGTGAGTGAGGGGATCCCCCTGTACCCGTAGGCACTGGAGAGCAGTAAACCTCCTATTCGGTTGAAGTTATGGAGGGTCCCTTGGGAAACCACAGGGGAGGGGGACCTCCATTTTTTCGGTGGAGCTGCCTGAGGGTGGCTACGTCGTTCTTAAAGGGGAATTGGGGACATTTTGTTTTTTTGTAAGTTATCATCATTGGGCATGATGACCCTTTTTTCTTTTACGGGATGCAAACACTAATCACTCCCCGCAGTGGCCCGCTCTGCGAAAGGTAAGTACAGGCCTGACAGAGCCAGGTGCCGACATTTTGGACCACACCTCCCGCCTGGTGGCCTGGCAGTTCCTCAGCATGGCGGCTCCACCTTGGACGCGGCGTAAAATTGATAGTGTGAAGAGAGAAGGAAAAGGGATGTGAGGAAGGTATAAGTGGGGATGAAGCAGGTTGTTAAAAAGCCATCCCAAACCGGAGCTCAGGGGTTAGGGAACATTGTCCCCTCTTACTCAGCCTCGATCCGGGATAGTTGGCTGAGAAGGTCAGCATCTACCCTGTGAAAATAGAGGCCGATCACAGAAAGATGCGGTTGGTTGTAAAGGAAGGGAAGAAATAGGGGAGAAATACAGGCTGTCTGAAAGAAGAGGCTAAGCTAGGGCCGACGAGAGCTGACCAGCTGTCCCGTTCAGCCTATCTGGGGGCTCGGATAATTGTGCATTACCTTTTTCGAGATTTATTTTTCACTATAAGGGATTGTTTTTCATTTGAGCAGGACAAATGGGATGAGTGTTCAGCCCTTAAATTTAATATCAGATAGTCTGGTCGTTCTTTGCCCTCCAACCTTCAGACTACGCTCCCAAGAGGTGGCCCTTTACCGCGTTCGCATCAGCCACGGCCATCTTGTTTCGGCTAGTGCTACCCTAATTCAGAGCACCTTATTTAAGCGTGACTGAAGGTCTCTGGTTATCTGCAATTTACTTTCTTTGTCATTACTATACCCACGCCGTCAGAAACCTACAACTCACAAACTGGCTCACGCTAAACAGACAGTCACCCTCCCGCACTCTTCACGGAAAAAAAATCAAGTCACCCTCTTTACCCCTGACCTAAAACAAATTATCCCAAACATCTTTGTCCACCGCAGGCCCACGCTTGTGTGTGTTACCATAAACCCTCAAAATACATCACCTCGAAAGTCAGGTCCAAACTAAACACCTTCAGAACACTAACAAACACCGACTTTGGACAACACACACACAAAATCGGATAAAGCTTAGCGCGTCTGTCCGCACGACCCTGAACTACGGGTCCCCAGCCTGGGCATTAGGACGGGAGTAGAACACTCACTTTTCCCGCATATCACTTCAAAATAAGCCGCTAAACACCCTACTCCGACATCCACAAATGTGAAGCAGTCCTAGATTGCCGAACCAGAGTATCATTAGTCTACTTACGAGCAAAACAATGCCCACCATACATGAATAGAAAAACATTAGATACTGACTGCCATTTTCCACTAACGTGAAAATACTACCCATATCACAACTTTTTTCGTTATAACCTCTCTAGAAGAGTTTTGGAGAAGACCACAAGACCATATATCCTACAGCCATCAACAGATACCCATTCCCAATTCTACCAACTTCTGGCCAAGTCATTCCAAAATCTTTCTTCACTTCTAATCATTACAAGACCACATGCAAAAATCTCAGCTTCGACCACTAATTCTCGAGCTAGATGACTCAATACCAATAAAAATGTGATTTAGAGGAAAATGAAAAGCATACTAATTTCAAATTTTTGGCAGCAAATGTCAAAATATAAAGCTTCCAAATGTAGGCTTGAAAAAATTGAAATTTCGGCAACAAACGAAAAACTAATAAATTGACCATTCTCTACTACACAATTTATAAGAAAAATCAAATCCTCGGATTCACAAATGACCTTAAAAGCTAATTAAACTTTGAATCGAAATAGATAAATCACTCCTATAAAGTATTTGAAAAACAAAATGAACCAACTGTTAAACATTTAGATACAGAATAAGCAGAAATTAACACTATGCAATTAACCATTTCATATATTATTTGGGTCAGCAAAATGTTGAACAAGCATTTACTACTATTAATTAGGCCTGTTTCTCATCTTACCAGCAGATAGAGGAACATGGAAAATTAGAACAAGATGGGGTTTCAATTGTGTTCCATTCACACACACACACACACACACACACATACCTTTAATTCTCTGAGTAGAGAAAGTAGCAAATATATTCTTTCCCTCGATGTGTGCGACATATTTACCAAAATGACTGCGAGCCCCCCATCCAGCAGGGGACGAAAGAAAAGAAGGTCGTTTGCGCAAATTGCATCCAAAGTATAAAGTTTCGAAAAGTTATTCAGTCTAGTTACATAATTCCAACGAAAGACTACAAATTTTGCCGACGTTTTTCAACCACATATTTGGGCTCCGGACAGAACACGTCAACGGGGAACTAGTAGGTGTGAAATCGATACCAGTCTGCGTGGTTGGGTCGAAGCAGGAAGGCGGTGATCTTAGTTTAATTATTTCCTGCTTTCCATTCATATTTATTTGAGCAACAAATAATGTCGACAGAAAATACACTTATGTTACTATAATATCAACTTTACAAGGATATAAGGTGTAGAGTTAAAAATAGGAGCAAAACTGCATCGAAAACAAGCCACCAAGCAAACCAATGGTAGGCTCCGAATTAAGCAAGAAGATAACTCTAAAATCATGTATTCTGTAGTAAACTATGTGCACACGCATACATACATATTTACACATTCGTTTTGCATTTGCATGTTAAAGTATACCTGATGCAATTTTCGATTGAATAAAGGAAAGTATTGCTTAGTTGGTCACAAAAATAAACCCAGATACAAATTTCGATAGTTATGGAGAAAATATTTGCAATTCGATCTGAACGAACGAGGCAACAAGGCCATAACATTTTTTTTCTTTTATAAGATCCATAAAAAGCAAAAACGAGTGCGGTTAACGAAAGATATACAGTATAAAAACTAAATCTCTTTAAACGGTTAGAGCGATGAAAGAGTTGTATTGTTCAATGTTTCGCTTCAATATGTCGCCACAGCTTCCCAAAATCCTTTCGAACCTGCAAATTTAAAAGAAAGATAAGAGCATTCGGTAGCCGATGACATTTTCAGGGAGAGAAAAGAATAATGCCACCGCCAGACCAACTGTAACCACTTTCAGCTCTAGGTAGGGGTGGTGGTATCCTATCAAGCAGTTACCCATCATTTTTGTCTCCGTTTAATTGGCCATTCATATCGATGGGGTAATTATTTTGGGAGCATTTCGTCGAGCCTGGGGTTAATCCCCAAGCACGTCCTCCTCACAAATTCCCTGTATGGAAACCTTTATACAGGGTTTCGGCGGGTAATTTGTCGCCGTTGACAACTCTGAATTCGGTACGGTGTCTAGCGTAGTCTGTGAAGGAAGCCACACCATGGCTGAATTCAATCCTCCAAAAATTTGAAAGAGGGGAAACTGTGCTACTTGGAATTCAAGCCGGGCGAGCTAATGCGAAGATCTCAGAGTGTTTGTGTCAATCTGAGGACGGTGCAGATGATCATGAAAGCGTTTGATGAGTCAAGGTACGGCGGCTCTGAAACCTCACTCCAAGCGTTCTGACAGGAAAAGAGGCCCCGAATTGTTGGGTAAATCCAGGCCATCATTGACATAACTTACTTTACTTTGTGGCCACCAGGTTCTCTGCAAACCAGATAGCCTTCAGGAATGCCACCACGGCGAGTGGTCTTACCCTGATCCAAGCACTGCTTCTCGTCCGCTCAGCGAAGTTAAGCAACATTGGGCCTTGTTAGTACTTGGATGGGAGACCAACTGGGAACACTAGGTGCTGTTGGCTTCTTTTTTTTTCTCTCTCTCTGGCACAATTTTGCAGGTAACACCACCTTCAACCTTACAGAGAGCTAGAGGAAGAGGTGACGCCCCCTTGTCACGGGAAGAGAGTTTGTGTGCACCTTTGACTTTTCGGGCTATGCCGGCGGGGGTACCTCTCTTCTGGGTACCCCTGGTAGGGCTTCCCTTGTCGATTTGGTCGGAAACGAGGTTCCAGACTAAGTGCGTCCTTCCTTCCTTTTTCACTTATATCCTATCTCTTCCACTTATTATACAAAAAGAAAACAAAAAACAAAAATAACTCTTACCCTTTTTTCTCTCTATCTACATATAAGGACCTGGCAGCTACCTCATGCGTCAGAAGAGGCTTTGGAACCTCTAAAACAACGCCAATCGATGCACACTGGTTGCGAGAGACGAGGACTAGAGGTGTCCTAGGCATTGGGGCACGATGAATGGGATGAGGGTAGTGCCCCGTTAACCCCTTCCCTGGCGCGTAATTATTGACCATTCTCAGAGGCCGTTGACGGATGCCTCTGGTAGCATCGGTCAGAGGTGACGGCTCTTTGTTCCCAGGTTGGTTGTCAGGCCAATAAAAAGCCTTGGCGGGATATCCATTGAACGCTGCTCCGAGATCTTGTCCGTCGTGAAGGGAACTAGTAGGAGTTTAGTACGGAGCGTGCTCCTTTATTCACCTGGTGAGAAATCGATGGCCCCTTTGGGGACAGTCAGTGCTGCTTGGTTGGGAGCCACGGCACGCCGAGGTTTGACGACTCGGTCGGACGAACAGCATCACATGGAGCGTGCCTTCTGAAAGATCCGAAACGTCTCCGATCGATAGGCGGGAGCGACTCACCAACCCCCTATTTTACTATTGATTGGTCGCAAGGTTTTGAGAGAAAGTGTTCAAAATGACAGGAAAAAAAGGTCCAGCTGCACTCAAATATGCCAGAAGGATAAGTGGTGTGTGGACTTCCCGGAGGGATGTTTTTCGAAATGCCACCCGGGAAGTATATGCACCGACTGCATCCTTAAAGGAGAGGTCCGAGAGGCAGTGGCAGAATGCAATGAAGTGAAACATCTCTTCACAACCTATGAAGAAAAATCTAGGGAACTTGGAAACTACAGACCCTAGAAACGCAGCACACGCTTCAGATTCGGCGTCTCGAGGAGAGAATCCTAGAGTTAGCTTCTAAACTAGAGGCCCAGTCAGCTCAAGCTCGAGACGAAACTCCAACTGACTTGGGTGGTTCCGCCGATGAGAGTCCAATTCAAGGAAATGAAACTGCATTGGCGTGCCACTTCAGCCATGCGCAGAAACTAATAAGAAAAAGAAGAAAAACAATGACCTTAATGCAGCTAACCCCAAGTGTAGAGGATTCGAGCGTTACTGGTGCGCAAAGGAAAGTGGAAAGAGAAACAGAAAAGTCAAATGAAGATCGAAAAAAAGGGAAGAAGAAAAACAAGGGAAATATGGAGACGAGAGAAGAGAGAAGTCTCTGGCGAAAGAAAAGTGCAGAAAAATGTGCGAGGGTCAACCTTATTGCCGACTCTCAAGCACGGGCCCTGCAACCCCTACTAGCAGCACGCCTTCGCACGAGTGTGAAGGTAAGTTGCCTACCAAGAAGGGAAACCCAGCAGATCAGAGTAGAGGCGGAGAAATCTCAGATTTCTGAGAACTCAGTCGTTGCCATAATGGTAAGTGGCAACGACCTCTACCTCAGAAGAGGAAAGATAAGCCGCAGAGAAAAGATTTTCAACACAGTCATGGGTGCTGTGGAGGACTGTGGGCTAAAAACACGCAGAAGTGTAGTGGTCGGGATGCTCACTCGAGGAACGTCTCCCTTAATCGACGCCTCAGAGATTTGTGTACGGCGGAGGGGGGTCTTTTTTGTGGACCCTTACTGGACCTTCTATGGTATAAATGATCTCTACCAAAGGGATGGAGTACATCTTTCCTTTAAAGGAAAGGCCGTACTCTGCAACATGATGTCGTTGAACGGACCCTAAGTAGTGTCAGGCACAAAGTGAAGGCGGACGTACGCCAGTACGCCCGTGTCACTCCTGGAACGACCTTCTCAGAGGTCGCAAAGAGGAGTGGCACCGCTCCAGCAAGCAAGCCGGGAAACGGAAGAGAGTAGGGAGCCCTACATTCGGAGACTCCCTGAAAGTTCTTCTGTTCAATGCGAGGTCAATCAGGAACAAGTTTCTTGAGCTCTGTGGCCTCGTAGCAACAGAAGAACCTGAGATGGTGGCCATAACGCAGTCGTAGATGAAAACCGCAAGCCAAGATTTTGAAGGCGAATTCACGATTCTCAGTTACCAGCTCTTCCTGAAAGATAGGCCAGACAGAAAGGTGGTGGTGGTGTGATGTTGTATGTCAAGGATACTCTGGACTCGACGGATTGCAACATCGTATCCGACCATGAACTACTAGGTGTTGACCTAGAGATAGGTCCTGCCAAATACAGGACCCTGGTGCTTTATAGAACTCCTGCCCAACTCGTTGAAAAGGACAGAGATATGTACCAGCTACTAGGTGAACTTGTCGAAGACAGAGTGTGTATCGTCATGGGGGATTTCAACACACAAGTTGACTGGGAAACCAGAGAACCCTGTGGCGAGAACGGACTACTCCTGGAGTACGCGAATAACCAGTTCCTGACTCAATGGGTGAGAGAGCCAACGAGAGGAGATAATATCCTCGACTTGGTTTTCACCTCTGAGGATGACATCGTTGACATCTCTGTGCGCGAAGAGCTCAGTGGCAGTGACCACCGACTAATTAGATTTGTAGTCAAAGTCCCCAAGGTCGAGCCAGCAACTATTAAATCGAGGAAACTTGATTTGAGAAGAGCAGACTTTGCAGGTCTTCGTGCTGGACTGACTGACGCGAGGCTAGAAGTGTGCGAGGCTGTTGAAGACTCTTGGAACAGTTTCAAAACCACATTCATGAGTCTTCAATCGCGTTTCATCCCTCTGAAATGCCCTCGTCGGTCTTCTGTTCAACCAAAGTGGTTTAATCGAAAAAATGCTTAGGGAGAAGAGAGATGTGTACTGGCAATCGAAGATCTCGGGTGACTTTGACGAATACCAAAGGCTAGCCAGGAGAGTGAAGTCCAGCATAAGGGCGGCTAAGCGGTCTGAAGAACTCCGAGTGGCGAGACTTTGTAAAGAGAATCCCAAGGAGTTCTTTCGATATGTAAACAGCCGTAAACTAATCCGTCGAACGATTGACTCTTTGAGGAATGAGGAGAGGACATTAAAGAACTCAGCTGCAGAAAATGCTAACCTCTTCAATGACTACTTCTCTTCAGTGTTTACTGAAGAGTGTGGTCCCATCCCCCAGGCAACGGATTCCTACTCGGGGAAAAGTTGGCGGATATGGACTTCACCGAAGGGGAAATATAAAAGATCACTGACCTAATAACGAATAAGTCACCTGGCCAGGATGGGTTTCTACCTAAAGTATTGAAAGAAGTGCGCGATCAAGTGTCACGGCACCTGAGCGCAATCTTCAACATGTCAATCCGGACCGAATGCGTTCATAGAGACTGACGTGAAGCGGAGGTGACTCCTATCTTCAAGAAAGGAGACTAGCCAACCGTCGAACTACCGACCTATCAGTCTGACTTCGATAGTCGGTAAACTCATGGTGGACAAAATGACGTCGCATTTAGAGTCAAAGCTGCTACTGAGGAGTTCCCAGCACGGCCTCCAAAGGCAACCGTTATGCCTAACGAATCTTGTGGAATTCTCCCACTTCGTTTTTAGTGAGCACGACCGGGATAAGGTAGTGGATGTTATCTACTTAGACTTTCAGAAAGCCTTGTATAAGGTACCACACCGCCGCCTTCTCCGGAAAGTGCGAGCGCTGGGCATAGACGGAAAAGTAGCAGGCTGGATAGAGAACTGGCTAAGTGGCAGACGGCAACGGGTGGTGGTGAATGGACAGGCTTCTGAGTGGGTGTCCGTTACTAGCGGAGTGCCTCAAGGTTCTGTCCTAGGACCACTACTATTCATCATCTACGCCAACGACATGGACGGTGACATGGTTGCCATATTTATAAATTTGCCGACGATACCAAGCTTGGTATGAACCTTGCAAAGGATGGAAATACTGCCCGCCTGCAGGAATATCTTGGGAAGATTGGGGAGTGGTCGGACACGTGGCAAATGCCTTTTAACGTGAACAAATGCAAAGTGATGCATATCGGCCACCGAAACCCCTAATCTCAGTATATCCTTAAGGGCACTGCTCTTGAATCTACCGACACTGAGAAGGAATTGGGTGTAACTATAACTAGTGATCTCAAGTTCTCGAGGCAGTGTATTGAGGCGGAGAAGAAAGCCCAAAGGATGCTTTGTTATATAAAGCGACAGTTTGGATATCGGAACAAGGAAATAGTACTCTGTTTGTACAATTCACTTGTCCGGCCGCATCTGGAGTATGCCGTACAATTCTGGAGTCCTTCATTTCGAAAGGACATCGCGAGATTGGAACGCATCCAAGCCAGGGAAACCAAACTGATTCCCTCTATCAAGCATATGTGTTATAATGATAGACTAAGGGAATTAGATATGTTTTATCGCTGGAGACCCAGAGACTACGTGGTCAGCTTATCGAGTAGTTCATGGTCGGATACGATGTTGCATTCCGTCGAGTTGAGAGTATCCTTGACATACATCACACCGCCACCCTCTCTGTCTGGCCTATCTTTCAGGAAGAGCTGGTACCCGGGAATCGTGAATTCACCTTCAAAATCTCGGCTTGAGGTTTTTATCCAAGACTCCGTTATGGTTACCATTTCAGGTTCTTTCGTCGCTACGAGGCCACGAAGTTCAAGAAACTTGTTCCTGATCGACCTCGCATTAAACAGAAGAACTTTCAGGGAGTCCCCAAATGTAGGACTCCCTACGCTCTTCCGTTTTCTGGCTTGTTTGTTGGCGAGGAGGCACCCCTTCTCTTTGCGACCTCTGAGAAGGTCGTACCAGGAGTGACACGGGCGTACTGGCGTACGTCCGCCCTCACTCTGGGCCGGATACTCCTTTGGGTCCTCTCTACGACATCCTGGATCATGTTCGACAGGAAGGCCTTTCCTTTAAAGTGGTGTCAGGTGTGGATTGATCAAAAGGAGCATTCTGCTACAGTGTAATAGAGATTAATGTTTGTTTTTTGTTGTTGGGTTTTGGGTTTTTTTCTTGACAGTTGAAGAGAGTTGGTGAAACCTAGTACTAACAAAATCAAGAGGTTGGTAGGGGGATGCAAGGAGACGCATCAAAGAAGTGGTAGAGAAGTTTGACAACCCTTAGTCTGGATCCTACTAAAGCTACCTTACTGACATGGGTGACCCTAACGGACTAAAAGTCCCCCAGCTTAGCTAGCTTAACTCAGCAGATCGCGCAAGCTGTCTCACCGACGGCAAGGTGGATGAAGTCTTGGTCAATCCAAAGCTTGACTAGTATCCAGCACCTCAATATAAACGTCCTTATTGACCTTGCATCCATGGCGGGCAGAATGTAGCCCTCGCTTCTGATCAAGCCCAGAACCATCAAAGAGGCGGGCAATTTTCTGCGCATGACAGTAGACACTTCAGATGGGTCTTTGTGTAGCCAGCGATTACTCTACCGATTCAAGGTCCTGTCCAAGCACGAAATTTTTCTCATCGGAGAAGAAATGAAGGCCGACGCCATTGAACTTGTGCCTACCTTTACGTCTTTTCATGGTAATTAGCCCATATCTGGCGACTGCCTACCAGGACATAAGTGGCCATAATCATCTTAAAACCTAGTGGTAGGTTAGATTAAAAACCCTACGAGCAGAAAACGCCCAAAACAAATGAACACAATCACGATTAAAAGGGACAAGCGGTAGCGACCCCGCTCATCGCGATGCCGGGACAGGTAACACGGGGGAAGATCACCAACACTGGGACATTTAACAAGAATGTGCCGAACCTGGGAAACACAGTCGTCGCAATAAAGTGCAGATGAGTGCTACATCAAATGATGGTACGAGTGTGTCCAATTCAAAGACGACAGAAAGCGACCAGAAGCGGTCGCGGCATTGGGGGTAGGTCCATGGGAACAATCGCAGTGCAATGGCAAACAAATTTAAGTTCTCGCCGTCTCTCATCTTCTTTGCTAGCCGACCGGACGGCCGATTCCTGCCATGTAGTCGGTGTGAAGAAGAGCCAAACGCTTGCCTGATCATCCAGTCCTCGCGGAATCTTTAGCGCACCCATCCCCCACAAATCCAGGAACACCTAATATAATCTCTTACATCTGCTCGGCTCGCAGCAACCGCTTTGTGAGATGCGAAAAATCACAATCCGGACTCTGAACTGGGCACGACGCACTTTCTCCCGTACCGAGCAGTGTATTGCAAGTAGCGCGGGAGTAAATACAGACGCAGCGCCTGGTACACTTAACATAATATAACATAACATAATTTCATGGATGACAAAAGCTACAAGGGCCTATCAAAGGTCATCCGTATACATCAAATCCCACCCACATAATGCATCCATAGGATTTTGTCAGATCATGCATCTACAATATACAATTTAACAATCCAAAGGATTATGTCCAACCATGCATCTACAATATATAATTTAAAGCCTCCATAGGAGTCTGGAAATAATAATTGGTAACACTTCAGATTCGGGGCGCACGGTAGAGGGAATACGGCGTGGAAGACTACCCCCCTTCTAGGATTTGGAGCCAGTGTGATCTAAAAAGGACGAACGAAATACTACTGGCGCTGTGTAAGCTTTAGGAGAAGAGGCTCGGGCGGTAACCCTTTAGGGTGTGGAGTCCGGGGAAGAAAAAGAGGCGTCACCTGGCCAGAGAGCTAAACCGAGCTCTCGAAGGGGTTTACTAGCACTAAACCCAAATGCCTTAACTTATGACAGTATCTTAGTGGCATAAGCACCGTCAAGATCGGCCGCGAATACATTAAGGCGCATAATACACTGTGCACGGGTCAGAGCGAGTAACATCTTCCCGGCATCGACAAGTAGTCTCAAAGGGTGACGTGCAGAACTAAAAAAAAAAAAAAGAAGCGCAGAATATACATGAAAAAAAAATCAAGAAAAATCCGGAAATTGACCTTGGCAAAGTATTTGAGTTTCAGAATGCACCATCAGAAGAGTTGTGCAAGACGACTGTGTTGCGGAGAGGTCAGTTCCTATCAGGTAAGACGAGAGAGAATCGTTTGATCCGTTCAAAGCGTTTGCTCTCCATGTTTGTTGAAACATCAAGAAGATGGAATGCTTAGGTTTTTCTGATCAGAAAAACTTCAACCAGCCCAAAAGGTAAATCCAATGAATGACAGATGGTTATACAGAATGCCAAGCGAGGTTCCAACTATAATGCAAACCAAGTTTCCAGTAACTGTGATGGTTCTGCGAGTCATTAGCAGTGACGGAAATACCATGACTCTTCACTTTTTTTTTCACCGGGCTTAAGAGCCAATGTTGCTGCCTACACAATTTCATATGGCTAGAACAGCCTAGGCATGTATGCGTGCCAATTTCCACGCCCATGTTCTAACAGACACATGACCTCCTAGCTCACCCGACCTCAATCAACACTCATAACATTATTCAATCTTTTAAGTCAGGTATAATAAACACTGTCGGTAATTGATAAAGATTATCTGATTCGGGCATTTCGGCGCTTCAGACCCCGAATTGAAGCAGTCATTGAGGCTAGCGGTAGATTAATTGAATAGGCATGCTATAAAGATTCAAAATTATTTTTACCGATTTTGATTTAAATAAAGGTTTTCTAGTCAATGCGGTTAGGCTACAAACATACTAAAACAAAATGGAACGTTTGATTAGTTCTATTAATTTTCTTATATGAAAACGTATAGTAGTTTCAAAACTTTCGGCCAGGAATATATATTAGGTTGAGGAATAAGTTCTTGCGTTTTTTTTAATGTTGTGTTGATTTAAGTTTTGTTTTGACGTGATTTGTGCACATATTAAGAAACAATAATAAATAATGAGAGAGAAATTTGCAAAGGTTAGGCTACGTCTCTTAACAGCATAGACTATTAGGCTTTTGCTTAGGCTACATCTTGAAGTTGAATAATAAGTAATTGCGGTTTATTTAAAAGTTGTGTTAATTTAATTTTTGTTCTGTACCCTCAAAATGGAATGACAAGTTGTTATTCATTTTCAATCGAGACGGGAACAATGCAAACGCAGCCAAAGCTCGTCGCGATATTTGTGCTGTGTATGAAGAAAATGCTTTATCAGAAAGGACAGCTCAATGGTGGTTTTCACGTTTCAAAAACGGTCATTTAAATCTTAATGACGAAGAACGTTCTGGTCGCCCCATTAAGTTGGATGAAGATCGATTGAACGACCTTCTTCATGAAAATCCTCGTCAATCGACTAGAGAATTGGCGTGTGATCAGAAAACTGTAGTGAATCACCTTCATTTGATGGGAAAAGTTAAAAAAATCGGGGCAAGGGTTCCGCACGCTTTGAGCGAAAGCAACAAACTTCAACGCTCCACGATTCCAGTAGGTTTGCTTGCTCGTCACAAGGCTACTCGTGGATATAAGGACAGATTTTTTCACCGCATCATCACTGGCGACGAAAAGTGGAGTGTTTATGTCAACAGGAACCATCAAAAACAATGGCTTAGCCCCAATAAAAAAACACGTCCGCGATTAAAGCAAGGACTTCACCCACGAAAGACGATGCTGTGAGCTTTATGAGCTCCTTGCGAACGAGATTGTCAATGCAGAACTCTACGTTCAACAAATGTATCGACTCGCCGAAGCTATTCGTGAAAAGTGACCTCATCAACGTTATGGAGTCCTTCTGCAACACGACAATGCTCGTCCTCACATTACCAATATGAGAAAAGACGCCATCCAAACGCTTAATTGGGAAATCCTACCGCATCCTCCATATTCGCCAGACTTGGCTCCATCGGATTTCCATCTGTTCCGATCGCTCTCCAAAAATTTGCGCGGCGTTTCGTTCAATACTGATGTGGAATTAAGAACCTGGTTAGACGAATTCTTCAAGTTAAAATCCAGATTTTTATTGCAAGAGGCATCGAAAAACTAGTTGAACGTTGGGAAGAAGTCATAAATAACAACGGAGAATACATTATTGATTAAATTTCATATTGTTATCAATTAAAAATGTTTTCCTAAAATTGTTAATAGTAATGAATAAATATGATAAAACCGCAAGAACTTATTCCTCAACCCAATATATATATATATTGATATTGGGTATGTATTGTTCGAATGTGGTTCTGGGAGGTATTCGAAACATGTTCATTTTCATGTTAATGTTAACTTTGTAGTTTTCTGCAATGTGACACAGATAACTGTAGAGGTTCTATTCAAGGAGATTGGGGTATTTGTTTTACTAAGTTTGTGGGTTGTGAGGAGAGTAACAGAGAATTTTAAATGAGAAGTTGATTATGTTCTGTTGCAGCCAATGTTCGAGTATTGTGATGTCATGTGCATTGCGGTAGTGAGTCATGTTGCGATTTAGAGTTCAGTGGGCGGGGGGTGGCGGAGGAAAGAAATACTGAAAAAGGTCCACTGTGTATGCGATGCGTCCTCTCTTACCTGGCTCGGTCAAGCTTAACGCATTTAAGCGGCCCATCAGCAATGACAGTGGCCGCTCTTGGTCGGTCGAGCAACAAGGCGATCTCTCCGAAATAGTCCGACATTCCCAGTCGACCTACTTCTACTGGTTCTTCGCCGGGACTTCGTGACTGGAGTACTCTCGCGGTTCCTTCGACGATGATGAAAAAGTCATCACCTGGTTCGCCCTGTCGCACAACCGTTGCGCCGCTCTCGAATACGACGTTCTCCAGAGAATCCGCTACGGTTAGTCGCTCCCACTTATCCAGAGATTCTAAAGTGAATAATTATTAATTTTAAATGAAATTGAATCAATACATACAAAGATCGTGAAAAGGAAAAAAATCCAAACCTGTTCAAGCCTTAACACGATGGAAGGGGACATTTAAAGCAGGCACAGAGAACGATTTAAGAAGGAAAGAGACCCTCGAAAGTGCTAATGTATCTCGTGATGGGACTCGAAGATAATCAAGGGTTAGATCCACAGGTGCGGTAGTGTTTGGCAAACAGCTTCTCTTAGCAGAAAGTGGCAGAGTATAAATGGGGGAAGAGTGTCGAAAAGAGCTGCGGAGCATAAATGGGGCGATGTTGAAAATATTGTAGACATTTTTCAATTGAGATTTATTTTCTCTTCTCATGGTAGGCAGAGAAAATGCCTACAAGCTCACATTAATTGCGTGAGACCACCCACGGAAGTAAATTACTGACAGGAAAAGAAAATGAGATTTCAAGCGCTTGCAGCTTAATTAAAAAGGTCTCATTCAGGAAATGAACATGCGTGAGTGAAGAGAGTTTAAGGTGGATACAAAGATAGTGTGGAAAAGTTAAGACAGACAGAGACAAATGGAGAGCTGTGAGAGAGTTGGTAGATGACTGGCCAGTCTATAATTTGCTTGGTTTAGTTCTTGTTTTCTATTTTCAGCAGTTATTTTTAGTCGCGTGCGACTCTTTATTTCATTATGTCTGTCTTACGAATGATATAATAGCCAAGGTCCTCCCAAGGTTAGCTCGAAAATTATTTTGTTTTGGCAATAACATCATAGCTATTTGGCCGATTTTAACCAAATTTGAAACCCTTAAGGTGTTTTACATTCTCTTTTGAACAATATAATTGCCAAGGTTAGTCCGTGAATTATTGAAAGTTTTGAAGGTCGTAAGGTCATGAATCAGTATAAGTGAGAGCACGCGACCTTTGGTCAGCAAACCTTGTTTTATATACTTAACTATTTTTTTTTGTATTTTCAGTCATATTCATGTACTACTTTTCATCCTTTCTCTATTAATTTTCTTGTTTACTTTTCCCATGTGTATCACTTCTAAAATATCTTTAAATAAGGTGATGAAGAATAATGAAAAAAAAAAGAAACAGGATAAATCCCACGTTCTCTGAACTAAGTTCAGGGCACTAAGAGTGGGACGATGTGCCACACAGAGGGTACCCGCAGGGGATGGCGGGCCTTTGGACTGGGAAGGGATGCAGAAACTAATAAAACCTATGGGATATGTTGACTAGCTGGTTAATGATTCAGGCTATGTTGACCAGCTGGTTAATGATTCAGGCTATGTTCATCAGATGGTTAATGATTGAGGCTATGTTCATCAGATGGTTAATGATTTATCTATCATGCAGCCTATCCTAGAATACAAGACAAATCCTCTTTTATAGCTTCATTATTTCTAAAGTTTCCTCTCCCCACCCTCCAAAATTCTTGACACCCATTTCTAGCAAGCTATAAAAATCAACCTCCTCTACAGTATTCGTGATATTTGAAAATGCCTCTACTTACCTAAAATTGAGACTTTGGAGAGGAATTCTTCATACATTTTTCTTTTCCTGATGGTAGAACCCATAAGAATTCTTCTATAGGAATCCCTGTCAATCCCCCACAACTTGACGTCTGTTTTGGCTTTAACAGTAGCCTGCCGCGGGGTCCCGTGAATTAAGGCAAGCTCTCCGAAACTCCCACCATCGCTAATACTTGTCACATGCTCTCCATTGACAAATATCTGAAAAGGTGACTGGGTTAGGAAGATGTTATTATTTTTTTATTTATCTATTAATTATGTTTCAAATAAATTTGGCACCTTCATTAAGAGAACTACCTAAAGAAAGGTAAATTAAAGAATGACAGGAAGACCGGCTTTGCCACTTCTTACAGGAGGAGCTTGCAATTCACATGCAGACCTTTGGTTTGTGGCCTATCCGGCGAATGGGCTTTTGGTCTAAAGATTTTTGTAAAGGTTTCTAGTACATATATCCTAATAATTTACTCTTGGTCTATGTTTTTTCAGATGCTTATTTTCTAAGCCTAAAGGCAAGAAACAAAACTTTAATCTGAATTCATTTGAAATACAGAAAACAATCAACATGGCTCCTTTTTCAGTTGTTTGTTTTAATTTCACTTAGCTTTACTTGTTTTTAGGGACCAGTAGCTAATGCCTCTTACTAAAGATTAAAATGGAAAATCTATATAAGAAAGAAGCTCCTTCGAATATACACAAAACCACCTCCCCAAAACAGCCATGCCTAAATTTGCTCAATTTTCTTCTGAACTTGACCATTTGTAATTTTTTTTTAATTACAGAACATTCGATAATTAATCATACATTTTCGCACCCTCCTTTCCCAAACCCCTACACATGCAGGAACGAGGCAAAAGACAATCTTGACATTTCCCCCCGACTAGCCGAGCCATGGCGTCAAGGATAATGTGAACAAACGGATGAGGAAATTACAATTCCTCAACGGCACTAAGCGCGCTTTGTGAGTCTGAATTTCAAATCGGTCTCCGGAGAAGAAAGCGCGCACAATCCCCCGTTCCGAGTAGTGGATTACAAGATAGGCCGTTAAGACAGAAGTAATGCCCGGAGGAGGCGCTGCTGACTTCAAACAGGGAGGGGGGGGCGGGGTATCATGGAAGCAAACTGCCCCTTCGGACGTGGAGTCATCTGATTACACCTGCCCCGTTCAAGAAAGACAACTACAAGACCAGGGTTATCCAGAAGTTTGGGGGGCAGATGCGTGGGGAAAAAACTAAAATGCGGCATCATTCAAGGGTGGCATATTTGGCAGAAGCATCAAAACCTTCGACCACGAGAATGTCATCAAATTATTATTTTCTGGCGAGACGAATCTTGCGACTGACTCGCATATAATTTTTTATTTTATTTTAGGAGCCCATTTGGCGACTGCCTACTTGGGCACAAGTCGCCCTACTCAACAGCCTACGACTAGGATATATTAAAAAACAAATGATATATAAATAACAAAAAACAATAAAAAGGGACAGGTTAAAAAGACCCACCACCACCGACAAAAGAAAACAAAGCAAAAAGGCAACATGGAAGAAGCGGGCTCCGGCGTCGGGGAACAAACAGTCTAATAAAGTGGAGGAGGCCAACCTCCTCCAAAAAAAGTATAGTCCACAAGTGTGTACACGAACCCGTCCCGAGTACAAGGGACAAGCGGTAGCGACCACGCTCAACGTGGCGAAGATCACCCGGACTGGAGCATTCAATGAGAATGTGCTTAACAATCTGGGGGACATTCCAGTTATCACAATAAGGCGCAAGCAAGCGATCAATTAAATGAGGGTGCGTCCAATTGGGAGACGACAGAAAACAACCTGAAGCCGTCGCGGCATTGGAGGGGGAGGGGGAGGTCCATGGATTTTTTTTTTAAGGGGCTATCTGGCGACTGCCAACTTAGGCATAAGTCGCCGTAAACAAACAGCCTAGTTCTAGGCTACTTTAAAAAATTTGAAAAGAAAACAACAATAAAAAGAAATAATTAGGAAGCAATAACAAAACAATAACAAAAACAACAACTAAACCTAGTTAAATGAAAGGAAGAAGGCCGGCCTCCCCCCAAAAGTCAACAAGTCCACCAATCAATGTGCACGGACTCGTCCCGAGTACAAACGACAGGCGGTAGCGACCCCGCCCATCCCGGTACCGGGACAGGTAACGTGCGCGAAGATCACCCAGACTGGGGGATGACGCAAAGGTCCATAGGAACAGTCGCGGCGCAATGGCACGCAACTTTAAGTTCCCTTCGACCGTCTCCCATCTTCTTTGCCAGGCCGCTCGGAGGACAGCCCATATTGCTGCCATGTAATCGGTGTGAGGGAGAGTGAAACGCTGGTCTGGTCGTCCAGTTTTCGTGGACTCCTTGGCTCCCGCATTCTCTATATGGCCAGGAACCCAGCAGAAGATAATCTCTAGATACACCCTGCTCGTCAAAACCGTGGCGTCACGAATATCGCGAACCAGAGGATGCGGAGTATCCAATGCCCAGATAGCACTCAAGGCGCTTTGTGAGTCGCTATAAATCACAATCCGATCTCCGAACCAGGCACGTCGCGTTATCCCCGTACCGAGCGGTGTATTGTAACCAGCTCGGCCGTGAAGACAGACGCAGCACCTGGCAGACCCCCGCCGACTTCAAAAAGAGGAGACGGCGTGGAAACCGACCCCCTCTTGTGACTTGGAGCCAACCGTATACACTGGCACGGTTCCAGCGTGACACGAAGGGTGATCCCAAAAGGTCGAACGTAATACTCAGGCGCTGTAGAAGCTTTGGGAGCAGAGGTGTGGCGATAAATAGTTAATGGTGGTACCCTCCAGGGTGGCGTCCTGGGTAGAATCAGGGGCGCCACCAGCCCGACACCTATACCTAGCTATCGGAGTTTCCTAGGTTTGGACTTAGGGCTTGACAGGCGTCTCTCGGCGGCATAGGCACCGTCGAGAACAGCAGCGGATGCAGTGAGAGCTGTTGTCGACTGAGGAAGGCGCCGGGCTCGCGTGTACAGGCGAATAATGCACTGTGCACGGCGTAGAGCGAGTGGCATCTCACCAGCATCAACAAGTAGTCTCTCAATGGGAGAAGTGTGGAAGGCACCGGTCGCCAGACTGCGGATGCATAAAACTCGCATTCGTAGTCGAGCTTCAAACGAACAAAGGATAGGTAAAAAAGTGAAGGTTGTTAAAAACCTACCACTCCAAACCGGAGGTCAGGGGTGAGGGGATGTTGTCCCCTCCCGACTCAGCCCTGATCGTGGATGGTTGGTCAAGAGGAAGCTAGTCGGCGTCTATCCTGTGAAATTAGAGGCCAACAAGAGAAAAGGTGTAGAAGAGGTTGTATGGAAAGTGAGGAAGAAGGTTAAGAAGATAGGCTGTCAGAAAGAAGAGGCTAAGCTGGGGCCGAACGGGGCGCGAGTCCCGTCAGCACGGCGGCTAGGAAAGCAAATCGCCGTACCCCTTACGGGAGGCGCCTGTCTCCATTGCCATAATCATCGAAATCCTAGTTCAGTCTAGTAATTAGGCTATATTAAAAGAACGGCGAAGAGCCACAAAAAAGAACAAAAGAAAAGGATGATCCGGCGTCGAAACGAGGCGGGCCTTCCTCTGAGCCAGAGCATGCGCACAGCACCGAGAGTTAAAGTAGAAGAGGCCAGCCTCCTCCTAAAAGTAATACAATCGGCCTACACGAACCCGTCCTGAATAGAAGAGACAGGCGGTTGAGATCCTGATTGTTCCGGTGCCGGTAACGTACATGAAGATCCCCCAGACTGGAAGACTCCACAAGAGAGCCAATTAGTCGGGTGACCTAGCAGCCGTCGCAGTAAGGTGCAAGGGAGGGGCGAGTGCCGCGAATGTGCACAGCGTCGGAGGCGACAGAAAGCGATTTGAAGCCGCTGAGGCATTGGGGGTTACGTCCACGGGAACAGTTGCGACGGGATGGGCCGAGGAAGATAAGCGCCATATTGCTTCGAAGGAGCAGGGTGTGGCTCGCCACAATTCACGCAAGACCTACATTATAGGGATATCGTGTAAGATCTTGGAGCTATTTACACAGATTTCGGGTTGACTCGACCTGGCACATATATAGGAACCATTTCTGTGGCTGAAGCGGTGGCAGTAGTAGCGATTTCGCAGCAGTGGCAAGAAAGCCTTTAAGCGTTAACGGTATAACCGGCACGAACGGACTGTCTCTTTCACGATTGAACGTGACGAAGAGTGTAGGGGTGGGTACAGACCCTGGCCAGGGGGCGCCTCGGGGCATGACATGCCAACCATGGGCTGAAACCTGCGGAAACAGTAGATGACCCATCCTTCCCCGGAATGAGAGAAATCCTTATGAGCGGAGAACACCCCTTTCTCCTGCATCGGAAGGGGCCCCAAAGCTGTAAGAGCCTTTCTGAGATGAGCAATGATTTGACTGACAAGGGCCCCGTACCTGAGGGAGGTCTCCCCTCCTCGTGAGTCTTCGGGGATCCGTGCACAGGTTCGACTCAGCCTCGTGGATATCTCCCACCGAGTCAATTTCCCCCCCTCGGAAGGCCTCCGCATGCTGGGGATCTCGATTGGGGACTCAATAGACCTATGGCCCATATTAAACGCCATTGTGTCCAACATGTTCTCCATCAGGAAAAAGACGGGAGGGGAAGACATGCAGCCCCAGGCATGATTAAGAATCTTGATTCTATAAGATGCGGAGGTAGGTAGGGCCCAGGGAAAACTCCTGAGCCTGTAGGCAAAAGGCTGGTGGGAGGGGGGAAGGTCCCCTCTCCACTAAGATATTCTTTGACGGGCTCCTGGAAAAGCAAAGGGATGGGGGGGCTACATTTTTAGAGGTGGAACTGCCCGAAGGCCGCTCCCAAGATGGGAAAGGAAGAACACCTTTGCCGTTAGAAAATGGTTGGAGGGGAAGCCCCTTCCACCTGTCAGAGTGGTGTCTCTAGTCTCTTCGCTCTCCCCGGAACCTAAGGGGAGGAGGCCCAGGCCAGCCCGCCGTAATGGCGACTTTGAACCCTAGATGTTGTCACCAGGGTAGCCACCTCGTATATGCACTGGAAGGGGGAAATAGAGTCGGCAACACAGCATACGCCGGATCTAATATTTTCCCTAGCCAAGGGTGGCTTCGTACCAGCTGCAATGGGCCTCAAGTGGGGCGCCAGAACTTCAACAGTTTCTACAGGAACACAAACATTCCAGATACAACCAACCACCTGCAGCCTGCCTCTCCATGCTACCTGTCACTCCTTTTGGGGCTCAGTCGGAGATACCATCGACTGTTTGGACTTTTAGGTGAAGAAACATTTTATTATTAGTGTGGTCCCTTTGGTCTTGGCCAGTTTATGATTTATGAGTGTCAAAACAATTTTTTGGTGGCAAATTATTTTCCCTTTAACATCCTTACTTCAACTTCACCCTGGTCGATAATATAAAAGTTGTCGCCCTCATCGCCTTGCTTAATGATGACTTCGCCCGGAATGGCGTTCACGGGGAACATGGCGTCGAAAATATCGGATCTCTCATTCTCGTCCAGATGAGAGAACAACACGTTACGCCCGATCGCCTTCTGCAGAGCAGCCATCGTCTTGTAGTCCTTCGGCACAACCTGGAACATAAAAGCAAAAGCTAAAGGACGACTCCTTAAATGCGTTGCAAACATCACTAACTGATCGCCATCATAGGAATGCGAATAAGTACACTTTTGTCCTTGTTTACAGGGTTACTCCACACACAAAACTTAGATCAACCCCAGCAAGGGGTGCCGGTGTAGAATGTTACACCTGGTACCTCCCGACCGCAGTGCACCGGGCAATCTAAAACTAGATTAAAACTACCTGGGATTTATTCCTACTAGACATCCAATGAATCTCTCTGGCGTCCACCGACCAAAGAAAGAACAAAATGTTCCTTTCAACTACTCGAAATTTCAAAAACACAATCAAATTAATAACACTAGTGAAAACGGGCATACAAAAATAGAGGACCACTTCACTGCACCTCTTTAGTGGAGAATCTCGGAGGCGAGGGTGAGAATGACGCGGGAAGGAAGAGTTTAAGAGTCGAGCAAACCCACTCAGGGATACGTCAGACAAGGAAAACCGATGGCCGCAAAGGAAGAGACGGCAAACTTATATTTTATTTAGCCCACCTGGCGAATGCCTACTGGGGCACAAGTCGCCGTAATAACGCTACAGCCTAATAATAGGGTAGATTAACAAACAAAAACATGCACAAGTCATATAACCAAGATAAAAAAACAAAAATAAGGAAGCACGTTCCGGCGTCGGTGGAGGCCCCGTTTCATTATCAGAATTACAAACCCTAAACGCTCGCCCCAGGAGCCAAAATGTAGCGGGCCACGAATCTACACTAAACTCCCAATCGATCCAACCCAATTCCTACACTCTTACTACCATGCAATTTAACCCATCAACTTTCGGGACTTCCCTAATCAAAATTCTCTTCCCCACATTCACTTCACTCTCACTCATTCCAATCATACCATCATCTCTCTCCTTCATCCGAGTACAACGAGTCCACACTCTTCACTCTCACCTTCCCCTTTGACCCCACGTCTTCCTTCCTATCACTCTGTATCCTCCCTATACTCACTTCCACTTCCACTCATCCTATTCGTCTTATCCCCTTCAGTCGGAGCAGGGGTCAGGGTCGAGGGTCCTGACCCCCCTCCTTCATCGTGTCATATAGGTCCTGCATCCTTTGGTCGACCTGCCTTGTATTTCGTCCATTTCTTTCTTCATCCTGTCCGTCTTTTCATTCATACCCACCATATCACTCCTCAATCACGCTCAACATCATACATTCCTCCACTTTCTGTCTCAGCTCCAGCCTCAGTCTCACAATCTCATCATGGAGCCCCTGTTCCACAGAAGACATCCTCCCAGGTTAATAAGAAAGGACAGAAGAAGGAAAAAAAAAAACCCAATCTACGTCCAATCCGATGAAGGACTGCAATCCAATCCTAACAATGCTCCCGGTTTCGAGATCTCACGTCCCTGTTTGGGCGCCAAAATGTTCCTCGGAATGGCGAGCCACCGGGATTTGGGTGTAAAAGGATACAGAGGAAGAGAAAGAGGAGGCAGTAGTATGTGTTAAACAGAGGGTAGAGTTCAAGTATGATAAAACCACCATCCCCTCCCGTCCCCGATCTGGGATCAATGGCTGAATGCTGGTCGGCGAGTAGCCGGCAAATTTACGCTGTCCAAAGGGAAATGCGAGAAGCCTTTTTTTTTAATTGTGGCAAAAAATGAGGTAAAATGGATATGCCTTGAAGGAAAATAGTAACACAAGTCTCGATACGAGTGCCGAAACACCGTAGCGGGAAGGGGGTGCTGCTACTCCAGGTGCTAGCTCTAGCAGTTTAGACGGGGCACCTTCTTGCACATGGGTGGGGAATAGAAGGTCAATCGATATCGTACGAGTAGCCGACCCAATGCACTAGAGATCCAGAGTAAGCATTAGATGAGATGAGCGGAAAGTCCATTGTGCCGGAGAACATCCGACTAAAGACACCAGGATGGGGAAAGTTGACTTTGAGCCAGACGGTGAGCGTCCTTAATGACCAGCCTAAGCAAATCCCGCGGCGAAAGGAGTTCCTTTCAAACAAATACACTGGGAAAGCCCGTCAGCTACACTGTCTTAGCTACCAAAATTGACAGAGGCAGAGGCACAATTAACGCACGTACGTGTATGCCTACACGTGCAACCCACATGACAGAATTGGGAACAATTGAAACAATAACTGGGCAACTAAGATAACGAGTAATAAGGATGTGGAGATACCAAGTTTTGACGTATTGCGGATCAAATGTCAGTTTTATCGTCCAAGTGTTCGCATTTGAGTCATTCATGCTAAAAAAAAAAACCAGTAACACGACCACCAACTTGCTTTGTAGCAAAGACAAATCCCAATCCTTCAACTCACTTGATAATATTAGCCACTCGACAAAATTGAGACTGGAAGTCTGCAAGCGAAGAAATATTTCAGACAACAATATGCTGGGTGCGGGAAGAAAGCTCCACCACAATGTTCCTGTAACCACCAGCCCACATACGACACGACTAACTCTACAACGCGAGTCGAAGCAACCAAAATATGATTGTATGGTTTCATGCACAACTACTCTACTTTAAGAGCTTCAGTTCAAACCTTTTTTACGTAAGAAGTGGCATCGTCTTCTGAGAGAGGTTCGGCAGATATAGCCCCTCGGCGCAACTTGCTGGTGATCACGTGGGAAGGCATTGGAGACAGGTCTTCGTCGGGCGTCGTTGTAGGGCGGGCGTAACCCCGGGCAGCTTCCTGCAAAGAAGCACAAAACATAAGACCCGATGATATTTTTTTCTAACAGTCGAAACAACCGATAAAACACTACAAATCGAAATCCAGACGACTTGGAAATCTATTATTAACATAATTTATTATGTAATACTCCCCCGCCCCCGAGTGCATCGCGCTGAAATCATGTTAGTTCAAGAGCCGAAAGCTCAATAGCTAAAATAAATAAAATTAATCATGTAAAACAGACAATGCCGTTTATGTAGAGTCAGTCACGTCTTATAAGAGCCCCAACCAAACGTATCAAGCTTCGAAAGCAAGTTAGGATATGTTGTTGTTTAGGTATAAAGTGACAACTTGTCAATGATGCAATTGAGCGAGACTGCAAACACCGCTTCCGATTATAACGAAGTTAAGTCATATCTGGTGCGGTAAGTCCCCGGGTGGAGTCCCTTCCGATTCGGGTCGATTTTAAGATCGCTGTCCTATGGTAAGTTAGATACCAGGGATTCGGAGCCCACGCAAGGTACTATTTTAAATGAGTGTAGATTGGTAGGGGGTGAGAGATAAATATGACGGGCACGTGAAGTCTTGGAAATATTTACTTTTTGTTTTTGATTCAGAAAGCTTCCCCGTCCTCCAATCTCCTCTTGAGAAGCCAATATCAATTTATTTCCTGAGGGAGCCATAACAGACAACCGGAAATACAGAGGACATCGAAATAGAGGGGTAAACCGCGCCTAATCTGGCCCCTTCAATCAGCGAGCGTATGTTACGATTGGCAATGGATAGAATCTTTCCTCCGTCACAAAGAAGAATGACGTCAGGTTTATCAGAACCAATCGTGTGTCCGCTTTCACGAAAGGGAGAGACATTGAGCCAATCCCCCAACAGAGAAAGAGAACGAAAAAACAGCATAAGAGAAAAGAAAGCGAGAAAGAAGAAAAGAGAAACAAATTTGGGAAAAGAAATAGAAAAAAACGGAGAAAGAAAATAATAAAAAAAGATAAGAGGGAAATAGAATGAAATGAGAAAAATGAAGGCTAAAAGGGAAAGGAGAATGAGAGAGAGAGAGAGAGAGAGAGAGAGAGAGAGGGTGTCAGAAAGAATTAGAAGAGGCTAAGCGGGGTCGGACAGGGCTGGTGCAAATAAGGGCATGTGCAGATTCCAATGCAATAGGCAGGAGGAGGTATTCCAAATCCTCCTGATACCACCTCAAATATCGTCAAGTGAAAAACATTAATTCCACTTTACAGGAGGACGGGTGCTAATAGAAAATTCGAGTTTTCCCCACTTCACTTTCATTTATTCATGTGAAAAAGAGCCCCCCCAAACATTTTCTTAGGGAGAAATTAAAAAACAAAACAAAACAAAATGAGCAAATAAGATTGCTTAGACGGGACCGATGTTCTTTTTCTCAAAAGGCCCACAATGAGTTCACTTCCGAAATCATGTGCCTTTATCAGGCCAAAAGGTTTTCCCAGTTTCCGCTGCAGATTAAACATCAAAATAGAAATCGTCCCGAGAGAGAAGGGAAGAGTTGTATATAATTGGAAGCCACAAAATACACTTGTTACTACCGCACAATTTCTGCCATCGATTATACAAAAAAAAAACAACAACAAAAAAACCCACTTCAATTGACAAGCAATTATTTATATGGATTGCTTCCACCTCATTTCTGTTGATGTTAAGTTTAAGTTATGTTCTTTGTATGATCTATGTATATATTAATAATACGCGGCAAAATCTTTTAAGTTTTCAGAGGGTAGTTCTAAGAGATGGATGGATGGATTGTCCGAGTTCTTTGGTGCCATTAAGGTGATTGCGCCGTAATGAATAAATTTGTTTAAAGTTAAAATTCGATGGTCGAGGTGATTAGCTATGTAAGGGTGACTGAAGCGGCCACCTCATGGATCGAGGGCAACACAAACTCCTCCATGCGCTTGATGTAGCCCTCCGGAGGGTTCTTTTCCTATCAGAAGGGTTAGAGAGGTTTCTGACCCGCCATACCCTCGTAATCACAGCCTGGCTCATTCAACACTTTCCCGATCCTAAGCACCTTCGTTAGATAGACACCCCAACACTTTAAGATCTTCGCATTGGAGCTCCCGGCGTGAATCCCAAACAGCACAACTTGCCTTTTCATTTTTTTTTCAGGATTGAATTCAGCCATGGCATCATTTCTTTCACGGATGATGCACAACTGAGTGTACTATAATAGACTCTTCCGTCTAACGACGACAAATTGCACACCGCAACTTGTCTAGGCGGCCTCTTTACGGCGACAGAAAAGTATTATTTCCATCTTTTCGATCGAGAAGCCGACAGGTGTGCGCAAAGGCCTATATGGTGGTTATTAATGGCAAGCTGAGCCGTCGCTCCACCGTTGCCATTTCGAAGCCTGCTAGTGAGATTGAGAAGTCAACATATAAGTTAGCTGCCATCCTTTGGGGAAAGACTCTCCATGATTCCAATGGTCCCCATATAAAACAGGGGCACGCTTAAGATTGCCTTGGGGAACACCTTACTGTAGTTTACAGTACCCAATCGAAGAGAAAATCTGCAATTGTTCAGGAACTTTTGGAAGAATTATATAAGTACCCGTGTTTGATTAAGTTCTGGAGGGTTTTGAAGATAGCATCTATTCCCTCTTCCAGATTCTGTTTTGTTTTTTTGTTGTTTTTTTTACACTCAAAAACTAACTTTCAATTTTTAGCCTGACTTTTACAGGCCGCCAATAGGTGTCATAAGACTTTTTTCAAGATCGAAAATGGCCAACAGTTTTGCTGCTTCTTGGCGAATGCATAAAATGCCGGGAATTCAAGGCGGATGAGGGCATCCGCGATTGAATGTAGTCATTTGACTCCACACTTGTGAAGATATGTGGAATTCCATTTCACGAAAACCACGTTACACGTCGGCTCACCATATTTTCCATACCCTTGCACATGAAATAATTCTGCGGGATTGGCGGGTAGCTTCTTGGATTAGTAAGGCCTTTTCCCGGGTGAGGTGATCGAGGAGTGTGCCGTTGTCCAGATAGGCCTTCCCAGAAAAAGGATTAGTTTTAGAGTTAGGCAATTAATAGTGCGAGACAAATCGCGATTGAGAGAGGGATTGTGTAGCTTAATATAGAGCGATTCTAGGGATACGGAGAAAGATCGTCTTGGGTTGAGCAAAAGATTTTAAAGTTCTCAATCGATATATTCGCTTTACATTTAATGGAGTGCTGGCGGATTGCCTTTTTACAGAGGACATTTCCTGTTCGCACACTAATAAGAAGGATTTTTTTTTTTAATTTAAGAGCTCATCTGGCGACTGCCGACTTGGGCATTAGTAATAATAAGATGGATTTTTTTTTTTTAAATTTAAGAGCTCATCTGGCGACTGCCGACTTGGGCATTAGTCGCCGTATTAAAAACTACATAGTACTAGGCTACTTTAAAATAAGATTAAGAACCCTCCCCCGCCAAAAAACGAACTAGTTAAATAAAGGGGAGAAGTCCGGCCTCCTCTAAAAAGTCTAAAAGTCCACAGGTCGGTGTGTACGAACCCATCCCGAGTACAAGGGACAGGCGGTAGCGACCCCGCCCATCCCGGTACCGGGACAGGTAACGTGCGCGAACATCACCCAGACTGAGACATTCGAAAAGAATGTGACGAACAGTCTGGGGGACAACACAGTCGTCATAGTAGGCCACTGGCGAGCGCTCCATCAAATGTCGATGCGTCACACGAGTGTACCCGATTCGGAGACAACAGAAAGCGACTTGAAGCCGTCGCGGCATTGGGGGATAGGTCCATGGGAACAGTCGCGGCGCAATCACACGCAACTTTAAGTTCCCTTGGACCGTCTCCCATCTTCTTTGCCAAGCAGTCCGAAGAGCTGCCCGTATTCCTGCCATGTAGGCTGTGTGTGGAAGAGCGATACGCTGGTTCGGTCGCCCGGTCCTCGCTGACTCTTTGGCGCCCTCATTCCCCGCAATTCCTACATGTCCAGAAACCCAGCAGAAGATAATCTCGACATCCGCCCGGCTCACTAAAACCGAGGCATTACGGATATCGCGAACCAGGGTATGCGGCGATTCCAATGTTCCGAGAGCACTCAGGGCGCCTTGTGAGTTGCTATAAATCACGATCCGGTCTCCGAACCGGGCACGTCGCTTAATCTCTGGTACCGAGTGGTGTATTGCCACCAAATCAGTCGTGAAGACAGACGCAGCGCCTGGCAGAGCTCCGCTGACTTCAAACAAAGGGGATACGGCGTGGAAACCGACCCCCTCGAAACAGATGGAAAAAAAGCTCTAGACTTCAATGAGCACACGGGACTCCCTATGTAGGTCCTTTGTTACACCCAGGGAAATTAAATTTGTAAACAACCATGCTACTGATGTGGGGCGAGAGACTACCCTTACATTTGAAGAACCTAAATGAACTATATCCCAACATAGTCTCAACAACATAATTCCCGCCATTCTGGATCCTCATTCACTACATCTGTTTACCGCAAATCAACACCTTCACTGGACTTGGGGTTAAATTTCTCGGGTAGCTGCAACATTTCTTACAAATTGAACTCCATTACCAAACCTCCCTAGTAAACCTTACATAGATTAAATTCTAATATCCCCAATGATGCAGAGAGAATTTGGATTTTCAATCCTTATAGGGTTGCGAACAGGAAATGCCATCCATGCCTAGGTTTTTGGTTATAGCTCCCCGGAGGCAGATGGCATCCCTGTTCACTCCGACTTCTTTGGAGATTGAGCCTACGGCCTCTGTTGTAGACCCTGTGAATGTTAACACAATTGAGTGGGACCGTGTTTTCTGTGAAGGAAGAGGTTAAGCATTTCGGTTTGCAACCTTCCCTTATTCAGGAGGATCCCCGGCCGGATAATGAAATAGACATAAAAGGTCAGCATGACAATCCCTGGTGAGCACGAAGGCAGCAGGGGCCGGGCCTCTTATCAGGGTTGGAAAAAAAAAAGCCGAAAAAATAAAGGGTTTTTTTTCAAGAAATGAACGCTGCTTATCATTATTTTTATTCAAAATGCATATTTATGTTTATAATTTCAACAAATATGTATCAAATTAAGGTTATTTCTCTGATACTGACTCATAATTCATCTCACCTTCTACAGGTTATGTGGCTATCATGGGTACCCACAATTCTTAATCAGTGGTCTGTTACTGTGATCTTTTCTTACTATAATATAACCAGGCAATGGCTTCGCTACTAAGATTAAAATCCAAAAAAAGTAGCCATAGTTTAAATTTTTATAAATTTTCTGAACTTCGCCAATTATAATAATTTCCCCCCTTTCAAAATACCACGTTGCTAAAATATAGTTATATAAGATATATAAAAATAAATATTCTGAACTTCACCATTTGTAGTTGTTTGTATTTTTAAAAAAAAATCACAAAATTTCGATACTTATATTTATTTTTGAACTTCACCATTTTGTTTTTCGATATTATAAAATAATTATTAGAAATAACTTTGCTAAAAAAAACATAAGTCATAACCAAACTAAGATGAAATTATTATTCAAATACTCAAAAAATCCCCTTCTTAAATTATAGTTAGTGATGATGATGATTAATTATTAATATTATAAAAAAATAGAGATAACTATTCTTTTTCTATGTTATTCTAATGCTTGTATCATTTATTTTTGGAAAGCCCCCGAGATTTGACCCCCCCCCCCAGAATAAAACCCGGGTCATCACGGATAGGAGGGGATGCGACTCTTCCATGAGATCCCGCAGGACTCGTGGCAAGAAAGCTCCGGAACCAGGCGATTGGTACGAGTCTGAGGTCAGGACCCCATACCACGCCATTGCCGCCCTTAAGCGGGCCACTCTACAAGTTGCCGAACTGGCTTTCAGCTGTTCACGGGCGCCAAGATTCATTCCCTTTGCAGAGACGGAACATGAGCCACCACTTCGTCACACTTGAGTTTCCAAACCAGTTATTTTTACCTCTGCGGCATTCCCTAAACACCAGGCTAGGTCTTGCCCGTTGCGATTCACTTTCCAACTCCTAGTGTTAGAATTATGTCGGTCTACTCTACTGGATCAGTAGACCAACTATTTCTATCTTCTCCTTCGAACAGTCATCATCTTTTTCACAGCAATTTTCGTTGTTTGATATCGCGTTGACGCATTGAACCCTTGCGACCCATAATTCACATTTTATAGCCAGGTCGATCCTCCACTCATTTCTGGGGGGAAGGGAGGGGTACTTTCAAATTAAAGGATTTTTTAGACACACCGCTAAGTTTTCGAGATGTCCTTTGAGAACAGAAGGAATCATCATTTCTCCACTTTTTTCTTTTCGAACTTTGTCAATTATCCTCGTCCAACGTCAAATCTATCCACATCTTTGCAAACTCTGCCATCTTGAGCCAATCCCATCGGGGTTTCCTTCCATTCTATCACACCAGCTTTTAAGTGGGATTTTCAGAGTGAATTTTGCAGGGGTCAAATATTTTTTTTTTACAATTAACAGGGAGAGACAGCTCCCTTTTGTATTAATGGTTCTATTCGAATTTGGTAGGTAGGAAATTTCCTTTATTCGTTCAACGAACCCATTTTCAAACATTTCAAATTCACTTTTTTATATGTAAAGTAACAATCGAATAGTGACGAATTAGATGCCTCAATGCACCTTTACGAATTCGCATAAGCTTATTTTTTCTAAAGCCAAAACGTCGCAAGTTATAAAAGAAACATTGGGGGGTAATCAACATTATACTCACACGTCCTGAGCGATAAGTACAAGCAGTAGCGCCTCCGCTTGATCAGCCCAACGTGAGCGAAGATCCCGCAGACCGGGACATTCAACAAGAATGTGCCGAACAGTCTAGGGGGACAACGCAGTCTTCACAGTAGGGCGCTGGCGAGCGTTCCATCAAATGGCGGTGCGTCCCGCGAGTGTGCCCAATTCAGAGAGGACAGAAAGCAACCTGAAGCCTTCGCGGCATTGGGGGGTAGGTCCATGGGAACAGTCGCGGCGCAATGGCACGCAACTTTAAGTTCCCTTCGACCGTCTCCCATCTTCTTTGCCAAGCAGCCCGGAGAGCTGCCAGTATTCCTGCCATGTAGTCGGTGTGAGGAAGAGCGAAACGCTTGTCTGGTCCCAAGTCCAAAGAGTCCTCGCGAACTCTGCTGGAACCGGTACCAGGAAGGAAGATTAGGCAGATTGGGGACATTTGACAAATATGTGCTGGCAGCCTTGGGAACAACGCAGTCAGCGTAGTAAGCTTAAGGCGAGCGCCTCATTTGATGATGTTGCGTCCAGCGAGTGTATCCGATTCGGAGGTGACAGAAAACTACCTCAGTGGAGGTAGGTCAAGGGAATCGCCGGGGATGGCACTCAATGTAAGTTTCCTACGGCCGTCTCCCATCTTCTTTGCCAGGCAGCCGGGAAAACTGAACTGATTCCGGTCATGTAGACAGTGAAGGAAAGAGCAAAACGCTGGCCACGTCTTTGCGGACTGTTTGGCGCCCTCATTCCTCGCTATCCCTGCAGATTAGGGCGTAGTGTTGCAACTAATATTAAGACACATTTCAAGTTTTGTAGAGCAGACCATCCCAATTTTGGAAATGAAGACGAAAAAAAAATTTATAACATCCCCTTGGGTGGGGGCGGTGCTTAGAATTTATCTTTTGCGTACGGTGAGGCAGATTGTATTCAGTTATTATAGTTCTCGTCTCTGAAGCTAGAAATGGGCAATTTTTGTACAGGAAAAAAAATGTGCACTTTAACTCCTTATTAATTTAAGGTTTAGGCAATTTTAGATTAAGGAATTCCTTGTCTGTAAACTACTCGGAAGGCATTATAAATTAATCGATGTATGACGAATTTACGAGATATTTAGAGTATTTCCTATGGAGGGATATGGTTTTTGAATGCATGTTATAGATTCACTAATCATTCATTTTCAGGGCTAAGATGAGTAAAAGAACTAGAACATCAACAAGTCACAATGTCTTTGGCTCTTCCCACTTCGAGAACTTTCTCATTGTGAGCTGCTGACAAAACAACAGGCTGGAAGATATATTCAAACAAGGATGTTATTCCTGAAGTATCCAAGGCCCTTATTGAGATTTGGAAAAAGGCCAGTGTTCCAGGTCAGTCGATCAAGAATGTTAAAACCAAATTGCTCCGATTTGTGGAAGAAGTGTCTGTGGTATCAAAACAAGGAATGAATGCCACGAAGAGTAAGAAGTTTATCTTATCATTGGGTCACCTTTTTGATATAGCAGGCTGCCAGTGCGCTGATTGATCTCTTGGATTGCAAGTGTGAAAATAACACGAAAGTGCCACGTCGAGAGCATGAATTTCTTATTGACCAAAGAACTGGGCGTCCCATGAAAATTGGAGGAGTGGATGTAAAAATAAGTCAAATGATTAAAAAAAGGAAAATCAAGGAAGATCGAATTCAGGAAAGAAGAGTCACAAAAAGAGAATAGGGAATAGAAAACTACAATTTCAGACGAAGCTTTGGATGAAGAAACTTCAGCTTCTGACATTTCTGAAGATGAATGGAAGAAAGTCTTTGCGGGAACAGATAACATCATACCAATATCCACAATTGCGATTGAAGCATATCGGTATTCTGTGTCAAATAGAGCTGCTGCTGCTGTTATTAGTAGTGCAGCCTTATTGGACTATGGTATTATAAATTCAGAAGACCGCTCCCAGGTAATTGACCATCACAAAGTCTGGAGGGCACGACGACAGAAGTTAAGAAGGAATTTGCCTGAATCTGAATGTTTGGGAGATAAGAAAATTACTGCTCTGTTTTTTCATGGGAGGAGAGACACAACACTAGCTAAAAAGAAGAAAGGGAACAAATGGTCGAGCATAAAGTGGAACTCAATGGAAAGGACCACTTGGTAAAGCATTAACCACCTGTGAAACTCTACCAGTATCACCAAATGGCTTCCAGTGTATTGCTAAAGGAGATCCTCTTCCAGATGTAGATGTGAAGGAGCTTAGTCGGGACCAAGCTTACCTGTACAGAATTATCAGTGCCATTAGAAGGTGTAATTAAGGATGATCTCCTACATATGCAAGATGGCTCACCACTGCCAGCAGAATGTCGACTTTATGTGGAAACAGAAAAAAACAAATAATAACTTGTAAGTAAGAGATGACTACAATCGGGCGATACTAAAATCCCGTGACTTCATGCTATCGTTTGAGAAAAAGCAATATTTTAATGTATCAGTTGACAAATAGTATGTATCAGTTAGGTGATAAAAGTTGAACTCCTCACTTTTTTGTCATATCCTTGAGTTTAAACTCAACTAATATATTTGGAAGCACTTATAACAACAAACCAACTCTGATGGTGTATATTTTCCAGGCTCAAAAACTTTAAAATATGAAATTTTGAGCTCAAAAAAGGGGGTGTTCTAAATATTTCTCAAAACAACCTTTTCCGCCTTTGAAATATGTGTACTCAAGCATACAAAACCTGAAGTGTGCAGGTTGATTTGCTGAAATTTGTTTAGCGATGCTACGGCCTAGTGCATACATCCACCCACCCAGCTCGCGTCAACCGTGGCGTCACGGATACTGAGAACAATGACTTGCGGAGATTTCATAGAAAATGAATGAATATGAGATTTAGGTCGGGTAAAAAATAATAAAAAGATTAACAGGAGAAGGAATTTAATTTATATTATATTTTAAATATTATTTAATTAGACCATTTTTTTTTTTAGAAAACAAAGCACATTAAAAATGTCCTTAATATACTGTAAGCTCCATTGTAAAGACAACTACCGTCGTCGTAAGAATGGAACAATTTTTTTTAAAATTTTAGAAGCCCATCTGGCGACTGCCAACTTGGGCATAAGTCGCCGTACTCACGACAGTCTAGTAGTACTAGGCTACATTAAAATAACTATATAAAACAAAACAAAAAACAACAATAAAAAACAGGAAAAAGGAAAAGGGCAAACAGCAGGAAGCACGCTCTGGCGTCGAAGGTAGCCTGCCTCGAACCCGTCCCGAGTACAAGGGACAAGCGGTAGGCGACCCCGCTCATCCCGGTACCGGGACATGTAGCGTACGCGAAGATCGCCAAGACTGGGACATTCAACGAGAATGTGCCGAACAGTCTGGGGGACAACACAGTCGTCATAATAAGGAGCACGCGAACGGTCCATCAAATGGCGGTGCGTCCCGCGAGTGTGTCCAATTCGGAGACGACAGAAAGCAACCTAAAGCTGTCGTGGCATTGGGGGTAGGTCCATGGGAACAGTCGCGGCGCATTGGTACGCAACTTTAGGTTCCCATCTTCTTTGCCAAGCAGCCCGGGAGCTGTCCGCATTCCTGCCATGTAATCGGTGTGAGGAAGAGCGAAACGCTGGTTTGGTCGCCTAGTACTCGCGGAGTCTTTAGCGCCCATATGGGCACGCTCATTCTCCCCAATTCCTACATGTCCAGGAACCCAGCAGAAGAAAATTCGACAACCCGCGGCTCGCAAAAACCGTGGAGTCACGGATATCGCAAACCAGGGGATGCGGAGATTTCAATGCCACGAGAGAACTCAGGGGGCGTTGAGTTGCTATAGATCACAATCCGGTCTCCGAACCGGGCCGTCGCGTAATCTTCCGCACTGAGCGATGCATTACAACCAGCTCGGCCGCGAAGACAGACGCGCCTGGCAGAGCCCCGCTGACTTCAAACAGAGGAGATACGGCGTGGAAACCGACCCCCTCTTGGGACTTGGAGCCATCCGTATACACTGGTAGGGTTCCAGCGTGACACGAATTGTGCTCCAAAAAGGCCGAACACAATACTCCTAGCGCTGTAGAAGCTTTAGGAGCAGAGGCGTAGCGACAAACAGTCAAAGGTAGTACCCTCCAAGGTGGCGTCCTGGGAAGAAAGAACAAGGGACACTACTGGCACGAGAGCTATACCTAGCTCCCAAAGGAGTTTTTTGGAGTCTCTCGGCGGCATAGGCAGCGTCGAGATCAGATGCGAATGCAGTGAGTGCTGTTGGCCACTGAGAGAGGCACCAGGCTCGTGCTTACTGGCGAATAGTGCACTGTGCACGGCGCAGATCGAGTGACATATATCCAGCATCGAGATGTAGGCTCTCGATGTGTAAAGTGCGGAAGGCAGCGGTCGCTAGGCTAAGGCCGGTGTGGTGGATCGAGTCCACCTTCGGCAATACACGGTCAGCTGCAGATGCATGAAACTCGCATCCGTAGTCGAGCTTCGAACGAACAAAGGATCGATAAAAAAATTAAGGCAGTAGCGCTATCAGCGCCCCAGGCGTTGAACGTCACGAAGCGAAGAATATCCATGGTGCGGGCAAAAGACACCCTAAGGCTGCGAATGAGACTCCTAGTTGAAGCGTCGGTCAAATACAAGACCAAGGCAAAGGTGCGAATCCACCACTTCCAGGCGCACCTCCATTTAAAACAAGTTTGGGCCAGGGTAGAGCCGTGGAAGGCGGCAGAAGTGCACCACCTTAGTCTTGGCCAAAGAAAACCGAAACCTGTGCGCTTCGGCATAGTGAGAGACGCAGTTCAATGTCTGTTGGAGTCGACACTCCAGAGTTGGCATCTGACCCGCGCCGAAAGAGATCGAAAAGTCGTCCACGTAGTGTAGCGAGAACATCTTCCGGCAGCACCGAGGTGATGCCATTGATGCTCAGTGCAAAGAGTGAGACACTGAGGACACTTCCCTGCGGGACACCCTCTTCCTGCTCCACTGGGCCGGAGAAGGCCCACCCCACCCGTACGCGGAATCGACGATCTCGCAGAAATTCAGATATAAAGTTTGGGGGGTGTCCCCACGCCTCCATCTTGTGGAGAGTCTCCACAAGATGGTACCATAGGCCTACTCCAACTCGAAAAACACCGTGGCTCAGTGCTGTCTCCGAAGGAAAGGACTCGCAGAAGGCATTTTCCAGTCGGAGTAAAGCATCCGACGTTGAGTGGAACTCGCGGAAGCCGCATTGTGCAGAAGTCAGATGGCCTCCGCTGCCCAGAAAAAAAGGCTAATCTAACATTTACCAATTTCTCCATCAACTTGCACACGCAGGAAGTTAGTGAGCTTGGCCGGAGTAGAGTGATCTCTCCCCTTTGTGTGAAAAGCGAGCACAGTAGCGATTCGCCAGGAATCTAGGAGGATACCCTCTACCCAGATCCTGTTTAACAAATCTAACAGAGGTCATGCCTCGTTCAACCAGGTGTCGAAGCATGGCGTACGAGACATCCTCCTGGTCAGGGGTCGGTGTCCCCGCAGGAAGCGAGAGCGGAACGCAACTCACTCACAATAAACCTGTCGTTGAAGGGTTCTCCGCCTCTGGGGTTAAAGTCCAGTTGGCGGCCTTTCGCGACACCACGACGCGCACTGAATGCTGGCGGAGCAGCATCCCGGCTAGAGAATGCGTCCGCGATTGCGGTCCCATTCTCTTAGAGAACGGGAGGGGGGTCCTGCGAGAACTTATCCCGATTCCTTTTGACTCCCTTCCACACCTCTGCTAGAGGGGTCTTCCCGTTAAGTGAAGACACGTATGCCCGCCAAGAAGAACGGGGGGCGTGGAGGAGTAAGCCTCCTCTCCGGTCGAAGAGCTTTGGAGGGTCCTATGTGAAAGCACAGGGGTGCGGGTCCCTGACGTAATCGAGGCTCTACTCTGCGCAGTTGTCTTCGTTTAGGACTCCCCACCCGGGGGAGCAACGCGGCCGGACGTGTCGATCGGCTTGTTTGCTTACCGAAACGGGAGCAGAAGACCTGTCGGTCTTCGCGGCTCCCGCGGAGGAAGAGGAGCCCTTAGTCTTCTTTTTTTTTACCAGAGGAGGGCGGGTAATGAACCCGCTTCTCCACTCCACCAGCAGGAACTCCCAGGCCAGATGGAGCGGCCTCAGCAAGGATCTTGCACCAGCCGGAGGAGGATATCACTTCTTTTTATAAGGTCTTTGAGACCCGAGCCGTCTGAGGAGAACCTTGCACAGGGACGGAGTCGGGTTCGGTGCTTGGCACCGAGCCCAGGTCCGTTCCCATGGAAGGTCCTACCATCTGGGGCTGGGTTGCCTCAGAAACAATGTCCATCTCAGGGGGGGGGGGTTCCATGTGCCCCCCCTCCACACACTCCCGGACATCATAGGTCTCATTCGTCAAGAGTCTTTGGTTGGGAGAGAGAGGGGGGGCCACGTACGGTGACCCCCTCTAAGCTCAATATTCGAGCCTGCAGGTCTTTAGAGGGAAGGGGCCGATGGACCTTACCTCCTCCCCCTAAGGGGTCCTATTGAGCCGCTCCCACCGGAAGCGGTTAATTATGGGCCACCTGCCTTTCTTGGCAGTCCCCTTACAAAGTAAAAGGGGGATTGCCGCAAGAGAAAGGGAGTCACCCAAGGGTGACCCGTCAGAGTGTAGTAGTTCCCTCATCTTCGGATTAGCTCCCACAGGTTCCGATCCTATCAATACACGTCTTTTCTTCCCCCCTCAGTTTTTCTCCGAGTGAGGGTGACCCAGCCATTCCCACCCTCCTCCAAAGCGCATGAGAAAACTAAATCCCGGTTCTTCGACCTAATCATGTCTCACATGTCAATACACAATGTGCTAAGTAAGGCGAAGCCATTTACACAGGCTACACCTGCACTGTTCCGACCTCCCAGCAGAACAATATACCACAAATAAGACATGCACACATTAACCAATCACCGCAGACAATAACCAGACCAATACACCCTGACTATCTTACATGCGCGCACAAAACTACACTCCATCAAGATTATTTTTTTTTTCCATCAAGATTAACATCGAAGGCTCAGAATACAACCTTATAAATCCATACATACCCTTCACCTCCACAAGATTACTCCCAAACTACATAACAGGTGTCGAACCACTCGCACAACTTCCCAAGCTCTTCATCTGCAACATAAGTGCACATCACTCATTGGGCTTAGCTCCCAAATAGCAGAAAACAGAGGCACCCAGACAGCACAATGGCTACACACCCTAACCACTCCCACCTAGCATACCCAAAGGTGTACCTCCCGAACATAACGCTCTGCACACTGGAACCACGCGGAACATCAGAATTTCCAATCATAACATTCCAAACCACCCACCCACCTCCGATAAACAACCTTCAAAACCACATACAAAAACTATAAGAAAGCAAACTAGCCAAACTACACCGCATACATACAGTGGGGGAAAATAACTATTCGTATACCTTAAAAATTAAATTTTAATAGACTTCCAACCCATCAAACCATGAAATTTACACAATAGATGTATGTATATTAATGTAAAGTTAAAAGTTGTCCACAAAAAGGCATGAAACAGAATTGATATTAAGTAAAATTGAAATTAATGAAAACCGGTGTGAAAAAAAAGTATTCGTACAGAAACATAAATCTAACGAAATAATTTTTTAAACGTACACGAAACATACTATTAGCTCTGACGGTGCAAAGAAGCTTCTAGAGGGTTCCATGCACACGAAACATACTATTAGCTCTGACGGTGCAAAGAAGCTTCTAGAGGGTTCCATTCCAATAATATATACAGCAGTCAACAAGAGCTCCGGAAAGATTAGAATGCCATTCAGCAGTCGACGTTCCCGCAGCAAAGACATTATTAATGGCGAAGAATAAATAACCAGAAAAAGGCGATCCTGAAACTCTGTACTGATGGCTGAGCTACCGGAAGATAACCGAGCAGCTGAAAATACCTTTCAGCAATCTACAGAGAATTTTAGAAGAACATCTGTTCGTTTCTGTAGAGAAACTTAGACTTGGGGAGCGGTGGATCTTTCAACAAGATAATGATCTGAAGCATCCCGCGAAAGCTACTCACGAATGGTTCCGTAAAAACAATGTAAACGTTCTAGAGTAGCCTAGTCAATCGCCAGATTTGAATCCAATAGAGAACTTGTGGCGAACATTGAAGAGCAAGATTCACTTGAGGGGTTCAAAGAAGAAAGAATTTGGGGTAATTTGCAAATAAGAATGGGCCGAAATACCTAAAGGAATGTTGCAGCACACTATTAAAGAACTACAGGAAACGATTGATGATGGGCAAAGCCAACATAGGTTACGCAACTAAGTATTAATCATCAAATATCGATTTGTACGAATACTTTTTCATTCATGTTTTCATTAATATCAATTTTGTTTCATGCCTTTTTGTTGACAGAACTTTTAACTTTGCATTAATATACATACACGAATTTTTAAGGTGTACGAATACTCATTGGACCCCACTGTAAAGGATAAACTAGAGGACTTCTCCATAAACAACTATCAATTATTGGACAAATTCTTGTAAGATATCGTTAAGAAGGTTGACAGGATCGCTGTTGTGGTGAAAGCTCTGAGGGTGGGCTGTGACTATGCAGAGAGGGGTATCGCTTTGATTAAGAGATTAAATTTCAGCATCGCTCGTGATAAGCAGCAGAATGAATTCAAGGTGGTTCGGACCTACCAGAAATTTATCTCCACCGATTTTTTTTTTTAAGAGCTCATCTGGCGACTGCCTACTTGGGCATTAGTCGCCGTATTCAAAATTGCCTAAAATTAGGCATCTTTAAAAGAGGACGCTAAAAAACATCAGTAAAAAGCTAATAAGCAGGAAGCAAGCTCCGGCGTCGGGGAGAGCCCCGCCTCCCTCCAGCGCAGGAACATGCGACATACAAAAATAAGAAAAAACAACAATAAAACCCCCTAACTATTTAAATAAAGGGGAGAAGGCCGGCCTCCTCCAAAAGGCCTAAAAGTCCACAGGTCGGTGTGCACGAACTCGTTCCGAGTACAAGGGACCGGCGGTAGCGACCCCGCCCATCCCGGTAACGTGCGCGGAGATCGCCCAGATTGGGACATTCAATAAGAATGTGCCGAACAGTCTGGGGGACAACGCAGTCTTCACAGTAGGGCGCTGGCGAGCGTTCCATCAAATGGCGGTGCTTCCCGCGAGTGTGTCCAATTCGGAAGACAGAAAGCAACCTGAAGCCTTGGCGGCATTGCGGGGTAGGTCCATGGCAACAGTCGCGGCCCAATGGCACACAACTTTAAGTTCCCTTCGACCGTCTCCCATCTTCTTTGCCAAGCAGCCCGTATTCCTGCCATGTAGTCGGTGTGAGGAAGAGTGAAACGCTGGTCCTGTCGCAGAGTCCTCGCGGACTCTTTGGCGCGCTCATTCCCCGCAATTCCTACATGTCCAGGAACCCAGCAGAAGCTAATCTCGACATCCACCCGGCTTGCCAAACCGTGGCGTCACGGACATCGCAAACTAGGGAATGCGGAGATTACAATGCTCCGAGTTCACTCAGGGCTTTTTGTGAGTCGCTATAAATCACAATCCGGTCGCCGAACCAGGCACGTCGCGTAATCTCCCGTACCGAGTGGTGTATTGCTACCAGCTCGGCCGTGAAGACAGAGGCAGCGCTCCGTTGTTCGGAAAGAAAGAGAATAATAGGAATTTATTATTTTTGAGTGAGCTCTAAATAGTGTCCGATTCTCATCCTTTTTGCGACTTTATAACCTTCCGTTTGAAATCGGGGCAACATTCGCCTCTTAAGAGAAAATCTAAATATTTTTTTTATTAAATATTAATGCGACAGAGGCTACAGCGTAACCAAGGGATAACACCGCTTGCAATTTTAGCCAAATTAAGTCACATAGGGTGTGGTTGGTCGCGGGATGAAACCCGATTCGGGTTGACTTACCGGTAGCCGCCATACGCTGTAGATAGCCGTGGTTCGGATCCCACATTAATCAGTAGGTCCCCACTAATAAATAAGGGGTTTTTTAATCGAGTGCCGATGTGATAAAAGCCCCACCACTAAAAAAGAAATAAATGAGACGCCAACGGAGCCCCTGCCCCCAAGGAATGACTGTCCTTTTATTTTCTTTGGGTAGGAGGCCGGGGGGTGGGGGGTGCTCCTCTTGCCTGCCTCCTTAGAAGGAAAGGAGCCCCGATGACGGAGGTGTAAGCCTCGACCGGCCTGGTTCTTAGCCGAAAGGGCGAGGACGACCCCAAAGGAACCCCCTCCCCTTAAGTCCCTGGGGCTCTGTGCCCCATTGAGAGGGACCTTACTCGGGAGTAGCCCCACCGAGTTGGTAGCCTCTTAAGAGGAAAACCCTGCCATCTGGGGCGAGGGCACACTGGGATTCTCTCTCGTCTCTGGAGGGACATCCTTTAGGCCATCCCCGTGGCGTCGAGGCTCCCAACCAGGAACTCACTAGTCGTGGCGTAGTTTGAGGGGGAGGGGGTAATTTTAAGAGCTCATCTGGCAAATACCTACTAAGACAAAAGTCGCCGAAATCCTCCTGCAGCGTAATACTAGATTAGATTAAAAACAAGTAAATAATAAACAGGAACAAATGCTAAGAAACAAGCTACCCCCCCCAAAGAAAAAATCAAGATAGTGGTCATTCCACGCCAGTTCAACCGAACGATTTTCCGGACCCAACTCCAATTTGGTTCATATTTGGTAGGCTAAAATTTAGATCTCATTGAGGCGAGTCAAAACATGTCTAAATATTCTAGGTCGCGCCGTTCATGAACTACGACACAGTGAAGTTTGACCCTGGAGGTCAATATCTCGGCTCCTTGACAACCTAGAGACACCGTTCTAAAGCAGCTGGAGAGCTCTACAACTTTTTTTGAATAACCTTTTCTGTATGAGGTCAAGTAAAAAAAGTACGTTGACCTTTGACTACGGATAACAAAAAATAGGATACTCCATTTTTTTTAAGATTGTATTTTGTAGGTATATATATATATATATATATATATATATATATATATATATATATATATATATATATATATATATATATAAGCTTCCATCTGCAACAAGTTTTATGTTGTGAATTAAGGTGGTTAGGGCATGGTGCCTAGTTAAATACACACCTCCATTAAATTTTATGAAACTATTTTATATGTTAGAAAACAATACTGTTTTTTGAAGAATAGGTCACCTGTTTTGTGGATTGAGTAATCATGAAACAGAAATTTAATGGAATACCACACATGTACCACATCACAGGGCTATTTGAAACAAACTGGACTAAATGGAACATGTTTTTATGCTACATTTTTTTTTAGTCTATATAATTAAAATCTCCTTATAACAAATGTACAATTTCATAAATAAAAAAAAATTACTTATGATTAACTTTTTGATCATCAAGAATAAGATAAAAAGTCAATTTTCCTTGGTACAAACAATCATATTTGCTAACAATAAGATCTCTACTACAAGAACAAATTAAAGAAAAGGATCAAAATCCAAGAAAAAAATACTACAATCATAAAGCAATTTATGTAAAAATATTAATTACTAAGTTTCGAAATTATAATAACTAGGTCATGAAGAGGTCGACTTGCGAAATCCTTAAATTAGTATCAAATTCCGACTTCAAAATAATTAATTTAAAAGAAAATTTTCTCTCCAATTTAGGGTCACAAACTATTAAATATTCTAGCTAAAATTTTAAAACATTATAACCAAAATGAATAAAACAAATTAAGTTGCTTTAGACAAATGACTCAAAAGATTCCAGATGAACCAGAAGTATCTGGTTACATACAGGGTAGAAAATCCCTACCTAACTCCCTGATAGACCAATGCAAATTTTTGTAAACAATTTGTTGGTCTGATGGAAAAAATCTAACTTAGAAGATATTGATTGACTTGATTTTATTTTATATTTTCAGATTATGGGACCCTACGAGGAACCTAAATGTTGCAAAGCTTTGCTGTGACCTTTTCCCAAAACATAAGAAAATGTGGAGGGGTTATAAGAGAAATGCCAAAATATTTGATCAACAAGAATACGGAGTTGAATCCGAGTGAAAACCAAAAGGCCTGTACTGGATGTTTAAAAGAACTTAAAAAACCTGACCCCCCCAAACTCAAAAATCCCTCAAACAATGGTAGTCCCAAAACATCCTCTGGAGAAGAGTCTAGTGAGGATGATGCGAGAATGGAGATCGAACTCACTTCAGTAAATGAGGGACTTGGAAGTTTTGATGTAACCAACTTTGTGTTCAGAAGAAGATGAGATGAATTACTCAAACTGTAAGGGTGAATTTGGAGCTGGTATTAGACTGTTCCATTATATCTAGCGATTCAGATGGCCGAGTCTGTGATAATAACGCAGCTTAAGGAGAAATTTCAAGACACTACAAAAGCCGCAGTGAACAATTGATGATCCTTACCATCCTTCCAAGGACTTGGACTAGAATGCGAATTATGGAAGAATTTAGCTGTTCCCAATATATGGTCAGACAAGCCAAAGGTCTGGTCAAAGAAAGAGGAATATTTTCAACCTCAAACCCAAGGTTAGGCAAGCAGCTTGACAAAGAAACTGAGGAAGCCGTGGTTAAATTTTACAAAAGTCCAGAAGTGAGTAGATAAATGCCAGGCCTAAAGGATTTTGTTTCAGTGAAAAGACATGATGGCAAAAGAAAAAGAAAGCAGAAACATTTAATTTTGTGCAACTTGAAAGAAGCGTACGAGTTTTTCAAGAGCAAATACCCCACCTTGAAGATTGGATTTTCTAAGTTCGCAGACCTCCGGCCCCAAGTGTGCATATTACCAGGTGCCAGTAGCACACATGCTGTTTATGCGTGCATTGCTCATCAAAACGTTAAATTAATGACTACGCCAACAGGTACGAGAGATCCCAATGAAGCAGGCCCGGCCCATCTGCTTCTGAAGGAAGGATTGGAAAACCGCATTCGAAATGCAATAAGAATTCTAGGGGAGTCAATTTATTCAAACTCATTTATTTCCATAGTATAGACAATTTACTTTGGTGAATTAAGAAAGAGAGCCTGGTAAACGAAGAACTACTGATAGCATGCATAGGAAAAGACAAGGGTGGTTTTAGAACTGAACCTGCTCACCATCTAAAGAGCAGAGATGGCACCCAAAACTGCAATAATTTGGGCTTTTCCTCTCAATTTTATCAACATTTTTTTTTCTTCAATAATTACTAATGTAAACAAGACTTTTCTCATTTAAAGTGTTGCACATTTTTTTTTTCTCCACCAAAAGGAATCTATAATTTGTACTGAAATTAGGTCCATTCATTATACTGGGTGAAATACTATAAAGAAAAATATAAATAGCAATTTTAAATATCCTAATATAACCTACTTTTATAAAGAAAAAGACAAACCTCACTTTGTATTACTTCATGTGTAGGATTAAAAACCCAGGTGGGTTGGGTACTCACAAACTCCATGCCATTCGTCCCACGAATGATGGAATCGTGGAAGTGAAGGAATACCCATACTCAACTCTTTCTCGAAATGAAAGGTTAACTGCCGTCGAACAGAAAACCTCCAAGCATACCAATGAATGCTCTGAAAGGGTACTGCATTGCAGTATATGACAACGGCTGGTATCTGGCCTGTATTACTAGAATTGATACAGACGCCAACGAAGTACAGATGTCTCAACTTCTTGGAGCCACGAGGACCGGCACAATCATTTGTGTTTCCATTAAAACCGGATGAACTTCTTGTTGATGCAACACACATTTTGTATGTTGTGAGCCCGACAACATACACGGGTCGTACTTATGCGTTGGAAAGGGGAGATATGGCAATAGCTATGGAGTCGTTGAAAAAACGGTCGTTGTAAACCATGAATTTAACCTGAATCTGGCATAAGTTGTGTTGGAAATTTATTTCATTTTTTGTGTTACAAAAAACTTGCAGTGTTCAAACCCTATTAAATCACAACATAAATTTAAAAAAATCGGAATATACTATTTTTTGTTACTAGAGGTCAGAGGTCAGCATACTTTTTTTTTACTTGACCTCGCACATAAAAGGTTATTTAAGCAAAGTTGTAGGGATCTCCAACAGCTTTAAAATGGTGCATCTAGGTGCTCAGCAGCCGAAATATTGACAGCTGACTAAAAGCAGTACCCCCTGAAAATGACCTCAGGGGTCACACTTTACAGTGCCATAGCTCACGAACGGTGCGACCGAGAATATTAAGATATATGTTTTTACTCGCCTCGGTGAGATTTATAAGCCTACCAAATATGAGCCAAATCGGAGATGGGTCCGGAAAATCTACCATTTTTTTTGGTTGAATTGACAAACAAATCGAAAAAATAAACAAGGAAGCGCACTCGGGCGTCGGGGGGTAGTGCCGCCTCTCCCCGGCGCAGGAACAAACGACTTACAAAGCAAAAAAACAAAAACAAAACAAAAAACTTAAATAAAGTGCAGGAGGCCAGCCTCCTCCAAATAGCCGTATAGTCCACAAGTCAGTGTGCAAGATAGAACCAGCCCCGAGTACAAGGGACGAGATAGCGCCCCCGCCCGCCCAGGTAACGAACGCGAAGATCCCCCAGACTGCGACATTCAACAAGAATGTGCCGAACAGTCTGGGGGACAACGCAGTCGTCGGAATAAGGCGCAGGCGAGCGGCCATCAAGTGTGTCCAATTCGGAGACGACAGAAAGCAGCATGAAGCGGTTGCGGCGCAATGGCACGCAACTTTAAGTTCCCATCATCTTTGCCAAGCAGCCAGGATTCCTGCCATCTAATCAGTGCGAGGAAAAAGCCAAACGTTGGTCTGCAGACCGCCCAGTCCTCGCGGACTCTTTGGAACCCTCATTCCCACATGTCCAGGAACCCAGCACAAGATAATCTATCTCGACCTCTGACGGCTGGTCGAAACCGTGGCGTCACGGATACCCCGAACCAGGGGATGTGGCGTCGTGGGGTAGAAGAAAGATACGTCATCGGGGATGCCAAGCCAACCTATATTGGGGGAGATAAGGGGGTGTCCGTCCCCATGAAAGTCATAATTCGCAGGGGAAAATACGTGGGTCAGAGCCCAAGGAGGTCCGCTTCCCATAGTACTTCTCAAAGGATTTCGAGATGCCCCTTTAGCCACATTTTAAGGGTTGATCCGCCCGCGATTTTTATTGTCGCTTCAGCAGCCCCTACAAAAGCAACGAGGATGGCGGGGCGCTCCAAAACTCCGGCAAGAGTCGGCGAGAAGCAAATCTGAGGAAAGAGGTAAGAGGAAACCCTTACCATTAGTCATATGAGGGGAAAGTCACGTTCTCACTAAAAGAAACTTGAAGGGGCCCATAATAAAGCTCAGGGACCCCAGAGACTTCGTTGGCCTGGCAACAAACAAGACAGTAAAGCCTTATGCACCCGAGAACGGCCGCAGGGAGGCGGTCATCCCATCATTAGCTCCGCCCCCCCAAGCACAGGAACCCTCAAGCTTGGTCTCTTGCTACCTGCGGGCGTTAAATGGCATTGTGTATACAGAGGTAGCTGGACCGGTCCTTAAAAAAGAAAAAGGAAGGTACCAAACCCATAGAATTATCCTCAAATTCTGAAGACAAAACTAAAATAAAAGCAACGATGCTTCAATATTCAGACCCCTTTGGGGTATCAAGGCCGAGCCCATGGCATGTTATTGGTATTTAATTAAAGCTAAGAAGCGGAAAGCAACGTAAGATATCACTATCAAAACATTTGCAAGAAGTATATGCAAAGGAAGAGGAGAAGATGTGAAGTAAAAATGCGTAGAAGAAATATAGCCACAAATCCTGATACCGCTGTCACTCACCCTGAAATGTTGGATTGTGTGGCAGAGGCTGTAAGTACATTACGTAGAAATGAAAAAAATACTGCCATAATCGAAGAATGACGAAGAGGAGAGAGCGAGTGGATGCGGAAAAGATCAGTAGTGAACTCTCAGTACATACTTGACCTCTTCGTGAGGTTATGTAGCGAGAGTGCAATAGACAGGAATAGATAGGCTCACGGAGAGGCCTTCGTTGTTGAAACATCTATTCTAAGAGGACTACGTAATAAAAGTGACGACTGCGTCAATAACGCCCAATTCCCTCAATCCGGGGGCGAAAGGATTTCATTAGTAAACATCTTCGTTATCTGCCATACGACGCGAAAAGTTCACTTGTATTGGGATTGGTAGAGCTTGCCAATTAAACAAGTACATCTCCACCTGACAAATAGTCTTTGAACAGACGCAACTGTTTTTAGGAGAGCAATTTGACCCCATCCCTTGTGGGGCACCGGGACGAGCCGCCATCACTTAAAGAAATCAGCTTACCCCATTTTGTGCAAACTCTCCTCTAATTATGCTCGGGCTAAGACTCTTTTCAATGAGACCCAAATAGACAAAATAGAAAAATGACAACAGCTTTTAAAAAGGTATAATTAAAATTTTACACGACACAAAAATGGGGGAGGAAGGAAAATAAAAGGTTTGAGTGGATGGAAATCTGAAGGGTCGATTAAGTGGCTCACAAACCAGGAAATTCAAGATGCCAATAAAATGCGATTTAGAGCAGATTCAAATGGAAGAATCAGTCAAAGAAATCAAACAAGGAGTGGGCATGAAAAAAAAACTTAGGAAATTTCTATTTCTATTCTCAAGTGTTGAAACACACGAAAATAATCGTTAAAAACAGTTTTGGAAGGGAAAGGGGGGGTAAAAACACTGCTTAAGTTAAGGAAAGAAAAAATGCTTGGAATAACATAACATAATTTCACGGATGACAAAAGCCACAAGGGCCTATCAAAGGTCATCCGCCTCCGTCAAAACCCACCCACAAAAAGCACCATCACCAGGGAAAGACAAAATCAAAGTCCCCCACAATATAATATAACAGATGAGACAAAGGCCACAAGGGCCCATCATAGGTCATCCGAGTCAAACGGCCTCTTTTTTGAGGCACCCAAACTCCCAGGAAAACTACATCCAGAGGATTGCGTCCAGAAACAAGGGTATCACCAATCAAGGCTTGTCAAGAACTAAATCATGCAGCTATAGATATATACAAACAATATTAATATATACAAAACTTGAGAACCATCACAACCTTCCCTCCCCATAAAATCATCCAACCTACTCTTAAATACATTTAAATTTGGACTACCTACTACCCTCCGCGGCAATTTGTTCCAGAAGTCTACCACTCTATTGGTGAAAAAATATTTTCTTAAATCCAACCTACACCCTTGCTTTTTTATTTTCCAGTGGTGACCTCTAGTCCGATTTCCATCATCTAACTCAAAAAACTTGCTAACATCCAATTTATCGAGGCCAGAAATTTTTTTAAAGAGCTCAATCATATCCCCTCTCACACACCTTTCGAACGAGAACATATTTAATACCCTCAGTCTATCTGTATATTCAAGGTGCCTCAGGGAAGGAATAATCTTTGTTGCCCTCTGTTGCACTGACTCGAGAAGGTTAATATCGTGTCTAAAATGTGGGACCATGCCTGTATACAGTACTCTAGATGTGGCCTAACATAAGAGTTATAGTGTTTAAGAATAACCTCCTTACTTTTGTAACTGACATTTCTCTTAATGAAACCTAGCACTCTATTTGCCCCATTTCTTGCTTCAACACACTGCTTAGAAAACCTTAATAACTTATCTATTACTACTCCTAGATCTTTCTCATCTTTAACTGAGCTCAGCCAATGCCCATCCATTTCAGTTAAATTCACTATTATCTTTTCTATATCATCAGTCTGCCCAGGTGGTCTGTAAAAAGCTCCCAAATGCACCATTCTATTTTTACTGAACCTAATATCTATCCAAAGTGACTCAACTCCATCCTGCTTTATTGAAGTATTTAAACTTGAAACAATGTTGTTTTCTATATAGATAATTATTCCTCCACTAATCCTACCTGTCCTTTGACTAATGTACATATTATAACCCTGTAAATCAAATTCACTTATAGTGCCACTAAATTCTACTTCATTAACCCATGATTCAGTAACATAATATATCTATATCCTCATTGCTAATATAACTAAATAGCTCATCTTTCTTCTTTCTAAGACTACGAACATTTGTATAGAAACAATTTAACCCCCATATCCCTGAATAATCTCACCTCTATTGCCTTGGAACCTATTTCTGTTGTCTGCCAAGTCCATTCTACTTTCAGTACTATAATGTCCTCTCATAATTCCCTGACCACTATTAGTATCTAATTTCCCGCCCGCAAAGGCCTAATAACACGATCATACTCCTCCCACAACACATCTACCCCCCTCCTACTCAAATGCAGTCTATCTATTGCATACATTTCTTTCATTCCAACAAACCTATCCCACACATCCTCCTCACATAATCATTCAGCCCAATCGCACGAGACATCCATTCTTGGAAGCACACCTGTCACAACACCTTTCATTCTACTTTCTTTCACCTTTTCAATCAAGCTCTTGTACCTCTCACGTAACTCACATGCACCCACTTTCTTCACATCATTCACTCCTACATGTGTAATCACAACCGCATCCCTTGCACAGGCAGATACCAGCTCCTCATACCTATCACACAGATCTCTCACTCCAGCACCCGGCACACACACCCTCAAACCATTCAATCTACTTGCATTCAACTTCCTATCTAAATATCTAACTCGTGAATCACCCATCACAAGCACTTCAGTCAGACTCCTATTCTCATTCAAACTACCAGTCCCTCTACCTCCACCCCCACCCCCATCAGTCATATCACTTCCAGTTACTTCCTCTCTTAGGGCACTAAATCTATTAGTCAAGCTAATAGGTTGGTTCTGTGTCCCTCTGACTCGCACACATATTCTCCTCCTGGTTAACCACCTCAACAGAGGCAACCTTATTCTCACAAAGAACATGAGAAGCTTCCCTAGCTACACGTTTCCTAACCACTCTCCACTGTCCCCCATCCTCACTAGGCCTATTTCTAACTAATCTAAGGGAGCTCACTTCGGTCGGTAAATACGTAGATTAGCGCTCCCCACCCAATTTAATGAAACTCACGATGATCGTAGTGTGGTCCCCCCATTGTGTTTAAGCCCACACGAGCCGTCCCCTTAAATTTACTCCAAAAACGTGAAACATTTTGGAACACAGACGAAATAGTACGTCCCATCGTTCGCGCCGATAATCTACATATTTACCCTAACTTCACTATCCCTAGAACTATCATATCCTACCTCCTCCACCGGCCCTCTACCTTCACCTGAAACATCTAACTGGCCTACCTCACCACCTAACTTATTCCCAGCCCTAGGCCTAACACTAAGTTCCCTCCTGAGCTCAGCAACTAACCCCTCCAGCCTACATATCCTGTCTAAATCCTGCAATACATTCACACAGCCCACATACAACACATGTATACCCCTCACCAACTACACCACAACCAATGCATACATTCCGACACTCATGCTCCCTTTCATCCCCGAACTCCATCACTTATTCGAACAAAGAAAGAACTTAAGTAGTAATAAGAAAAAATAACAACTTAGCTTTCGCTGATTCTGTGGTGAAAAAAAACTAGAAAAATCCGAAAAATAAATCAACAGACCAAAACGAGATTTAAGGCACAACAGTCCAAATCAGTCGCTAATTAAACCGTCAACCTAGAAACGGTTTCAAAACAGTAATTTAATTTAGCTACTACGTACTTTTCCGCGCAAAATAAGGTAAAGAAAAGAACCTGGCCGAAAAATTAACAATACTAAGCAACTTCGTTATATTAACCAAATATACGATCTAATAACTTAATATTTATGTTTACTATTAGACTATACGCAATACTATTATGCGTAAAAACTTCTATCAAACACCAAAGTATAACAAATAATCGAAATATTCCGAGACCTCTACGAAACACGTGCTGCCTGTTCGAACCTCCTATCACGTCAGAATAAAGCCAGAATAAAATAATTACGGGGATAGAGATCAAGAAAGATAGTCATATGCGGGGAGGAACGAGTAACAAAAGGGACATAGCAGAGTACAAACAACCATTGAGAGTATAAAGCAACCGCACTATCGCCGCCTTGGGAGCCTAGTTATGATCTTCCTGAAGGATAAAGACACGGGAAACTAAAACTCACCTCGTCGGAATTTCCCATCGTGGCCGCTCGGAAGAGACTTCACGGGGAGCCCTGCGAAGGAGGCTCAAAAGTATCACGCACAGTATAAGGAACACGACGACACAGGCACAAAGTGGACGGAGACGGAGAGTTACTAAAAGACCCAATAAATGTGTGCCATCTTTACATATGGCTAAGAAAAACGTAGGAAATTTGAGAGCACAACTATTTAAAGGGCGAACGAGCGACTTCCATAATGTCAAAGGCGAAAAAACGCGCAGCACCGATAATCACGATCAGAAAAAAAAATCATGGATCGAGTAAGATTTTTTTTTATTGTTGAAATGAGAAAGGAAATTGGTATATCGAAGGTATATTTAAGGGAAAGATGAAGGGATAATGGAAAGGTTTAGGGTCACAGAGTAAAGTAGCGAACATCGTACTTCAGATACTCGGGCGAGGTGGCATATAATAAACCTTAAGATGAAGGGTTGTAGCGAGGATAGACGATAACATGTACGATCTTAAGTAATATTGGAGGGAAACCAGAGAAAAAGGGGGGGAAATTTTGCTCGATTTGCCAGAAAGGTAGGAACGAGTCCCCCTCATCGCTGACAAGAAGAGATTTCAACCGAATTGGCATCGAACCCGTGGCGTTCGAGCATCGCTTGTTACATAATGTATAATCCTGATCCAACAGCATCTAGTAAGTACACGAATACTGTTGTTGGCGTCGCAAAGATTTTTTTATTTTTAATTTAGGGGCTAATATGGCGACGGCCTAATTGGGGCATAAGTCGCCTTAATCACCAGAGCCTACTACTAGGCTATATTAAAAAAAAAAAATAACGATATATAAATAAATAACAACGATAAAAACAGGCTTAAGAAAAAACGACAAAAAATAAAAAAGTCAACAAGGAAGCAGACTCCAGCACAGGGGGTAGGCCTGCCTTCCCCCAGCGCAGTAACATGCGACCTACAAAAATAATCAAATAGAGGGGAGGAGGCCTCCTCCAAAAATACGCAAAGTCCACAAGTGTGTGTGTGTGTGCACGAACCAGTCCCGAGTACAGGGGACAAGCGGTAGCGACCCCGCACAGGAAACAGGCGCGGAGATCACCCAGACTGGGACATTCAACAAGAATGTGCCGAATGGTCAGGGGGACACAGTCTTCAGGCGAGCGCTCCATCAAATAGCGGTGTGCCCAATTCGGAGACGATTCGCAATGGCACGCAACTTTAAGTTACCCTCGACGCTGGTCTGGTCGCCCATTCCTCGCGGACTCTTTGGCGCCCTCCTCGGCACGCTCATTCCCCGCAATTCCTACATGTCCAGGAGCCCAGCAGAAGATAATATCGACATCCATACGGCTCGCGAAAGCCGTGACGTCACGGACATCGCAAAGCAAGGGATGCGGAGATTCCAATGTCCTGAGAGCACTCAGGGCGCTTTGTGAATCGCTATAAATCACAATCCGGTCTCCGAAACGGGCACATCAAATAGCGGTGCGTCCCGCGAGTGTGCCCAATTCGGAGACGATTCGCAATGGCACGCAACTTTAAGTTACCCTCGACGCTGGTCTGGTCGCCCATTCCTCGCGGACTCTTTGGCGCCCTCCTCGGCACGCTCATTCCCCGCAATTCCTACATGTCCAGGAGCCCAGCAGAAGATAATATCGACATCCATACGGCTCGCGAAAGCCGTGACGTCACGGACATCGCAAAGCAAGGGATGCGGAGATTCCAATGTCCTGAGAGCACTCAGGGCGCTTTGTGAATCGCTATAAATCACAATCCGGTCTCCGAAACGGGCACATCGCGTAATCTCCCGTACACCAGCTTGGCAGTGAAGACAGACGCAGCGCCTGGCAGAGCCCAGCTGACTTCAAACAGAGGGGATACGGATTGGATTGATTTTTTTTTTTTTAAGAGCTCATCTGGCGACTGCCTACTTGGGCATTAGTCGCCGTATTAAAACTGGCCTAGTACTAGGCTACTTTAAAAATAAAATTAGAGAAAAAAACACCCCTAAAAGGGGAAAAGGAAGCAAGCTGGTGCGTCGAGGAGAGGTCCCCCAGGCGCAGGAGCGTGAAACCAAAGGGAAGAAAAAACAAAAACAAATGCAAAAAACAAACAAACCGTGCTTAAATAATAGGGAGAAGGCCGGCCTCCCCCAAGAAGTCAACAAGTCCACAAGTCAATGTGCACGAATCTGTCCCGAGTACAAGGGACAGGCGGTAGCGACCCCGCCCATCCCGGTACCGGGACAGGTATCGTACGCGAAGATCACCCAGACTGGCACATTCGACAAGAATGTGCCGAACAATCTGGGGGACGACGCAGTCGTTGCAATAGGGCGCAGGCGAGCGCTCCATCAAATAGCGATGCGTCACACGAGTGTGCCCGATTCGGAGACGACAGAAAGCAACCTGAAGCCGCCGCGGCATTGGGGGATAGGTCCATGGGAACAGTCGCGGCGCAATGGCACGCAACTTTAAGTTCCCTTCGACAGTCTCCCATCTTCTTTGCCAAGCAGTCCGAAGAGCTGCCCGTATTCCTGCCATGTACTCGGTGTGAGGAAGATCGAAACGCTGGTCCGGTCGCGATACGGAGTGGAAACCGACCACCTCTTGGGACTTGGAGCCATCTGTAGACACAGGCACGGTTCCAGCGAGACACGAAGTGCGATCCAAAAAGGCCGAACGCAATACTCCTGACGCTGTATAAGCTTTGGGAGCAGATGCGTAACGACAAATGGCACTGGTTTACAGAGAAATTGAGGCAAGCACAAAAATAGTTGTTCTAGCCTAATTTGGGGGTGCTGATTTCAGATACGAAACCAGTTTTTACCCATCACCTCTAGCTTTTGATGTATTAGAAATTTTAGGAATTGTGTTCTTTAAAAACCTTACGCTACTAATGGGGCAATCAATACATCCGAGAAGTTTTTAGAAAATAAACCATTTGGCACAATTCAGCTTAAATTAGTGTCTATTTTTATCCCAATGGTAGTTCTACTAATGTATTAACATATTATTGAATATTTGGCAACTCTCTATTACTCCTCATTTGTTTTTGATAACCAATGAAGTAAACACGTGCTGAAAGGTTAGCATTTGTTTTATTAAATATTTAAGAACTAATTGTTTAATTAGTTCTCAGGTATATTAGAAAATATATATCTTGCACTAACTCTATTTATGCTTTCTACTCAATATATCTACATGCTAAATTCAAGCAAATGGGTTGCCCAAAATTTCAACCCCAACATTATTTGGAATAAAAAATATTCCGGTAGTGAAAGGGTTAAAAAATTAAATGTCGAATTCTTAGATTATGCGGTTAGGGCTGCTCGACAATCATGTTACACAACCATTTTATACGTTTGACACATGTCTATATTATGATTTTGCAACCAATGTATTTTGTAACCATATATATGATTAATGTTTATTTTGTTTTCCAGATTTTTATGAGTTGATTGATATATCTACAATGGCTTCAGGCACTTCAAAACACTGAGGATTCATCAACAAGGCAAATTCATTCTGTTATGTGTGTGGGGATTTCACGACAGTTGCACAACGCCGAACAATTACTTTCCTCCTGAGAACTGCTTACTTTAATTATTTTGACTGTAAAATTGGAGACGAGGACCAAATCATGGGCCCCACACTTCTGTTGTAAACCCCGTTACTGCATGGTTTAATGGCAAGAAAACAGCCTTCAACTTTGCTATCCCGGTGGTCTGGAGAGCCCAAAAGCCATGCAGATGATTCGCACAAAATTTTTTTACACAAAGACATTTTAATATCAGGCGAGCAAACTAAAAAAAAGGTGTTATTTTTGTCTGACAAATATAACTGGTTTCAATCCTTCTTCTAGAAAAGATTAAATAACCCAACCTTCCCTCAGCTACGAGACCGGTTCCCCATTCAGATGATCTTCCTATCCCTACACTCCCAGCAAATCATCTTTCTTCAGCAGATGAAGAAATGCCTTCAAGGGAATATTCTGCCAATTCGATCTCTTCTGAAGATAATGTCTCTGTTAATTCGGGAGCAAGAAGCAATGAGCCCCACTGGGTCAAGCAGGAATACCTGAATGACCTTGCCCGTGATTTGTATCTATCTAAGTAGCAGGCAGAGCTTCTGGCATCCCGGCTTAAGCAGTGTCACCTGGTCAAGGCAGATGTAAGGATCACCAGTTTCAAGACTTCACTTCATTCTTTGACATGGAAAACAGGTTGTGCTAGTGCAAACTGTCTCTGGCTTGTTCACTTTCCTTGGTTTGCCACGCAATCCTTCAGATTGGCGTCTTTTCATAGAATCTTCCAATGGAAGTCTGTGCTCCTGCACAATGGGAATAAATACCCCAGCATTCCAATTGCCCACTCAGTCCATCTGAAAGAGTCGTATGACAATATGGAGCTCCTTTGGGAAGCTGTCAAATACAATTGGTATAGGTGGTCTCTGCGGCGACCTCAAGGTCATTGAGCTCCTTAGGGGTATGCAAGCGGGCTTCACAAAGTATTGTTGCTTTTTGTCTTTGGGACAGTCGCGCTGTGTCCAAGCATTATAAGCAGAAGGCCTGGGGGTCTAGGAGTACTTTCGTGCATGGTGAACAGTGTCCAAGAACATCCTCTGGTGGACATGAACAAGGTGCTTTTTCCTCCTCTTCATATCAAGCTCGGGCTAATGAAGAATTTCGTGAAGGCCATGGACAAAAATGGCGCTGCCTTCCAACACTTGTGTACTCTATTCCCAGCCCTGAGTTCTGCTAAGCTCAAGAAGGGTCTTCGTTGGACCTCAGATCCGAGAGGTGCTGAAGGATAATGAATTTGAGGAGCTTCTTACTTTAAAGGAACCGATAGCATGGGAAGCATTTAAGTCAGTCTGCTATGGCTTCCTTGGTAACACAAGGGTACTAGATTCCCAAGAGTGTATCGAGAAGTTGTTAGTCTTATGAGGATATGGGATGCCGAATGTCACTCAAATTTCACTTTATCCACTCCCACCTCAACTTTTTCCCTCCTAACCTCGGGGCAGTGAGTGATGAGCATGGAGAAAGGTTCCACCAAGACATTTCTAAGATGGAGAGCAACTACCAAGGCAAGTGGAACCCCATCATGATGGGGGACTTCTATTGGATGCTCTTGCGTGACATCCCGGAGGCAAAGTATACAAGATCGTCCCCCCAAAAACTCGCTTCTGTCTGCTGTACTATGATTTGTGTATATTTTATTATCCAAGTAATTTAGTTCCATTAATGTTCTGAATCTATGCTGTTTTTTTCTCTAATACACCTTTCTAACAGATTAAATAAACAAATTATATTTTGAATTTATATGAAGTATAATAGAAATGAGGCATGTGAAAGCAAAAAACAAAACTAGAAAAACTGTTCAGAAATTTGAATTCACCACAACAAAATTAGTAAAAAACACCGATTCACATCGTTGGCTAGGAGCAACAAAAGATTTTGTAAACCAGTGTAGTCAGAGGAGGTAACATCCAGGGTGGCGTCCTGGGCAGAACTAGGGGTGCCACCGCCCCAAGAGCTATACCTAGCTCTAAACCCAAAGGGCTTAGGGTAGGACTGGCGTCTCTCGGTGGTATAAGCACCGTTGAGATTAGCTGCGAATGCAGTGAGAGCGGTTGGCGACTGAAGGAGGAGCCGGGCTGGTGCGTACAGGCGAATTATGAGCTGTGCACGGGGCAGAGCGAGTGGCATCTCCCCAGCATCGACAAGTAGGCTATCAATGGGGGAACTGCGAAAGGCACCGGTCACCAGGCGAAGGCCGGTGGGGTGGATCGAGTTCACCTTCCGCAATACAGGCTTGGGTGAGGATGCATAAAACTCGCATCCGTAGTCGAGCTCAAAACAAACAAAGGATCAATAAAAAAGTAAGGCGATAGCCATATCAGCGCACTAGGCACTGAACGTCACGGAAGAAAAATTCCCATGGCGAGGGTACAGGTAAGGCGTCGGCCAAATACAAGACCAAGGAAACGGTGCACCCGTTTCCAGCTGCACCCCATTTAGAAACAAGTCTGGGTGAGGGTGTAGCCGTGGATGGCGGCAGAAGTGCACCACCTTAGTCTTGGCCAAGGAAAACCGAAGCCAGAGCGCTTCGGCATAGCGAGAGACGCGGTTCAATGCCTGTTGGAGTCGACGCTTCAGAGTTGGCATCTGGCCCGCGCCAAAAAGAGATCGAATGGTCGTCCACGTAGAGCGTAGCGAGAACATCTTCCGGCAGCAGCGAGCGAAGACATTAATGCTTAGGGCAAAGAGTGCCACACTCAAGACACTTCACAGCGGGACACCCTCTTCCTACTCCATTGGGCCGGAGAGGGTTCCCCCTACCCGTACGCGGAATCGACAATCTCGCAAAAATTCAGATATAAAGTGTCTCTATGATACAGTATCGGATTGTGGTATCATAGGCCTTCTCCAGGTCGAAGAACACCGTGGCGTAGTGCTAGCTACGAATGAAGGCCTCGCAGACGACATTTCCAAGTCGGAGCAGAGCATCCGACGTGGAGTGGAGCTTGAGGAAGCCGCACTGTGAAGAAGAAAGATGGACTCCCCCCGTCCAGAAAAAAAAGCTAATCTAACATTTAAAAATTTCTCCAGTAATTTGCACAGGCGGACGTTAGAGATTGGCCGGAAAACGGCCGGAGTAGTGATCTCTCCCCGTTTTGCGAAAAGCGAGCACAGTAGCGATTTGATAGGAGTCTGGGAGGATATACTCTACCCAGATACTGTTGAACAAATCTAACAGGTAGGCCATGCCTCGCTCACCCAGGTGCCGGAGCATGGCGTTGAATGGTCTCCACCTCTGGAGTAAAGTCAAGTCGCCGGCCTTCCGCGACATCACAACGAGAAGTCAATGCTGGCGGAGGATTCAGCCACGGATACGGGGTCCGAGATTGCGGGCCCATTCTCATGGAGAACGGGAGAGGGATGCTGCGAGAACTTGCCCCGAATCCTTTTGACTCTCTTCCACACCTCTGATAGGGGGGTCTTCCCGTTAAGTGAAGAAAAGTCGGCCCGCGAAGAAGAGCGGAGGGCCTGCTTCGAAATACACCGGAACCTACCCCTAGCTCGACGAAATTAACCAAGAGTAAGTCGTTCGTCAGGCGCTTATAGCGCATGTAGGCATAACGCTTCTGTTTAAGGGCCGTCTCGTACTCTGCTGACCACCACGGGAGCGGTCGGCGTGCAAAACGGCCAGAGGTTTTAGAAATGCCGACCACCGTGCCCTCGCCAAGGATCACCGGGTCGGGCTCTCGGGCGGCAGCGGTCCAGAAAAATATTTGAATGGGAAAGTAATCACTACCATGGAGGTCATCTACCATCCCCCACTCAAAATTAGGTTGTGCATCACGAGAAGACAAAGATAGATCGAGGCAGGAAAATGAAGCGGTTCTCGGGCAGTAATGCGCAACCTCATCCACATTTAGGACAACTATCTCCAGCTCGTCGATCAGGCGGGCAAGGACTTCACCTCTGGGATTAATTGAGTAATCTCTCAAGAGGGAGTGTATACCATTCAGATCTCCGATCAAGAGAAAGGGCCTCGGCAACCGTGACATGACGCGGTGGAAGTCTCCCGCGTCGAAGTCGGCTGACGGTGGAATATACGTGGAAATAACAGTATACGTCCAATCCAGGTGCAGCTGCCTAGCTACTGCCTGACAGGAGGTATATAAAGCTAAGATAAAAACGGAGAAATCATGCCGGGTGTAAATCACGCATCTTCCTGCCCGGACCCAATCGCGTGGTGGTGGGGTGGCAAAACCCTTATACCCCGGAGGGTGGACAGGAGGCACGCGCGTCCAGCATGGTTTCCTGCAAAAAGTTAGCCAACGTGTTACAAGAGGAAACTAGCCCCCGCAGCTCCTCCCAGCTGGCCCGAAGTCTGCGGCAATTCCATAGGAATAGGCCCTACAGGCATAACTAGGAGGAGATGCGGGGGCCCTCTTCGAAGAGAAGATATTCACGGGGATGGCCGCACGCTTCCTGGAGAAGGAACTCCGGGATCTGTTTGCCGGAGAATGTGATGAAAGCGCTGTCGCCTTCGAAAACTTATCGAGGGAGGTTGGGTTCGCCATTCGAGTCTTTTCCTCCCTCCGTCTCGAAACCTTAGGCGAGAGGGGCTGCTTCGGAGGCAGGGTCCATTTTTGGAGGATTCACCGTCTCCGATCCACCCAGCCCACCACTGAGTGTGGGCGAAGGAGCTGAAGCTCCTTTAGTGCTGTCCTTTCGGGGCGCAGCTTTATGAACATCAAAAGGCCTCATGACCAACTTCAGGTGTGTTGCCCCCTGTGAGTCTAACGACTCAGTGGAGGCGCACGGCCGTTTCGCCTCACGGGAAACGGTTGCATTGGGGGAAGGGAAGGGAACCCTGGTTTTAGACAGGGCTGGGTGCGAACCCTTTGTGCCGCCAGCTTTACCAGCGGAGCGCCCAGGGTGGGTAGAACCCGCAAAAGTGTTCCGAATGGGCGCGGAAAAGACCGTGCTCGTAGGCCTGGAGCAGTGTGTGTCTTTCTTAACATTGAGGCATATGACGTTCCAGGCAGCACCGGGCGCGCCAGGACCAAGTCCTTAGCCTCACGAAATGGGAGACGATCCTGAGCCTGAACGGCAAGGATTTCTTTCTCAAGGAGATGCGTACTTTGAAGAAGCGCAGTGTGGCTCTCCCTAATTGACACACTTGGCCACACACGATTTGGACTTAGCGTGTGCGGCCTTGGAGCAACTTACACAGATTTCGGGTAACCCCGACTTTGCTGGTCTACAGGAGCAATTGGTATGGCCGAAGCAGTGACAGTAGTAACCTCGGCGGCAGTGGCACGAATGCCTTGACGGGGTAGCAATATCAACCGGTACGCAACGACTCAGGGAGCTTGTCAGTCGAACGTGACGAAGAGTGTAGGGGTGAGTCTCGAGGCCCCTCCCTGTTTTCTCATCACACGTTCGATCTTGAACGCTCCATGGTCGGCCAGCTCTAAGGTGATGTAATCTATGGAGTAGTCAATTAATTCCCTTGCATAAACTACTCCTTTCACGAAGTTCATGGTAGAATGCGGCGCCACACTCATGGGCGTGCCATGAAGTGTCCGAAGGGCACTAATCGTGGCCGCCCCGGATTGGAAGAGTAAACCTCCTCTCCTTTACAAGAATTTTAGAGGGTTCCCTATGCAAGCAAAGAGGTGGGTACCACCATTTTTTACGTGGAGCTGCCTGAGGGCGGCGTGGATGATGGTCGAGGGTAAAGTAAAGAGGGAGTGTTAGTTTTATAGCATGGGATGCAAACGCTCATCACCCCACGCAGCAGCCCGCTCTGTCAGGGGTGAACAGGGGACCAGTAGAACCGGCTGCCGCCATTTGAGGCCACTCCTCCCGCCTAGTGTCTGGCAGCCCTTCAGCATGGCGGCTACACCTTGGGCACGGCGCACAAATTGATACAGATAGAAGGGAGAATGAAAAATGTGAGTCAGGTGTGGGTGGGGGTGAAGCTGGTTGTTAAAATCCCACCACCCCAGCCCAGAGCTCAGGGGTTGAGGGAACGTTGTCCCTTCTACCTCAGCCCCGATCTGGGATAGTTGGGTGAGAGTAAGTTGGTCGGCATTGACCCTGTTTAATTAGAGGCCGATCAGAGTAAGTTGTGGGGGAGGTTCTGAGGAAAGTGAGGAAATAGGGAAAAATCACAGTCTGTCAGAAAGGAGAAGACGCTAAGCTGGGGCCGCACGGGCGCTGAGTCCCGTCAGCACGGCGGCCAGGAAGGAAAATGGCCGCGCCCCTTAAGGGGAGCGTGGTAAAGAGGTAGATTAGAGCAAAGCATTCACCACACTAGCGTAAATCTGGGGTTCATATGGCACTCCATAATAAATTAACCTTGTACACACACTGACGTTAATTAATTAAATACGAGCAGCTGGGCGAAGGAAGGGGTGTGTAGGTAAGCTGATGGATGACACGTGTGGCCTTGCTACCTGGGATTTAGTGGTAGGAAACGGTTGATATAGCAAGTCGCAATTGTTTTGTTTTTGAGGCATACCACTTACGATTATACGACTTATGAGATTACACACACCAGTCTCTCAAAAGATGGCAACCCTTTTGTTTTGCTTATTTTAAAAATTTTGTAACCTCTTCTAGAAGCGGGCAGGCAAAGGGCATGGCCACCGAAGCCTACCTTAAGGACAAGTCGCTTAAAACACCCCAAAGGTACGCTACGGTGAGGGAGGGATACCTGCTTCCCTCAGATGCCCGAGCCTGTAGCCAACAATACGATGGAGGAGGTCCGCCTCCTCCAAGAACTCAATCACACAATATCCCGGTGTGAAGGAGTCCATTTTCAAAGGACTTAAGAAAGACGGTCGTGAACCTGCCTGTCGCGGTACGTGGACGGGTACCGCATAACAAGCCCCACATCCCCACACTAGAAAAATACATCAACACGTGTCCTTGGTCTGGAGGACCAATCAAACCGACAGAAAGTTTGGAAGGAGCGATCCATCCAATGGGGTTGCGTCAGAGGAGTGTGTCCGATTCTGAGGCAAATAAAATGACCTTAACACAAAAGGTCTACCCTGGAGACCACCACCAAGGGCATAGCCACCGAAAACAAAAAAAAATATATAGGAAAAGGCTATTAAAACATCATAGCAACAAAAATAACGAAAACCTAGCCAAAGACCTACACCCCCCCAAAAAAAAACAAGGAAAAAGGACACGCTCAGGCGCCGGAGCGAGGCCAGCTCCATCAAGGTCCCGAGCACGCAACCAAAAGCCGAATATGATATAGTCGGGAACCATCAATCCACAAATATGTGAACGAACCGGTCCAGTCATGAGCCAAGCGGTAACGACCCCGCTAGGTAACGCACGCGAAGATCCTCTAAACTGGGAGACGCAACAAGGGCCGGACAGACTGGGGGACCGTCGTCGTAAGGTGCGGGGGAACGCTCCATACCGCGAGTGCACCCGATGCCTGCTATCAAGGACATAAGTCGTCGAAATTAAACTTTAGCCTATTTTAATAATTATAAATCTTAAGAAAAACAAAACAATGACACTAAAAAATAAAAAAAAACATGACCCGGTGCCTGCTCCCTCGGGAGCCCGAGAATACACCTAAAACCTATATTCCGCGTTTGAAAAGTTCTGTTACACTGGGTTTTTTCTTAACTTTCGAGAGGTTTACGTGTGATAGAATAAAGTTCCGTCAAACAAACTTTTCCATTGTGTGCAGGTGTCGAGATGGAAGTGAAGAAAATCGAGATCTCTGCTCTCTTGCCCGCGGGCCAGAACAAGTCCGACATCACCAAGCGGCTCAATGTCAGCCGAATGACCATCCCTAGAGTCGCGGAGAAGACCTCAAAGATCGACCGCGTTCAGACAGAGTTGTCAACCGTTTGCCTGTGAGAAGGCCTTCGAAAGTGCACTATGAAGCTCAAAATGACTGCACTCCCGAAGAAGAAGAACATCTGTGGCCACGGTATCCAGGGCCGTCGAAGAGGAGGGCGGCAAGAGCTTGAGGTGCGTGAAAAGGCCTCTGCTCACCGACCGTATGCGAGAACAACGTCAGGAGCGCCGTCGTAGCCTTCTCAACGACTTGAAGTCATGGCAAACGAATTCTCATTTATGATGATGATAAAACCTTCATAGTCAGAACGACCGAGTGGTAAGCTTCAGTCAGGATGTCCTCGAGGTCCGCTATGTGTCCACGACCAAGCACCCGACCTCCGTGAGGATGTTCGGTGTCGTGGCTTCGAATGGCGAGAAGATGCTGCCGGTTACAGGGACATCTTATCCACGAAAGTCCTGCCCTGGGTGAGAAAGATTGCGAAGGCGGGCCACGTCTTTCAGCAGGACGGTGCCCCGGCCCACATGGCCAAGACCATGCAGGAGTGGTTGGGGTCGAACATGAACTTCTGGCCGCCGCATTCGCCTGACCACAATCACCTCGACTACAGAGTGTGGGCACCAAAACAAAGTAGACGAGGTGAAGTATTCCGTCAACTGCGTGTGGGTCAGCACGAGGAAGGACTTCGTCCGCTACGTGTGCGCGGCCTTCAGGTCCGCCTGGAGCGCGTGCCCGCCACCGAGGGTGGACGCATTACAAATTAAACATTTAGGTATATGTTAAAACAATAAAAACGTGTCTAACTGCATCAAAAATATCGGTGCGTGCTTTGTTGCGACGTCGTAACGAGTGTAATGGGACTTTTGCAATACCAGGTACGATGGAGCTCCCAAAACCCAAATATCTATATGTGGTGAGTGCCAGAAACAGCGCCAAATAGAAGCGGTAACAAGCGCGCAAGTAAGCCTAAGTGAACAAGTTGGTTCAAAGAGCGCACGAAGCTCCCTCGTCGGAGCGGGATAAACATGGGTAGAACCACGCCGAATCGTACCTAACTCAGTTGTGCCCCTGTTTAACGTGGGGTCCAACCAGGAAGCGCAGTAAAAATATGACCGCGGTCGGGAAGTTGACTCGAATCGGCACTCCATCCAGCGAGTAATCGTACCAAAGGCAGATTAACTTCACTAAACGTTAGCAGCAGTTTCCATTCAGTTATCCCCGTCGCCATAATATGCATGGCTAATTAGTGATGACGCCCCATAAGAACCCAACCTTCTTCGCGTTGTCTGATGATAAAATGTCCAAGTGTATGCCAGTTTCGAGCGAATTTGTTAGGTTTTATGAGTCGATTAGGATCCGTTTTACACGACTGGCATTAGTTAGCCCCAAAATAAATATATTTCACCAACAAATTCAGTGATGTGGTAAGCAAGTGCGAACGCAACCGCCTTCTCTATTCCCACGAACCCCCCCCCCCCCCCCTAGCAAAGCCAAAGCCAAGAAAATCGGATTTTCCTCGCCTTTAGGCGAAAACTGCATAGCAAGGGAAACGCAATGTCATTGATAACCCGTAGCGACATCATCCAGGATCTAAATGTCACCCGCGGGACCAATTCCTAATTTAATAAACGTAGTTTCACCACCACCATGAAATCTAACTACATCGAGGATTCGCGGTCGTTGTTCAATAGCAACGTCATTCATCAAGTTATGCCACTCCAAAATTTCGGAGAAGGGCGGACATAATTAAATGGCCGAGCACACGAATAAGGAATCCAAACTAGAAAAAAACGCGTTTTCTCAATTGAATGGATCGATACGGGGGGGTAGGGGTATACACGAAAGAAGGGTATAGGGATCAAAAGATGAGGAAAGAAGACAAACAACTCGTGTATAAAGCAAGAACAACTAGTTATGAGTATAAAGGAAAAGGGGGAGGAACAGAGCCGATGCGTGTTGCAGCACGGAAATATCAGAACAAATTCCAACACAACCAGAACGCACAGCACTCCGAGATATACTGCTGTATTCGGCCTCGTCACGTTCGTCTATGAGGCTGGCTTTAGTTTCATAGAACTCTCAGATAAACGAAAGATCCTCTCCCCGCCACATTGCAATTTTCAATTTCCCAATAATCTCTTCGGTAGCTGTTACAGCATGATTCGAATTACGATGTTCAACGCTCTTAAATCCATTTTTCTTTAGCCAAACCCAAAATGAGCATCGGCAAATTTTTATTAAAGTATAGAAAAATGTTCGTTAAGAAAGTGAAACAAGAATGCTTCGAAGGTACATAGCCAAAAGGAGACAGACCCATACAAACCGTGGAAGACACCACATGTCGCGAGCGACGGAAAGAGACATTTCATCCAAAGAAGAGGAGAAACAACCAAATAAAACACGAAGTGAGTAGAAATCCCGACGGAGGGCATGAAAGGGACCTTTCAAGGAAATTCAAAGGAGTTTCAGAAGCCATAACCAAGGGTTCCGCTCATGCACGGATCGACTAAGAACAAGATTGACAGCGAAGAGAATGGAGCTGACGCAACCCACTCCGTATTTGCTAAAAAATAACGATAGCATCTAGCTATCGTTATTCCCTGTATCGACAAAGTTGTTTTTTTTAATTTTTATAGAGCCCATCTGGCAACTACCCACTTGGGCATAAGTTGCCGAAAAACACGACAGCCTAGAACTAGGCTACTTAAAAGTAAAAATATGAAAACTTAACAATGATATAAATTGGAAAAACTTAATCAGGAAGCAATCTCCAGCAGCAGGGGGAGGTCCCCCTCACCCCGGTGCAGGAGAGTGCAACCTACAAACAAAACAATAACAAAAAAAAGAACCTTAAATAAAGGGGAGAAGCCCGGCCTCACCCCCCCCCCAAAAGTCAACAAGTCAATGTGCACGAATCTGTCCCGAGTACAAGGAACAGGCGGTAGCGACCCCGCCCATCCCGGTACCGGGACAGGTATCGTGCGCGAAGATCACCCAGACTGGCACATTCGACAAGAATGTGCCGAACAGTCTGGGAGACGACGCAGTCGTTGCAATAGGGCGCAGGCGAGCGCTCCATCAAATAGCGATGTGTCACACGAGTGTGTCCGATTCGGAAACGACAGAAAGCAACCTGAAGCCGCCGCGGCATTGGGGGATAGGTCCATGGGAACAGTCGCGGCGCAATGGCACGCAACTTTAAGTTCCCTTCGACCGTCTCCCATCTTATTTGCCAAGCAGCCCGTATTCCTGCCATCTAGTCGGTGTGAGGAAGAGTGAAACGCTGGTCCTGGCGCAGTCCTCGCGGACTCTTTGGCGCGCTCATTCCCCGCAATTCCTACATGTCCAGGAACCCAGCAGAAGATACTCTCTACATCCGCCACACTCGCCAAAACCGTGGCGTCACGGATATCGCGAACCAGGGGATGCGGAGATTCCAATGCCCCGAGAGCACTCAGGGCGCTTTGTGAGTCGCTATAGATCAAAATCCAGTCTCCGAACCGGGCACGTCGCGTAATCTCCCGTACCGAGTGGTGTATTGCCACCAGCTCGGCCGTGAAGACAGACGCAGCGCCTGGTAGAGCCCCGCTGACTTCAAACAGAGGAGATACAGCGTGGAAGCCGACCCCCTCTTCGGACTTGGAGCCATCCGTATACACTGGCACGGTTCCAGCGTGACACGATGTGTGCTGCAAAAAGGTCGAACGCAATACTCCCGGCGCAGTATAAGCTTTGGGAGCAGAGGCGTGGCGACAAATAGCAAATGTGGTACCCTCCAGGGTGGCGTCCTGGGCAGAACCAGGGGCACCACCGGCCCGAGAGCTATATCTACCTCTCGAAGGAGTTTCCTGGCCAAAGGGTTTAGGGTATGACTGGCGTCTCTCGGCGGCATAGGCACCATCGAGATCAGCTGCGGATGCAGTGAGAGCTGGTGGCGACTGAGGGAGGCACCGGGCTGGCGCGTACAGGCGAGTGATGTACTGCACACTGCACGCGGCGCAGAGCGAGTGTCATCTCACCAGTATCGACCAACAGGCTCTCAATGGGGGGAAGTACGGATGGCACCGGTCGCAAGGCCAAGGCCGGTGTGGTGGATCGAATCCACCTTCCGCAATAAACGCTCGGCTGCGGATGCATAAAACTCGCATCCGTAGTCGAGCATCGAGCGAACAAAGGATCGATAAAAAAAGTAAGGCAGTAGCCCTATCAGCGCCCCAAGCGCTGAACGTCACGGAACGGAGAATGTCCATGGCTGCGAATATGAGCCTCCCAGGTGAGGCGTCAGGCAAATACAAGACCAAGGAAACGGTGCGACTCAACCACATCCAGGCGCACCCCATTATGAAACAAATCTGGGTCGGGGTGAAGCCGTGGATGGCGGCAGAAGTGCACCACCTTAGTCTTGGCCAAAGAAAACCGAAACCTGTGCGCTTCGGCATAGCGAGAGACGCAGTTCAATGCCTGTTGGAGTCGACGTTCCAGAGTTGGCAGCGGGGGCGCGCCAAAAGAGATCGAAAGGTCGTCCACGTAGAGCGTAGCGAGAACATCTTGCGGCAGCACCGAGGTGATGCCGTTGATGCTCAGGGCAAAGAGTGTGACACTGAGGACACTTCCCTGCGGGACACCCTCTTCCTGCTCCTTTGGGCCGGAGAGGGCTCCCCCCACCCGTACGCGGAATCGACGATCTCGCAAAAATTCAGATATAAATATTGGGAGGCGTCCCCTCGCCCCCATCGTGTGGAGAGTCTCCATGATACCGTATCGCCATGCGGTATCATAGGCCTTCTCCAGATCGAAAAACACCGTGGCGTACTGCTGTCTACGAAGGAAAGCCTCGCAGACGGCATTTTCCAGTCGGAGCAGAGCATCCGACGTGGAGTGGAACATGCGGAAGCCGCACTGTGAAGAACACAGATGGCCTCCGCTGTCCAGGAGAAAAGGCTAATCTAACATTTACCAATTTCTCCATCAACGCAAGAGGTTAGAGAGATTGGGCGGAAACCGGTCGGAGTAGAGTGATCTCTCCCCGGTTTGCGAAAGGCGAGCACAGTAGCGATTCGCCAAGAGTCTGGGAGAAGACCTTCCACCCAGATCCTGTTGAACAAATCTAACAGAAAGGCCATCCCTCGCTCACCCAGGTGTCGAAGCATGGCGTAGGGGACATCCCGGACCATGGGCGGTGTCCGCGCACGAAGCGAGAGCGGAACGCAACACACTCACAGTAAACTTGTCGTTGAAGGGTTCTCCGCCTCTGGAGGTAAAGTCCAGCCGGCGGCCTTCCGCGACATCACGACGTGCATTAAATGCTGGCGGAGCAGCATCACGGCTAGAGAATGCGGAAAAAGCGGTTGCTAAGGATTCCGCCACGGACGCGGGGTCCGAGATTGCGGTCCCATTCTCCTGGAGAACGGGAAAGGGGGCCTGCGAGAACTTGCCCCGAATCCTTTTGACTCGCTTCCACCTCTGCTAAAGGGGTCTTCCCGTTAAGTGAAGACACGTATGCCTGCCGAGAAGAGCGGAGGGCCTGCTTCGAAATATACCGGAACCTAGCCCTAGCCCGACGAAACTCAGCGACAGTGAAATCGTTCGGGCGGCGCTTATAGCGCATGTAAGCATAACGATTCTGTTTGATCTCCGTCTCACACTCGGCTGACCACCATGGGAGTGGTCGGCGTGCAAAAGGGCAAGACGATTTAGGAAAAGTACTCAGGCTCGCGGCAATGAGGTTGCCGGAGAAGAACTCAACGGCCTCATCTACCGACCTAAACTCCTCGACTGAGTTAGAGAATTCAGTCATTTCCTGAAATGCAGGCCACCGCGCCCGCGGCAAGCAGCACCGAGGTGTGCTCTCAGGTGGCAGTTGCCCTGAAAATGATATTTGAATGGGAAAGTGATCACTACCATGGAGGTCATCGACCACCCCCCAATCAAAATCGGCTGTGCATGCGAAGAGCACAAAGATAGGTCTCCCGCGTCGAAGTCAGCTGACGGTGGAATGTACGCAGAAATGATAGTATACCTCCTATCCAGATGCGGCTGCACAGCCACTGCCTGAAAGGAGGCATCTAAAGAGAAAGGAAGAACGGAGACATCATGCCGGATGTAAACCGCGAACCCCAAGCCCAGCCAACCCGTGGTGGTGGGGTCGCAAGACCCTTATACCCCGGGAGGGAGAGCAGGGGGCATGCGCCTAGCATGGTCTCCTGCAAAAAGATAGCTAACGGGGAATGGGACGAGACAAGCCTCCGCAGCTACTCCCAGTTGACCCGGAGTCCACGGCAATTCCATTGAAGGAATATGCCCTCCAGGCCTAGCTCGGAGGAGACGCGGGGGCCCACCTCGAACAAAAGACCCTCACGGGAATGGCCGTACGATTCCCGGAGGCAGAACCCCGGGCGCTGTTGGCCGGACAAAGCGCTGTCGCCTTCGAGGACTTATTGGGGGAGGTTGGGCTCACCATGCGAGTCTTTTCCTCCCTCCACCTCGAAACCTTAGGCGGGTGTTGGGCCCTCTTTTCGAGGAACTACCCTCTCCGAGCCACTCGCACCACCTCTAGGCGTGGGCGAAGGAGCCGAAGCTCCTTTGTTGCTGTCCTTCTTTTGGGGCACAGCTTTAGGGACCCCGGAAGATGGCCTGGCGACCAGCTTCAGGGGTGTTGCCCCTGTGAGTCTAACGACTCGGTGGAGGCGCGTGGCCGTTTCGCCTTACGGGAAACAGTCACAATCACGCTGGGGGAAGAGGGGGGAGCCCTGGTTATAGCCGGGGCTGGGTTGGAACCCTTTTTGCCGCCAGCTTTACCAAGGGAGCGCCCGGGTTGAGTAGAGCCCGTAGAAGGGCTCCGAATGGGCGCGGAAACAACCGTGCTCGTTGGCCTGAATGGGCCAGGAGCAGATGGTGCCTTTCTAACTATTGAGGCATATGACGTCCCAGGCAGAGCCGGGCGCGCCAGGACCAAGTCCTTAGCCTCGCGGATGAGATTCGATCCTGGGCCTGAACGGCCAGGATTTCTTTCTCGAGGAGATATGCACCACATTGCTTCGAAGAAGCAGGGTGCGGCTCTCCGCAATTGACACACTTGGCCACACATGATTTAGACTTATCGTGTGCGGCCTTGGAGCAATTTATACAGACTTCGGGTGACCCCGACTTTGTACGCCAAAAAGATCGATTCGTATGGCCGAAGCGGTGACAGTAATAGCACCGCCGCGGCAGTGGCACGAATGCCTTCACGCGGTAGCGGTACAAACCAGCACGCAACGACTCAGGGAGCTTGTCACAGTCGAACGTGACGAAAAGTGTAGGGGTGGGTCTCGAGGCTCCTCCCTGTTTTCTCATCACACGTTCGACCTTGACCGCCCCATGGTCGGCCAGCTCTAAGGTGATGTCCTCAATGGACTAGTCAACGAGTTCCCTCCCTCACATAAATTACTCCTTTCACAAAGTTCATGGTAGAGTGCGGCGTCACACTCACCGGGGTGCCATGAAGTGTCCTAAGAGCACTTATCTTAGCCGCCTCAGCGGGATTCGCCGCATTCGCCAGAAGGCTCCCGTCCGAGAAACGGGTAACCTTCGGATCTCTACCAATTACACTAGCTAATCCTCTCCTCTGATGGATCATGTTGCCATCAGTGGAGCGAATAACGGGGAAGCGTTTGAAGCCAGCAGGCTCGAAAACGCCAGGTAACCTCTGAATGAGGGGCCCCGACGTCATCGATGTTCCGCCCTGTGCACTTCGTCTTAGTCAGGGGTTCAGCAACCGGGGAAAGGGGCAGAGGGGCCGGATGTGCCGATCTTGGCTTGATCGCTTGCCAAAGTGGCAGCAGACCCATCCGTCCCCGTAGCCCCACGGATGGAGAGGAGTTCCGAGTCTTCTTAGTCTTTTTTCTGTTCTTCTTTTTAAGAGAGGAGGCCGGGGAATGAACCCGCTTCTCACCTCCGACGGAAGGAGCCCCTAGGCCAGATGGACAGGCCTCAGCCAGGTCCTTCTCCGAAATGGACAAGGTCCTGGTAGTCGTGGGGGTACCGGTCAGAGAAGATCCCTCCCCTCCTTGTACTGCTTCGGAAACCCTAGCCGTTTGAGGAGGACCTTCCATAGGGGCGGATTCGGGTTCGGTGCTTGGAACCGAGCCCGGGTTCCCCCCCATGGAAGGCCCTACCGTCTGAGGCTGGGTTTCCTCAAGGACCATGTCTATCTCAGGTGGGGGGGGGTCTCCAGTTGGCCATCCCCCCCCCCCTCCCAGACATCGCAGGTCCCGTTGGCAGTATCGTCACTAGTCTTGTATGGGGAGGCACAGGCATTGACCCCGGCAAGTTTCAATATTCTTGCCAGCAGATCTTTTGAGGGAAGCAACCGAACGGGCCTGGCTTCCCTCTCCCCCTTAAGGGGGTTTGACCTACCGAGCCGCTTCAAAGAGGGGCGGTCGGCAATGGGCTACCCGCTGGCTTTCTTGGCAGTCCCCTAGGAAAGAAAAGGAGGGACTGCCGCTGGAAATAGGGAGGTGCCCGAAAGCACCTCCAGAGAAGGGGGTGAGGGGGAGTCCCCTACACCCCTAGTCGTACGAGAAGAGTAAGCCTCCTTTCCGGTAAGAGAAATATGGAGGGTCTCCTGCGCAAGCACAGAGGGGGCAAACTCCATTTTTCCGGTGGAGCTGCCCGAGGGCGGCTCCATCATTGGTACAGGGAAAATTACAGGGAGATTTTTATTTTTTTCATCAGTGGGCATGGTGACCCTAAATTTTCTACAGGAAGCAATAGCTCATCACCCCTCACAGTAACCCGCACGGCAAGGGGTGCGTACAGGCCTGGCAGAGCCGCTTCGATGTGGAGCGGTTGGCTAAGGGATGCCTGCTGGCTTTCTTGGCAGTCCATTTGGAAAGAACAGAGGGGACTGCCGCTGGAAAAAGGGAGGTGCCCGAAAGCACCTCCAGAGAAGGGGGTGATGGGGAGTCCCCTATACCTGTAAGCGAAGGAGAGGAGTAAGCCTCCTCTCCGGTTAGAGATATGGAGGGTCCCCTTCGTAAGCACAGGGGACCTCCATTTTTACGGTGGAGCTGCCCGAGGGCGGCTCCGTTGGTGACACAGGGGGAATTAAGGAGATTTTTATGTTTCTCATCATTGGGCATGGTGACCCTATTAGTTTCAGGGGATGCAATCGCTTATCACCTCTCGCAGTTGCCCGGACTGCAAGAGGTGCTTACAGGCCTGGCAGAGCCAGGCGCCGCCATTTGGGACCACCCCTCCCGCCTGGTGGCCTGGCAGTCCATCGGCATAGCGGCTCCACCTTAGACGCGGCGTAAAAAGATAGATGGTGTAGAGGAGGAAAAGGCATGTGAGGAAGGTATGGGTGGGGTCTGAAGCAGGTTGTTAAAAAAACCCATCCCGAACCGGAGCTCAGGGGTTAGGGAACGTTGTCCCCTCCCTCCTCAGCCCCGATTCGGGACGGTTGGCTTGAGAAGGTCAGCATCTACCCTGGGAAATTAGAGGCTGACCAGAGAAAGTTGTGGGAGATGTATGAAAAACGACGAAGCAGGGGAGAAATACAGGCTATCTGAAGGAAGGAAGAAAGGCTAAGCTGGGGCCGGACGGAGCGCTGGATCCCGTCAGCACGGCGGCCAGGATGGCAAATCTCCGCGCCCTTTAGGGGGGTTTAAGGAGGACCTTGCATATGGGCGGATTCGGGTTCGGTGCTTGGCGCCGAGCCCCGATTCCTCCCCATGGAAGGCCCTACCGTCTGAGGCTGGGTTGCCTCAAGGACCATGTCTATCTCAGGAGGTGCCTCCAGCTGGCTATCACCTCCCAGGACATCGCAGGTCCCGTTGGCAGCGTCACCAGTCATGCATGGGAAGGGCACAGGCCTTAACCCCGGCAAGGTTGAGTATTCTTGCCAGCAGGTCTTTTGAGGGAAGCGACCGAACGGGCCTGGCTTCCCTCTCCCCCTTAAGGGGGTTTAAACTACCAAGCCGCTTCAAAGAGGGGCGGTCGGCAATGGGCTACCCGCTGGCTTTCTTGGCAGTCCCCTAGGAAAGAAAAGGAGGGACTGCCGCTGGAAATAGGGAGGTGCCCGAAAGCACCTCCAGAGAAGGGGGTGAGGGGGAGTCCCCTACACCCCTAGTCGTACGAGAAGAGTAAGCCTCCTCTCCGGTAAGAGAAATATGGAGGGTCTCCTGCGCAAGCACAGAGGGGAGGACCTCCATTTTTTCGGTGGAGCTGCCCGAGGGCGGCTCCGTCGTTGGTACAGGGGGAATTACAGGGAGATTTTTATTCTTTTTCATCAGTGGGCATGGTGACCCTAATTTTTCTACAGGAAGCAATAGCTCATCAACCCTCGCAGTAACCCGCACTGCAAGGGGTGCGTACAGGCCTGGCAGAGCCAGGTGCCGCCATTCAGGACTACCCCTCCCGCCTGGTGGCCTGGCAGTCCATCGGCATGGTGGCTCCCCCTTAGACACGGCGTAAAATTGATAGTGTGTGAAGAGGAAAGAAAAAGGGATGCGAGGAAGGTATGAATGGGGATGAAGCAGGTTGTTAAAAAAACACATCCCGGACTGGAGCTCAGGGCTTAGGGAACATTGTCCCCTCCTCCCCTCAGTCCCGATCCGGGACGTTGGCTGAGAAGGTCAGCATCTACCCTGTGAAATTAGAGGCCTACCATAGAAAGTTTTGGGAGAGGTTGCATGAAAAGCGACGAAGCAGGGAAGAAATGCAGACTATCCTAAGGAAGGAAGAGACGCTAAGCTGGGGCCGGACGGAGGCAACATTGAGAACACTTGCCTGCAGGACACCCTCTTCCTGCTCCTTTGGGCCGGAGAGGGCTTGCCCTCAACAGTACCCGGAAGCGACGATCTCGCAGAAATTCAGATATAAAGATTGGGAGACGTTCCCTCGCCCCCATGATCATGATACCATATCGCCATGCGGTATCATAGGCCTGCTCCAGATCGAAAAACACCGTGGCATAGTGCTGCCTAGGGAGGAAGGCCTCGCAGACGGCATTTTCCAGTAGGAGCAGAGCATCTGACGTGGAATGAACTTGCGGAAGCTGCATCGTGCAGAAGACAGGTGGCTTTCGCTGTCCAGAAAAAAAAGGCTAATATAACAATAACCAATTTCTACATCAACTTGCCCATGCAGGAGGTTAGAGAGATTGGGTGGAAACCAGCCAGGGTAGAGTGATCCTTTCCCGGTTTGCGAAAAGCCAGCACAGTAGCGATTCGCTAGGAATCTGAGAGGATACCCTCTACCCAGATCCTGTCGAATGAATCTAACACGAAGGCCATGCCTTGCTCACGCTGGTGTTGAAGCATGTCTTACGGAACATCGTCTAGACCAGAGTCTGCGCGCGAAACGTAACTCACGCATTGTAAACGCCTCTTTGAAGGGTGCTTCGCCTCTCGAGATAAAGTCCAATCAGCGGCCTTCCGCGACATCATGGCGCGCATTGAATGAGAGAACGGGAGGAGGGTCCTGCGAGAACTTGCCACGAATCCTTTTGACTCACTTCCACACTTCTGCTAGAGGGGTCTTCCCGTTAAGTGAAGACACGTATGCCGGTCAAGAAGAGCGACGGTCGTGCTTCGAAATATACCGGAACCTAGAGTAGCTCGACGAAATTCACCGACAATGAAATCGTTCGGGCGGAGCTTTTAGCGCATGTAGGCATAATACTTCTATTTAAGGGAAGTCTCACACTCCGCTGACCACCACGGGTGTGGTCGGCGTACAAAACAGCCAGAAGTTCTAGGAATAGTAGTTAGGCTTACGGCGATGAGATTGCCTCATCACCCAACCTAAACTCCTCGACTGAGTTAGAGGAGGTTCCTGAAATGCGGACAACAGCGCCCGGGTAAGTACCACCGGAGAGGGCTCTCGGGCGGCAGCGGCCCCGAAAATGATATTTGAATGGGAAAGTGATCACTAACGCGGAGGTCATCGCCCCCCCCCCCCCAAATTAGGCTGTGCATCTGGAGAGTGCAAAGATATATCGAGGCATGGAAATGAAGCGGTTCTCGAGCAGTGATGCGTAAACTCATCCGCATTTAGGAAACCTATCTCAGCTCGTCGATCAGGTGGGCAAGGACTTAACCCTGGGGATTAATCGAGTAGTCTCCCAAGAAGAGGTATCTACCGTTCAAATGTCCGAGCATGAAAAAGGGGCTCGACAACCGTGCCATAAGTCTCCGGCGTCGAAGGCGTCTGAGGGTGGAATATACGCGGAAGTAACAGTATACCTCCTATCCAGGTGCAGCTATACAGCTACTGCCTGAAAATAGGTATCTAAACAAAGAGAAGAACGGAGACATCATGCCAGGTGTAAATCGCGCATCCTCCTGCACGGCCCCCATCCCGTGGTGGTAGGGTCGCAAAGTCCTTAAATCCCGGGAGGGTGGGTCGGGGGCACGCGCCCAGTAAGATCTGCAAAAAGATAGCTAACGGGGAACGGGACGAGCTTCCGCAACTCCTCCTATTTGTCGGGAGTCCGCGGCTCTTCTATTTAAGCGTTGGCAGTAGCGATTCCCTATCGGCACGCACCGACCCAAGGAGCTTGTCACAGTTGAATGTGACGAAGAGTGTAGGGGTGGTTCTCGAGGCCCCTCCCTGTTTTCTTATCATACGCTCGACCTTGACTGACCCATAGCGGTTAGCTGTAAGGTGATGTCATATACAGAGTAGTCCATAAGTTTCCTCTCACAAACTACTCCTTTCACGAAGTTCATAGTAGAGTGCGACGTCACACTCACAGGCGTTTCATAAAGTGCCCAAAAGGGATTTTTTTTTTTTAAGAGCTCATCTGGCGACTGCCTACTTGGGCATTAGTCGCCTTATTATAAATCTGCCTAGTACTAGGCTACTTAAAAAAAAGAAGTGAACAGTAAGCAAGCTCCTGCGTCGGGGAGGAGGTTCCCCTGGCGCAGGAGCGTGCGACCTATAAGGGAAAAAAACAAAAAAAACTGGTTAAATAATAGGGAGAAGGCCGGCCTACCCCCAAAAGTCAACAAGTCCAACAGTCAATGTGCACGCACTCGTCCCGAGTACAAGCGACAGGCGGTAGCGACCCCGTCCATCCCGGTACCGGGACAGGTAACGTGCGTGAAGATCACCCAGACTGGCACATTCGACAAGAATGTGCCGAAGTCTCGGGGACGACGCAGTCGTCACAATAGGGCGCAGGCGAGCGCTCCATCAAATAGCGATGCGTCACACGAGTGTGTCCGATTCGGAGACGACAGAAAGCGACCTGAAACCGTCGCGGCATTGGGGGATAGGTCCATGGGAACAGTCGCGGCGCAATGGCACGCAACTTTAAGTTCCCTTCGACCGTCTCCCATCTTTTTTGCCAAGCAGTCTGAAGAGCTGCCCGTATTCCTGCCATGTAGTCGGTGTGAGGAAGAGCGAAACGCTGGTCCGGTCGCAGAGTCCTCGCGGACTCTTTGGCGCCCTCATTCCCCGCAATTCCTACATGTCCAGAACCCAGCCAGAAGATAATCTCGACATCCGCCCTGCTCGCCAAAACCGTGGCGTCACGGATATCGCGAAGCAGGGGATACGGAGATTCTAAAAATCACATTAGCTAAAGCTCTCGTATGATGGATCATGTTGCCCTTAGCCAAATGCTGTCATCGGTGGAGCTAATAAACAAGAAAGTGTTTGAACCCAGCGGGCTCGAAAATGCCAGGTAGTTTCTGAATGAGGGGCCCCGACGTAATCGAGGCTCCACTATGCGCAGTTCTTGTCTTTGTCTGCGACTCCCCACTCGGGGAAGCAACGCGGTCGGGCCTGCCGATCTTGGCTTGGTCGCTTACCGAAACAGCAGCTGACACGATCGTCTCCGAGGTGGGAGAGGAGCCCAGGAGATCCTTCTCTGAAATCGAGGTTTGCCTATCATAGGAGAAACAGCCGGGGGAAGATATCCCTCCTCTCGTTGAGGCATCAGGGACCCGAGCCGTCTGAGGAGATTGCATAGGGGCGGAGACGGGTTCTGTGCTTGGCACCGATCCAGGGTTCGACCACATGGAAGATCCTACTGGCTGGGGCTTGGTCATTTTAGGGACCACGTCCATCTCAAGGTGTGCCTCCATATGCCCCCCCCCCCCCCGAGACATCACACATCCCATTTGAGGTACCTTTTTTACCTAATGTCGGCGAACAAGCATCCGTCGAGGAAGAGACGGGGACACCTACAGTGACCCCCTGTAAGCTTTATCGGAAGAGTGGAGGATGTTATGGGGCAAGGACTGACGGACATTGATATCACTTACACCGATGTAGGGGGTTGGCCTTATCGAGCGATCAATTTTCAGCCGCCTGCGTGCTTTCTTGGCAATCCCTTGTCAAAGAAGGGACTGCCGCTGGAAAGAGAGGCACCCAAGGGTGCCTCCAGAGAAGGGGAGTTCCTTACACCCGTAGAGAAAGGAGAGGTGCAAGCCTCCTCTACAGTAGAAGAAATTTGGAGTGTCCCCTGAGAAAGCAAAGGGAGGGGATGGGCTGCCAAGTGTAGGCCATGAATGGTCTTTTGCAGTCTCCTTCTTTTCTTATGTTCTTATTTTTTTATTGGGCATGGTGACCCCTTTTTTTAGCACGGGATGCAAATGCTCATCAGCCACCGCAGTAGCCCGCTCTGCGAGTGGTGAACACGGGGCCGGCAAAGCAAGCTGGCGCCATTTGAGACCACTCCTCCCGCCTAGTAACCTGGCAGCTCCACCTTAGGCACGGCGTAAAGTCGATAGACTGAAAAGAAGAGATAAAAGGCCTGTGAAGAAAGTAAGAGTTAAGCTGGTTGTTAAAAACACGTCCCAAAACCGGACCTCAGGGGTGTGGGGGCCTTGTCCTCTCCCCCCTGAACCCCGATCTGGGATGGTTGGATGTGAAAAAGCTGGTCGGCATTTACTCTGTGAAATTAGAGGCTGACCAGAGAAAGTATGGAAAGTGAGGAAGTAAGGTAAGAGAAAAGGGTGTCAGAAAGAAGGGGAAGAGACTAAGCTGGGGTCGGACGGGGCACCGAGTCCCATCAGCACGGAAGAGGAAGGCTAATCGCCGCATCTCTTACGGGGTCCCATGGTGGTAAGAGGAGTGTGAGAAGGCGCTTACAAAATGGTTATGGCTACATGCGCTATAAGCGCCGCCCGAACGATTCCCTGTGGTGAATTTCGTTGAGCTAGGGCCATCTATGTTCAGGTAATTTTCAAAGGACGCCCGCCAATCTTCTTGGAAGGCATACGTGTCTTCACTGAATGGGAAGACCCATCTAGCAGAGGTGTGGAAGCGAGTCAAAAGGATTTGTAACAAGTTCTTGCATGACCAACCTTCTGTTCTCCAGGAGAATGGGACTGCAATCTCGCACCCCGCATCTGTGGCAGAATCCTTCGCTACCGCCTTCTCCCTATTCTATAGATGGGATGCTGCTCCGGGAGCATTCAATGCGTGTCATGATGTCGCGGAAGGCCGCCCACTAGAATTTACCTCTAGAGGTGAAGAACCCTTCAAAGAGGCATTTACAATTAGTGAGTTACGTTTCTCTCTCGCTTCGCGCGCAGACTCTGGTCTAGACGATGTCCCATAAGCCATGCTTCAACGCCTGAGTGAGCAAGGCATGGCCTTTGTGTTAGATTCATTCAACAGGATCTGGGTAGAGGGTATCCTCCCAGATTCCTAGCTACTGTGCTGGCTTTTCGCAAACCGGGGAAGGATCACTCTACCTTGGCCGGTTTCCGCCCAATCTCTCTAGCCTCCTGCATGTGCAAGTTGATGGAGAAATTTGGTAAATGTTGGATTAGCCTTGGGGGGGGAGGAGGGGGGCAGCATAGGTCATCTGTCTGTTGCACAGTGCGGCTTCCGCAAGTTCCACTCCACGTCCGATGCTCTGCTCGACTGGAAAATGCAGTCAGCGAGGCATTCCTTCCTACACAGCACTACGGCATGGTGTTTTTCGATCTGGAGAAGGCTTGTGATACAGCATGGCGATACGGTATCATGGAGACTCGCCACACGATGGGGGCGAGGGGACGCCTCCCAGTCTTTATATCTGAATTTTTGCGAGATCGCCGATTCTGGGAACAGGTTTGGGGAGCCCTCTCCGGCCCAATGGAGTAGGGGTGTCCCTCAGGGACACCCTCAGGGAAGTGTTCTGTGTCACACTATGCACTGAGAATCAACGGCATCACCTTTGTGCTGACCGAAGATGTTCTCTCGCTATGCTCTACATGGACGACCTTTCGATCTCTGGCGGGGCCCAGATGCCAACTCTGGAGCGTCGACTCCAACAGGCATTGAACCGCGTCTCTCGCCATGCCGAAGCGCACAGGCTTCGGTTTTCCTTAGCCAAGACTAAGGTGGTGCACTTCTGCTGCCATACACGGCTCCAACCTGACCCAGAATTGTTTCTCAATGGGGTGCGGCTGGAAGTGGTGGACTCGCACGTTTCCTTCGTCTTGTATTTGACCGACGCCTCACCTGGGAGACTCATATTCGCAGCCTTATGGTCTCTTGTGCCTGCGCCATGGATATTCTTCGTTCCGTAACGTTCAGCGCTGATACGGACGCGAGTTTTATGTATCCGCAGTGAGCGTGTATTGCGGAAGGTGGACTCAATTCACCACACCAGCCTTCGCTTGGCGACTGGTGCCTTCCGCACTTCCCCACTGAGAGCCTACTTGTCGATGCTGGGGAGATGCCACTCGCTCTGTGCATTATTCTTGTGTACCCTCAGTTGCCAACAGCCTTTACTATATCAGCAGCTGATCTTGACTAGGAAACTCTTTCGAGAGCTAGGTATAGGTCTCGGGCCGGTGGCGCCGCTTGTTCTTCCCAGGACGCCACCCTGGACGATACCACCTTTGAACATATGGTGCCACGCCTCTGCTCTCAAAACCTCCACAGTGTCAGGAGTATTGCGCTCGGCCTTTTGGGAGCACACTTCGTGTCACGCTGGAAACGTGCCAGCTGCCAGACATTATTTTGACTTATCGTGTGCAGCCTTGGAGCAACTTACACAGACTTCAGGTAACCCCGACTTTGCACGTCGACAGGAGCATCTAGTATGGAGGCCAAAGCGGTGACAGTAATAGTACCTCCGCGGCAGTGGCACGAATGCCTTCACGCGGTAGCGATACCATCCGGTACGCTCCGACTCAAGGAGCTTGTTACAGTCAAAAGTGACAAAGAGTGTAGGGATGGCTCTAAAGACCCCTCCCTGTTTTCTCATCACACATTCGACCTTGACCGCCCCATGGTCGGCCAGCTCTAAGGTAATGTCATATATGGAGTAGTCCATTAGTTCCCTTGCATAAACTACTCCTTTCATGAAGTTCACGGTAGAGTGAGTGTCACACTCATAGGCGTGCTACGAAGTGTCCGAAGGGCACTAATCATGGCCGCCTCGGACGGATTCAACACATTCGCCGAAAGGCTTCCATCGGAGAAACGGGTCACCTTCGGCTCTCTACCAATAATGCTAGTTAAGGAGCTCCTCTGATGGGTCATGTTGCCCTTAGCCAACATGCTGCCATCAGTGGAGCGAATAAGGAGGAAACGCCAGGTAGCCTCTGAATGAGGGGCCCTGACATAATCGAGTCCCAGCTTCATCTGGGACTCCCCCGGGGCCGGACGTGCCGATCTTGGCTTCGTTGCTTACCGAAAAGGCAGGGCCCCGTCCATCTCCGTGGAATGAGAGGAGCCCCCCCCCCCCCGAGTCTTCTTTGACTTTTTCTTTTTAGGAAAGGAGGGCGGGCAATGAACCGCTTCTCCCCTCTGCAGGCAGGAGACCCGAGGCCAGATGGACCGGCCTCAGCAAGATCCTTCTTGATATGGAGGTTTTGGCTTTCACAGGGGGCACCAGCCAGAGGAAGAGAGTCCTCCTCTCCTTGTACAGTCAAAAACCGAACCATCTGAGGAGAGCCTTGCACAGGAGTGGACTCATGTTTGATGTTGGCACCAAGCCCAGATTTTTCCCCATGAAAGATCCTACCGTCTGGGGCTGGGTTTCTTCAGTGACCATGTCCATCTCAGGGGGGCCTCCATGTCGCCATCCCCCCCCAAGGAAATCACAGGTCCCATTGGTCATAAACTCTTTTGTCTGGGAAGAGAGGGGGGTACATACAATGGCCCCCTCTATGCTTAAAATTTGAGCCTGCAGGTGTTTGGAGGGAAGAAGCTGATGGGCCCTGTCTTCCCTCCTACCCCTAACGGGGTTGGCCTTGTCATTCTGCTCCCACCGGGAGCATTCAAATATAGCCCACTTGCCTTTCTTGGTAGTCCCCTTAGAAAATAAAGGGGCGACTGCTGCTAGAAAGAGGGCACTTTCATAGAAAGGAGTGATGGGGGAGTCCCTAACACCCGTAGGAAAAGGAGAGGAGGAAGCCTCCTCTCCGGTTGAAGAGTTTTGGAGGGTCCCCTGCGAAAGCACAGGGAGGGGGGACCTCCATTTTCTTGGAGCTGCCCGAAGGTGGCTCCATCGCTGGTGAATACTTACTTGAATACTTGAAGGTGTGCGGACCCCTCCTGACCATCTCATTGTCAAGACCGCCATCCTCTTCTCGCTAATTCAGTCACAGAGTTGCTGTGAGCCCAGGGGAGACCAGGTACTGGTGGCTCATCGGGTAGAGAGAAGAGAAACTTGGTTAGCTGCATCTTGAATACATTAAGACTTCCAATCAATATCAGCTCTGGTGGCAGGAAGTTCCACAAACGTGGACCTACTACAGTAAAAGAGGAATCGTACTTCATTAGAAGTGCTGGGTTAGAGCCTCTTAGTGGGGGACATACATCATGTAGTATCTTGTTAATATTAATTATAATAAAACGTTCCCTCCTTCTTTGTAAGGACATTAAGCACAAGTTTTCGAGTCTCTCCCAATATGTAAAACTTTGATATCCACAAATTTTTCTTGTGTATTCTCTTTGGACAGATTCAATATACTGAATATCACCTACCTTGACTGGGTTCCACAAAGGACAGGCATATTCTAGGTGGTACTGGACCATGGACTTGTAAATAGTTAACATAGAAAGGGAAACTCTAGACTCAAATACGCTAAGTGCCCAGGCAGCTGCATTTCTTGCTCTCAGACACATCGTTCGTATATGGAAAGTCCATGACAGGTCACTAGTTAGAACAATCCTGAGGTCCCTCAATTTATCCACAGGGTATAACTGGAGATCTGCATCTACCACATAGCTTTGGGGAGCAGTGAGAAAGGGCATCTCAGCTATCCACAGTTCACGGCGAGTTTCGTGCATAATCAGGTCAAATTTCTGCTTATGTAACCATATTATTGCTATGCGGCCACTCCATCACCCTCATTAGATTGTCTTGGAGGGAGGCCTCATCTGCACTACTCATTATCTTTTTGTATATTCTTGCATCATCTGCAAAAAATCTGACTTCAGTTTTGGACGATAGATCTCATGTCATTGATAAATATCAAGAACAATACAAGACCCAAAACTGTACCTTGGGAGACGCCGCTTTTAACTGGAGCAAATAAAAAGTAATGTCCATCAATGACAACAACCTGTGTCCAATCACATAGAAATGATTCTACCCAGTTAATTATCTTTTCATGGAATTTATATATTTTCATTTTTTCCATCAAGAGTCTGTGGTCTACTTTATCGGAAGTTTTTGCATAATCCAAGTAGATAGCATCAGTGTCAGCTCCATCAAGTAGACCACTTAAAACTTCGTCAGCATGAGCTATCAGCTGTGTCAGCGTGCTATGACCGGATCTGAAGCCATGTTGATTTTTCGTTATAATTTTGTTATTTTCTAGAAATTTGATCATAATTTTTCTGAGACAACACTCAAAAATCTTGATGAAATGGGAGGTCAGTGTAATGGGCTTATAATTTCCAGCAGTTAGTTTTTCGCCTTTTTTGTGGATCAGTTATGTAAGCAATTTTGTAGAATTTGGGGACTATTCCATAATCAATGGATTCATTCCACATAATGAACAAGAGGTTTTACAATTGAACTCGCACAATTTTTTATAAATTTTGCTGAGATACTGTCTGGTCCACTAGCGGAATTATTATTGATCTCGCTGATTGCTTCCAAGATCTCTGCTTCTGTTAGATTAATTTTGTCATCTGTTGTGGGTTCTTCAATATTTGGGGAGGCAAAGTTTGGTAATCTTAAGCCCTCGGCATCGGGGTTGCTGTATACATCTGAAAAATGTGATTGGAGCATATTTGCTATGTTGGTAGGGTTGCTAACAAGGTTTCCCACATTAATTTGGATAACGTAGACCCTACTTTTCATGCTTAATCGAGTCTTGGAGTATGAGTAAAAGCACTTGGGATTTTTTTTTTATATTAGAAATTGAAATTTTTTTATCTTTTTCTAGGTGTTTTAGGTGACATTCTTTTATGTTAAATACACAAAGTGCCAACTCTGGTTCTAATTTCCTGATTCTATTGTCATTTAAAGCAGTCCTCTTTACTTTCTGTAGCTTGCTCTGGATTCTCTTCTTTTTTCTTCTTAAGGCATGAGCTTTTTTGGGCTTTCCACTTCTTGGCCTCTTTCTGGGGATATATTCCATAGCCAACTGAAGCAGAATCATTGTGACTAGGATAGGAAACTCTTTGAAGCAACACATATTGTGAAATGCCTGCCAGTCAGTTTCATAGATGACAGTGTTGAGCTTTTCATAGTCACCCCTGGAAAAATCAAGTCCTCTGAAATCATCACAGGACCTGTCTGACATGTCTAGTCTACGATTTTCATACTGTGCTTGGATTTGTATTTCAATAAGGAAATGGTAGGAAATCATTGTGTTGACAGTCTCTGTGGATAAAACCAGGCTTGGATTGTCAGTGTAAAAGATGTCAAGTAAAAGGGGAGATATTGCTATTTTTTCATTCATGGGCACGGTGACCCGTTTTTTTTTACGGGACGCAAACACTAATCACCCCACGCAGTAGCCCGCTCTGCGAGGGGTGTGTACGGGGTTGACAGAGCCATCTGCCGCCATTTGGGGCCACTCCTCCCGCCTAGTGACCTAGCAGCCCATCGGCATGGTGGCTCCACCTTAGACACAACATAAAATGGATAGAGATTGAAAGGAGAAAGGGGAAGTAAGGAAGGTGTGGATGGGGATGAAGCAGGTTGTTAAAAACTCACCACCCCAGACCAGAGCTCAGGGGTGAGGGAACATTGTCCCTTCCCCTCTCAGGCGCGATCTGGGATAGTTGGGTAAGAGAAAGCTGGCTGGTATCTACTCTGTGAAATTAAAGGTCAACCAGAGAAAGTTGTGGGAGAGGTTGTATGCAAAGTAAAGAGGCAGGGTAAGAGGCTAAGCTGGGGCCGGATGGGGTGCTGAGAGGATTGAGGTCATAGTTTAAGAGAAAAGGAAATGCTGAGAGGAGGAAGCTCACCAACAACTTACCCCAGCCCAGTGAGAGTTCAATTAAACCCAGTGCCGGAGCATTGCAAATTTGAGCCTACCAGGTAAGAGCAGTTCAAAATAATATATTACAATATAATGCATTGCTAATTGACGATGTTACTGTGTATTCCATATTTAATCAATAAACATTGGAGTGCCCAACAATATCTGACAAATACATTTGAATTTGAATCCTAAGGGGATTGATTATTTTTAAAATGGTGGGCTTTACCCCTCCATACCCACACTATTTCTAATAGTTATAATATATACAATTAGAATCTAATTTAAGGGCAGTTCTCAGATATCATTAGGCATTCTAATGGCCATTGTTGTGTGTTTTGTGCTTCATTCTGGGCAATCAGATTGAATTAAATTAGAAATAAAGCAAATCTTTTAGGCAGAAAGAAAGTGAAGTGTGAAAATATTTAAGATCATATTCTTGTTCCAGACGCCTAAAAATGTAAAAAGACTGCATCTTAATGCCTGAAATGTGGGGATGTTATTAAAATTTACCAAAGCCTATTTTGGATTTGATTTTAAAACTAAGCAGGCTTAAAGAAACTACTACTAATAATAATTTAGAATGGCGCACCCATTTTAGACTAATAAAGCCTGTAATACTTCTTCGTATCATTGTAATAGTGCTCTTGGAGTAATATTCAGATAGCAGAGAGAGTCTATAACACTTTACACTCATTCATTTGTTTTTAATGTTATTTTGTATTTTCAACAGGTTTTAGACTACTAAAGCTTGTAATATTGCTTTGTATCTTTGAAATAGTGTCCTAGGAATAATATTTCAATGGTGGACATAGCACCTTGAAATACTAATGTTCGCCTGTACGTTTCATTATTTTTTTTATGGCATATTACCAGAAATTCCCTAACCCAATTTTTTGTCAATAAATATATTTTTCTGGCATTTTTAGGCTTGCCATAGAGTTAGCTTCACATTTATGTGAGTAAAGCTACAGTGAAAAGTAAGTAATTTGACAAAAATAAACAATTTGTGAAGACAACAGCAATCATAATTCAGGAATCTAACTTTACCTTACTCTTTCTAACAACCTTTTTTATGATGAGTTAAGGTAGGTTTGGTTACAGATTTATCATCATTTTTTCCCTGCTTCCCATGTGAAGCTAACTCCATGGTAAGCCTAAAAATTGAGAAAAATAAATTTTATGGCCAAAATATTGTGGGGGAGAAATTCTGGAAATTTGCCTTTATTCCTTTTATTTCTACTACGTCTTTATTGAGACCTAGAAAGCTAACCAATATTAAAATTAAAACCAAACATGGGAGCGTAACTTAAGCCATCAGATGCCATTTAAAGACGCAGAGGTAATTTAGTCGGACTCATAGTATTTCAAGATAGCGTGGTAGAAGAATTATTGTTTCAGCATCAGGTTGAAATATGTATTTGGTAAATAACACTCAAGAACAATGTATTTGATGAATTGACAAAAGTACATTTTCCTACCTAATTCGAGCATACTGAATTCAAATCTAAAATCAGATTCTCTCTAAATGCTGCAGATTTTTTGTAATATCGATAACTAATATTATACAATAATTTAATTTTATCATGCCTATTATCATGCCCTGAAGTAATTTTAATCATCCTTTTGCATTATTTATAGTAAAGCAGGTTTTTTTGCACAAATATTTTATTGCATATGAGAAGAAACTTGAATTACACATTAGGATTACAAATAATGTAATCAAATAGATGCTAATTTATTAATGACCCCATACATCAGGCTGGAGGACCTCTTCTTGATTTCAATCAGGCAAAAATTTCCATTTGTAACTCTCTTGTAAGTCTTCTCTGGCTGATCTTTTCTAATCATCCAGCAGTAGTCCGCCATCATGTGTCTATCTCAGTGACCTTGGGAGCGCTCTTCCATCGTCATCAAATCCTGATGAAAGAGTTCCCCTTGTTCGTCGCTCACGGCTCCCAGATTCTCTGGGAATCGGTCAAGGTGACTATTTAGGAAATGCAGCTTCACACTCATGTTGCATCCCAGATCACAATATGCTAAAAGCATATTAGTAACCAGATCCTCGAAGTTATGCACTTTTTTTGTTTCCCAAGAAGTTACTAACAATGGCAGAAAATGAGAGCCAGGCTGCCTTCTCTTTTTCATTCCTGGTGTTCACGAATCTAGAATCAATCAGAAGTCTTCGGATTTGTGGACCATCAAATACTCCTGCTCTTATTTTTTTTGTATGACAAAGCAGGAAACGCCGATACTATGTACTGAAAACAATCATTGTCAGTGCTCTACACCTTGACATACTGCTTCATCAATCACAGTTTGAAATGAAGTGGAGGGAAAACGATCTTCTCTCGACTTACGATTGGCTCATTAACAATATTTGGCATTCCAGCTTCCCAAGTTTCCCGAACTGGCCAATCTTTTTAGGACTAGTGTTTGTCAAAGGCTTGACTGTCCTACATAGATATAGCATAGAAACTTTGTATATCCCTTCTGCTGGCCAAGGAGGAAGTTGACCATCTTAAGGTCTACACATATGATCCAATTGTGTTCATGGTACTTAAGTAAATCCATGACCATTCTTATGTCGTGAGTTTCTCGCAGATGGACAGAGTGACCAAGAGGAACTGCACCAAAGTCATTGCCATTATGCAAAAGGACACACTGGAGGCTACACTTAGAGGTATCCAAAAACAGTCTCCACTCAGCAGGGCTATAGGTGCCAAGTCCCAACTTGGTAAACAGATTAGGAACATTGTGGCAGTATACAAATTGTTTGTCCTCAGAGAAATACTTAAATATACTCTCCCTTGTTCGGTAATAATACCCATACCAACCTGTCAAGCATATATCTTTCACTCAAACTGGAGGCTAAAAGTTCTGCAGCTTTCTTGGAGAGTGCCAAATCACATATCGAGTCATTCAAATCCTCTTGATTGAAACAGAACTCAGAATGAGGTACTGGCCGGATCGCCGAGGAAATGTAGGCGTAGTCGATCTTGTGCCAACCTTTCTTGCCAATCCCTTTAGTATTCACTAGACAGAAATAACACTAATACATGATCCTTTGGCTCTTGCCACACCATGGGGATTCCAAAAGGAAGACCATTTTTTTTCCTTTCATCCACTCATGAAGATGTTCCACACAACTATGGCAAACAGCATGTGGGGCCCACTTCTTATCTTGATCGCCAAGAGGAACATCAAAATATGCCTTATAAGTGCGGATCACAAAGTTTGATATATTGCACCTTTGACAAACTAGTATGTAACAGCCACATAGGTAGCAGAAGGTGTCTGGATCATTAACGCAATTTCCTCTTGATGAAGACATCAATCTAACCTGAGACCTGAAAACAGAAACAACAATGTCAATATTTTGCACAATAACACTTATTACTATCTTACTGCTATGTACTGTGAAGTATTTGCTTTCTACAAGCACCCTCTCTTGTCCATCCGGAGGGCAGTTTTGGGGGAAACGAGAAAATAGAAATTACAGAATAACTATAGCATGTAGGTAAAAATGCATTATATATTTGAAATCAGCATGAAAAAATGAATTAAAATTAGCAGATAAATCTAAGTCACCAGAAAATGTGATTAAAATTGTTCCCCTGTGTAATTAATTTAAGACATCTCTTCTAAGGATTTTAAAAATTGATTTTACAGTTTTATGTCTACTTTTCAGATATGACATTAATTTTTCTTTGAAATGCATACTTCACCCATAATAAGCCATAATAAGTCCATAATAGAAAAAGTATGTATTTCCAGGGAAAAAAGTTTCAGGTCAGAAAGGTACACACAAAACTGCACAAGAAAAACACATTTACTAATTCATTTAAAAGATCCAGAACTAGACCTCACCTAACCCAAATGACATTTTCTTCAGCTTCTTGCTGAAACAAAGTTGAGCAGAAAACAGTTTATAAACAAATGGGGGCATTAGAAAGACATGTGCCCTTAAATGCATTCACTAAAAATTTGGGTGTGTTTTACATTTACAGCCTTTCAAATCCTTTGCAATTATATTACAGTAAAAAAAAGTTTTGATCTTGGCTAAATTTACAATTCCTGCAGCATGTAAGGAATTTAATAACTTGCAGAATTACACTGTGAGATCTATATATTTCTAAGGCCTGAATATCGCCCTAGAAGACTTCACCTATTAATGGTATTGTGAAGTAGGACAACTACCACACACCATTCTAAACAGTGGCATGCAGTCAATGGAAGCAAGAAAAAAAATGCTTCCCTATTTAAGAAGAAAAGAAATTACACCCCAACAATTAATATGACAGCATAATCAATTTTATTCTCACATTTATGCTTGCCTATACTAGTGTAGGACATACAGTACTGTTCAATCTCGATCAAAGTGGTGTTAGACCCTGATGAGCCTGACTGTAATTAAAGAAATGAATCCTTTTCATCAAGATTTCTACTCTTTTTTTTTCTATCTCTCTTAATTTCAATAATAGTTCTGCTGTGTGGAATAAATAGTTTTAAAAGATGTTTTGTTTTTCTTAGCAACAATATACAGTCATTAGAGTTTTTATGATTTTTATCTAGATATTTCAATGTTGTGCCTGAATTAATAAAAAAAACTATTTGTACATGGAAAAGGAAGCAATTTTGGATCTGCAGTCATCAGCCTGCATCTTGCAACGCTGCCAAGTTGCCAGAATCTAGGAAAAAGCAACAAAATATCTGAGAAACACTGACGTAACTATTATTATGCTTTGAAGTTTAAACAAATTTTTAAGTTATATTTAAATACTGGTTCTAGGAAAGAAAGCAGCTAAATAGCAAAAACTCTAGTATGGTTAAGCTCTTATATCTTAAGCATTTTATTAATATTTCCAGGATTCTGGCGGGCCTACCATAGATATTAGTAACCCTTTCTATCTTTGAGATTAGTAGCCCTGAGGCAGTGCTTAGATAAGTATGGCATTGTAGCAGGTCACAAATCTACACTAAACTCCCAATCGATCCAACCCGCTTCCTACACTAAATTGGACGTGAAAACCTGAGGGAGAATGAAAAGATTGGATATACAGTCCTGTATTCACAAAAAAAATTACAATAATATTTACAAGAGATAAGGGGTAAATAAATTTACAATGGCGAAATATACACAATCAAAGAGATAACCTAGCATACAAAATAATACGGAATCGTATCAAGGAGGCCTAACAACAACACTGAGGACATACAATAACTTTGTATGGCGTACCTCAAACCCTATAGTTTCCGCCACTCTTTACAAATTGTAGGATTATCTTGTTGTAATTTAATAGAGTGGCTTTTTGCAAAATAACAAACAAGTAATTAGCTGAGGAAGAGAAAAAAAAAAAAACATTTTAGACAAAACACGAAATCCAGAATTTATATATATATATAAATATATAAAAAGAAAAATATGTCCCATTCACACACACACATTCTTACAGACGGAGGAAGAGGGTATTGGAAAAGTGGTGGGAGAATGGCCCTTCAAACATTCTCACATTCGCTCCACCACAGCGTATTGTTTATTTATTTTTTTTAAGTGATAACCCACTTTTAAACAAAATGGATGCAAATGAAATTTGGAGAAAATGTGATTTGCATTATTGAAAGTGAAACCATTATTAAAACAGGTAGGCCTATACCAAAACAGTGTTGCACTCACAAATACAATGTAGCCCAATATCATAGAACATTTTGGCTAGATGGTTGTGCATACTTACAGAAGCTATTTTAAAATTTAAATAAAGTTTAAAATAATAACATTTAAATAAAGTTAATAGCTTACAATTTTATAGTTATTTTTAATGAACAACATATTTATTTCAATTAACATTTATTTTGGAGGCAGCCAGGGAAAGCTCCTGCCTTCCCTCGGCACAGGACCATGCATCCTACAAAAAGAAGCATGAAAAAAAGGTCAAATGAACACCGCTCAAACACTGCAGATGTACCACATTAGCATTCAACCCCTTCACTTTCTCATATTTGTACACAATCGGCCTCTCACCACCAAAGTGCACATAAACAATCACTATAATCAACACTTCCTTAAACGGCAGGACCCCTGGCATACACATAGCTCTTAATTATTTCATAAAGTTCCACACCCTCGACATACCAATACTTTCAGGCTTCCTACATACTTCACTCAGTGTCTCCTTCCTTAAGTCATCCAAACTATCAGGCACTTTCACATCTACTCAATCATGCTTCAAATCTAGCAAACAATTCCATACACACTCAAACAAGAAAGAACCACCACCCTTACTCTCCTTTCCATTCATAATCCCTTTCAGCAAATACTCAGGATCACTCACTCCACACACATTTTCATCATTCATACCAGGATACCTTGGCATCAAATCAGCCACTCTATTCTGTTCACCAGGCACACACTCAATCACAGTCAAAATCACTCAAATCTTCCAAAGTCCTTGCAGTCCTACTATCAGCAGTCCATTTCATATGTTGCAAATACAGAGAAGGTTGGTGATCTGTTTTGATCACAAACCTCATACCATACAATAACGGACACAGCACTTTCAAACAATACCTTATCGCAGCCAACTCTCGCTCCACAGTTGAATACTTTCGCTCTGCCACATTCATAGACTTGGATACATGACCAAGGAATTCCACTTCTTTCGCAAACCATTCACACTTTGCCACTTTCACCTTACACCAACATTCTCAACACATCATTCATCAATCTCATATGCTCCTCAAAACTCTCAATCATAATCAAAATATCATTTATAAACACAATCACATTCTTACTCGCAAACTTACTCAACACAACATTCATTGCGCGCTGGAAAGCTCTGGGGGCATTAGCCAACCCAAAGCTGAGGTTCTGTAACTGATAATGACTTTCGTAGAGGAAAAGGCAGTCAGCGGCCAACTCTCCTCAGCAATGGGCATCTGGTAATACCCCCGTACCAAATCCAGCTTTGTAAACCACTTCATCCCATGCATACTATACACACACACATCGGAAACCTTTCTTTCACCTTTCGATAATCCACAACACAGACACAATCTTCCATCCAGCTTACATACAGGCACAATCGGACTATTCCATGCACTCTCACTTTCTTCAATCACACCCAATCGCTTTAATACCACACACTGCTCCTTAATCTCATCAGCAACTGGACGCGGGAAATGTCTTGGCCGCTGATAGATTGGGGTGTCCTTTAGGACAATCTTGAATTCTGGAAGCTTTGCAACCCTGAAATTCAGATCGCCATTACTGAGGACCCCCTTTAGTTCAAACAGCATTTGATACACATCCTCCCTTTCATACTCAGTCAAACATTCATCCAATTCCACCATCCTTTCCACTTCATTATACATCCATTCACACATATTTTCAACCGCAACATTTACCCTGACATCAGTACAATCATCCACACCTTCCTCACTGACAGTGGAGAGGTGACCCAGCACATCGCCAACTTGGATCCTTCTCACCTGCCCTTTCACTCTGGGGTCTGCCTGCACACATACAAAAGAATCATTCAATCTCATCAAGCCATCAAACACAAGCAACACGCCTTACGACATGCAAATCTTCCACTCCCCCCCAACATTTGCTCCACCATTCAACTTCGGACAATCTTTCTTCAAATGGCCTTTTTCTTTACATTTGAAGCACTCTTTCACACTTTCCTGGCATTCCTTTATCATATGCCCCTTCTTAGCACACCCAAAACATGCACTAGATGTCCACCTACATTCTGCCAACATATGACGCTTCCTTCCACACCTACGACATTTCACAATCTTTCTCACACCATTCGGTCTCTCATTTGCTGGGACATACCTTGGTTGCTCCATCATATACCCATTTACGCGCTTACCAGTCATCTGTCCCCTACCATTCACCCATCCAGCCTGCTGGCCCAGGAAGCTCAACATCAACCCAGCTGGTGCAGCCCTCAGGGCATCCTGATGGCTGACAAACTGCTGGGGTGGAGGAAAGCTCCTAGGCTTCTTACCCCCCAACATTCACACTGTACCATCCATCCTCGTCTAAATCACTTTCTTCATCAAATCGCCCATCTTCCAACACATCCTCCCACACTAACCATTCACCTGTCAGCCTCATTCTCTCCTTTCTCTTCCTATTCAACCATTCACTTATCTTTCGCAGGACTGTATCAAGGAACTTTCTCATCAATTGTTTACATTCATTCACACCATCATCACCATACCTCTTTCTCACCATACTCTCAAGCATATGTGCATACATGTTCACATTTACTCTTCCCCATTCAAGCCTTGATGTCGTAGAGAGGACCGAAAGGAGTATCCGGCCCAGAGTGAGGGCGGACGTACGCCAGTATGCCTGTGTCACTCCAGGAACGACCTTCTCAGAGGTCGCAAAAAGGGGTGCCTCGCCAACAAACAAGCCGGAAAACGGAGGAGCATAGGGAGTCCTACAGTCGGGGACTCCCTGAAAGTTCTTCTGTTCAATGCGAGGTCAATCAGGAACAAGTTTCCTGAGCTCCGTGGCCTCGTAGCAACGGAAGAACCCGAAATGGTAGCCATAACAGAATCGTGGATAAAAACCTCAAACCGAGACTTTGAAGGCGAATTCACGATTCCCGGTTACCAGCTCTTCTTGAAAGATAGGCCAGACAGAGAGGGTGGCGGTGTGATGTTGTATGTCAAGGATACTCTCAACTCGACAGATTGCAACATCGTATCCGACCATGAACTACTAGGTGTTGACCTAGAGATAGGTCCTGCCAAATACAGGACCCTGGTGCTTTATAGGCCTCCTGCCCAACTCGTTGAAAAGGACAGAGATCTGTACCAGCTACTAGGAGAACTTGTCGAAGACAGAGTGTGTATCGTCATGGGTGATTTCAACACACAAGTTGACTGGGAAACCAGAGAACCCTGTGGCGAGAACGCACTACTCCTGGAGTTCACGAACAACGAGTTCCTCACTCAATGGGTGAGAGAGCCAACGAGAGGAGACAATATCCTCGACTTGGTTTTCACCTCTGAAGATGACATCGTTGAGGACCTCTCTGTTGGCGAAGAGCTCGGTGGCAGTGACCACCGACTAATTAGATTTGTATTCAAAGTCCCCAAGGCAGAGCCTGCAACTAGTAAATCAAGGAAACTGGATTTGTGAACAGCCGTAAACCAATCCGTCGAATGATTGGCCCTTTGAGGAATGAGGAGGGGACATTAAAGCATTCAGATGCAGAAAATGCCAACCTCCTCAACGACTACTTCTCTTCAGTGTTTACTAAAGAGTGTGTTCCCATTCCCCAGCCGACGGATTCCTACTCGGGGGAAAAGCTGGAGGCAATGGACTTCACTGAAGGAGAAATAAAGAAAAAGATCGCTGACCTAAAGACGAATAAGTCCCCTGGACCGGACAGGTTTCTACCTAAAGTGTTGAAGGAAGTGTGCGATGAAGTATCACGACATCTGTGCGCTATCTTTAACATGTCAATCCGGACCAAATGCGTTCCTAGAGACTGGCGTGAGGCGGAGGTGACTCCTATCTTCAAGAAAGGAGACCGTAACCAACCGTCGAACTACCGACCTATCAGTCTGACTTCGATAGTCGGTAAACTCATGGAAAGCATCATGGTGGACAAAGTGACGTCGTATTTAGAGTCAAACCTGCTACTGAGGAGTTCCCAGCACGGCTTCCGAAGGCAACGGTCATGCCTGACGAACCTTGTAGAATTCTTCCACTTCGTTTTCAGTGAGCACGATCGGGACAAGGGGGTGGATGTGGTCTACCTAGACTTTCAGAAAGCCTTTGATAAGGTACCACACCGCCGCCTTCTCCGGAAAGGTAGCCGGCTGGATCGAGAACTGGCTAAGTGGCAGACGGCAACGGGTGGTGGTAAATGGACAATCTTCTGAGTGGGTGCCCGTTACTAGCGGGGTGCCTCAAGGTTCTGTCCTGGGACCACTACTATTCATCATCTACGTCAACGACATGGACGGTGACATGGTTGCGAAGATTTCCAAATTTGCCGACGATACCAAGCTTGGTATGAACGTTGCAAAGGATGGAAATACTGCCCGCCTGCAGGAAGATCTTGGAAGATTGGGGAGTGGTCGGACACGTGGCAAATGCCTTTTAACGTGGGCAAATGCAAAGTGATGCATATCGGCCACAGAAACCCCCAATCTCAGTATATCCTTAAGGGCACTGCTCTTGAATCGAGTGACACTGAGAAGGACTTGGGTGTTACTATCACTAGTGACCTCAAGTTCTCAAAACAGTGCATTGAGGCGGAGAAAAAGGCCCAAAGGATGCTAGGCTATATTAAGCGCCAGTTTGGTTATCGGAACCAGGAGATTGTACTGTGCCTGTACAACTCACTTGTCCGACCGCACCTGGAGTATGCCGTACAATTTTGGAGTCCTTCATTGCGAAAGGACATCGCGAGATTGGAACGCGTACAAGCCAGGGCAACCAAGCTGATTCCCTCTATCCGACATAAAAGTTATGAGGATAGACTAAGGGAATTAGATCTGTTCTCGCTGGAAACCCGTAGACAGCGTGGTCAGCTCATCGAAGTTTTCAAAATACTTCGAGGGTTCGACAATGTTGACTACCGGGATATTTTCACACTGAGTGAGAACAGAACGCGCAATCACGGCTTCAAACTTGAACTGAAGCGTTACAACCGCAATCTGTGTGGAAATTTTTTCACTTACAGTATCTGCGGTATGTGGAACGCACTTCCAGTGGAAGTTGTCAACAGTGAATCTGTTGACCAGTTCAAGTCAAGACTAGACAAAGTCTTGAAAAGTGGCCGTTTAGGGACGCAAAACAATTGAGCAGCCTTGTGCCCACTCAATTGCTAGTCCAAAGGTACCCTCTTTGAATGGACCGTAAGGTCTCCTAGGGTACCTTCTTTCCCTTGTTGTTACTTCTCAAATTCATTCACCCTTTCACACACTCATTCATTTCACCTACCCAATCAGTCTCTCCTTCAACACCTCATACCTCGGTTACCCCACACTTGTGATCATGAGGAAAAACTAATACTTTTCATCCAAACATTCCCCTAAAACATTCATCTAGTATCCCTTATTCTCTGGGTACTTGAGCTCACAATACCGCTCAAATTCCCTGAAGAATTCTTCCACTCTTCCCACTTCACTCTCACCAATCACTCTCTCCTTCATATGAGTACAGCGAGTCCACACTCTTCTCTCTCACCTTCCGATCCTTCCTCTCTTGCATTCCACTCTCCGTCTTTCCTATCACTCAAAAACATCCTGTACTCTCTAGATTCACACACACTCCCATTAGTCTTATTCCCTTCAGTCAGAACAAGGGTCAGGGTCAAGGGTCCTGGGGCCAGTCCTGACCCCTTCATCATGTCATATAGGTCCTTCATTCTTTGGTTGACCTGCCTTTATCGTTCGTCCATTTCTTTCTTCATCCTGTCCGTCTTCTCATCCATAATCCTCATATCATTCTTCAATCCCTCAATCACCTTCCTTAGTTTCACAATCTCATCATGGAAGCCCTGTTCCACAGAAGCCATCCTCCCAGGTTAGTAAAAAGATAGAAAAAGGTGAGAAACAATCAACTACCTGTCACTCTAATTGGGTGAGGACTGCAATTCAATCCTGTCACACTCCCGGTTTTGAGATCTCACATCCCTACTCGGGCACCAAATGTAGCAGGCCACAAACCTACGCTCTAACCCCAATCGTTCCAACCAGCTTCCTACACTAATTCAGATGTGAGAAATTGAGGGAGAAAATGGTTGGATATACAGTACTCTATTCACAAAAATTACAAAAGATATGGGGGTAAATATACTTGAGATCTTGATATATATATATATATATATATATATATATATATATATATATATATATATATATATATATATATATATATATATATATATATATATATATATATATATATATAAATATTTATCTAAATATAACTGAATGAACAAGCAACCAAAAGAGATAAATGAGCAAACAAAACCGGTATGCAATCATATACAAGAGGCCTAACAAACACACTGGATCCGCCCTCCTCCTTCAAATGTGACATACAATAATTTCACTTGTTACTTCGAATCCTACAATCTCCGCCACTCTTTACAAATTGAAGGATTATCTTGTAGAATTTTGTGTCACGCTGGAACCGTGCCAGCTGCCAGACACGATTTGGACTTATCGTGTGTGGCCTTGGAGCAACTAACACAGACTTCGGGCAACCTGGGTTTGCGCGTCTACATGAGCGATTTGTATGGCTGAAGCGGTGACAGTAATAGCACCGCCGCGGCAGTGGCACAAATGCCTTCACGCGGTATCGGTACCAACCGGCACGCACCAAGTCAGGGAGCTTGCCACAGTTGAATGTGACGAAGAGTGTAGGGGTGGGTCTGAAGGCCCCTCCCTGTTTTCTCATCACACGTTCGACCTTGACCACCCCATGGTCAGCCAGCTCTAAAGTGATGTCATCTATGGAGTAGTCCATGAGTTCCCTCGCATAAACTACTCCTTTGATGAAGTTCATGGTAGACTGCTGCATCACACTCACCGGCGTGCCATCTAGTGTCCAAATGGCACTAATCATGGCCACCTCTGAGGGGCTTGATGCATTCCCCAGAAGGCTCCCGTCCGAGAAACGGGTCACCTTCGGCTCTCTACCAATAATGCTAGCTAAGGAGCTCCTCTGATGGATCATGTTGCCCTTAGCCAACATGCTACCCTCAGTGGAGCGTATGCCAAGGAAATGTTTGAAGCCAGCGGGCTCGAAAATGCCAGGTAGCCTCTGAATGAGGGCCCCAACGTAATCGAGGCTCTGCTCTGCGCACTTCTGGGACTCCCTACCCAGGGAAGCAATGGGGCCTGACATGCCGATCTTGCCCCGGTCGCTGAACAAAACAGCAGCAGACCCATATGGCCCTGAAGATGGAGAGGAGTCCTGAGTCATTTTTGTCCTTTTTCAAATATTTTTTTCTTTTTAGGAGAGGAGGGTGGGGTAGGATCAACAGCAATGAATATCTTAATATTTTGGAAGATAAACTCCATCCCATGGTCCAGACATTAGTCCCTGATGGTGAATGGTTTTTCCAAGATGACAATGCCCCCAATACACCGCTCATGTGGTTAAGAATTGGTATGAAGAGCATAGGAATGAGCTACAACACATGGAGTGGCCCCCACAATCTCCAGTTCTAAATATTATTGAGCATTTATGGTGTGTCTTGGAGCGACAAGTTAGAAGTCATTACCCTCCACCATCATGTCTGAAATAGCTCGAGCAAGTATTGCAAGAAGAATGGCTCAAGATTCCTCTCAATGAAGTCAGGAAGCTGTATAAATCAATTCCAAGATGCATTGCGGCTTTTTACAAAGCAAAGGGAGGACCAACTCTGTATTAAATAAATATTCATTGAATTTAACATGTGTTCCAATTATTGTATCCAACCCCTATTAATATATATATATATATATATTGGCATGCAAAATTATTGGATACATAACATTTATTACCCATTCTTGCATAATAATTCTTCTTTTGGGTTGATAATTTACAAATATGTTCCAATAATACTTTCATTCACCTGTGCACATAAAAAAAACATTAATGCAAAAAGTTTATTTACTAAAATATAAAAATAATACACGCAAAAGTATTGGATACATATTAATTTTTTACTATTTCATGCATATTTTTTTCATTTTGAGGTTGAAAATTGACATATGTTTCAATAAAAGCACTGTTGTTCTTGGCCAATCAGAAAGGGCCATGATACTTTGCTTATCAATGACATCATCTATTATTGCTTTCAGTCACGATTCTCCTTCCACTAGTTGTAATCTATGAATGTGATGGGCGGCAAAGTTAAGGAATTGTCAGATGACGGGCACAAAATGATCATTGAATGTCACAGAAGAGGAGATCCCTTTAAGTACAATAGGAAACATTATTGGAAAGTGGAAAAAATTTAATACAACTGCTAACATTCAGAGGAGTGGCCGGCTGTGGAAAATAAACAATGCAACTGCAGAACGATCCATTTATAACTTGCATGCCCATCTTAAAGTAGCTGGAAAGTGAACAAGGACACAATTAGAGCCCTCAATCGCATCAGCCTGCATTCAAGATCTCCAAGGAAGTCTTCTTTGTTGACCACTAGACATGTAAAGGCACAGTCGAAATTTGCTGAAACATATGAAAACCAACCAGGCAAATTTTGGGACAGCATAATATGGTCTGATGAAACCAAAATTGAACTTTTGGGGCGTTAACAGCAAATCATATTTGGAGGAAGAAGGAAACGGCCCACAATCCTAAGAATACCATACCTACTGTGAAACTTGGAGGCGATAGTAAAATGGTATGAGGGTGTTTTTCATCAAATGGCACTGGGGAATTGGAAATAATTAGAGGAAGGATGAATGCCTCTCAAATATTGCAAAATTCTAGAACAAAATCTTCACAAATCTGCCAGATCATCTAGCCTTGGGCGAAGTTTTCTTTTCTAACAGGACAATGATCCTAAGAACACGGCCAAGGCAATTCAAAAATGGTTTGAAAATAATGAGATGTCATGACATGCCCTCCTAGTTAATCTCCTGACCTAAACCTAATCGAAAACTTGTGGAGGAAACTAAAGCTATAAGTTTGTGCAAGGAATCCACAAGATTTCAAACAGTTGGAAGATTTCTGCAAAGAAGAATGGGCTAATATTCCTGTGAATACTTGTAAAAGGCTTACAACTAACTACAGAAAGAGGCTTTAAGCAGTAAAACAGAATAGAGGCTATGCTACAAAATATTAAATAAATGTATCCAATACTTTGGCTTGTGTTATTTTGGTATTTATGGAAATAAAATTTTTGCATTTATGATTTTTTTTCATTTTTCATGTGCACAGGTGAATGAAAGTATTATTGGAACATATTTGTAAATTATCAACCCAAAAGAAGAATTATTATGCAAGAATTAGTGAAAAATGTTATGTATCCAATAATTTTGCGTGCCACTGTATATATATGTGAATTATCCAAAAATTTGAGTGGGCATAATCCCTAAATTAACAAAAATAGTGGGGGGGAGGATATGGATGGGGTGAAGCCCCACCCCCATTTTGAAGTTCCCTTCAAAATGATATACAAGTGGTGTGCAATAAGTTCTGGGCCTAACCCAAGAGTAGCAAAAATGAGAGCAAAGGTTCACTATTTTTTTATTTTTCAAGTCTCTTTTTCAATTGCCCAAATCATCCCTAAATAATAATGAGTTGAATCCCTCCAAAACCTTCTCCTTGGTCTCCTCATTATCAGTGAAAGAGATACCTATGCCGCAGCTCCTTCATGTGTGGGAAAAGGTGAAAGTCTGAGGGTGCCAGGTGGGAGGAAACAATTCAAAGCCACGGGAAACCAATTTGTTCATGGTCACATTGCTCTTGTATGCAGGTACATTGTCCTAAAGCAAAGAAAACCTCGGGTCACTTTCCTTCAGCTTCCCCAGTAGATTTGCATTAGTATGGTCAGTTAATGATGTGGGTATGATCCAAGAAGTCCAAGAGGAGGATCCCTTCATGGTAGCATAACTGTCATCATGACCTTCTGGGATGAGTTTATAACCTTGAATTTTCATGGCATTGGAGAGGAGGGATGCTTCCAAAGCTTAGATTGGGTTTTGGTTTGCGGATCAAAGTGAGGAACCCACAATTCATCTCAAGTTATGATTTGGGCCATGATCCCTCCAGATCCGCTCTCATGAGGGTTAACATCTTCGTTGAAGTCATTATCTGTTTCTTATTCTGCCTAGGCTTCAGCATTCTTGGGACCCATCAGACAGACACCGGAAAGGTTGAAGTGATCGTGTGGGATGGTAAAAATGGATCCATTACTTATCCCCAGTTGAGAAGCAATGTATTGCACTGAGATTCAGTGATTATCCATGACCATGCTCTCCACCATGGCTATAGTTTCCCTGGTGACTGCAGATGATGGACCACCACTCTGAGGGTCATCCTCACATGAGTCTAGGCCCTGCTTGAAGAGAGCAGCCAAACATTTAACAGTGGAATAAGATTGGGCACTGTCCCTTAATGTTGTCTTCAATTCATGAATCAATTGTGGCACTCTCCCGTGAATCACAGAAAACTTCATCACAGCCCACTGTTTAACTCCACTCATTTTGCCTTCCGGCTGAACTAACATAACATAATATATAACATAATTTCACGGATGACAAAAGCCACAAGGGCCTATCAAAGGTCATCCGCATCCATCAAAACCCACCCACATAGGACTATATCAATAATCGCCAGGGGAAGATAAAATCAAAGTCCCCCACAATATAACAGATGACAAAAGCCACAAGGGCCCATCATAGGTCATCCAAGTCAAACGGCCTCTTTTTTAAGGCACCCAAACTCCCAAGAAAACTACATCGAGAGGATTGCGTCCAGAAACAAGGGTATCACCAATCATGCAGCTATAGATATATACAAAACTTAGGAACCATCACAACCTTCCCTCCCTATAAACTCATCTAACCTACTCTTAAATACATTTAAATTTGGACTACCTACTACCCTCTGCGGCAATTTGTTCCAGAAGTCCACCACTCTATTGGTGAAAAAATATTTTCTCAAACAAAACAAAATGAACTGGAAGGATGCCAGCCCGTACATCACCTGTTGGAAAATGTATGAACATTATCCAGCTGTTGTGGGCTACTGTCTCCCTTCTTTGTATATTAGGTTGAGAAGTCATTGAACACATTGGTATAATATGATACAACCCCAAACTGCAAAAAATCACAAAGAAAAATCATGCACCACATATAGATAAATTTTTCTTGGACAAATTCCAAAAATTGGGCCTATCAAAGGTCATCCGCATCTGTCAAAACCCACGCACAAAATGCATCCAGAATTGTGTCAGATCATGCATCTACAATTAGAACCATACAGAGGAATGTGTCAAAAATAAAAAGTATTATCATCAGAATCCAGATCAATCATAATATATTGGGTCGAGGAATAAGTTCTTGCAGTTTTATCAAATTTATTTATTACCATTAACAACTTTAGAAAAACTTCATTTTTAATTGATAACAATATGAAATTTAATCAATAATGTATTCTCTGTTGTTATTTATGACTTCTTCCCAACGTTCAACTAGTTTTTTGATGCCTCTGCAATAAAAATCTCTGGATTTTGACTCAAAAAATTTTGTCTAACCAGGTTCTTAATTCCACATCAGTATTGAATGAAATGCCGTGCAAATTGTTTGAGGGTGATTGGAACAGATGGAAATCCGATGGAGCCAAGTCTGGTGAATATGGAAAATGTGGCAGGATTTCCCCATTAAGTGTTTGGATGGCATTTTTTCTCGTATTGGCAATGTGAGGATGAGCATTGTCGTGTTGCAGAAGGACTCCATAAGGTCGCTTTTCATGAATAGCTTCAGCGAGTCGATACATTTGTTGAACGTAGAGTTCTGCATTGACAATCTCGTTGTTCGCAAGGAGCTCACAGTATCGTCTTTTGTGGATGAAATCCTTGCTTTAATCGCGGAAGTGGGGTTTTATCGGGGCTAAGCCATTGTTTTTGATGGTTCAAGTTGACATAAACACATAACTTTTTGATTTGTTTTAACACAAATACAATTTTGTAGCTTTAAAAGACACAAGCATTTCTATTTCAAAAAATTATTATTTTATCGAAAACATATTATTTTAATAACTTCAAATCTTTTTGCATCATTTTTGACCTAGTTACTTTCACCAAGGGTCTGTTTTTCAGAGCTCTAGAGGCGATTTGCACATGCATGTTTTGGCAATATTCAACCAATACTGTGTTAAGGAGGCATTTTCTGCCTCCTTAACCAATCACATACTTTGTTATAAGAACATAAGAAAAGAAGGAGACTGCAAAAGACCATTCATGGCCTACACTTGGCAGCTCCTGTTCTAGTCAACACACAAAAGATTTCTTATCAGAGAAAAGTCATCAACATTGTCACCCTTTACAGAAGTTCGTCAGATCTAATCTACAATATACATAAAATGGATCCAGAGGATTATGTCCATTCATGCAACCACAAAATATAATCTCCCCACTCCTTAGAAAAATATATACATATGTACATAAAAAAAAGTCAGCCCCATCTAGCAGCTTCATCCATATATTTATCTAATCTATTCTTAAAACTACCCAGAGAGGAGGCTTCTATCACATGTCTAGTGAGCCTATTCCATTCATCTACCACACGATTTGTAAACCAATTCCTCCCAATCTCCTTCCTAAACCTATACTTATCAAGCTTAAACCCATTGCTACGTGTCCTGTCATGTTCACTAAGTATAAGAACCTTACCCAGATCCCCTTTATTATATCCTTTTACCCATTTGAAGACTTCAATCAATTCCCCTCTGACTCTTCTCCTTTCCAATGTATGTAGATTTAGTTTTCTGAGCCTTTCACCATAAGGTAAGTTCCTTAGCCCACCAATCATCTTTGTCATCCTTCTCTGCACACACTCAAGCAAATCAATATCCTTCCTATAATATGGTGACCAAAATTGTACTGCATAGTCTAGATGAGGCCTAACTAGCGCCAGATACAGTTTTAGAATGACTTCAGCACTCTTATTGCTTACACTCCTCCTAATGAATCCCAATATCCTATTATCTTTATTCTTAGCATTTAGGCATTGCTTTCTAGGACGAAGGTCTGAACTTACCAAAATACCCAAGTCCCTCTCACAATCGGTCCTCCCTAAAATTCTCCCATTTAATTTATAACTATTCAATGGATTATTTCTACCTATACTAAGTACACTACATTTGTCTATGTTAAACTTCATTTGCCATTTCTCGGCCCAATTGGACAGAATGGTCAATTCCTCCTGCATTACAACAGCATCAAAATCAGCCCTAATGGCCCTACCTAGCTTAGTATCATCAGCAAATTTACTCAGGTCACTACTTATACCTATGTCAAGATCATTAATATCCCCAGCAGAACCTAAGAACAGAAGTCGTCTCTGAGTTGAGCCTGAGACCGCATGACTCCCCACAAGACACCAGTAAGTCTACATCTCTCTGCATAGTTAATGAGACAGGTGAAATATATTGGAAAATGGACAAGATATTATGGGAATGCGAGCAGGAAAGCTCGCCGGGTATGGATCTTCAGGTTTACTGAGTTTCATTGCACTGCTAGGTTGAAATCAAGGATGCCAATGTTTTTAATAATAAAAATATGACATACATCTTCTCAAGTTTCATAGAGATATTTATAACAGAGCACCCACAAAATTCGAGGGCGGGCATTTTGCAAAATTTGACCCTAATCGCTAATAAAATCATGCCCACCAAATCGTAACAATTACCTCAAATTATCCTTCCAAATCATAGAAAATTAGCATCATTGTTGGGTTCTTGAATCAGTGCAATGAAACTCAGTAAACCTGAAGATCCATACCCGGCGAGCTTTCCTGCTCGCATTCCCATAATATCTTGTCCATTTTCCAATATATTTCACCTGTCTCATTTAACTATGCAGAGAGATGTAAACTTACTGGTGTCTTGTGGGGAGTCATGGGGTCTCAGCTCAGGCTCAACTCAGAGACGACTTGTGTTCTTAGGTTCTGCTGGGGATCTGCTCCTAATCTTGGCCCATACTCTGACTACTATGTAGATTAGAGGTAATCCTCTATATTTGTACAATCTGCATCTGATTTGGGGGTTCAGGTAGATATTTCTCTAAAATTTCATCTCCACATATGCTCTCTTGCAATAAAGCTGCAGGCATTGCATGAAACTTACTTAAGAGGATAGTTAACTGAGAGCCTGAGTTTAGGAAATCTCTTCTCACCTCCCATATATGTCCTGTGTTGGAATTTAGCTCTGTTGTTTAGCACATTAGCATACTGGGTATGTGGGTGCTACTGACATGCTTGAGAGTGCAACAACGATGGACTAAGGAAATTGTCGGACTTTCACATCTTGACTATGCCTCCCATCTCAATGCCTTGAGTCTCTTCTCTGTGCATGGCAGGCTGCTCAGAACTGGCAATCCAAGTCTGGAAGATTTTTAATGACTTATCTCCTGTGAAACCCTCCGAGTTGTTCTCCTTACAGAGCTCCTCTAGGACCCATGGTAATTCACACAGGATATTCCTGCCCTACAGCAACATAAGATTACACAGGCGAGTCCAAGTCTAAATGTATTTAAGAGTAGGTTGGATGAGTTTATGGGGAAGGAAGGTTGTGATGCTTCCTAAGTTTTGTATATATTAATATTGTTTGTATATATCTATAGCTGCATGATTTATTTCTTGACAAGCCTTGATTGGCGATACCCTTGTTTCTGGGCGCAATCCTCTGGATGTAGTTTTCCTGGGAGTTTGGGTGCCTTAAAAGAGAAGCCATTTGACTTGGATGACCTATGATGAGCCCTTGTGGCTTTTGTCATCTGTTATATTATATTGTGGGGGGACTTTGATTTTGTCTTCCCCTGGTGATGGTGCTTTTTGTGGGCGGGTTTTGACGGAGGCGGATGACCTTTGATAGGCCCTGGTGGCTTTGGTCATCCGTGAAATTATGTTATGTTATGTTATCTTTCTCAGTAAGGGTGATTGCCTTGTGGAATAGCCTGCCAGATGCAGTTACTGTGTCACCATCCTTAACTGTATTTAAGGGTAAACTAGCAGAACACCTCAGTCAAAATCTATGTGAATATTAACCCCCTACACAGTAATAACAATGTATTTACATATAATATTTATAATTAACTATCCTGATTGTAATACTATGATCTAGTCATTACTTAGTGCAATCAAGACAGCTTCCAGCAGATGCTCATAAATTTTAATAACAAATGTTCTCTCCATCTTGTTGGACCCTAGTGGTCTGTTGTGGAGTCACTTTCTTATGTTCATTCTGCTGGTGCATTGGCACTTATGGGGTTCCCCTTTGGTGGAACCCGTCCAGGTAACTGTTGTTTTACTACTTAAGTTTTACCCGTTTTATTGTGTTTGGTTACTGTAAGCCGTTTTGAGCCATACTATGGGTTGCTATATGGAGGGCTAGGTAATTGTATAGAGTAACAACAAGGAGTAACAACAAGGAAAGAAGGTAGCCTAGGAGACCTTATGGTCCATTCAAAGAGGGTACCTTTGGACTAGCAATTGAGCGGGCACAAGGCTGCTCAATTGTTTTGCGTCCCTAAACGGCCACTTTTCAAGACTTTGTCTAGTCTTGACTTGAACTGGTCAACAGATTCTCTGTTGACAACTTCCACTGGAAGTGCGTTCCACATACCACAGATACTGTAAGTGAAAAAAATTCCACACAGATTGCGGTTATAACGCTTCAGTTCAAGTTTGAAGCCGTGATTGCGCGTTCTGTTCTCACTCAGTGTGAAAATATCCCGGTAGTCAACATTGTCGAACCCTCGAAGTATTTTGAAAACTTCGATGAGCTGACCACGCTGTCTACGGGTTTCCAGCGAGAACAGATCTAATTCCCTTAGTCTATCCTCATAACTTTTATGTCGGATAGAGGGAATCAGCTTGGTTGCCCTGGCTTGTACGCGTTCCAATCTCGCGATGTCCTTTCGCAATGAAGGACTCCAAAATTTTACGGCATACTCCAGGTGCGGTCGGACAAGTGAGTTGTACAGGCACAGTACAATCTCCTGGTTCCGATAACCAAACTGGCGCTTAATATAGCCTAGCATCCTTTGGGCCTTTTTCTCCGCCTCAATGCACTGTTTCGAGAACTTGAGGTCACTAGTAATAGTAACACCCAAGTCCTTCTCAGTGTCACTCGATTCAAGAGCAGTGCCCTTAAGGATATACTGAGATTGGGGGTTTCTGTGGCCGATATGCATCACTTTGCATTTGCCCACGTTAAAAGGCATTTGCCACGTGTCCGACCACTCCCCAATCTTCCCAAGATCTTCCTGCAGGCAGGCAGTATTTCCATCCTTTGCAACGTTCATACCAAGCTTGGTATCGTCGGCAAATTTGGAAATCTTCGCAACCATGTCACCGTCCATGTCGTTGACGTAGATGATGAATAGTAGTGGTCCCAGGACAGAACCTTGAGGCACCCCGCTAGTAATGGGCACCCACTCAGAAGACTCTCCATTTACCACCACCCGTTGCCGTCTGCCACTTAGCCGGTTCTCGATCCAGCCGGCTACCTTTCCGTCTATGCCAAGCGCTCGCACTTTCCGGAGAAGGCGGCGGTGTGGTACCTTATCAAAGGCTTTCTGAAAGTCTAGGTAGACCACACTGAAAACGAAGTGGAAGAATTCTACAAGGTTCGTCAGGCATGACTGTTGCCTTCGGAAGCCGTGCTGGGAACTCCTCAGTAGCAGGTTTGACTCTAAATACGACGTCACTTTGTCCACCATGATACTTTCCATGAGTTTACCGACTATCGAACGAAGTCAGACTGATAGGTCGGTAGTTTGACGGTTGGCTTCGGTCTCCTTTCTTGAAGATCGGAGTCACCTCCGCCTCATGCCAGTCTCTAGGAACGCATTTGGTCCGGATTGACATGTTAAAGATAGCGCACAGATGTCGTGATACTTCATCGCACACTTCCTTCAACACTTTAGGTAGAAACCCGTCCGGTCCAGGGGACTTATTCGTCTTTAGGTCAGCGATCTTTTTCTTTATTTCTCCTTCGGTGAAGTCCATTGCCTCCAGCTTTTCCCCCAAGTAGGAATCCGTCGGCTGGGAAATGGGACCACACTCTTCAGTAAACACTGAAGAGAAGTAGTCGTTGAGGAGGTTGGCATTTTCTGCATCTGAATGCTTTAATGTCCCCTCCTCATTCCTCAAAGGGCCAATCGTTCGACGGATTGGTTTACGGCTGTTCACATATCCAAAAAACTCCTTGGGATTCTCGCCACTCGGAGTTCCTCAGACCGCTTAGCCGCCCTTATACTGGACTTCACTCTCCTGGCTAGCCTCTGATATTCGTCAAAGTCACCCGAGATCTTCGATTGCCGGTACACATTTCTCTTCTCCCTAAGCAGTTGCCCAATTTCTCGATTAAACCACTTTGGTTGAACAGAAGACCGACGGGGGCATTTCAGAGGAATAAAACGCGATTGAAGACTCATGAATGTGGTTTTGAAACTGTTCCAAGAGTCTTCAACAGCATCGCACTCTTCTAGCCTCACGTCAGTCAGTCCCGCGCGTAGACCTGCAAAGTCTGCTCTTCTCAAATCCAGTTTCCTTGATTTACTAGTTGCAGGCTCTGCCTTGGGGACTTTGACTACAAATCTAATTAGTCGGTGGTCACTGCCACCGAGCTCTTCGCCAACAGAGAGGTCCTCAACGATGTCATCTTCAGAGGTGAAAACCAAGTCGAGGATATTGTCTCCTCTCATTGGCTCTCTCACCCATTGAGTGAGGAACTCGTTGTTCGTGAACTCCAGGAGTAGTGCGTTCTCGCCACAGGGTTCTCTGGTTTCCCAGTCAACTTGTGTGTTGAAATCACCCATGATGATACACACTCTGTCTTCGACAAGTTCTCCTAGTAGCTGGTACAGATTTCTGTCCTTTTCAACGAGTTGGGCAGGAGGTCTATAAAGCACCAGGGTCCTGTATTTGGCAGGACCTATCTCTAGGTCAACACCTAGTAGTTCATGGTCGGATATGATGTTGCAATCCGTCGAGTTGAGAGTATCCTTGACATACAACATCACACCGCCACCCTCTCTGTCTGGCCTATCTTTCAGGAAGAGCTGGTAACCGGGAATCGTGAATTCACCTTCAAAATCTCGGCTTGAGGTTTTTATCCACGACTCCGTTATGGCCACCATCTCAGGTTCCTCTGTTACTACGAGGCCACGGAGTTCAAGAAACTTATTCCTAATTGACCTTGCATTGAACAGAAGAACTTTGAGGGAGTCCCCTAGTGTAGGACTCCCGAGTGATAGCTTATTTTGGGTTATTTTTCCTAGCTGAAATCTATGTGGATGAAGTTTATGGCAATTTCCGATTATATACTGGGGGGGCTATGCCCCATAGACCCCCCCCCCAACCAAATGATGGAAATCTCAGGATCATTGTAGGCCCATCCCCCTGATGAGCCGTCCCTCAAAATAAGCTAGAATTGCATCTGCCCATACTCGCAACATTTACCAAGGGCTATGCAGTAAACCTGAAGATCCATACCCTGTAAGCGTACTATGGGTTGCTATAGGGGGGCTACACCCCCATATCCCCCACTCACCCTCAGGAACAAGTAATGGTAAATATGTTGATTAGCGACTCTGCAGAAAAAGTGTTTTTTTGTTAAATATTTTCCTTCACCCCTACCGGAATATTCATGCGCGTTTGAGTAGTCTGACATCAGACCCCCACCCCCATTATAATTCGCAAAACGATTAAAGGCACTGACATGATTTGGTTAAATCATTCACCTCTGTAAACGTTAGCACATTAGTGTATAAACAATTACAATTATATACTGGGGGGCTGTGCCCCCCAGACCCCCCTAAATTTAATGAAACTCAGGATCAACGTAGTGTGGTCCCCCCAAGGTGTTTACCCCCACACGAGCTGTTCCCTTAAATATACTCCAAAAATGTGATTCATTTTGGAACACAGACGAAATAGTACGTCCCATCGTTCGAGTCACTAATCTACATATTTAACATAACATAACATAACATAATTTAACGGATGACAAAAGCCACAAGGGCCTATCAAAGGTCATCCGTATTCATCAAATCCCACCCATATAATGCATCCATAGGATTTTGTCAGATCATGCAGCTACAATATACAATTTAACAATCCATAGGAATGTCCAACCATGCATCTACAATATATAATTTAAAGCCTCCATAGGAGTCTGTCAAAAACAAAATCAAAATCCCCCAAAATATACAATAAAAAGAAACTGCATCCACAGGAATGAGTCAAGAAACATATCCACATACTAAAAAGTAAGAAATTAACCCTCCATCCCCATATAATCGTCCAATCTGCGCTTGAAAACATTCAAGTTTGGGCTGTCTACAGTCTCAGGTGGCAAACTATTCCAATAATCCACCACTCTGTTAGTGAAAAAATATTTTCTAACATCCAGTCTGCACCTCTGTTTTTTAATCTTTAAGTGGTGGCCTCTAGTTCTATTACTACCTTCTAACTCAAATAACTTGCTGAAATCTAATTTATCCATCCCAGAAAAGATTTTAAAAAGCTCAATCATATCTCCCCTCACACACCTTCTTTCAAATGAAAACATATTTAATACCCTCAGTCTATCTTCATATTCAAGGTGCTTCAGGGATGGTATTATTTTTGTTGCCCTCCTTTGTACTGACTCTAATAAGTTTATATCATGTCTAAAATGTGGTGACCATGCCTGTATACAGTACTCTAAATGTGGCCTGACATAAGAGTTGTATAGTTTAAGGATGACCTCCTTACTCTTGTAGCTAACATTTCTTTTAATGTAACCTAGCACCCTATTTGCTCTATTTTTTGCCTCAATACACTGCTTTGAAAATTTCAGTGACCTATCTACTACCACTCCTAATTCTTTCTCATCTTCAACTGAATTAAGCCAATATCCATCCATCTCATAGCTAAATTCCCTATTATCTCTCCCCATGTTAATAACTTTGCATTTATTAAGGTTAAAAGTCATCTGCCACTTCTGAGCCCAAGCTAACAACTTATCTAAGTCACCCTGCACTTTAAAGCTACCCTCAACCTCTTTGACTACTGCCAATTTAGTGTCATCAGGAAAAATTGACACTTTGCTATTTACACCTTGCCCAAGATCATTTACATAGATTATAAATAATAAAGGGCCTAAAACTGATCCCTGAGGTACACCACTAATAACATTCCTCCACTCTGACTTCACTCCATTTAGTACAACTCTCTGTTTCCTGTCTTTCAGCCATTCACTTATCCAATTCAAAACTTTACCACATATCCCATGCATTTTTAATTTATGTACTAGTCTCCTATGTGGAACCTTATGAAAAGCTTTGCTAAAATCTAAGTAAATTACATCAACATAGCTAAATTCCCTATTATCTCTCCCCATGTTAATAACTTTGCATTTATTAAGGTTAAAAGTCATCTGCCACTTCTGAGCCCAAGCTAACAGCTTATCTAAGTCACCCTGCACTTTAAAGCTACCCTCAACCTCTTTGACTACAGCTGCCAATTTAGTGTCATCAGCAAAAATTGACACTTTGCTATTTACACCTTGCCCAAGATCATTTACATAGATTATAAATAATAAAGGGCCTAAAACTGATCCCTGAGGTACGCCACTAATAACATTCCTCCACTTTTACCCAAGTAATAAAACAAGTTAATCACATAGTTGGGCGAAACATGTTGGGAAGTGGAAGAAATATTATGGGAATGCGAGTGGGAAGGCTCACGAAGGGAAGCTTCAAATCTTCTGTGGCAGGAGATTGAACGGGCATGTAGAAGTAAGCATGTGTGTATAATGGGCGATTTTAATTACAGAAATATAGACTGGGAAGCTCTTGTGGGTGATCAGGAGGCTGAGGAATTTTTGAATGTTGTCCAAGATAATTTTCTGAGGCAGATTATTAACGAACCCACTAGAGGTAATAATATACTGGATTTAGTTCTGACAAATAGGGAAGAAGTTATTAAGGATACTGAGATTGGAGGAAATTTGGGTAATAGTGACCATTGTGAAATTAGATTCAAGATGAAATGGAATGGTATTGATAGTAGCATGAACAATGTTAAAATTCCTGACTTTAGAAGAGCAAATTATAATGGGCTCAGGACTTACCTGGAGGCAGTTGTACAGAAACCAGGCAATGAAATCAATTCAGGAATAGATTCAATATCAGTTAGTGGAGACAATAATCACCAGGAGGAAGAGATTACAATTGAAGAGGAGTATGAAAGAATAATTGAGCAATTAATTACAGGTCAGATGATTAACATTCCATATAAGGAGATTAGGACTAAAAATAATGACCCAAAATGGATGACAGATAAAATTAAGCATTATATTGGCATTAAAAAGGGCATTTATAGGAAAATAAAAAATGGGGAGGATCACTTAAGGCAGAGATATAATGAACTAGCAAGAGATGTTAAAAAGTTAGTTAGAGTAGCAAGGAGAAATTATGAAATTAAAGTGGCAAATAGGGCAAAGGAAGATCCTAAAAGTTTTTATCAATTATACAAAACTAAGGTTAGAGATAAAATAGGCCCACTTATAGATTCCAATGGAGAATTAGTAAGTGATAGGGACTCAATGGCTGGAATGCTAAATGACTTTTTTCTCTCAGTATTTACACAGGAGGATACTCTAAATATACCTGAGGTGTCAATGATCTTTCGGGGTAATGATGAAGAGAAATTAAAGGATATATTGATCACAAAGGAGATAGTGACAAAGGAAATTGATAAAATCAAAAGTAGTAAAGCACCCGGTCCTGATGAGCTCTTTCCTAGAATTTTGAAAGAATGTAAGGATGTGTTAAGTGAGCCCCTAGCATGCATCTTTAGAAAATCATTGGAGAGTGGCATTGTGCCAGTGGCATGGAAGAAAGCCAATGTGATACCTATATTTAAGAAAGGGGATAAAACAAATATGTCTAATTACAGACCAGTAAGTTTGACATCAGTGGTAGGGAAAATGATGGAATCTATTATAGCAAGGAATATTAGAGAATCACTTGGATAAGCATAAGTTGATAAAAGAATCACAGCATGGCTTTAGTAAGGGTAAATCCTGTCTGACTAATTTGCTGTCTTTTTATAGTAAGGTGTGTATGAAGCAGCAGATAATGATGAAAACTATGATATTTTATACTTGGACTTTAGTAAGGCTTTTGATCGAGTGCCACACTTACGACTTCTGAGCAAAGTTAAAGCACACAGGATCGATGGCAGTATATTTAGGTGGATTCAGTCATGGCTTGGTGACAGACAGCAAAGAGTTAGTATAGATGGAGTTAAATCTGAGTGGGGGTGTGTTAGCAGTGGAGTTCCTCAAGGATCTGTTTTGGGTCCCTTGCTATTCTTAATTTATATTAATGATCTTGACATAGGTATAAGTAGTGACCTGAGTAAATTTGCTGATGATACTAAGCTAGGTAGGGCCATTAGGGCTGATTCTGATGCTGTTGTAATGCAGGAGGAATTGACCATTCTGTCCAATTGGGCCGAGAAATGGCAAATGAAGTTTAACATAGACAAATGTAGTGTACTTAGTATAGGTAGAAATAATCCATTGAATAGTTATAAATTAAATGGGAGAATTTTAGGGAGGACTGATTGTGAGAGAGACTTGGGTATTTTGGTAAGTTCAGACCTTCGTCCTAGAAAGCAATGTCTAAATGCTAAGAATAAAGCTAATAGGATATTGGGATTCATTAGGAGGAGTGTAAGCAATAAGAGTGCTGAAGTCATTCTAAAACTGTATCTGGCGCTAGTTAGGCCTCATTTAGACTATGCAGTACAATTTTGGTCACCATATTATAGGAAGGATATTGATTTGCTTGAGTCTGTGCAGAGAAGGATGACAAAGATGATTGGTGGGCTAAGGAACTTACCCTATGGTGAAAGGCTCAGAAAACTAAATCTACATACATTGGAAAGCAGAAGAGTCAGAGGGGAATTGATTGAAGTCTTCAAATGGGTAAAAGGATATAATAAAGGGGATCTGGGTAAGGTTCTTATACTTAGTGAACATGACAGGACACGTAGCAATGGGTTTAAGCTTGATAAGTATAGGTTTAGGAAGGAGATTGGGAGGAATTGGTTTACAAATCGTGTGGTAGATGAATGGAATAGGCTCACTAGGCATGTGATAGAAGCCTCCTCTCTGGGTAGTTTTAAGAATAGATTAGATAAATATATGGATGAAGCTGCTAGATGGGACTGACTTTTTTTTATGTACATATGTATATATTTTTCTAAGGAGTGGGAAGATTATATTTTGCGGTTGCATGAATGGACATAATCCTCTGGATGCATTTTATGTATATTGTAGATTAGATCTGACGAACTCCTGTTAAGGGTGACAATGTTGATGACTTTTCTCTGGTAAGAAATCTTTTGTGTGTTGAATGGAACAGGAGCTGCCAAGTGTAGGCCATGAATGGTCTTTTGCAGTCTCCTTCTTTTCTTATGTTCTTATTTAAAAATGTTATTCGGTAAATATGTAGACGAGTGGCCCAGCCGATAAGATGTACTATTTCGTCCGTGTTCCAAAATGTTTCACGTTTTTGGAGTATATTTATAGGGGACGGCTCGTGGGGGAGGGGTAAACACGATGCGTGGACCGCACTACGATGATCCTGAGTTTCATTAAATTGAAGGGGGTCTGGGGGGCACAGCCCCCCCAGTATATAATCCTAATTTTATAATGTTCTGACATTTACATAGGTAAATGCTTTAACTACATCATATCAGCGCCTTTAATCGTTTTGCGAATTATAATAGGGGTTGGGGGTGAGGTATGACATCAGACGACTCAAACGCGCATGAATATTCAGAAACGGGTGAACTATAATATTTACACAAAATAATTTTTACGGCCGGGCCGCTCGTCTACATGTTTACCTGTTATTCACCTCTAGAATTATTAAATATGAAAGCAAAATTAAACAATCCAACTTAACCATGTTGAATCATATTGCATTGAAAAATGAGGTCGAAATATTTTGTGGTGATGACCATATAAGGGGTGTGAGAGAATGCACTGTCAAATTCAAGTTTTGCATACTTTAACTGAGAACTTTCATAGCACCAAATGGCTTTTTTCATGTGAAATATTACGTCTAAGACGATACGAAAGATATGACAAATTTAGTTAGCCTCTATCGGAGGCGTGATTTGTATCATGTTGAACACTTACCCTTTCCAGTTTATGAAAATAATCTCTCAAATATGATATGGGGTTGTCGGGTCGACTGACACAAAGGCTGACAATAGCATCTTTCAGAATTTGTTGAATATTGTGTGTGTGAACGTAGGTTTCACACTCTCGTAAACTTTGTTCATCATCCATAGCAGCCATTTTTGAGAAGGAAGTTCGAAGCTCAAATTCAAATTACCAGCTACAAACAAATATAGAATGGAAAACTATTTTTTGGTATTAATTGATTAAAATGAATATATTACTAAGTTGCTGGGCATAGCATTGAGAATAATTTTTACGGGAGAAAAACTGGAAGTAACACAAGATTCGAGTAAATTTGGCCGAACAGAGATGCAGACGACAACAATTAAGGGTTCACAAATTTTGACTAGGCTTGTATTATTGTATATTTTTAGTTTTGGCGCACTGTCATGAAGGTAAAATCGGAAAAAAAAACCAATTTAGTTGCAAAAGAGAAAGAATAATATCCGAATAAATAGAGGAAACAGAATTGATATTCATAACTGTTAGAGCCTTCTTATAAAAGCGACAAAACTTTTAAGATAAGCTATGACGCAATCGGTGACCTAAATGGTTAATTGTAAATAAGTGAATTTAACGATAGAATCTAATCTTCTTAATTAAGTCGAACTAATGAACAAGACAAATGTAGTAAACAAAAAAAAACTCGGACCACTAAATGAAAATTATATGGAAAGTTCACTATCCACCCCCAGCCCCACCCAATCTGATATTAAGGTATCCGATTATTCGTCCAGAGGATTTTGGCAATTTACACATGCACAAAAAAGATCAAACAGTCCCCTTAAAATTATCATATTGCATAAATCATTGGACATACCAAAAAAGTCTTGTCAAAGGTTATCCAAACAGTTCACATAGTTGCCAAGTATTAATGTAAATGTATGGGTTTAGTTCTCGGTTGTTGATATTTTAAGCGATTAGAGTCCTCTTCCACCTGCGACTGTACACCGAGTTCCTTTTAAAGCAGGTCGATGATTTTTCTTATCTTTCTCCTTTTCTATTTCTCATTTACTCTTTTTTTGTTCTTCCTTTTTCTTCACTCTTTTCCTATTTATTCTTCACTTCTCTTTTGTTGTTTTCCTCCTTCTCTACTCTTCCACCCTTCTTGATTCCTCCTCAAATCCAACTTTTAGGATGGCAAACTCCAGCATGAGGCACGCCCCCCACAACCCCGAGACTACACCATCCGCTCAAGGCCACCCAACCCCTTCATTCCACCCTCTCTTCTCTCCTCCTCCCCAACTGCCCCATACTTCTTCCTCTGCCCCCCCCCCAAAGCCGCAGCTATATCATCTCCAAACCAATGCTACCATATTTTATTCTCACATCCTGCATCTGCCCACAATACAACAAGAATTGTCAAGACTCTCATTTACCCTCAGCCGTCTCCTCTCACACATACCGCATATATCCTCCCTGCCCACTAAATCTAGCCCTCCATCCAAGCTGCAGCGTGTTACTCCTACACCTATACAACACCCATGATCCCTCATCACTGCCATAAATCTCGCTCTCTTCCTCCACTTTCTCTTTATACTGTTATATATAGTTAGTGTAGTTTTTCTCTTCTCTCTCTCTCTAACAATCATTAACCCACTCTCTCACCTTATTTCTCAATTCCTCCTTCTTCATGTTTCTCATCCCTATCACATCCACTCCTACTCTCTCTCGCCGGCCCCCTTTCCACTCCATCATTGTTTTAACCATTTTTCTCAGCAACATATTCTCACTGCCCATCACATATTTTTCGTACAACAGCTTTGCTTTCATGTCACCACTGAAGCTTACCTCGGTGCCCCCAGTACACATCTCTACACTGAGTTCCCAGCACTCTGCACACTCCCCTTCCCCTATTCCAGCACACCACCGCGCTTCCACTTAGCACACTTGGAAGAATCATACTTTTCTAATAGGTGTTCCCAATAAGCAACCTACTACAAGCTCTCGTCACCACCGAAAAAAAACACATTTTCCATCCTTCTTGCTAGTTCTATCTTTCCGAATAGACAATTTGAAGTATAATCGGAATCGGTATTGAATTTATAGTCCTTTCTTCTTTTTTTCTAAATTTGGTTAAATATATTTGTACTTTTAATAAATTTATATAAATGGGTCTGTTGCAGGACTTTTATCAGCAATGACATTATGGAGGGTAGAGTTGAGGGGAATGGCTGTTTGTGGGGGTGTTAGGACAAGTTATGACAAGTCAGGACCCGCAGCCGCACGCTCCTGCCTCGTCTATTTAGGAAGCAGTAGCTGATCGCAGATCGTCAGTCACAATTTTTTCAACAATGGAGAAGGTTGAGCACCACGCAGTGATCAAATTTTTGAGCAAGGAAGGCAAGAATGCAAAAGAGATCCATGAACGCATGGTTGCAGTATACACCGACACTGCCCCTTCCTATGCAACCATTGCTCGCTGGAATAGGGAGTTCCGCCATGGTCGTGAGTCCCTTGAAGATGACCCACCGTCCAGGACGCCCGTCATACGTGACCAACGAGAACAATGTGGCCCGTGTGGAGAGGATGATCCTGGAAAATCGACGGGTAAAGGTCGAAGAAATCGAGCGAGAACTTGGAATATCACATGGAAGTGTTATCAACATCATCCACGACAATTTGGCCATGACCAAGGTCGCTTCCTGTTGGGTCCCTAGAAACCTCACGCCCAATGATCGACTTTAATGTCGTCAAAGTTCGGAGGAGCTGCTGCTCCTGTACAACCAAGACCCGGCTGGATTCGAGTCACGCATAGTGACAGGTGATGAAACGTGAGTCCATCACTGGGATCCTGAGACCAAGCTCGAAAGCATTGCCTGGAAGCACAGGTGCTCTCCGAGCCCCATCAAGTTCCGGACCCAACCCTCAGCCGGGAAGATCATGGCCACCATCTTCTGAGATTCTGAGGGAGTGTTGATGGTGGACTATGCTCCTCGTGGAAGAACCATCACAGGCCCATATTACGCCGAAGAACTGGCTGGGTTGAAGAAGTGCATCCGTCAGAAGCGGCGCGGAATGTTGACACGCGGTGTCCTGCTCCTCCACGACAATGCCCCTGTCCACAAGGCCAGAGTTACACAAGCTGCCGTGCGCGAGTGCACATCCGAGGAGCTCAACCATCCCCCCTACAGTCCAGATCTAGCCCCTAGCGACTATTTTTTTTTATTCCGCCAGCTCAAGGCTGCACTGCTTGGACGCCGGTTTGGGAACGATGAAGATGTCCAGCTCGCCGTCCAGGAGTCGATTGAACAGCAGTCGGGAGATTTCTGGTTGTCGGGAATTCGAAGCCTCAGGGACAAGTGGCGCAAGTGCATTCAAGTCGAGGGTAGTTATATTGAAAAATAATAAAACACTTTTCGTCATATCTCGCTTCCTTATATCCGAATTGCAAAACTTATTGACTCCCCCTCGTAAGTAACAGGTGTTAGATAGTTACCATGTTATTACATATATTGCATTGTGGTGGGGGATGTTAGAAAAAAAACGGTAGCTGTGCGTTAATCATGTATGTCCAAGACTTGCCAGCATTACTTCCTTTTGTTATTACCTGAGGAAGATAACCACATTCAAGTGTCATTTTTTTTATTTCTAGTAGGTAAGAGGGCCCGTTATTTCGCTGCGTATTGTTCCAATTGAAACGTATGTTAATCGCGTAATTTTTTAATTCTTTGAAGTGAGTTGGTTTTAAGGGTACAGATAGGGATTGTGGCGCTGATTTCGCTTCTTTATCTGCTGTTGGGTACCAACGTAATTGTATTTCATGGGGAAATTGGCTTTAATGTGTTGGTGACCATTTAATGATTTATACGGCCTGATTTTAGTAAAGCAAGTGTACTACTCGAGTCAAAGAAAGCTGTAAACTAATATGGAGGCTATTGAATGATGGCTCTTAGAGCGCAGTAGAGAGCCACGAGCTCGGCTCGGAGTACGTATCTCCGGTAGGTCGGTTGTTGAGAGGATACGCCAGATTAGTGAGTTATTACGGTGCTGTTTTATATTCATACGTAGTCTGTATTCTTCCATTCGGTGCTTTCGTGGGAGGATGGTGGTTTCTGTATACAAAGATCTTGCATGGGGTAGATTTGAAGATCTCCATTGCGATTAGGGGGGCTTGGTGGTAAAGCGAGTCCAATGTGCTGGGGTCTGTAATTTCGGCTACGCCATAAAGAGGACTTGCATAATCTGCATTTGCAGGGTCTTCCAGTCTGGACCCCACCGTTTTTGGGAGAGTATCGATAGAAAGTGATGGTTTAATCCTGTGGTAAAGCGTCTTCACAGGTCTATAATGTGTGGTTCCCATATAATTTTGCTTCTAAGGTAAGGCCCAGGAATCTAGCTTGGCGTTTAAATTGTATTTCCTCTTTTTGTATGTGAAGTGGGAGAGTCATGATCCGTTTTCTTTTATACAATGTTATTGTTGTAGTTTTCTCGTGTGCTACTATGAATCCGTGGTTGGTGGTGTACGTAGATATTGCTTTGCTGGGGGTTTTGGATTTGTTCGATCACTTCGATTGCATCTTTTTTGTAGAGTCAGATGGCGAAATCGTCCAAATACAGTGAATATCTGATAGGCGGTGGAACTTGGAGAACAAAATCATTCATCTCAATTATGAAGAATGTTATGCTCAATGCACGAGCCTCCAGGACCCCTTCAAGACTGGAGTTAAGAATTTTCTCTGGGAGAATGCAAGGCCAATATCGAATTCTAGGATAGTTAAGGGGTAGAGGTTAGATAAGAGGCGTTTGTATCTGTGGATGTGATTAATGTCAGGTATCGCACCCGCAACTGTAGTAAAGTCCTTGTAGGGGGATCTGATACAGCAGATAAAATACTCTAACCAGTTGCCTGCTTTCTTTGAGGTATAATCGAAATGATGTTTCCACTGAGTGTGGGGCTAAGAGTTGAGATGAAATCACCAGCAAATTGACCTGATTCCAATTTTATCTTTGTAGAATAGCAGGATGCTTCTTGATTCAATTTGGTTCGGCTGGGAAGAGTAAAGGACCCAACGATGTTGGGATGAGAATAACTTCAGTTCTGGATTCTATATTGTTTTACTCTTCCTTTTTTTATACAAATTTTTCAGCCATATGCAAAAGACACTCTCCCACTCGGCGTTAAATCTGAACATAATATAAATTTCATTGTTATGATAGTTATGATTAGTGATGAGCATAGCTGCCTTACAAGCTTTTATAGTAATGATAGAAATGAGTAGTAAGGTATATTCAAAATGCCCCTTTTTATATCGTTTAATCAACTATATTCATAATACATCTAGAAAAGAAACAAAACAAATTATTAGTAACATGAATACATATGAAGAAATATAAAGGAGTAAGGGGAATATATAACAGTCACTCCCACCAAAAAGAATTCCTTCATTTTTAAAATTACAAAATATACAATACACTAGATAAAGAAAGTTAAAGTAGAAATCGAAAAGATTACAAATCTAAAAGAGGTTCAGGTTTATGAGCACCTAAAGATCTTCTAGAGACAGACAACTGTATTGTCAGATTGTCGTTAGTATTCACACTTATCAGCATCATGAATATGATCTTCTTGAATCTGGATAATTTTTTTGTTGCTCATTCCCCAATATCTTCTCGTTGGTTGAGGAAAGTTACTAGTTGTAGATGGGAAACTGAAATGGGAAGCTAGATCGGAAAGGACACCTGGATTTCGTGATTCGGAATCATTAGGTGGAATATTCCTAGGACATGGAACTAAATTACGCAGAACAACAGTGCTTTCTCTCCCATCACGGAATTTGACACGAACATGTGTAGAGTTAGCATCAATGAGATTAACGGTGTCCACAGCTGTTTCGTAGGAGGACTTCTCCATGTTCAATAGCCAATAAGGTAGGGCCGAACTACTAACTGAACTTTCTCTCAAGAGCAAAAAGTCGTTCATGCGGTGTGGTATTTGTAGAGGTACAAAATAGTAAACGTACGGCATATAAAGCATCAAATAACAAATCCTGCCATGCACTTAATCGCAAACCTAGAGATTCAATATTTAACTTCACAGCATTCCAAATAATGCCATTATAGCGCTCACATTGGTTATTTCTACGGGGGCTGTATGGAGAGGTGTGGCTGCTGTTTACACTAAGACCTGTAAAAATGCTTTCGCTTCCTTGGAAATGAATGACAGGCCAGAGTCTGAATGGATATATGCGGGTAGACCAAATAACGAAAAAAGATTTGTAAGACAGTCAATACTTACTTTGCATGACATATTGCGGCATGGAAATGCAACGGAAATCGGCTAGACTCTTTAACAATTGTAAGGAGATAACGCGACGCGTGCGAGGAAACTGGAAGCGGCCCTTTAAAATCAATTAAAAAACATTGGAAAAGCGCAGTCGCCGGTAACAAAGAAGTATTTTGTGGTTTAAAGAAACGGGGTTTAATTTTAGCACAGACCTGACAATCAGCAGTAATACCGCGGATTTAATCGATGGAGTATGGAAGGTTTTTAACACGAACATAATGTAGCATTCTCTGGACTCCAGGATGAATTCTAACAATGGCATCATTCGTTCAGCATCGGGTTTCAGATTGCTGTCAGAAATTTGATATCCGAAAATATTAATGCAGGTTAGAGGAATCTTAGATTTCTCAGAATTCAGGGAGAGATTGTATTTAAAAACAGCTTCCGCGAAACGATTTAGATTGCTGTCATGTTCTTCTTTCGTTTTCCGCAGACTGTTATATCGTCGATATAGGCATAAGTGTTACCTTAATTTTTATCGGTTATAAACTGATTCTTAAATGGTTGAAAAGCTGAAGCCCCATTCGTAACACCCATAGGTATTATGGTATTTGGTTATTAGTGGGATTGATTTTAGTTAATAAATCAGCCTAGATAGCTATTTGAAAACCATTACCATAAATTGGTTGAATTGGATCAAATAGTCGTCTGCTAATATTTAGGCCTAACGACTGACGTGAACTGAATTTAGAAAACTTCGGGTGCTAGGTTTATAAGAAAACGGACGATAAACAAAATATATATATTTATAAAATCAACGAATACACAATGAGAGAATTGAATTAGGAAATAACTAGTGAAATTTTATTACAATTATACGGATGAATGATATAATTAAATTGAGAATGTTAAGGAATATAACGTAATGCAATGTATGAAAGTAATAAAAAGTAGAGTGAAATGTAAGGTGAAGTGAGGTAAGGTATGGTAGAGTAACTAAGGTAACTATGGTAACAGGAATTAAGACCTACTCTCGTATGGCAGTTTGCAGAGAATAAGTGTGAGGGACGAGGAATTAAACTAAGTATGATTTGTTTAGAGTTAAAAGATTAAATGGAGAAGGAAGGATTACTGACCTTTATGCTGAGAAAGACGAGAGACGACGAGTGAGGAATATTTGTGTTCAATGTGGTTGAGCTGAAAGCATGTTAGTTTGTGTGTTTGATTAAAGTAAGTGTTACCGAAAAGAATGTATCTTAGCCATGATTTTTGGATGACAATTATATATTACAAAAGATATATTGAAAATATATATACAAAAGATCTGAGATTTTTGGATTGACTATTTATACATAACTAAGTTGAGATTTTACATAAGATTTAATAGAAATAATATTGGAAAATAAATGGATAATTTTACATTGAATTTAAAAAGGAAAATATGCTAATAAAGGGTCTTTCAACAAGGACGCTTGAGCTTTGTCAGGCGATAGTGGCCATGTTGTTAAAGCGACATCTGGCAACCTCACTGTGAACTGTTTAGTAGTACTTGGCAAGTCACGATAGAAGGTTATAGCGTTGAACAGGGTGTGCAAATCATCAAATGTTATTATCAAAATCAGTGCTCCGTTCGACAAACGTTTCGCGCATTACGTGATTTCTATCCTCACCACAATCGTCCTGCTGAGTCCACTGTTCGACGCTTGGTAGCCAAATTCGAGGCAAAAGGGTCGATCAACAATTAGCCAACACCCGTACGTCGACGAAACGCAAGGTCTGCTGAAAACATCGCTGCCGTAAATGAGAGTGTACGGGAAAATCCGAGGCAGTCAATTTCTCGTCGTTCACAAGAACTTAGCCTTTCTGCGACTTCAATTTGGCGAATTATGCGTAGGGACTTGGGTCTGCACCCGTACAAAATCCAACTTCCCCAGGAACTTAAGGTAAACGACCATAGACAAGGCCGTGTGTTCGCTGATTGGGCTCTAGAGCAGTTGGAAGTTGCCCCAAATTCCCCCCCCCCCAAAAAAAAAATCATCTTCAGCGACGAGGCCCATTTTTGGACGAATGGATTTGTGAACAAGCAAAATTGTCGGATTTGGGACGAAAATAATCCACATGAGATACACCAGCACCAATTGCACCCCAACAAAGTCACTGTTTGGAGCTGATTTTCGTCTCACGGAATCATCGGTCCGTATTTTTTTTGAGAACGAAGATGGGATTGCCATAACCGTCAACGGTGAGACCTACAGATCAATGATAAGCAAAATCTTGTGGCCTCAACTGGATTATATGCCTGATATGAATAGTGATGACATGTGGTTCTAACAGGACGGCGCTACGTGCCACACTGCGCACGCCACGATAGACATTTTGCACTAGCGATTTCAGGGCAGGGTCATCTCGCGCAGCGGCAACGTCAACTGGCCACCGAGATTATGCGATTTAACGCCATTAAACTACTTTCTTTGGGGCTACCTTAAATCGCAGTTCTATCCGAATAATCCACAAACAGTTGATGTCCTCAAAGTCAACATAACGAACACCATCCAGCAAATTCAGCCAGATTTATGCGACAAAGTCATCGAAAATTGGGCCTCCCGAATACGTTCCACCAAGCGAAGCCGCGGTGGACATTTAAACATCATATTCCACACTAAATGCCATAAAATGTACTTTCAAATTTAAAATAAATTGAGTGCATATATCATACACAACTTCTTTTATTTATATTTAAAAATCGAGCGACCTTATTGAAAGACCCTATATTTATGCACAAGGTACATTACGTTAAAATGATATTAGGTAATGGTAATATTTAAATTGACACAATGGAATATTGATACATGTAATATTTTATAGGAATGCCAGAGGGCATTGCTATAGTATGCACCTGAATGTATAAAGCCTGTTACCGCCCTGAAAATCAATGTAAGCGCGTTTCTATAAGCATATTTATATCTGATGATATACATTGGATAGATCAATAACGCTGAAATAGTGATTCTTAGCGATATTTGCAACTATATATTCAATCCTGGGTAACGGGTAAGCGTCTAAATGTGCTTACTTATTTATTGTTCTAGAAAAGTCTACCACCATTCGTATTTTTATTATTTGCTTTTGATGTTACTACCACTTTTGCCCTCCAAGGAGAATTACTATGTTCAATAATCCCTCCAAGGAGAATTACTATGTTCAATAATCCCCCCACGAAGTAGACGTTTAACCTCATTTTGAATGAAATCAGCACCTTCAGAGCTGTAATGTCAAGACTTGGTAGCAAATGGAGTGTAATATGATGATATGTTTCTAAAAAGTTTAACCGGGCAATCTTTAGTTTAGTCAGTCCACACACATATAAGGATAGTTCTGTGCCCCCATAATTTAAGATAACGCGTTCATGCACTCTTAAAAATTGTAAGTCAAGAATAATATCAGTAAAAGCGTTTAGAAGTACAGTAGCTTCGACATTCTCATAAGTGAGGCCATTCATCGAAACGTTAACAATTCAGTAACCTTTAAGATTTACTGAGAAAAAAGAAAACATGATCGAAACAACAGACGATCGTTCATGAAGTGGGAGATGCATAGCTTGCATTAGAACCTCATTTATAACATTTTTAGAACTTCCACTGTCAATCAGACCTTGAAGTAACTGAGGATCTCCATTCAATTGAACAGGAACAGTAGGCAAAAGCAAGCCGTTGGTAGTGCAGGTGGAAGCAAGCATAGCAGAACATAGTGAAACAAGACGTTTGGATTTTGACTTACAAACTTTTGAAAAGTACCCAAGCTTCTCACATTTACGATAAATTACATCGCGAGCTGGACAAAGTATTCGGTCATCTTCAGGATGGCGACAACCACCACAAGTGTAGCATGTTTTCCTCATTTTTGAAATATTTTTTTAAACAGCTGCTGTAAGTTGAAGGCTAACTTCTTCACATTCTTCTTGATTACTAGAAGTTATATATGTACCGGGAGCAGCCGCCACACTAGCAGGTACATGACTGGGAGTAACTAAGTATGATTCAGATCTCAGCAATGCTTGCTCTAATGCTCGAGCTTGTTCTTGTTGAGGTAGCATCGGTTAACGTAAGCTTTTGATTCTCAAGGAGGCGTGCACGAATGTTCGAAGATTATAACCTTCGTAGGAAGGAATCCCTGATACTCTCATCACGGTAGACTGCAGCAGAAACATCCTGAAAGTTGCAATCCTCAGCAAGACAAATGAGAGCTTGAAGGTACTGGTCAATCGATTCTTCCTGAAGTGTAATTCGAGTAGAATGCCAATGTAGTGCATAAATTTTACTGGGAGCCTTAATATAGTCAGCTTGCAATAATTCGATAGCCTTCGAATAATCAGCACGGCCCTCTATTACATCCGCGAGAATGATCAGTTATTGTAGAAAGGAAGAAGCAGAAATTTCTATCCTAAAGCTTCCATAATTTGCCAGCGTGAGGATCCGAAGTAGGTACATCAAACTTCCCAAGTCGTATGACTTTATCCATAATAGTTGATTAAATTGTTATGATAATTATGAGTAGTGATGAGTAGTGGCTTAGTTAAGGGGGCGGAAGGGGTGGTCCTCTCCGGGTGGCACTTTTTGGGGGCGGCACTTTGACGTTAATCAGTCTCTCCAAGTTGTCAATTTTACGTTAGGCCTCGATGCGTGAGGACATCTCACAGTGCATTTTAAATACTGTTTACGCACGTCACGCAAGTTATTCTATTATTGTTATTTACGCAGCTTGTGGTAATTTTGAAGACCACCGTATACAGCTTGAAGTACCTAGGCCTATAGGCCCAACAATCAGTTTCACTCAGTGATTTGGAAACCTGTCGCAGAGGTGAGAATTATGAGCAATGCAAAATTTAACTTTATTATGAATACAATTATATGAATTAAACTCATAGTAGGCTAATTAGACTATGCGATAGTATGCATGCATATGTTTTCTACACTTCTCAATTTTCTCTAAGAAAATAAACCTATATAATTTATTATTGAGCCTAGACTGCAACCTAATGCAGGTGATATTGTAAAGTTTTGAAACCTAATTTTTCCATTTATTTTGTCTTTTACTAATTATAGGGAAACTGTCTACATGGATCATAAACATCATTGAAGTTTGCCTATTACTTCAAGTTGTTAACATTCACTAATATTTTATTATTATATTACTCTTTCCCCGAGATGAAGTGAGTGAAGGAAAGTGGTGTTACTTTTAGAAAAAAAGAGAAAGTCAACAGAAGAAGGGGCACTATTGAAATATATCAAACCTACATAAACCACTACTAACATCGAACAAACCTCTACTGAACTGTAGAAGTTTGCGAATCCAAACCATTATCACATTCAAAAGATTCAACTGCAACGATTCGTCAACTTCAAGTAATGTAGAACATGAGCCTCATGAGAAAGAAAATATTCCAGATATGGACAAAGTGGACTTAAAAGATGTTGGTCTATGGTCAAGCAAGATTAACAATGACATACGGATCTTAATAGTACGTCAAGGTTAATCTGTGATCAAAAATCTAGATTCTATTTTTTGGTGAAGTAATCCGCCAAGGTGCATCAACCAAAGGACAAACTAGAAATCTAACACGCGAGTGGTATTTTAAAATTTTGCCAAATGGTGACAAAATATTATGATCATGGATGGTGTACTCCCCTTCCAAGAAAGCTTTTTACTGCTTTCGTTGCGAACTCTTTCCAGCTGGAAGTAACTCAAGTTTAATTCTGTGGATGGATTCAACATATAGTAGAAAATGAATCCTAAAATATCTGGGCATAAATCCAATGCAGCGCATGTTCAGAATTTCACAAGATGGAAAGAGCTGGAAATTAAGATTGCTCTGGAGCAACAATAGATGAAAAGGAACAAGAAGTTTTTGAAAATCAAGTATAAAGGTGGACGAAAATACTTTCAAGATTGCTTGATATCATAAGGTTACTAGTTAAACAAAATTTCCCTTTAAGAGGGCACCGAGAAGCAATGAATTGTGAGAGTAAAGAGACTAGTACTGCGCCAGAAGTAACAGAAAAATAGAGGATTTTTTTTTAGAATTAGTTGATTTCTTGGCAAAATATGACCCATTGTTATGGGAACATCTTCTAAGAATCCAGATGGGAAACAAGTTCACTACTTATCTGTCACCTATTACTCAAAATAACCATCAACCAAGTACTCTTCGATGATATTCGACAGCACTCCTGATATTTCACATTGGGACCAAATGTGCCAAGTTTTTCGCTATGTTATGATCAATGGAGATCAAATGAAAGTCGTGGAATCATTTGTTAATTTCATTGAAACAAAGGGTAAAACAGCCGAAAATAGTGCAACTGTGATTTTGGAAAAATTAGAAAATGATAGAATTTATATTAAAAATTGCAGAGGGCAGACATATGATAATGCGGCAGTAATGGCTAGTCAACATTCCGGTGTTCAGAAGCGTATTAGGGAATTAATCCAAAAGCAGAATTTATTGCCTGCACAAATCACTCACTGAATTTGGCTTGTGTTCATGCAGCTTCTGATGCTGTAAATTCTTTTTCGTCATCACCCTATCGTTGAGACGTTCTAAATCCTGTCACTGGTCAAAGTGTGAAACGCAAAATTGAAACAACTTGGAGTGCAAAATGAAATGCTGTATGTGTTGTAAAGGAACATTTCTGAGAAATCTTAAGTGTCTTAGAAAAATTAACTTGCTCAGAAGAAAATACAGTTACCAGGTCAGAGGGTGGTGTGCTACTTGGCGACTTGGAGTCATTTCCATTTCTCTGCTTTCTTGGCCTTTGGGAATCTGTCCTCCTAGAAATTAATGACACACAGGGCTACGTCCAAACCAAAGGACTTAACTTACAGCAATGGGATATAAAACTCGGGACATTAGAGGATTTTCTGGTTGAGAAAAGCTAGTAAATGATGGAGTTAACTATGCCAAAGTAGTTTGTGATGATCTGGGTATAGTCATGGAGCGTCAGCGTAGGGACAGAAAGAAGAAACAAATTATTGGTGAAGGATCACAAGATGCTGGATTGCCATATGACATTAAATTAAGAAGAGAAATGATTTCTTCACTGGATAGAGTGATCCAAGAAATAATTTTGAGATTTCAACAGCTTCATGAACTTGCTGAGAAATATGTTTTCCTTAATTCTACACATCTTATTGATGATTAGTATTAGTAACGACTTACTCAAATAGATCATGATGACATTGATAAATATGAGTTCCTACTTGAAAGAAAAATACTGCAGCATTTTATTGCTGTCGCTACTAGTCAAGGGGAAACAAATATGTGGAAAGAAGGTCCCCTAGAGCTTTTGCAGTTTATTCATAAATATAATCTTAGGAATTCGGTTCCAAATATAGTAGTAATGCTGTGGATTTTTCACACAATTCACATCAGTGTTGGTACCTGTGAGAGGAGTTTTTCTAAATTAAAACTAATAAAAAAAATACTTAAGATCTGCTATGAGCAACTTGAGGTTGAAAAATGTTGTTTATAAAGAGACAACTTGCAGACGAAATCAATTTTGACAATGTTATTGATGATTTTGCTAACAGAAAAACAAGATAAGTTTTTTGTAGAAAGAGGTGATAATTTTAAACTGATGAAATATATATATATATATATATATATATATATATATATATATATATATATATATATATATATATGGAGAAGTGATACACAGAAACAAGAGAGGTGACCCGAGAAAAATCAAAGAGAAAAACAACATTGCTCGACAAGGACTCGAACCACAGACCTCTGGTATCTAGACCTGTACTCTTCCGACTGAGCTAACGGTACACGTAAGCTATGATAACGCATTTCATCAATTTAACTTTTTTGTTCGCACCTCCAAAGACCACCGCTCAAATGAAACCGTGTCTGTAAGGACGGAAAAGATACAGTTGTAAAAGCCCGACATCCCTTCTTTGAGCAACAGAAAGCAATCGGCTGGTGTGGTTGGCACGCAAACTAGCACGCATCCACCCACAAGCTTAAACGCTTGATATCAGTATGCGTGGAGAAGTGATGCACAGAAACAAGAGAGAAGATTTCCTACTGGAGGTGACCCATAGAAAAATCAAAGAAAAAAACCATTGCCCGACAAGGACTCGAACCTCAGACCTCTGGTTATCTAGACCAGTGCTCTACCGACTGAGCTATGTTTTTTTTTCTCTTTGAAGTTGTCATAATAGAAAAACAAAAATAAATATATTTTATTTTGATAATAATAATAATAATAATAATAATAATAATAATAATAATAATAATAATAAAATCATAATAATAATAGAAATTGGATATCAGCTTATGATTTAACTACTTTGTGGGTTTTCGTTTCCAGTTTACGAAAAATCTTTCTTGCGTTGAAATTTAAGCGTTTTAAGATGATTCTAGATCAGGGGTGGGCAACCTTTTTAAGTGGGTGTGCCAAAATTGGCCAAATCTTTGCTACAAAACTTTCTCACGTGCCAATACTTGACTAAAACACAATGAAAGGATATAAAATTAAAAATGTTCTTTTTATTCATTCCCAACCCTTTATGATGAATAAAAATTGCAAGGAAAAGATATCATTTTACCTAAACATATACATATTATCATAATATATTAAACATAATTGAATCTTTATCATTTCGAGAAGAAAACAACAAATCCAAACTAGAGAAAGAAAAATTGTAGACCTTTTCATTCATTTACCATCAATGAGACTTCTGCTGCTGCCTCACTGATAACATAATTTATAACAGGTTGTACACAATGCGGTTGCTTATATAAAATAAATTGGAGATACATTCATTTAGTTTTCTTAAGTTAAGCATTTGGCTTCGCGTGCTGGTAGAAGTCGTTGGCGTGCCACATTTGGCACGCGTGCCAAAGGTTGCCCAGGTCTGTTCTAGATAGAAAAATACAACTTGCTTTTATTATAGCTTTATTCATTATAAGTTGACGTTTCACGATTACACTTATCGTATCTTCAGAACATACGAAGTAAAATTAAATTGATTCACCTTTTTATACAAAGTGTTCAGGTATGAATGGGATGGTGGAATTGGTTTATCATATGCGCGGGTAGGTGACCTTTTCGAGGCTAGCGTTAATCAGACGCGAGGCAAGGGAGAAGGGAGTAAAAGCTGCACCGAAAGGGCTATCTATGTATACATAATTGGATATATTGTGCATGCATTATACAAACATGAATATGTGTATTAATAAGTAAATATATACACTTTTAATTACCAAATCTATATGTGATACTATTAAAGACGGATTTTTATTATTCAAATTGTAACTATAAAGACAATTTGTAATGCAAACCTAATGAAAAATATTTAACCAGTTTTTTTAGTTCTTCACAATTCGTATCTCTCTCTCTCTCTCTCTCTCTCTCTCTCTCTCTCTCTTCTCTCTCTCTCTCTCTCTCTCTCTCTCTCTCTTTATATATATATATATATATATATATATATATATATATATATATACAAAAAAAGGTGGAACAAATTACTCGATAAAGATAGTTAATTGGATTGTGACAATTTAAACTATAACAGAGTTAAGCGGGAGGAGCAAAATTAACGTTAACTCGAAGAAGAGATATTAATTACGATTGAGCGGGAAGTCAATTTCAAAGTGGATGCGGATGACGATTGACAGGGTGTAATCAAGGGATTACAACACGAGATTGCTTTACCTTGAAGCGTGGTGGTGATCTGAGGGGGTGGGGGGCTTGGCGGGGTGGGACTCCAACGGCACAGGTCTTCGAGAAGATACTTTTGGGAGTCCTAACGAGGAGGAATCGTAGATGGGGGTTTGGAGTATTTCTTGTTGAAGAACGAGATTTTCTCTGCCCCAGAGAGATGGAATCTCAAACACGAGACTGTTCTGCGGTTCGGCAGGGAGTCTTAGACACGAAGGAACGGGAGTCTTGAAAGAGGTCCGAAATGAGGGGGGGCCGCACAGTTCTCCGGGAAGAAAGTGGCTCGATAGCTTTTCTCTGAACAGGAGCCAAAGCTTCACGAACGGAGATCTGCTTGTGAGATCTTCACGCCGAGGTACGACTCGAAAAGGGGTTGCGGGACTTCGTAGGGTAACAGACAAAACGGTCTGGACGGAGGAACTGGCAGACTCTTAATCTCCTCGAGGAATAGCGGACTCAAGGTTAAATAGCCAGGTGGCTGGTCCGATAGATAACCCCAGGGTATAGCTGTCCCTAGAGGATTCTCGACGTCAGTCTATGTAAACCTACTTCGAGATAACGAATCAGATCGGAGAGCGAAGTTTTTCTTATGATTATATGGGGTAGGGTTATTACGGCTGCGCTCGTGGGGTAATAGACATGCCTGGAAAGCATGGGGTGAGAACTTGATGTTATCACGGGGAAGGGGGAAGCGAGGAGCGTCTTAAAGCAAATCCAGCTGTGTCGGGTGACTCGGCGCGGGACTGCTTCCTTCTCTAAGATTATAAACTTCCCACGCCAAGGAGCACGTGGTTTAGAATGAAGGGGCTGACAGAGGTATTCCGTGAGGGACTTCATTTCATGCTGGCCCTTCGAGGGCATTTCCCCACAGTCTGCTTGTGAAGCGCAAGCTCCTCCTAGCTCTAGCAACTGGGTTTTGGTCTAAAAAAATTAAATGGTTTCTAGCACATATATCTATGAATTGTATGATAACTCGCTCTCGCTATATATAACATGCTCGCCAAGAAAATTTTATGAGCTCATTGCGAATGAAGAAACGGCGTTTGCATATATCACCTAACCGTGATTGATACTCCCATTGAGTCATTATAAATCTAGACGCTTAACGTCAGTGTTTAATATTTAATCCTTAATTTTGCCTGTTAACTATTGCTAATTATTATATTTGTGTAAAGTAAAGTTTATTTTTTGTACGTGTGTTTATTTGTGGCTCCTCCCTCTTGACGTACCCTTGGCAAGACTTTAATTAAGAATCCCTTCGGTTAATTTATTCAACCTGTATTATGCACTCTTAGAATTCAACAATCACAAACCTCCCCCCAGTAACAAGTGGGACTTATATAGTGAGAATCCTGGCTACGGCACAACCCGCCTCTAACCAGCTTTCGCACGTTCAGTAGGAATTAAAGTCTACCTATATATATATATATATATATATATATATATATATATATATATATATATATATATATATATATATATATATATATATATCGATATATATATATATATATATATATATATATATATATATATATATATATATATATATATATATATATATATATATATATGATCGTAGGATTGAGTCATAGGGTCAATACCACCGACTTAAACAAAAGCGGTGTTTGCAGATGTCCAGATCAAGGACTAGAATAATTATTGGACCAGACTATGAGCAATTCTACGACATATATAAAAGTGGTGTCAGCTTTAAGGGGTTAAATTTTGGAGTAAGCGAACTCATATAGCCTAAAACTTGCCAACGTCCAAGGAAGCCCAAATAGACTAACGTAAATTTTAATAATTATAGTCTATTCCCCGAAGGAATATAAATAATAACCATTAATAACTCTTTCCAGATAGCAAAAACAAAGCTAGGAAAATATTAATATTTTGGGGGTTAATTATTTTGATTGTATCGGTTAGGAACAATCGCAGCTTCTAATTCTCATACCAGGTGCGTAAGTTCTTTCGTGAGTCACCAGTTGCGTCAGCAAGAGCAGCAATGGCTTCACAATCGTTCCAAGTTTTTGTCAAGCAAGGACAAGCTCTCGGTCTCACAGGACAGGAACTAAAAGAATTCGTCCAAAGCGAAAAGCGAGAGGAAAGAGCACGTGAAATGGAAGTAAGAAACGAAGAGTTAGAATTGGAAGAAAGGAGAAGAAAAGAAGTGTTAGAAATGGAAGTAAAAAAAGAAGAGTTAGAATTAGAAGAAAGGAGAAGAAAAGAAGTGTTAGAAATGAAAGTAAGAAAAGAAGCGTTAGAATTTGAAGAAAGAGAAAGGATTCGAAAACATGAAAGGGAATTAAGCAGAGACCAAGTTGAAGTCAGTTCTGTTGGATCCCATGATCATCAACCCCAGGCCCCCGCTATGAAACTTCCCCAATATAAAGATGAAGAGGATTTGTGCTCATACTTAACACATTTTGAAAAGATCTTCGAGGTAAACGGATGGGCCCTAGAATCCGAAGGAGTGAGTAGATTGCTCCCATTGCTCAATCCGCGCTTAAGAGAAATTTTCATCTCGTTACCACACGAAGCTACAATAGACTATAGCACCTTGAAGGCAGAATTGCTATCCGCCTTCAACTTGAACCCTCATTCTAACGCGCTAAGTTTAGATCGGCTAAAATCCAGCCCGGTCAAACTTACCGACATTTAGGATATATCCTGAAGCGAAACCTCCAGTTTTGGTTAGAATCCTCCAAAGTCGAATCGGAGTATGAGGCCCTGATTGACTTTATGTTAAAAGACCAGCTATTGTCCACCCTCCCCCAGAAGATCCGAGCATTCGTGCAAGACCGCCGAGCGTCTACCTTTCAAGAATGCCTCGAGGAAGCTGATCTCCATGCGACAAATCATCGCCTATACCCACAGGATACCCGGAAGAATAGTCCCCCGTCCCCGAAGAATAAATTTAGTCAATGGAAGTCCCAATAAAGCAATTCCCCTCCATTGATAAAGACCACAGCCCCGTTCAGGCCAAAGAATAAGCCTTTTGTAGCCCACGAAGACAGAAAACCCCCAGTCTTCAATACCCCCTACAATTACCAGCACCAGAATAAGCAGGTTATATGCTACTCCTGCGGTTCCCCCGGCCATAATAAGTCCCAATGTGTACATAATTCCAGCCTACGTCCCACCCAGAGCCAACAAGTCCACCAAGTAACTGCTACCCTTCCCCCGGAACAGCTGGCCCCGCTTACGTCATCCCCCTTGTCTCCATCCCCACAGGAATTTCAAGTGAACTTCCTGTTCAACAAGAGTACCCCCGGAGGACTAAATTTCGAAACCGGCTCGATCAATGGCTGTAAAGTGTCCACCCTCGTAAGAGACACAGGGTGCACATGCATTGTGGTGTCGGACAAATTGCTCTCCCCTGTCGACCCCCAACATAAGAAGTACGCAATTGTACACGACTTCTTGGGTCGAGAAAATAGATTCCCGGTAATCCGCTGCCATGTACAGTGTAAATATTTCACTGGTTGGGCCGACGTAGTGGCAGCCCCCAGCAAATTTTGCTCGGTACTCATTGGCCAGAGCGCACTACTCTCCCCGAGTGAAGTGACTCAAGCTGTCGTCATTCGAGCGCAAGCTAGCCGCGAGGCCTCTCCCCCAACGCGCCTGTTCACCTCAGAGGCCCCTTTAGAGGTCCCAATGAGTAATGCACAATTCCTCAGAGCTCAGCAGAGCTGCCCTTTACTCCAATTCCTTTGGGAAAAGGCCCGAAAGAACCAAGAGGTGATCGTTCGAGAGAACCGACCCATAAGGTACATCATTAACGACTCCCTTCTATTTCGCACCTCACGAGATGAGTCGAATCAGCCTTCCAAGGTCATGTGTATTCCGCTCACACATATAGACCAAATCCTGCGAGTAGCACATGAAAGTCACATGGCCGGTCATTTCGGTCATAACAAGACTTCTCAGCGAGTATTTAAATACCTTTTTTGGCCCGGTGCAGCCAAAGATATTGCAGAATTCTGCAAAACGTGCGACTTGTGCCAGAAAACCACTGCAAAAGGTCGAATAGCCCCAGCTTCCCTGCAAAGAACCCCAGTCATTTCGGAGCCCTTCTCGAGAGTCGCCATCGACCTCATCGGACCAATCCCCCCCCCTTCTGCCGAAGGTCATACGCATGTACTAACCCTGATAGACTGCGCTACCCGATTCCCAGACGCTGTCGATCTAAAAAGGATCGATAGTATCTCTTGCTCTGAAGCCATTATTTCCATTTTTTCTCGAGTAGGATTGCCCAAAGAAATCTTGTCAGATAGAGGCCGCCAGTTTACCTCTGAGCTCATGGAACACGTGAACACCCTGCTCCAAATCAAACCTATTTTTACCACCCCCTTCCATCCGAGCGCGAACGGCATGTGTGAAAAGTTCAATGCGACCTTGAAAAGCGTCCTCAAGAAGCTTTGCATGGAACAACCCCAAGAATGGCACCGAAATTTGCCAGTTGCGTTATTTGCATGCCGCGAAATTCCCCATAGGACCATCGGATTTTCCCCATTTGAGCTCCTGTACGGGAGAAACGTGCGGGGGTCCCTCAGTATTTTGAAGGAGTTATGGACAAATTCCCGTTTGTGTCCAGAATTAAGGAACACTTATTCCTTCGTCCTCGAACTAAGGGAAAGATTAAAAAGGTGTTCTGACATAGCAGTCAGAAATTCCGAAATTAATATGGAAAAGTATCGAACATACTTTGATCTAAAGGCCAAACACCGAAAACTGAAGCCCGGAGATGAAGTTCTACTCTTACTCCCCTCGGATTCCCATAAACTTCTCTCCCAATGGAAAGGCCCCTACCCCGTTCAGAAACCCACGGATCGGCCGATTACGTAATACAGACATACGCAGGTGATAAGTCATATCACATAAACATGCTAAAAAAGTATATTGTATAAACAATATAGTCGCCTTCGACGAAGAAAGAGTAATTAACGCCGTCCACCCAAACAACCCCCTAAATATTGTTAATTCGATTTGCGTAGAGTCAAGCGAAGATTGTCTCCTCCCCGTCCTCCCGTCCAAGCTGCCCCTCATAAAAGAACCTTTCCCCGAGTTGGACGTAAACTCCGACCTCACCCCTGCCCAAAGGAACCAAATGATGGCACTTTTGGAAGAATTTAGTGACGTCATTTCCGAGTCGCCAGGATGCTCGACTCAGTTCGAACATGATATCGCCCTCACTACGCTCGAACCTGTGTGATGTAAGCCCTATCCCGTACCGGTGCACCTAAGAGACGCTTTCAATGAGGAAGTCGACAATCTTTTGCAATTAGGGATTATCGAGCCATCTACGTCCGACTACTGTTCCCCAATAGTCATGGTCCGCAAGCCAGACCAGTCCTTTAGGATGTGATACGATTTTCGGAAGTTAAACACCGCCACCGTGTTCGACGCCGAGCCTCTCCCCCTAATCGACCAAAATTTACATCTCTTCGAAGGAGCCGCCTACATCACTGAGATAGATCTTTGTAAGGCCTATTATCAGATCCCCCTAAAGGCATCAGCGAGGAAACTAACAGCCTTTCCTACAGACAAAGGTTTAATGGAATTCACTCGTCTTCCTTTCGGCCTAGTCACTTCCTGCAGTAGCTACAACCGCATAATGCGCCGTGTAATAGACGGTTTAAAAAACGTTTCTTTTTATTTTGATAACGTGTATGTGGCTACACGTTCATGGAACGACCATATCTTGTCCCTCCGCCCGCTTTTAGAACGCTTAAAGCATCATGGCTTAACTATTAAACCCTCAAAATGCCATTTTTATTATAAATTCATAGATTACCTTGGATTTAAAATAGGCGAAAGTCATCTGGCCCTACAGAAAGAGAAGGTAAAGGCTATTGTAAATATGCCCCTACCGCGCACCAAGAAGCAATTACGGTCATTCCTCGATGCTGCGTCATTTTACCGCCGCTTCGTACCATAATTCGCTTCTGTAGCAGCTCCCCTAAACGATCTGCTAAAAAAGATACTCTCGGACCCCCTCGAGTGGAACCCCGACGCTGAAGCGCACTTTGAAGAACTCAAAGAGAAGCTAGTCTCCGCCCCAATCTTAAAATTGCCGAACCCACACAAGAAATTTGGGGTAAGAACAGACGCCTCCCAACTGGGTATTGGCTGCGTATTACTCCAATACGACGAGGAACAAGAACCCGCTCCTATAAGCTATGCGAGTCGCCGACTGACGGCTCGCGAAAGGGCATACGCTACGGTAGAATTAGAAGCTCTAGCGATTACAAAATTTAGGATGTATCTGGTAGGTCGTCCATTCCTCATAGAGACTGATCATAGACCGTTAGCCTACTTAAAAACTTGTAAAAACCGAAACGGCAGGCTAATGCGCTGGTCATTATTGCTAGCGGAGTACCATTATGAAATCAGGTATCTAAAAGGGTCTGACAATGTACTCGGAGATAGCCTTTCGAGAAATCGAATTTCAGATAGTGATTAATAGTCAATTATTTATTTTTTTGTGTGTATCTCTTTGTATAAATAATTATTTCTTGCCTGTATTCTGTATGTGTTTTGTTTTGTTTTGTATATGTAAATTAGAGAAACTGACGTACCAGTAGTATTTTGTAGCCATTAGATACTAAGGTAAATTCCTAACGGTTTTGATAAAATTACCGACTCAATTGTTCGAATCGAGGAAGATAATGACAAATTCCCCCGGTGAAGTTAATTTTCACATTATTCCTCATTTCATGGCAGAATAATGTTCCTCGAAATAGGTAGGCGTGTGAGGGTATGGAACGTACATACTCACATGCCGCCAGACAATCGTGGGAACGAAAGAAATTTGTCGTTTGAGTTGACCTTCGTCTCCTCCCTTTCTCCCCCCACCCTTTCCCCAACTAGCGACAGGAAGTCGGACGAAAAGAACGCCTATCTCCCAAACAAGCTTAAATCTTATTTGCTTTCTTTATGATAGCATGGAGATTGTCCAGAAGGCGCTGCGATAAGCGAATTGTCGTGAATGGAATCTCTCTCTCGATTTCCCACAATCCTTGGTATAAATAATATCGCCGTCCATCTCTCTAGAGCAGTGTCCCAAATCTACTCGCGTAATCCTCACGTTGAACGAGAGTCGTCGCCGTAACGTATCGACTACCAACGCACCGTCGAGTCAACAAGATGAAGCAACCTTTCACACGCAAAAAAGTTCGAGACGTGGCAGGCCAATTTTAAGGAGTTTTGGTCAAAGGAACTTTCGCCTCACAGTTCGCCAGATTTGAACCCCATAAATTTGCAAATGTTTTCAATGCGTGAGCAGAAGGTTTCTACCAAATCTCACCAAAGTTTGTAAGTTCTAAACTGCTAAGTGGAAAAAATGCTGGGAGAAAATATCAGCTAAAACCCTGTGTGCCACTTGCGCTCAAGTCATATATAGATTTGTCGTGTATTGACACAAAAAAAGATCCAATTGAATATTAGTTACATCATCTTTTAGCATATATTTTTTTTTCTTTTTAGTTTAAGCATTATCTAAAATTACATTTTGTTGTGAAAATAATTGAATAAATATCAGTTTTCTTTCGTGCTTCCACTCAGTATATCAAGTAAGGAGCCGTAGCGGGAACACCTCGTGAAGCAACGTACCCTAAAACAAAATTAATGAGGAATTAACCCAACTAATATGTAAACAAAAGAGAAATGGAATGAATCAATCAAAGACTTAGAGTGCGATTCCACTTCCTTCCAAGTGAATTATGAAAGAAACTCAAGAGATTAAAAGGAAGTAAATCCTGCCCCACAGAGTCTGTGACTAGAAGAATACGCTCTGTTGCTCAACGTAACTTGAGTAAGAAAAGGAACATCCAAATAGTTACTAAAAGTTACTATTTGTTAGTGTCACATCCAGTTAGGAGTGAACGAACCGGAACTGCAGCCAGCAGCCCCGAACCCGTCGTCTTATCCCCCCTCTCCCCGAGAACTCGTGTTAACGCCACCCGAACCAACCACCCCGCCTGGACCTGAGTAGTCGTCTCTCCAATCCATCACAATTAATGGTAATCTGTAAACCCAGTGTCCCTCTATCCTTAAATTACCTATTTAATTAACAGTGATTGATACTCCCATCGAGTCATTATAAATCTAGACGCTTAACGTCAGTGTTTAATATTTAATCCTTAATTTTGCCTGTTAACTATTGCTAATTATTATATTTGTGTAAAGTAAAGTTTATTTTTTACGTGTGTTTATTTGGTGGCTCCTTCTTTTTGACGTATTTTTGGCAAGACTTTAATTAAGCATCCCTTCGGCTAATTTATTCAACCTGTATTATGCACTCTTAGAATTCAACAATCACTAACCTCCCCCCAGTAACAAGTGGGACTTTTATAGTGAGAATCCTGGCTACGGCACAACCCGCCTCTAACCAGCTTTCCCACGTTCAGTAGGAATTAAAGCCTATATATATATATATATATATATATATATATATATATATATATATATATATATATATATATATATATATATATATATATATATATATATATATATGATCGTAGGATTGAGTCATAGGGTTAATACCACCGACTTAAACAAAAGCGGTGTGTCCAGATCAAGGACTAGAATAATTATCGGACCAGACTATGAGCAATTCTACGACAACGTGGTACCATGCTCCAACTTACCAACCAAAAAGCCGGCCATCTGGTTGGCTAACTTCTTCGTCCCATATAATTAGTATTCGAGACCAGAAATGATTCCTTGTAGCAATCATATAGAATTTCACTTTATATAAATGGAGAATATGCAAATACCAGCTTACACAAGGAAAAAAATACGACTGAATACTAAAAGAATACATACATACCGGCAAATTTAGGAGATACGATGCTCGAAGAGGTAGACGAACAACTGTAGCGGCTGAGGCTGCAGGTGTTTGAAGCACACAAGGGAAGAGGGGGGGGATTCTCAAAGCTGCGTACGGAACTATTTCACCGTACAAATGACCCAACTGTATGAGAGGTTTATACCCTGAAATGAAAGATATACAGGGTGGAAACACAAAGTGTAGAATGCTGTTTACAAATTATTTGAAATATATTTACATACCCTTAATTAATTCATTTATCTCAGGTTTTATCAGGATTTATTGAATTTTGTGAATCAAAGTGTAAATTCATAAAAACAAAACCCGTTTGCAAATATGACGGAAAAATGTGAAGCATTCATGTATCTGTATAGAAGCGGGAAGATATTGGGCCATATTTTAAAAGATTCAATCTATTGTGAGAGAATCTGGAGGTTTTAAAGCTATCAAACGGATTCAAGAGTGACACCCACCCTTCCACGATCTGTGAGAACCTCATCTACTCTCATAAAGTAAAATATGAACAAGATAAGTCAAACTTCAAGGAAAAGTGCTAGACAACCTGCTTTAGAAGCCAAAGTGAGCACCGTGACAATGCAAAAAAAATGCTGAGATATATATATATATATATATGTGTGTGTGTGTGTGTATTTGTGTGTGTAGTTGGGTAGCAGTCTTTCTTGAATACAAATTTGGTTGAAGACCATTGTTTATTTTACCTTAATTGATTTCTTTTGGCAACTTTCTCTTCTTCTAACTATCTTTTTTATTCCATCTTTGTAGATGGTGGATTACTTGTCCAGTATTCATCTCTTTTTTAAATGAATGTGTTTGGTAAAAAACAAACTAAATTGCTAAGCTTTCGATCTTATTCGATCATCTTCGGAGCGTTTTGAAATGTTCTTGCCTCCTTTACCGATGTAATGAGTGGAGTGAGGATCTGGCAGAAAGTGAAAGAAAACGATTTTTAAGGGGTATTTATCCGCCTTAGTTAAACGTAACGTTAGAGGAAATGAGCCACTCCTATGAGTGGGATTTTAAAAATAGTTTTAATGTGCGATTCCAGCTTGTCGCTTGACTGTTGATGGCCAGCATATCTTCATTTATTAATATGGCTTCTAAGATTTTAAGCTTCGCTTTATTAACCTCTTTTCTTTTAATAATGGTGTTATTAATGGGCATATCTCTCGTTAGGTTAATATTATGGACACTCTCCATATGGTTCTTAGTCCCTCCCCTTTGGAAATGCATAGTTAACCGTCTCGAAAGTGTGGTAGTTGTCATGCGAATATATTTAGTTTTAATAATGCTTACAGTCTTTATCGGGGCAGATGAACTCATAAACAATGTTGGTTGACTTGAGATTCCAGGAGTTTAGGAAGATGTTATTTTTCATCAGAAGATTGCTGGCTTTTGTTGTTTTATAATAGATGATGAGTTGGATTTTGTCCGTTCGATTTTTAACCTTGATATTACGGTTACTAATCTCCTCTTGATGTTTTTTTTCATTTATTTTATAGGCCGTGGACATCTAGTTTCTATAATACACTTTGATGTTGTTGACTTCTCCATGATTACTTTCAGTTTTATCCACATGTTTGTAATGGTTATTTAATGGTTATTGTTTGGAGTTGTTTGTCAATCATGCTGTTTGAGAAACCATTCTTCACGAGTATTTGCTCTACTCGTGCATTCTCTTGGTGGAAAAGTTCCCACGTAGAGCAGCATTTATAAGCTCGGCGGATGTATGAGTCGATTGAGCTTATTTTGTACCTTTCAGGGCATTAATTTGTGCATTGAGGCATCTTCCCATGTCCGTACCTTTCCTATGTACTTTAGTGATATAGCTGTCATTGATGTTATGGACCTCAACGTCCAAGAAAGGGAGTTTATTGCCCGGGCTCAATTCATAAGGTGAATTTTAGAACGGAGTTCTCCTCAAAATGTTGCTTGATGTTAACGAGATGTTCTTCGTTTTGAACATTGATGTAGATGTCATCTAAGTATCGGCAATATGTGTGTGGCTTATTTTCCATGATGTCCAATAATCTCTCCTCGAGTTGACCTATGTAATAGTTGGCGAAGGTTGGCCCTAAGGGTGACCCCATAGCTACTTCATCCACTTGCGTGTATAGATTACCGTCCGGTAATCAATACACGCAACTTAAACCTGTCAGGTTGTCTAATTATTAGAACATCTATAAAAAGAACCTTCCTTTAAAAGTCCAAGAACATCGGCTACATAGCGATACCAAGCAATTTGAGTTGACCAAATCGGTGATATCAGCCTCGTTTCAAAATATTTCAAAATATGCCAAACACTTGTTCGTAGAACTTGCAATTAAAACTAAATTTACATTTTTTAATGCATAAACAAATGAGTTGAATGATCGAGTTAAACGGTAAAGATAAAAGAAGAAAATAATAGCCTTCCTTTCCTAGGTGTTCTAATAATTGGACAACCAGACAGGTTTAAGTTTTATATTTTCAGGAGCAGGCTTGATGCGCCCTTTTGCCTTAGTTTTCTGGCAAATATCACAAGATTGGCAGTAATCCGAAATGTCAACGGCAGCACCCGGCTAAAAGAAATACCGGTAAATCCTCTGCGCATTCTTGTTATGACTAAAGTGGCCAGAAAACATATTAATCCTCGGGGTTATTGCCATCCAAGCAAGCGCGGTACTAAAGGCTTCTTCCATGAAGTAAGAGACCATTTTGTGACCGCGGACAGAGTCTTCCTCGTGGTTCCGAGCTTTTTCCCACAGGGGAAGGGGAGGGCTTGCACTCCTTTTGGTCTCGAGCGGATTTTTCGCTCATGACGCCGCTGAAATCAGAGTCTCAGGTGCTTCAAGGGGAGCTAGCATTTGAGATTCCCTCGTTGCCTAAGCTCTCGCAACAACGGGATGAGCTACAGGGTTGGAAGACACTTAGGGACACTGTCCGACCAAAACCGAACAAAATTTGATAGGGACTGAAACCACTTCAGCCCAGCCGGTGAAATACTGGCATTCCAGGTGGCAATTCACAATGGGGAAGCGGTTCGCGCGTCTCAGGTAGTCATGGACTACTGCAAACCTTTTGTGGTCAGGGCCCACTAGGGTAGCAGTTCATTGGACACCACGATACAGGTGCACCCTGTATCGCGAACGAGAGTGGAGACTCTGCAGCCATTCACGGCTCCATTTTCGAATTTTAAACCTCCTGGCGAGCTTTTGTCAAAAAGGAAATTGACCTGATGTCCGGGGAGCTAGAAGACGAGAGAGAAGCGGGGGTTTCAGGTTGAGATGATGGGGAGCGGGAGTGGCGCTCACTTGGGGAACTTGGTGAACGAGGTTATTTCGAAGCTTGGAGTTCTGGGGGCAGTTCGTATGTACGTGTCCTTCTACTGCGCACGTAAAACAAATTAACGGTCTTCTGGGGAAGTACGACACAGGGGGATTGGTAATGAGAGGTTTAGTATCCCAGGGTTTCGATGGGGGGAAACTTCTGGGTCCAGAGGGGCCATATACCTTGACACTCTTTTTCTCACTGGTCAGTATGAGGAATTGTGAGCATCTTGTGGTCTCGCCGGAGCGTCACCGTAAACAGCCCGCACTGGATGGTTTGGTGCCAGGACGGTTTTACTCATCCTACATATTTGGGTCTTTGCAATACCCTGGGATAGGAAATGCTGCCTGATTCTGGGGGTCGGACACTATCACCTCCTAGTGTAGAGCCATACGGAGCGGGTGCCGATATAAGAGTGCCAACGCGACCGAGGTCTTCCGTTTTTAATATCAATAGTCCATTTTGGAAACTGAAAGGAAAATATGGACTACTCCCTACCCCATAATACGTCTGCCCAATGTTCACCATTCCCTGTTAACACGCCGCCCTCTGCCACGCAACCAATCATATCTCCTTACACCCTTATGTCTCCTCCATCTCCTGTTCCTTTGATCTCCTTCAACATCCCGGGTATTCCCCCTCCCCATCCTCCATCTCCTGTTCCCTTGATCTCCTTCAACATCCCGGGCATTCCCCCTCCCCATCCTCCATCTCCTGGTCCCTTTTCAACTCTCAAATCATCCCCTCCACCCTTCCAAACCCCATTGCCTACCCTGGGTACAAACGCGCACTTACAAGCGCCCGTTTATCGTCCTTCGCAAATTCTCGAATAGAGCTTCGATCTCCCTTTGCGCCATTAATATTTTTCTAGCCTGAGACCGTCCTATTCATCAGTCTCCTTACCTTCTTCTTCCTTCTTGCCCTCAAATATTGAGCGACTACTGCAGGCGCTAGATGCTAAAACCTCAAAAGAGAGTTTAATGTCCGGCACCAGGAGGACGTGTCTATATTATTTAGGTCCCGTTATGCTGATTGCACGGACTCTTCTTTCCTTGATCCTAGAAAAATAATGTTTGTGTGCGGTCAACGTGACTCAGCATCCATGACTAAAATACTGTCAAGACACTCTCTTTGCCTAGGGACTTTGGGATACTCCGGTTGAGGACCTCCGTGAGGAACTCTTTCATCAGAGTCACGAAGGATGCCCACCCCTAGACTGTTGCTTTCATTCAACACCATTGACCCACTTCCTCACTTACTCACATATACTAGGGTGGGGTGACCTTTAAAACTGCAAATTTGAGGTCTATCCGTATACACAAACACCCATACGGTGCTTCAAATCAACAAGTTTGTCCATGTTAGCTCCACCTGCCGAGAGACGATGGAACCATCCGAAGAGACGTATCCTGTATACATCAAACATGGCATAGGCCGTTCCTTCACAGAAGGCGGTTTTATCACGGCGATATTCTTCGATCTACTAAAATTCTATGCTACCATTTGTTAATAACTTATACTCCACTAACTGCACAGAATGGGATTTCAATGACCACTGGCCATCTTCATTAAAGCATTCTTATTTGACGTTTCTCTGTGGACCGAGAAGGAGCTCGCTGCCAAACTCTCTAAGAACACGGTGTTTCACAATGTAACATACTGAGTACAACTTTGTTCATCCGGGCAGTAAAGAACATTGATCCTAAGAATCCGCCACCCATAAAATGCTCCCTTTCTGTTGATAACTTTGCTACCTGGCATAGGAGTCAAACTTCAACTGCACGAAACCATCAACATTATTGTTGATTATACAAACCATAAAGGTTTCACAATATCAGGGGAAAAGCGTAGCAAGTAGGAATGCAAATTCTATTAATCTATCTCATTTAAAGAAGGCCCAATACAATCAGCTCATCGCGTCCAAATTCCTTGGACGTACGAGGGGTGGGCAATAAGTTTTTCAATTCGGATATAAGGAAACGAGATATGAGAAAAAGTGTTTTATTATTTTTCAATATAACTACCCTCGACTTCAATGCACTTGCGCCACTTGTCCCTGAGGCTTCGAATTCTCGACAACCAGAAATCTCCCGACTGCTGTTCAATCCACTCCTGGATGGCGAGCTGGACATCTTCATCATCCCCAAATCGGCGTCCACGCACTGCAGCCTTGATCTGGAGGAATAAAAGTAGTCGCTAGGGGCCAGATCTGGACTGTAGGGGGGAATGGTTGAGCTCCTCGAATCCGCACTCGCGCAGGGCAGCTTGTGCAACTCTGGCCTTGTGGACTTTGACGACGTTGAAGTCGATCATGGGGCGTGAGATTTCTAGGGACCCAACGGGAAGAGACCTTGGTCATGGCCAAATTGTCGTGGATGATGTTGATAACATTTCCATGTGATATTCCAAGTTCTCGCTCGATTTCTTCCACCTTCACCCGTCGATTTACGAGGATCCTCCTCCCCACACGGGCCGCATTGTCCTCGTTGGTCATGTCTGACTGGCGCCCTGGACGGGCGTCATCTTCAAGGGCCTCACAACCATGGCAGAACTGCCTATTCCAGCGAGCAATGGTTGCATAGGAAGGGGCGGTGTCGGTGTACATTGCAACCATGCGTTCATGGATCTCTTTTGCATTCTTGCCTTCCTTGCTAAAAAATTTGATCATTGCGCGGTGCTCAACCTTCTCCAATGTTGAAAAAATTGTGATTGATGATCTGCGATCAGCTACTGCTTCTCAAATGGACGAGGCAGGAGCGTGCGGCTGCAGTGCAGGTCCTGACTTGTCATAACTTGTCCTAACACCACCACAAACAGCCATCCCCCTTCCTCTGTTTTGCCCTACCGATTCGCAAAACTTATTGACCGCCCCTCGTATATCTACTCATATCTTTTGAGTTATATGGAATTATATAAGCCTATTTCTTTAAGAAATTTTATAATGGCCTTTATGGGAAAATCTTCAGAAACTAGTAAATGCTCTATAGTTAGTTTTGTATGGCATTGATTACAAAACACAGGTGCTGAATGATCAAAATAATGTTTATATGTAAGGATAGTTATACCTAGTCTCAATTTGTCAAGGACCACTTCATCCCTACGGCTGAGCCCTTCTGGTAAATACCTTTTAAGTTTAATTTTTGGGATAATATTATAAGGATTTCCAGAAAGTATTTTATTTTTAATATTTTGTTTAATTTGAGATAAAAAGAGGGGGAGTGAATAACAATGGCTATGTATGATGCATGCTGCCAGATTTAGCAAGCTTATCAGCTTGTATGTTTTCTATTATCCCGAAGTAACTAAAAATCCACACAATGGCTAGCGATTCGTCAACTTGTGCGGGCTGCTCCTATACTTTTAATAGTTATTTTAATAAAAAAAACCACTTTTTTTAGTTTTCCCAAGAAAAAACAGTCTCTAAATAAAACTTCCACGTTTTAAACAAAATTAAATATGAATTATCCACAAAATAGAGGCCGGGCACTTTCCTAACAAGTAAAATATCTAAATTCGCCAATGACACTTAAGTTAGACATTAGTGTAAATCCACCATCTGATTACGAATATCTTCAACGGGATCTAGACAAATTATTCCACTGTTCAGATGTGGCAAATGAAGTTTAATAGAAACAAGTGTAAATCGTGCATTTAAGCAATCGAAACTTGCTTAATGATTAAAAAATAAATGCTTACATTTTGGAATTAGGTGATGAAGGGCGTGAACTAGGAGTTATAATTTTAAAAGATCTTGAATCATCAAAATAGTGCACTGCCTCAGCCAAAAAAAGGCAAAAAGAGTTCTTGGGTATACCTATACGTGTTCGCCTTCTCGCAGTACGGTTCGCACAGGGCACAGCACGAGTTGGGGTCAGTTGAACACTCGGTTCCATCGAAGAAGGGTTCGTCATCCGAGCACTTTGCCTACACCTTTTCGTCGTTGGAAATGCAAGCGTAGTATTTGTGGCAGTCGCCTGGGTAGGCAGTTTTTATGTCCACCATTCCATCGCACTCGGTGGAGCAGTTGCGATTCAAGCACGGGTTAGCGCAAGTTGTGATTTCGGTGACGCAGTTTCCTAGTTTGAAATCGTAGTATTCGCCTGGTGGACAAGGGACAGGCTGGTCGCTGGGCACCGTTCGTCTCTCACTCTCAATACACAAGTAGTAGTTGTGGCAGTCCAAAGGGTCCACCGTCTTTTCTCCCGGGGAACAGGACTTGCAAGCGTCCTCCGTGTTGCAGAAGAACTCCGCGCTCAGTACGCCACAAAAGAATAAGGCAGACAGAACCTTGAAGGCAAATAAACGTAAATGTAAAAAGATGTGAAGAAAATAGTGTTAAAATGAATAATCAAAAAACAGGTTCGTCTACATGCTAGAGTACATCAATTCAGCCATAAAGATCGATGTGCAAAAATGGCCGTGTAATTCTCTGATCTTCTTTCTTTTCCGAAAGGTCAGACGTTGAAAAGCGAAAATAGTGTAAGCTGTCTTTCGAATGTGAGAGCTCAATATCCGTACGTCCGAGCGCCTCCAATTATTGGAGGAGTCTTTGGAAATTTCCTCAAACTTTTCCTCCTTTATCGAATCTGAGGTAATTGCCGGAGTGCTTATGCCAGGAGTTCTACGCAGTCGAATGAAAAGAGATGAAATGAAAAAAAACAGTGGGAGACAAAGAACAGCTCTTCAGACCCTCTTCCCGCCCCCCTTCCCTTGGCACTCATGGAGCGGCCAAGGAGGGAGGCGGGGGAAAAACCCGGTACTCCTTTGTAGCCCCCTATAGTGACACTATCTAGAGCCAAAGTAGGCTCCAAGCACTGTGAGTACGGCGGAGAGGAAGAAGAATTTTTTAGGATAGGACAGCGAAGAAAACTGTAGGAGACAAAAGTGGACTTAGTTAGTAATAGGACCTACAGCTTAACGTGGAATCCGAACCACGATGTGTCGCTAATCTCTAACTATCACTTTGCAGTTTATCATGATCCCTGTCCCACGTATCTACTGTGAGTCCCGTGTGCAAATGTGATAGTAAAGAGAATAGATGTTGAAGGCTGAATGAAGTAAGAAGTTTGCAAAGAGATGCTAGTTGCCTGGAGATCAAGCTTATCTCTGCCCATTATAGGTAGTTATACCTAACGGGATAAAGTTAGAATATTTTTATTTGCCTGAGTGTCCCACATTGCTGTATTTTTTGTATATGTATCTATTTTTAATATGTCTAAGTAGCGTTTGTATTTATGATGCGTTCAAATCGTTATTAGTAATTATTCTTACCTAAAACTGGTGTAGGTTTCTATCTCTCTATCTATTCTCTCGTATTCCTATCCTAGTTATAAATGACTATATGCTATTCTCTGGTGATGCTTCGATTTTTTAATTACTCTTATTTGTCGTCGAGTATTATTCTCTTTCTCTAGGTGTAGATATCTTCTTCGTCCTCTTCTCCTCCTTCTACTATCCTTGGGAAACTTTGGAATAATCTGTGTGATATGCATCCTTCTCTTAGGGCAATTTGGTTAGTTAATTCAACTCCTACTTCAGTCTGTTTCTTTTCTATGACTCTCCTTGTTCTTTGTGCAATTATTCTGTTAAGTGGGAACAATAGTTCGACTCCAAAGGTTTGATAATTTGCAACCTTAGAAGTTTATACACTTCGTTATTCAATGTTTCCCGGAGGTGAATAGACACAGGGTGTGGTTTGGAATGGATGGGTTCCAGGGTGGTTAGTTGGATATTGTGCTCAAAATCGGTAGCAAAACCGGAGATCTCAGTGATGACGTCATCAAAACGAATCAGGAGTGGTCTAGTTGATCCTTTTGAAGAGATGATAGCTGGTCGCATATCTTAATTTCCGCAGGCGGCGAAGTAGTAAAGTCGGGCAAGACATGCAACGGGTATTCCTTATCTTGCTCCACGCGCAGGAGACTGAATTACGCAAAAGGGGTCCAGGGGGGGGGGCAGATTCCATGGGGATTCTTTGTCGATTGCAACTATCTGGTTAATGCTCGCGCGCCGGTGGTACCGCTTGAGCATAATAACATGAAAAAGCTTTCTTCCTGAGGGGGTTTCAATAAGGTAATCGACTAGGTGGTAGGAGTCCCTTCCACTGGCTCAACAATTTGTTGCTGTCCGTGGGAAGGAGAAGCTAAACTTCTTCTCAGGGGTTAAATTTCGTTTATTTCGACTTGCAATCAAAGTATGTTTTATTCTTGTTAAAATTGATGTCCGCGTTCTGAGACGCAATTTCGGCGCACTTTTCCAGCCTCCTTCTTAAATCCAGTAGATACGAGTAGGAGGTCTGGATGTTTTGATCCAATTTCTGATTGGTAAAAAGTTCCTTTAGGATACTCAGGGGGCCTCTGACGTTCCCACCATATAAAAGTTCAAAGGGGGCGAATCCTAATGTACGATGGGTGATTTCACGGTAGGCAAAGAGGGCTATCGGAAGGAAGCAGTGCCATTCAGTGGGCTGATCTGCACACAACATCCTGAGAATGGCCTTGGGGCTTCCATTTTGCCTCTCGCACATTCCATTCCCACTCGGGTAAAAAGGAGTTGTAAACAGGGGTTAGTCATCAATAATTTACCCACGTACTCAATTAATTCGGGGGTGAATTGACGACTACGATCCAAGAGGATTTCTTTGGGTAGGCCCACACGAGAAAAGATGGAAATAAGGGCTTGGGTGCAGGAGATGCTATCGATTTTCTTAAGGGGCATAGCCTCAGGGAATTTGGGGGGAAAATCGACCAGCGTTAAAAAGTAAAGATGGCCTTCGCTCGACGGGGTGTGGATGGGTCCGATCAGGTCGATAGCTACTCAGGAGAAGGGTTCAGAGATTAGCGGTCCCTTCTGCAAAGGCGCAGGTCTGACTCATTCTTTTATTGCCGTTTTTTGGCAAATGTCGCACGAACAACAATAGCGCAGACTTTCGTTAGTCGCGACAGGCCAATAAAAATATTTGAAGATCCTTTGAGCGGTCTTCGCGAGGCTGAAGTGACCAGTAAATAGGATATCGTGAGCCGTTTGCAAGATTGATGGGACGTAGGAGCGGGGTAAACATAGTGTGTGGGACTCGGTGTCGTTTTCATCGATGCACACGCGATAGAGGAGGTCATCCTTGATGAGAAAGGAAATCACCTTATTCTCTCTGACTGTTTTGCACGTTTTGTTCTGGGATTTTGACCACAAGCGTCGAAGAGACTAACATTCCCCCTGTCTTTTGGCAAAGTCATGGCTCATCGTACTCTGGAAATCGGGGGCACACGGGGTTTCCATAGATGTAGGGGCTTGCAGTTCCTTCTTCGCGCTGGAACGGGTAGTAACGGATTTAGCGCAAAACTTGACAGCGGAAACACTTGGTGGGACTGCAACGACTTCAGCCCAACCAGTAAAATATGCAAACTCAATGTAGCAGCGAACAATGGAGAATTTATTGGCGCGCCCCAAGTAATTATGCAGAACCTCAGGCAAACTTTTGTCCAAAAGAAGGTTTATCTGGTGGCCAGAAATATTCGATGGGTTTGAAGAAGAGGGGGCTTAATTTTGCGACGGTGGGGGCGTAGAAGTAGCACTGACCTGGTTTGCCTGGTAAGAAGGAGGGGTGCTTCTAAACTGCAAGCTTTGCGGGCAATTGTTTCTCACGTGACCCTGAATTCCACAGGAATAGCACACGATGGTCCTCCTGGGGAACGACGAAACAGGTAGGTTGAGAGCAAAGGTTTGAGTTTGGCGGGCCCAGTCACCTTAACGAACATATTCCCATTATTAGTAACAAATTTGTTCTTACTGGTTTTGGATTTAGGAGATGTGGGTTCTGATTTCTTCCCTTCTTTCGGATAGCAGTTGTGGCTAGCCGCGTAGACGTTTGCCTTCTCGATGTATTCCTTGAGAGTACGGCACCTTCGGTTCTTCACGAAGGATCTGATTTCCGTAGGGAGCTATACAAGAAATTAGTCCTTGAGGACGAAATCGACCAGGTCCTCGTATTCATAAGGCACCCTGAACGTGTTAATTAAGAAATTAAAATGACGCTGTAGGGAATATCGAAACTGACGGAAGATCTGGTTTGACTGAATGCGACAGTGCCTAAATTTAGTTCGGTAGAAGACTGATGTCATGTTATAGGCGGCGAGCAACTCGGCTTTTAACAATGAGTAATCAGTTTTTGCCTTGATGGGAGGGAGATAAAAATATCCTTGAGTTTGGTGGTCAGCAGGGGCAATAATTGTGCGACGCAGTCCGTCTCGATGTCCCACTGGTTCACCGCGAAGATCTTTTCGAAATGGGTGAGATAAGACCCGATGGGGAGTTTTATAGTCGCAGACTGCGGCACAAGATGAGGCCTTAAAGGACAACAATTCAATTCAGTGGGGAAATATAAAAATAGCTAAAATCGATCACTCGACAATCAATTCACAAAAAAAGGGAACGAGAACAAATATACTTCACAAGTAGGTATACAATGAGTATGTCTCACCTTTTAAACTTCAGAACCGGAACCAAGATTAGCTAACAATTAGCAATTTAACCAAGGTTAACCAATAGATTGATCAAATTTTAGTCACTTGATTGATCAAGATTATCCCCAAAAAACCTAACACCAGTTTAATATATAATAAATATTACTATATAGGCGTAGAATAGGGTCGAGTTCAACCCTTGCTGCGTTTCTCAGCCAAGAGAGATGACGGCTATGTGCGTGGGAAATTTATAATACAGACAGAGTGTAAATTAACTGAATTTTAGGTTGGCCAAAAAGTCCGCTGTCTTGGAAGGTTCTTGGACAATAGAAAAATGAGTACACAAATAACTTTATTAATATGCAAATTAATATTCTTTTTACAAAGGTTAAACAGGGGTTTTGAAGCGAGCTATATAAGACTTTAGACGTACACGAGTCTCAGGGTCAAAAGTGGGGGGATTTGGTGGGGACGGTCGCCGTAGACACAAACGAACAATATTGACCGAAGGGTCGCTCGAATGACCTTGAGCGTACACGAAGCCGACGATGAAGGCTTACCCAGGGATAAGGGGGAGGGTGGTAGAGAAAGTACGTTGCTGTTACCTCGGATATTTGGTCCCAGGAGGTAATCCTTGCCTTGGGGCAAAGTTCAAATAATAGTCTCTTGATAATGACTACTAGAGGGATGAACTTAAATCTTATCTTCTAGTTTAGAACACAGACGCGAGACTAGGCGCGTTGCGTTCGAGGAGTGGGTAACAATGAGTATGGATTAGGCTCACGCGAATTAGACGAGAATACCAGGAGCTTAAGGGGTTCTGCGAGGAATTGTGCAGAGTCCAAGGGGACGCGAATAGCGGGTACGAACGGGGAAGTGCAGACGGCGATTACTGACGGGGGCGCGTAGACAGCGGATACTGACGGGGAGGGCAGGCGGTGGATACTCTTTCTAACTCTGGCGCCGGAGGACTTGTTGTGAGGTCGAATGGGGGTTTTCCTCCCCTCCACCCGAAGGGGAGGGTTCCAGTATACGGACGCATCGGCAGGTGAGGGTAGTCTCAACCTATTATCACGATCGCGGAAAAGTTCCTAAGCCGGTGAGGCGAAACTTTGTCCGACTCCCAATGGGACCTTTTCGGTCTCTCAAGCTTGTCGCGGCTTTGTGCGATGACGGGCTTTCAGGTCACCATGACGCCTCGTGATTTCGCACTTTCATTTGCGCAGACAAAAAAGGTCGACCAGGTGTCTGTTTTCTCTCTCTCTCTCTCTCTCTCTCTCTCTCTCCTTGAAAGGCGGGGCCGCGTGCATCTTTCTCTCTCTCTCTCTCTCTCTCTCTCTCTCTCTCTCTCTCTCTCTCTCTCTCTCTCTCTCTCTCTCTTGAAAGGCGGGGTCGCGTGCATCTTTCTCTCTCTCTCTCTCTCTCTCTCTCTCTCTCTCTCTCTCTCTCTCTCTCCTTGAAAGGCGGGGCCGCGTGCATCTTTCTCTCTCTCTCTCTCTCTCTCTCTCTCTCTCTCTCTCTCTCTCTCTCTCTTTCTTAGATCTCTAAGACCAAAAATTCACAAGAACCGTTCCTATGTGTCCCATTCTCGCCACTTATACCATGGCTAATTATAATAAATTATCCAATTTTTTAGTTCTTATGCTTACCCCTTTTTAGTCGTAATAAATTTAATATAACAAATAGCTGTTCATTTTCTGAAGCGATTTCTAACCTTAATATTGAATCTCCTCACCTTATTACGAGCGTAGATGTTAATTCTCTATTTACTTCAATACCCTCAAAAGGAACAATAAAACTAGCATTGCGCGAGGCTTTCCCTTCTCCCAACTCAACCTTCCATGGATTTTCATACCCTCAGTTTCGCTCCTTATTAGAATTAGTTGTTAATTATAATTACTTTAGATTTGATAGAAAAACATACCGATAGATAGATGGAGTTGGCATGAGTTCTCCCATTGCCCCAATTTTAGCCGACATCTTTATGTCAAATTTTGAATTTGATTTTATGAATAAAGGTCCAACCTCATTTAATCCTATTTGTATAGAAGATATGTCGATGACACCTTTATTATTTTCAAATCAGAACAAGAATCCATCAACTACATTACATATTTAAACCAGCTGCACCCACATATTCAGTTTGAACAAGAAGAAGGTCTCCTGACATAAGTCGAGTGCTCTCGCTTATACTGATTTATGACCTTACGACCTTCAAAACTTTAGATAATTCACGGACTAACCTTAGGAGGACATTGGCAATTATATCATTCAAAACAGAATGTAAAATAACATAAGGATTTCAACTTTCGCTATTATCGGCTGAATAGTTATGAAATTATTGGCATATAATTCCCATGATAACCTTGGGGGGACATTGGAAAATATATCATTCGAAAGAGAATTTAAAACAACCTAAGGTTCTCAGATTTCGTTAGTATCTGCCAAATAATTTTGATGGTATTGCCAAAACAAAATAATTCCCAAATAACCTTGGGTGGTGGTGGTGCTGGTGGTTGTGTAAGTGGTGGTGTAGCTGGTAGTGATGTAGGTTGCAGGGATGTATTTTGGTTTTGGTGTGGGTTGTAGTGTAGGTGGTAGTGGTCTAGGTAGTGGTGGTGTATGTGTTTCAGGTGGTGCTGGTGTATGTGTTTCAGGTATAGGTGGTGCTGGTGTAGTTGAGAGTGGTTTAGGTAATGGGGGTAGGTGGCGGTGGTGTATCTGGTGGTGGTGTAGGTGAGGTTAGAATTATTACCGCGAGATCAGGGCAAGGCTAAGCAAGGTGGTAGCGCTTAAGTGAGAGACGTTCGTCTCCAATTGATTTGGAAAGTTATATGGTCTCTGCAGAGAACTTATTCGAAATGATGTTTAGTTCGGAATGCTCTCATTTGTTGTTTTTTGAGAGGTTGAAAGATTTTGATGGTTCTGAAATGGATAGAAGTTTGAGTTTGAAGGACCGAAGGTTAAATGAATTTAGGCGAGAGGGGGGGGCAAAAGAGAGAGAGAGAGAGAGAGAGAGAGAGAGAGAGAGAGAGAGTGTGTGTGTGTGTGTGTGTTCGATGGGAATTCGAGAGAACTCGCAGAATCAATGCGAGAAAGAGGGTATAAAAGCTTACCTTGGTCGGACAACCCGGGCGAGGAACTACCTGTGGGTTGGAGTCGCTCATCGTGCTGCGCACTTCCGAAGTTTTGTTCGGCCGAGTCCAAGAGTTTGAGGGGAGTTTGAGAGTTTTGAGCTTGATTGTTCCTACTTCAGAACGGTCTCGCCCAGAGTCCAATATTTTGCGAGGAGTCTCAGATAGTTGTTTCTTAATCTAGCGTCTGATCTAGAGTGGCTTTTTGTCGCTCCTGCAAGAGGAGTTTCAAGCAACGGGGAAGGGGCAAGGTGGGAGATAATTAGGGGGGAAGACACAACGAAGGCAGCCGTGTGAGGTATGAAACAGGTAGCTCCCTGTGCCTACAATAAATCAATAAACCACCAAGGTAGGGAGCGTCGGTAGGCGTAGGCATTTCGTATCGATGTCCAAGATGCCCAACTGCCCTTTCCCCATTGTATAACCAAAAAATATTTGGTCTTTGATAGTCTAGAGAATAGGTCTGAGAGAGGGATGGTGGGACACTAAAAATTATTCTCCTTTGACTTACATGCGTCCATGCCCGCTTACTCATATATGTGCAATGTGCAAGACGGTGTAATAGGCCGTAATCTTAACAGAGATGCAGTAGGGAGTGGTGTAGGTGGTGGTGGTGTTGGTGTAAGTCGTTTAGGTGTTGGTGTTGTAGGCGGTGTTCTTGCAGGCAGTAGTTGTGTAGGTGGCGGTGATGTAGGTGGAGTTGGTGGTTGTGTGAGTGGTATTGGTGTAGGTGGTAGTGGTGTAGGTTGTAGTGGTGTAGGTGCTGGTGTATTTGGTGGCAGTTTAGGTGGTGTGGTTTAGGTAGTGTAGGTTGTAGGGGTATACCTGTTGTTGGTATAGGTGTTTGTAGTGGTGTATGTGGTGGTGTTGTAGGCGGGGGGTGTACAAGGTGGTGGTGCAGGTGCAGGTGGTGTAGATGGTTTTCGTGGTGTAGGTGTTAGAGGTGCAGGTGGTTGCAGTTAAGTGGTGTAGGTGTTGGTGATGTAGGTGATGGTGATATAGGTGATGGTGGTGTAGGTAGCGTAGGTGATGAAGTGGTGGTGGTGTTGGTTTCGGTGGCATGGGTGGTGGTGGTGTTGGTTTCGGTGCCATAGGTGGTGGTGTAGATGATGTAGGTTGTGGTGGTGTTTGTGGTCGGTTTTAGGTGGTGGGGTATATGTGGTGGTGGTGTTTGTGTTGCAGGTGGTAGTGGTGTAGGTGGTGTTTGTGGTCGGTTTTAGGTGGTGGGGTGCATGTGGTGGTAGTGTAGGTGGTTCAGGTGTAGATGATGGTGTAGATGTTAAAGGTATAGCTGATGGTGGTGTAGGTGGTAGCGATGTAGGTTATGGTGGTGTAGGCTATGGTGGTGTAGGTGGTAGCGATGTAGGTTATGGTGGTGTAGGCTATGGTGGTGTAGGTGGTGGTGGTGTAGGTTATGGTGGTGTAGGCTATGGCGGTGTAGGTGGTGGTGTATTTGTTGATGGTGTATGTGGTTGGTTTTGGTGGTGTAGGTTGTATTGGTGAAGTAGGTTGTGTTGGTTTTGGTGGTGTAGGTTGTATTGGTGACGTAGGTTGTGTTGGTTTTGGTGGTGTAGGTGGTAGTGTTGTAGGTGGTGGCGCTGTGGGTGTTGTGGTTTAGGTCGTTAAGCTGTAGGTGGTGGTGTAGGTTGTGGTGTTGTAGGTGGCGGTGGTGTCAGTGGTGGTGGTGGTTTAGGTGGCGTAGGTGGGGGTGTAGGTGATGTAGGTGGAGTAGGTGGCGTAGGCGGTGGTGGTTTTTTTGTTGTTGTTGGTGTAGGTGCTGTAGGTGGTGGTATTATAGGTTGTGTAGGTTGTGTAGGTGTTGATTCGAAAGCGAATATAAAACAACATATGGGTTTAAAATTTCGTTAAAATCAGCCAAATAGTTACAATGTCAACCAAAAACAACAAAAAATTAAAATGGGGACCGATCGACATAGTGAGATGTAGAGTCGCCCGCGACTAGACCTACACGCGACTAAAAACAACTTAACAACTCTCTCTCCTCCTTTTAGACACTTTGATTTCTTGATCGGGCAAATCTTTCCTTAACTGTATTTATCGTAAAACTACGGAGTGATTAAAAAACCCAATGCATTTTTTTAATAATTTTTTCAGATTTTAAAACGAAGACTTGAGTAAAATTGCTGCCTGGCAGGAAGTTTACCAATTTCCAACCGAATCTCAAAGACGATTCCGTGCTTTCTACGAGACGCCTAATTGCCCAGCACGCTCTACAATTTATTCCAGTCATTAGAGATTTATGGAAACAGGCTTGGGGCTGGATCACCATACACAGGAAGACCTTTAAGTAGCCGTTCTGAAGAAAACATTGCCATCGTTGAAGAAACTTTCAACAGAAACCAAGGAAGTCCATAACAGAGCCTCACGGGAATTAGCCATTCATGCTTCAACCATCCAACGGATGGTTGAAGACTTGAAAATGTTTCCTTTTAAGATAAAAATTGTTTAAATTTTTATGGAAGAGCACTGATTGAAGGGTAGAGCTATAGGAGACAATCATACACCATCACGAAAATGACCCTTCTATCTTGGATAACATGTTCTTCAGGGATGAGGCAATTTTTCACTTATCTGGTCGTGTGAATCGACCTAACACTCGATTTGGGGGAAAAAGCAACCCAGTTGTTGTTAAAAAGTACGAGCGCGAGTCTCCAAAGCTCGTTGTATGGTGCGCTATCTCCTTTCTAAAAAGCTCATTGGACCATTTTTCTTCAAAGATGATCAGCAGCGGACTTTAAGGTGACAGGTGTCAATTATCTCGCGATAGGTCGAAACTTTTTTCTCCCTCAATTGGAACGCCTAGCCAGTGTTGATGATTATTTTCCAACAAGATGCTGTTCCCCCACATTATGCTAAAGCAGTTCACGATTTCTTAAATCACAAGTTCCCTGATAGATGGGTAGGTCGTCGAGGACCTCTGGAGTGGGTGCCACGTTCTCCAGACTTAATAACCTGTGACTTCTTTCTGTGGGGCTTCCTGGAAAGCAAAATCTATGTATCAAAGCCCAAAAGTGTTGAAGAGTTAAATGAACGTATAAAGAATACCTGCAATCTTGTTACAACAGAGATGTTAACCGGAGTTGGAGAGGAATGCTTGAAGAGGTGGGCAATGTGCCTCGAAAAAAAAGGCGTTCACGTTGAAGTCTACGGAGCCTAAGAAAACAGAAGAAGAGGAATGTTTTCGTTATGGGACTAATTCTAGCAGCCTATTGCAAGTTCACGACTAATTTTGTTCAAATCCATAAAGCTATTTTCATTTAAATAAAATTTAAAAGTGTAGCGAGACTCTTGAGTTTCTTGTACTTTTACTGGGCTCGGTTTGAATTTATTCAGTGGTTGTGACCTATCTTACAAATTAAGAAGAATTCTTTGATGCATATGAATTTGAATTTTTAACTAAATATTTCATCAATAATGGATATCCTTCCTCGTCTATATACAAAACAATATGGATTTTTTTTAACATTAATTTTCCGAAATTGCCAACCATTAATGTATCTAAAAATAAAGGATATTTCGTGCTCCCTGAACATGGCCCATTAAATAAAACTGTTCGTGCCCAATTCTCTAAATTACACCGTACAACAAATTCTCATGTGCATTTTATTATGAAATTGATTGTGCTGAATTCGAATTTGATAACATTTTATTGTAAATTCCATATTTAATAAATTATGCAATTGATACCGATTTCCCCGATACCATAAAGGCATTTCGCTCCCAAAGTCATATTAAATGTGTCAATTGTAATTAATTTATGAATCTATAATGAATCAGCATGTTTTGTAGCATTCTATAATGTATTAACCTACATTTTAGTATTTACTTCTTCGTTTGTAAGACGTCTCAGGAGTGTCACGATTCACGTTCCGGCAGAAGTCAGCGAGCATAGCAGGGCTCCATTTTCCGTAATACCTGTTTTCCATTGACGCTATATTTTGATGGAACCTCTCTCCATTTTCATCACTCACATGCCCTACATTCTCTGGGAAAAAGGACAAATGAGAATGAAGAAGGCGTATCTTCAGTGACATATTGCTTAAGAGATCTTGGTAGCACTTGACTAGGGTCTCTACTATACGCTCTTGCTGGGCCTCTTGGTGCTTTTCCAAAGGCCCTCTACCTATAATCTTTGAATGCATGCCGGGCCGCTAGCTCAGCTTCACCCATTGTCACCTAAAAGTCTCCATCAGCTATAAGTGGACGAATCTGAAGGACTACGAATATGCCTTCTTTAATCTTGGCATCACTTATTTTAGGAAAGATCGCTTTCAGGTACTGGAAACAGGGCTTGTTATGTTGCAGTGCTTTGTTAAATTGCTTTATTAGGACTAGCCTTATATGGAGTGGTGGCAAAAATGATTTTCTCCTTCTTAACTAGTGGCTCATGAATTACAGTATTAGGGCATGCAGGCGTCATAGTTTCCTGAGGTGAACATACTGAGGGTACATAATGTTCTGATCTGCCTCTGCTGTCCCACTTGTAAAGGAAGCAAATAAATTTGGTGTAGACAGTGTGGAGCCCAAAAAAATGTATCTAGCCACGATTTTTGGATGTAATTATTTATACAAAAATATATTGAAAATACATATAAATAAAAATTAGATTTTTTATTGATGAATTAATATAGACTTATTTGAGATGATCGATAATTTATACATAAGATTGAATTGAAATGGTTGAAATTAAATGGGAAAATAATTGGATATTTCAACATTAGATTTAAAAAGGAAAGTAAGCTAATATTTTATAGGAATGCCAGAGGGTATTGCTATACATTTCACCTAGGCAGAAAGGGAACTTGTACAGCTGATACAACATATGTGAGGTGCCTAACGTTTGTCCTGGTTACACAGTTTACATGTTTATTCAACTCTCTCTTCATTGTCGTAATGTAAAGGATCCACATATATAACAGAAAATGTCTAGGGATTTTCTGCATGCTTTTGGCATTTTAGCTCTGTCTCCTGTAAAGAAACAAAGTCTGCTGACCAAAAAGTCTCGTGCTCTGACTTATTTTGATTTATAACCTTACAAATGGCAAAACGTTCAATAATTCAGGGTTTAATCTTGGGAGAACCTTGGAAATTCTATCGTTCAAAAGAAAATTCAAAACAGCATAAGGGTTTCATATTTCGTTAGAATCGGCAGAAGAGTTATGATGTTATTGCCATAACAAAAAAATTCCCTGGCTAACTTGGGAGGACCTTCTCAATTATATCATTCAAAAGGGAATGCAAAAAAACATAAGGGTTTCAAATATAGTTAGAATCGGCCGAATAGTTATGATGTTATAGCCAAAACAAAATAATTCCTGGGCTAAACTTGTAAGGACTTTGGCACTTTATCATTCCAAATAGAATTGAAAAGAACATAAGTGTTTTAAATTTCTTTAGAATCGCCCGAATAGTTATGATGTTATTGCCCCAAAAATAATTCCCAGGATAACCATGGGAGGACGTTGGTAATTTTATCATTCGTAAGAGAATGTAAAATAACATAAGAGTTTCAAATTTCGTTAGAATTGGTCGAATAGTTATGATGTTATTGCTAAACAAAATAATACTCAGGCTAACTTAGGAGGACTTTGGCAATTATATCATTCGAAAAAGAATGTAAATCAACATAATAAGGTGTCAGCGTGAGAAGATTAAAAGAACCCAACATTTAACCGTGGCGCCTGATAAAAGATGCAGCTGCACGCTCAGACACCCCCAAGGGATCAGCTAGAAATTCGCGCGGTCGGATGACCGCGGCGCTCTTATCAATGGTGGTCGGGTCAGTCGAACCCAAAGAGCCGCTTTAAGAATGCCGCGCGGCCGTGTGATCCGTGTTGGGTTCCCCTTCTTCTCCCTCGCATAGCCTGATCGGTGCCAGAACTAAGGCGTCGAGGACTTTTGCGCGAGCCTGTAATGCTCACCGAGAATATCACCCTCCCTCTGGCGCACCAAGTCTAATGAGCTCCCCGCCGCCCTTTTAGGGGCCTCTGGCGGCCCTCTTCCGCCGAGGCAGTATAAATACTCCGGAAAAAAGCTTTAAGCAATCAGTGCCATACAGCCCCGTCTTGGTTAGCAGCCAGGTATAGTATCGTACGCCCTGATCCGCCTCCAAACGGCTTACGGCTACGAACGCGACGCGTCACCTCTCTACCCAGCCTCGCTCGTACCTAAAGGCCAGAGTTCCCGCCCAATAGATGATAGACACAGATAGGCATCTATCACTCTGGTATTGACTCCGTCCTCGTCTGGAGTACTCCCTCGTTCACTTCTTCGCGAGGTTAAAGAAGAAGGAATTTTGAAAGTTGAACTTTGCAGCGCCCCGCTTCCTAGCCGTCTCCAAAGCCTCCACTGAATTATGCTTTACGTGAGTCTCTCCGTTATTTGCACTCTTCCCCTTTCCTTTGAAGCAATCATCGTACATCCTCTCTCGGACTCCCGTCCCCCATCGAGTCATTTGTATCCCCCCTCTCCCCCGTTTAGTACCCCGGATATCATCTTACTTATTGTCATTTATTTACTTTTTTAATAATATTTTCCCTGCATATACTAAAACTATTTTTCTGCCATCAGTTTCTCTAAACTCAAAACCTCTAAGAATTGATTATTTAAGGACAACTGCACACACACGATTTTGATTATCTAACTCACGCACTCGGATCTATATCCCCCCACAATTTTTTGACGTGCTCCCTTCCCGCGTCAATCCTCGGCTGGCATCGATGTTCGACTCTACGACAGATATATATATATATATATATACATATATATATATATATATATATATATATATATATATATATATATATATATATTATATATATATATATATATATATATATATATATATATATATATATATATAATTAGAAAAGGCCAAATTTCATTAGAATCTGCCGAATAGTTACAATGTTATTAACAAAAAAAAAAGGGGGACCGACATAGTGAGATGTAGAATCGTCCAAGACTAAAAACACTGTAGTATGTGAAATATAATATAAATAGTAACAGCAACTAATATTAAATATGGTTAGTTACAAAATTATCACGCGTTATGTAAGAGTTACCACGGATTTGGATCCATATAACTATAGAAATATTGACTATACTTTCATAACTTTCATAAGTTAGGTTGAAAAATACTTTAGGAACCCCCCACTTAAATTATATCAAAATCCGTTTATAACTTTCATTGTTGTCAGTTTCGGCCTAATTCTGTTTGCATTCAATCCCTTCGGAACCATTAGTGTATTTAATATAGGAATGATTGTAATTTACGAGATACTGGAGGGTCACAGAAAGAGAACGATGCTATATTCGTGATTTAGGCAAAAAATACTGCTAGGGAAGGTTATTCTTATTTATGTTTTTTTTTCATTGTTGAACAGTGTTATTAGATATGTTTGATTGGCATACTGATTTTATTGTGTCTTTATTAAAAAAAATAAACTAGAAATGTTTTTAAATTGTAAGGGGTCTTTTCTGTTTGGCGGCAGGCAGATCTTTTGTACCAAATTTTCACCAATTATGCAGTTTTGAGTGCTGAATACGAATATAACATTTCTTTTTTGGAGAAATGAAAGGAAGTATCTAAAAAAATAAATTTCAAACTGTAAATTTTGGTTTGTCCGATACATGTTAAAAAAATCGAAGTGGAAATGAAACGCACTTAAACTGCTACATGATTTCCAAATATTATTGTTCACTCCCTTTATTATTTCTTCAAACATTCATTTGTATTTAGATATAAGTATCCCATAATAATTTTTTAAACAAATTTTCATTTCTATTCCGTTTTCGCCACATAAATTCACATAAGTAGGAATCGAGCATCTCACGGTGGGTGCCACCATGTTCCAATACGTTTCACCTTTTTGGAGTAAATTCAAGGGGACTGCTCGTCGGGGGTTTAGCACTGCGAGGGGGACCCCCTTACGATGATCCTGAGTTTTAATCAATTAGAGGTGTTTGGGGGGCACAGCCCCCCAGTAAATAATCATAATTGTTTATAGAATAATGTTCTTAACTAGTGCGCATTAAATTTTGTTTTTTTAATACCTCCTTTCATTTCTCCAAAAAATAAATGTTATATTCATATTCAGAACTCAAAACTGCATAATTGGTGAAAATTTGGAACAAAACATCCGCCTGTTACCAAACAGAAACAATCCGACTGTTGCCCTAAAGTAGAAGCATGGTCGTTTACAATTTCAATTGCCTTGGGAACATCCAATGGAAATACATAGGAAGAACCTTGCGCTCCTTGAAGGCCGGAGTATATTTGCATATTGAGCAATCCGCCAACATATGTAGCATCATTTGTAAAACCAATGTATATATTAATAATTTACAAATATTTGGATATACTTAAGACCCGACGTCACTCAGGATTTTAGATTCAATATATCAAACAAGACCATCCTTCTCTCAATAGCGACTTATCTTCCTTCCCACTCTCAATTCCATAATCTCCAACCAACCAATAATTTGCCTCGCACCGTGAACAAACTTACTTCCTTCCTATTTCTCTTCACCTTCTCAATCTTCTTCGACTCCTCATTTTGCATGGTGAATTTTTGTGCATGTGAAATAATTATTGTGTTCATTTAATCATTTTATTTTTGTTTCGTTTTTCAGTGGTTTTAATTTATAACATAAACTTTAATTTTTTCATTTTTATTTTTATATTCTTTGGTTACAATTTCCTTCTTTTGTTTTATAGGAACCGCATGTGTATATTTAATCCCCTGTAAAGATTATGACCAATCCTACATTGGTGCGTCGGGTAAGTTTAGTAAGAGGATTAACGAACACGGTACAGATATCACGGGAGGCTCACTTTCTTCCAGCTATTATAAAAAAAGAGAAATTGTAACCAAGGAATATGAAATAAAAATGTAAAAATTAAAGCTTAGGTTTGATTGGGTAACGCTTTGGGTGAAGGTAAGTCACTGTGCCTAGTAGCTTAACGGTAGAGCATCTGACCGGCAATCAGCAAACCCAAGTTCTATTCCCGGCCAGGAATTTCAAACTTTTTCCCTTAGCGTTATTTCTCTCTTCTCAGTAAGGATTTCTTTCATTGTGCCGCCCTTTGCTCTCTTTGATCTTAAGTGCTCTTCCAATGTCCCTTTCTCTTACCTTCAAAAAACTCCTGATTCTTGTGTCATGCTCATTCGCGTCAAATTTCTCTTTCTCTTGCATTATATTGTTATGTGGTCTGCAATGCAAGGTTTCTCAAAATGATTTTGAAAGGCAGAAAATAAATACGGTGAATGCAATGTGGCGGTTGTTACCACCCGCATAATTTGTATTTGTTCTTTCTTTATATATATATATATATATATATATATATATATATATATATATATATATATATATATATATATATATATATATATATATTTATATATATATATATATATATATATATATATATATATATATATATATATATATATATATATTTATTTATTTTTGAGGGACGAAGGCGTGTGAACAAAAAGTCTCTAAAGGTACACACTACTGTACGCCAGGCAGCCACTATCGTCTGCGCTACGCTCGGGTACCATTGGATTGGGGAAAGGTAAGGACCTTCTATTTAGAGTGTGATATTATTAGGTTGGCTCTTTAAAATGGAATACGTTTGCCGGGTTCGTCTCAATGGTTATTCGAAAGATAAACACTTCTACAATAATTAACTTTAATACAAATAATAAGAACAAGGGCACAGATAAATATGGAAATGTAAATAATAATCTGTACAACAAAAGAATATTATGACAGGTAAAATTTAAGGAAAATATATAAGTGATACAATAAGTTGGATTGAATGGAAGATTTAGCAAGTCTATTGGCATTACACCAAATGGAGAATTCTTCTAAGGATGGGAAGGAAGAGGTGGGACTTACGAGGAAATGACTCCTGGTTACCTCTGGAGGATGAACTGTGGATGTGGAAGACCAATGGCTAGGTCTTCGTATGCGGGATCTCGATGCGAAGGTGTCCAGAGAGACTCCGAAGGGGGTTGAGATTACCTAGGCTCCAGGGAGAAGTAATCACAGAATTGAGATTCGTCTGCTGACGGCAAGAAGTCTCAACCAATGTAGTGAGACGAGAGAAACCCAGGACAATCTTCCTAGGCGTAAACATGTTTCCTTAATCTTCCTCTGATCAGGGCGGATTACGCGAAGACGATATGCAAATGAGATCACAAGAGCGAGGGGACAACTTCACGGGAGACAGATACCTGGGTCTGGACGGCAAGAAGCTCGAGTTTGCTCTATCAGCTGAGATTTTCAGACATCACCTTAAAAAGGAGCCACAGCCATGGTCGACAGAGGGCTGCGCGCAGCGAAGGCGTCTCGAGGGCTATCGCACGCAGCTTAAGCAAACATGGACCTAAATAATTTTGGACATCGACGAGGCGAACGGGAAATAAGAGAGATTTCCTTCTACCCCAAATGGGGGATCATCGATATGGCTGCCACCTGGGAGCGGGACAGCGTTATCAAACTGGGTGGAAGACGGTGATAAAGCACCCTAAGTTAAACACAGCTGTGCTGGTCTGTCTCAACCAGAGAAATTCTGTGTGATAACGGCACATTGAGTTCATGCTCTCATATATCTATATATATATATATATATATATATATATATATATATTATATATATATATATATATATATATATATATATATATATGTATATATATATATATATATATATATATATATATATATATATATATATATATATATATATATATATATATCGTTGCAGGATGAAGGATATGACGAAAAACGCGAAGTTCATTTAGTTTACTTGATTGTACAACGTTTCGGGTAAATGTTTCACCTATCTTCTGGTACTGGAAATTTTTTTAGGAGTAGCTTTGTTGTATTATAGCTCTTCCCAAACATTCCCTTAGACCAAACTATTGAAATAATAATCCAACGAGCATTTCCCCCAAACATATCTAAATTCTACGGATTTACTCGCTCCCTTTTAAAAGATTCACTTAAATTTGCAGTCAAGGACAATTACTTCACATTCAATAATAATACATATTGCTTAATAGATGGGGTGATAATGGGTAGCCCCTTGGGCTCTGTCTTTGCTGACATCTTTATGACCTGGTTCTGAGATCAATTATTCAATCGAGATTCGAGAAATATCAGACCTATTCTCGATCGCCGCTTTGTTGACGATACATACCTCCTCTTCAACTTCGAAGACTCATGTGAAAAATTCCTACAACTCGCAAACCGTATACATCCCAATATCTATTTTACCTGTAAAAAAGAGCTCAATGGTTTCCTACCCTTTCTAGATAAAGGATGACCCACTAAAAACGGGCCTTCACACACTTTTTGTGATATATCCTTCATTCATTCACTAATAACCCTTACTTTGCAGGAAAAGACAGAAGCAACGCCTGTGAACACCACTAGATCTCAGTGGGAACTCCAGCAAAGAATATACTGCGCCAAACATTACTACAAGACAGGCTCGTTCAAGAAAGTGCAGGGCACTTTCGTGCATCAATTCGAATGTAAAAAATCCCCCTCCAAGAGCAGAATTCAGGACTGGGTGGACCACTTCGAGAACTATGGGACAGTAGAGGACCTCAATGCAGCCAGTGACAACCGTCTAAGCCACTCAGGACGCCCCAGGAGGCGTACAGCTGAGCTGGTCGTGAGCGTGAGAGAGTCAGTTCAGCAGAGTTCAAAACGCTTTGTGCACATGCGAAGTCAGTCCCTCGGTATATCCTGTGGTACTTGCAGGAGAGTGCTAGTAATGGATGTAAAGGCTAACCCATACAGAATACAGAAGAAGCAGACCCTCACAGCATCAGACAAGAAGCAGATAATGGCTATTGCCGTCAAGATACTAGAGAAGATTCAGGAGACCCCATCTTTCCTTAACCTCCTTTCGACCTCAGATGAAGCTCACTTCCTTCTTGAAGGAAAGGTAAACTCGAAGACAAATGTCTTCTGGGGGACCTCCAGACCGAATGAGGTAGCCACCAAGCCCGCACACTCCCCTAAGTGCACGGTATGGACTGCAATCTCAGCCAAAGCCATCTTCGGACCATTCTTCTTCGAGGAATCTGGCGCGACAGTGACAGTCACTAAGGAGCGGAATGTTGAGTTCCTCAAGACCTTCAAGAGGGAGCTGCAGAGCCTGTTCCTGTCGCTTATCAAGAAGTTCAGGTTCCAGCAGGATAAAGCAAGCTCTCACTCCTTAAACCTGTCCCGAGATTGGTTGAAAGAGAACTTTTGTGGCTGTGTTATCAGTCTCAAGATTGATTTTGAGCACCTCACAACCCAGACCTTAGCCCCCGAGATTTCTTTCTCTGGGGCTATCTTAAAGATAGAGTGTACTCAAGGAAACCCAGGACCACCACGGAACTCAAAGAAGCATTAAGGGACGAGATCAGAGCCATTACTCGGTTGGTTTATAAGGACGTCATGGAAAACTTTGTACTTTGTGCTACACCTCAAGAAATGCGCAGAACTAAATGTAGATCATCTCGAACACGTGCTCTAGAATAAAGAAGAAAAGTCCAAAGACTCTCATGTTTTGATAAGATGTTTTTAAGCACAATAAACTAGTTATCACCAAAGTTCAATTCAATCCTTGCAGAAAATTAAGAAATGAGGCCTATCGAAAGTTGAGGCCCGTTTTTTTTTTGTTTTTTTTTTGGGGGGGGGGGGTCCACCCTGTATAAACATTTCTCATCGGATTCCAAACCAAAGTTATCCGAAAACCAACCTTCAGTGGTCAAGGACTAAACTTCTTGAGCTTCTGCGACTTTTCGTTCGAAATCAGTGCAATAAAAACACTAATATTCCGTGCCTACAACTTCTGCTCAACCTACGTTGATTTCAACAATGAAGTCGAATTTTTATGTAATTATTTCAAAGGAAACGGCTTTCCCGTGTCACTGGTATAGAAAATTACGTCAAAACTTTTATACGACCTCTGCCATCTTAAATTACAACTTCCTACTATATCCAAAAACACCCGTTATATATATATCCTAAACCCAGGATATGGGTTTATTCAACCAAAAATTCTCTAAAGAAATAACAACAATATTAAAAAAAATAATTTATCATACCGAATTTAAGAGCATTTTTAAAAATAAACATCTGCTTGGACAATATTTTAATTGTAAAGACAGAATCCCGATAGAAGCCAAGAGCTCCGTCATTTACAAATTTACTTGCCACGGATGCAATTTAGGGAATTACATAGAAAGTAGGGTGCGGTCGCCGAAGGCGAGATTCTGTTCTCATATGGGAATTAGCCACAGGACTGGAATTGTTCTATCAAATCAAGAGTTTTCACTTCTTCGGCTACATTCGATCAGATGTAAAACAGATATATCCATTGGAGATTTCAAAATCATAAAGACTATCCCTAACCCATTATCCTTACGTAGTCAAGAATTAGTATTTATAAAATATTTTTCTCCCACTTTAAATTTTGACTCTTCTCCCCACTCACTACTCCTTCTCTAAAATATACCAACACCCTAAAAAAAAAAAATCTCACTTCCTACACCCTTCACTCTTTCCGCGCCAGTCTTCTTTTAACAACTGTTCCCAAAAGGTTAGTGTTTTTTTCTCTAAAATGTTGTTCCAGTGTTATCTACATTTCTTATAGTTAAATTTCATTCATTGAATTATTTAACTTTGAAACAACATTTCTTTAACCTGAACAACTCTACATTCCCCACACCCAGCCCATATTAAAAGTCCGACCTATCTAGTACAACTCCCCCAAAGTTTTGGGGAATTTTATGAAAGTTTAAATTATTAGCGTATAATATTAATCTTTCACGATTTTTTTGCAAATTTTTCCAGTACCAGATGATGGGTGAAACATTTACCCGATACGTTGTACAATCAAGTAAACTAAATGAACTTCCCTTTTTTCGTCATATCCTTCATCCTGCAAACTAAATTTCACCTCAATAGAAGAAGCCCTTCTCAATATATATATATATATATATATATATATATATATATATATATATATATATATATATGTAGAAGTGATGCACAGTAACAAGAAAGAAGAGTTCCTACTGGAGGTGACCCATAGAAAAATCAAAGAAAATAAAACCATTGCCCGACAAGGACTCTAACCTCAGACCTCTGGTTATCTAGACCAGTGCTTTCCTGAATAAGCTAACGGGACACGTAAGCCATACCAAAGCATTTCATCAATTTAACTTTTTTGTTCGCACCTCCAAATACCAACGCACAAATGAAACCGTGTCTGTAAGGACGGAGAAGATACAGTTTTTTTAATCTTTTTTTCTCTTTGATTTTTCTCTGGGTCACCTCAGATAGGATCTCTTCTTTCTTGTTTCTGTCTATTACTTCTCCACACATACTGTTATTAAGCGTTTAAGCTTGGGGGTGAATGCGTGCTAGTTTGCGCTCCAACCACACCGGCCGATAGCCTTCGGTCGCTCAAAGAAGGGATGTGTCGGGCTTTTACAACTATATATATATATATATATATATATATATATATATATATATATATATATATATATATATATATATATATATATATTCAGAGACTAATCAGTGTTTAAAAAAAACTACAGTTTGAATTCAAAAGTTTATGTATATTCTGTTAAACCATGTCAAGAGCTCAAATGTTAATACGAAACAAATCACGACTCTTTGTTTCACTGAAGTTAATTAACTTAAACCCATTAAATTGAACCAAGACATTTAGGAACTGAATTTTGCTTTGTGCATGCAGAAACTTGTTGATCTTGTGCGACAGCCACAGGGAAATATTAATTTTGTTTTACCTTGTCGTATCCTAAATTTCAAATTTCAACCAAAATTGGAAACAAAAATAAGTCAAGAACAAGTAATGTTTTATAATAAATAGAACAAAGGTGGGCAAAGCCAAGCCCAATTCCGCAAGCAGGTCAATGTGCGAGAACTGCAAATGAAAGGCCTAATCGGCTATTATCGGGGATGGTAGTTTGATTGGTGGTAGTTTGATTGGTGGTAGTTTGATTGGTGGTAGTTTGAATGGGGGTTAATTGTGTTGTATTGACTGATGATCCTGAACAAAGATTTGAACATTCCGCCATAAACCTATCGTCTTTCACACATGAGCTGAGCCTTTCGTCGAAATGCATGTTAGGTGGGCAAGCGTACCATTGGCTAGAGGTAGGTTGCACGAATTTTTTAAAGCAAATGTAATATCCTCTACAATTGAATGGGTCGCGGACTTCCGTGGCGGCCATTTCGCAGTATGGTTCACAGAGGGCGCAACACGAGTTAGGGTCGGTGGAACAGATATTTCCGTTGAAGAAAGGAGCATCATCCGGGCATTGCACCAACACTTTATCGTTTTCAGTTAGACAAACATAGTACTTAGTACAATCATCCGGATAAGCGACTGATTTACCCACTCTTCCATAACATTTAGTCACGCATTTATGATTTAAGCAGCGGTTGGCACATGGTGTTATTTCGTTATCACAGTATCCTCTCTGGAAGTTATAGTATTGTCCTGGTCGGCAAGAAATGGGTTGGTCGCTGGGAATTATGCCTGCCGGGGTCTTAATGCACATGTAATAACGGTGGCAGCTTGTTGGGTCTGATGTCTTGGCTCCAGGCTGCGCATGTTTGCAAAATGAGTAAGGGTTGCAAGGTGGTGTATGGCAGTGTGAAGAAAGAAACAACGTAGCACTCAAAATCTGAAAGAAAAATAAAAGTTGAATCCTCAAAAGTTAAATGAAAGTTCAGTTGGACTGTGAAGATGGAAGTTTCAAAGTTGAACTTCGTGACAAGCTACAGTATTAAAAGTAAAAAAAATGAAAGAATTCAAAACGTGGCTTTCTTTCCAAAATTCAAAGGCAATTTGCCTTAAATCAGTGAAGTAAAAAAATTATCAAGGAACTAAAATGAAAAACAAAACAAATTAAGTGAAGAGAATGATATAAATCACATTGATGAATTTAAGAAAAGAAATTACATGAAATCAATGAGGCGAGAAGAGACATTATACACATCCAAACTATGAGTTTGAGCACCCTTCCTGCATCATGACTTTGGATATGCGTGGGTCTTGTCTGGAGGGTTGGTTATTCTAACGTCCTTTTTATGATTTCTTTGTTTGCATTTCGTGTGCCTGAATAAGGACATTTGGGAGTAGTTGGCTGGGGAGTTACTAGTACAACCCAATGCCTAAGGAGCGAAATGAACACTACTACCTGTTTCTCCTTTTGTTTTTTGGTTGAGGAGTTATGTAGATATTTCTCAAACTCTCATTGCATCACTAACCTGAAGCACAAAGAAGAATTTGACTGAAGCCGGCGAAGTCATCCTGAAAAGAGAGAAATTCTTATTATTATTATTATTTTTATTATAGACCATGCAAAGAGCCACACTGAAAACTTTGGAAATTATACCACCAAGAGGTGCCAGTGCAAGTCAAAGCACAACAAGAAAGAAAGGAAAAAGAATTAAACAGCCACACGGTTACGCAACAAAAAGAAATTAGCCAATCGTTTAAATTTATCGAGCGTAGGAGCAGTCACAATATCTTTGGACAAGCTATTCCACAATCTACAAATGCTCGGTAAAAAGCACTTAGCAAACTGAGATGTAGAATGACGACCAATTTCGAATGCCATGGAATTTACAGTCTTAGAATACCTCGTAACTCTGGCTGGTTGATAAAATCTCAGCAAAGGTTTATGCAGAGAATGATTCACATCATTCTCTTCTTTAAATAAAATACAAAGAGCTCCAACATCTCTACGATGCCCAATGTCTCAATCCAAATCTGAGAGTTAAAACTTTGCAGAATTAAATGCACGATCAAGCAATCTCAGATGAGAGTCTGCAGCAGAACACCGGTGATACAGCAGAGCAATATTCAAAATGAGGTAGAATAAAAGAAAAGAAACACTCGCGAAGAACAACATCATCCTCATAAATATTCTTAGACTTACGAAGGATGCCCAATTTAGGCGAGATATCCCGAGACATGTATCTTAGATGCATTTCAAAAGTGAGTTTCGAATCTAGAATTAATCCCAAGAGCTTGAGCTGGTCAGCCTTGTTAATCAAAGCTCCATTTATTAACAAATTGGAATGTTCAGGTTAGAGAGATCTAGAACGACTCACAATCATTTCCTTAGACTTACTAGGGTTCAATTTCATACCCCGCTGAGGACACCAGGAATGAATTTTATTCAAATCCTCAGGAAGGCTGTCTGCAACACTCCATCTCATTGCAGGAGATGGAATATGAGCATAGAGAGAGGTGTCATTAACTAAAATTTTATTAGTGATAATAAACCACATGGCTCTAGTATATAATATAAAAAGCAAAGCCAAAGAACGCTACCCTAAGGAACTCCAAAATATACTCTAGAATAAGGATTATAACACCCATGGACAACAACACGTTGTTGTCTATTATGAATTGCAGACAAATTTAAGGACCAAGTTATTCATTTTATCTATGGACAGAACGAGTAAATAAAATTCCTACCTCAAATGACTCAATCACGATGACTTAACTAAACAAGTATGTTACGAAAAGAAAGAGAGAATAAATTAACTAAATAAGAGAAGTAAGGAATTTAAAGAGATAGGGGATGACAAGAACTTGTGTTTATCAGTGTCTACACCCAAAATAACAACGCCAGCGACGGTAAATCATTCCACCATTTAAAGACATCTGCAAGCGCCTATGTCCCTTTCTGATTCTCAAAATTTATTGAAATGAGTCAGGGTCACTTACATCCTATTCCACATGGTCTGGCATTGCCGTGACCCAGCTAGTTGTTAAGGATATTTTTTTAATTTCAGTTCTTATCTGTGGGTGGCTTTACAATAGTTGCTTCCCTGGGAAACATAAACTTGACGCCAACAATTAAAACAAAAGAAATAGAATGGAGTAGGCCGGCCTCCTCTTAAAACTTGAATCACACCACAGTCTAGGACAGAGATGTGTGAATTTTGCTACATTAAGAACACCGACCTTCTACTCTTCCAACCTTTGTGCTAAGATCTGGTTATGGGATTGATCATGTAGTTCCACTAGAAATAGTCCACCGTTCTGGTCCCTAAGCAGGAGAAAGGGACTCGGCAACTGTATTACAACACGGCGGAATTCCGCTGCAGTGAGTCGGCTGAAGGTGGAACATAAAGAAACAGGAGAATACGTCCTATCGAAATTTAACTAGAAGGCTACCACCTTAAGGAAGGGAGCGAGAGAAGAAGGGCGAAAAGAGACATCACATCCCGATAAATTGCACAGCCATCTAAACTTTTGTACTCAGAGAGGGTTGGTGGGGAGCACGAACCAAACATGGTTTATTGAATGCAGATATTTTTTATTTTAGGAGCCCATCTCTGACTGCCTACTTGGGCATAAGTTTGAATGCAGATAGCTAAATGGGAAATGGAGGAGAGGAGCATCTACAGCTCTTCGCAATTATCCCAGACTACAGTAACTCTATTAGAGGAAAATGACCTCAAATCTACTTAAAAGGTGATGGGGCCTTCTTGGAATAGAAGACCCTCGCTGAGATGCCCGTAAACTGCAAGTACTTTTGGCTACCTAATATGCTGGCTGTTCTGTCTCCTCTGATGACTTACGGGAGTAGTTTTTCACTAACTCTTATAATTTAAGAACGGGACTTTTTTGAGTATTTGAATAATAATTTCATCTTAGTTTGGTTATGACTTATGTTTTTTATTAGTTATTTCTAATAATTCTTTTATAATATCAAAAAAAAAATGGTCAAGTTCAGAAAAAAATATAAGTATCGAAATTTTGTGAATTTTTTAAAACCTAAAGAATTTCAAATGGTGAAAATTCAGGAAATTTATTTTTAGATATTTTCTATCTTCTATAACTCTATAATTTAGCAACGTAATATTTTGAAAGGGGGAGAAATTTAGTTTAGAGTTCCTTTTTAAAATTATTATAATTGGCGAAGTTCAGAAAATTTATAAAAATTTTAACCATGGCTGATTTTTTTTAGATTTTAAATTTTAATCTTATTAGCGGAGGGCAAGCTGCCCCCTGAGGGGAGGCGTGGCGAAGCCATTGCCTGGTTCTTTAGATGTACATAAACCTTCTTTCTTTCCTTCCTCAATTGCTTCGCCTAAGGTGGTGCATTTTCAGTCAGTACCCCTGCGAGTTTTTTTTTAGAGTACCGAATTCATTTCGAGCGACACCCAACTTCGGGTTGGAGAAAAACACCCTTACCCCTACCCCCTTTCCGGGGAGTAGCCTTCGAACCCACCTTGGTGGGCTCAATGACAGCTTCTTAGTTTTAGTCTGCTATAAATCTAGCGATTTGGTGAAGAAGCGTGGCCATATTACTGAGGAGGCCCCAGTATTTGCAGGAGAAGGGTTCACGTTATTCTCGCTGCCAGCCGGGTCTTTGTGTCATCTAGAAGAAGTATAAGCAACAGAAGAATCCCGATAGGAAAAAAGATCCCTTTTTTTCGCTTGAGAGGTGTATGATGGTGGATCAGTCTGCAACTGGACGATCTCCTTAACCCCCATCAAAGAAATTCGATCAGTAAGTATTGTGGACGAGCAGGGTCCCATTTTTTAACAAAGATGAATAGCAATCCTTAGAGAAAGCTGGGAACGACCGGCCCAAATTAAAAAACTTGGCCTTGTAGGAAACAGCTGCGAGGTGTCTCGTTTCAGAGAACTTTAAACAGAATTGGAATTTATCCTTTTTAGCCACTCGAACAATATTTAGCTCTGTGGCTGAAGCGGTGGGAATGATTACATAGCCGCGTAACGGTAAGAATGCATTCGCGCAGTATGTATACCTGCCAGCTCTCGCGAACTCAGGAAGCCTATCTAGATCGAAAGTGGCGGGAAGAATCTGAGTGGGTCTAGACAGCCCCACATATTTACTAGATCAATCCTGACTGCCTCCTGGTCGGCCATCATTTTAGTAATGTTCTCAAGGGAGTATTCTACGAGCTCATTCCCATAGATTACTCCCCTTTAATGAAGTTTAAGATAGAGTGATGGATCATTCACAAAAGTATGCCATTGTTTCCAAAGATCATTGATGGCACAATAGATATGATCGGTTATATTAAGATTCCAAGAAAAAAAAGATCATAGGTCCCTGCCAAAGCACGAAGAAAGACTGACACTGATGGTACATTTGTTAGCTTTCTTCCGTAGCTCCAATGAAGTACCAAGGAGCGTTTAAAACCGAGAAGCTCATAAACGCCAGGCAACCTCTTGATAGAAGGCCCGACGTCCTGGAGACTCCGTTCTGCTGCTTAATTTGTTGGGGGTGGAAAGGACTAGATTTTCACATTTTTTCACTTTGCAGAAAGGACTCCAGGTGGGGCAGATCTGCCTCTGCCTGATCCTTCGCTGAAATGGCTAAGGCCCAATGACCGCCTTTGAGAGGAGCAAAATCTCTTGTCTCAGCGTGGAGACACAAGCCCCATCCCCTTCATAAGTATTCATCGGAAGCGGGCAGCATCTAGACCAACTTAATATATATATGTGTATGTGTGTGTGTAGTTTGTTCATGGTGAGGACGTGAAAGCTCACAGATCGCAGCAACTTTTTCTGTAATCCTGGTGACATACAGTCGGACAAACGGAGTCAAAAACATATCTCTCCCGACTTCCGTTGGTGGAGTAATACCTAAGTCTGTTCTGTTCTATTTGAATAGTGAAGGATTTGTGCAATTTAGCTATTTCGTTCTCTATTTGATGTCTTCTAATCTATTCATTTATATAGCCTACTTTTAACTATAAATACTAATTTGGTTACATAATTATTGTTTTAATTTAGGCATTTATTGCACATATATGCACAATTGCACATGTGTGTAGTTTTAAATGTTAAGACCCTTTGCTCAATAAACAAGTTGGCTTGTACATAAGTGTTGGTTTGTTTATTTATAAATTTTTAGTTCTATATTTTGGAAGGTAGGTCTCATTCTGGCTAGGACCGCCACTATCCATACTACACTTGACACTCGCCAGATGATAGGTGAGAAGAGGCTCGCAAAGAAAGTGGCGAAAATAAGTAAAGGAAGATGGGTAGAATGAATAAAGCTCAAGTAGTTTTGAGACTACCGGTGGTACTGAAGCCGGAAAGATGCCCCGCTCATCCAAGTGCCAGGTGTAACAGTATAGGTGGGGCATCTCTTTGTGAAGTTTGGCTTAGAAAATCGCATTACTAACAAGACTCACACAGATGGAATTCATGTGTTTTGTGCGTTTGTTCTCGTACACATTTAATTTATTGGAAGAGAGTTTTCTACTTCACAAAATTACTCCGGATGAAATCCTGCGAAACCAACTCATCACAAAAAGAGATTATGGAACCCCTGCAGAAGTCAATCTCGAGTTACCTACGTTATGAAGGTCCGATTTTGTAGACGATGTACGAGCTTCTTCTCCTCTTCAATGAATCCACCAGTCCACCAGAAGACAGCCTTTTTATAAGGGGTCCGCCATAAGAAAATCTCATCGCAGAAATTCCGAAACTGATAAGACTCAGAAATCTCTCAAGCGTTACTTTGACGCCATCGATGCAGCCGAGTCATTTTCACAGGAAAACATCACGTTCTACTAAGGTGTACGACACAATGGTGTGATTTTAGGTGACAGGTGTTTCCTTTCTCAACAGTTTATGGATAAGATGGTCCCCTCTTTGGGGTTCTTGGAGGCCATTTGCAATGGTTTACTCTGTTATATTATTATGGTTTGAAGGTCCTTTGTTGCAAAAGAATTAATTGGAAGATTTGTTCTTCAATACCATGATTCAGCCATTCCAACACCATCTCTTCTCCTTCCCTTTCTCTGCCATCTTACGATCGAATTGTTTGGACTCGGAGCGCCAGGGTCGTGGTGAGTGCGAAGCGGTCTAATTATAAGCTCAACATGAACTGAGTTTTTTTTTATTAAGTCTCCGTTAACTGATCTCAGGTATACAGAAGCAGGTGGGTGAATCTCGAAAATTCTCGGACATTTCTTTCCTTTTCCGCACGCATTTTCCTGTCTTCATGGGAGAGGTTGGAGAGGACCTGGAGAGTTGCCCGCCGTCCGGATCCTAAACGCACCAAGAAAACTACTTTCGAGTTACGCGAGATATTTATCGCCCACATATTTTTATTTCCCCTAACCTCACCACTTTCTTTACGAGACGCTTGTGGGTAGCTACGATTGAAGGTGGAAAATTGATTAACTGGCTGGTGGCTAGCTACCATTGAGAATCGGTAAGGGAGGATGCCAACTTATTTTATTGGCTGATAAGTTAGCTACCATTGAGAAACCTAAGTTGTTTTTTTCGGCTAGGTAACAAGGGGCATACCTAAACTTCTTTTCTTGACTAGTAGCTAGTTAAGATTATGGAACAAAAGGAAGAGGGAGGGGGGGGGGGGTAATAATTTATTTTACTGTCTGCAAGGAAGAGCGTAAGCTTGTTTCGCTGGCTCGGAAGAACGAAACGCCTCTCAGCTTGCTCAGTCTCTCCAGACACCCTGCCGTACTCATCAGTGCACTCAGTCCCAGCAACGCCTACATGTCTAGGATCCCCACAGAAGGCAATATCGATGTCCTTCCCACTCGCAGCAGCCATTGTCGCTCGGATAATGCAAACGTGGACATGTGCAGACTCTAATGACTCAAGGGCACTTAACGCACTCTGTGAGTCGCTATGGTTTACAAAAAAAGTC